>CM052539.1:134987548-135165697 GCA_028533065.1 Trachops cirrhosus | reverse complement strand
GAGGGAATTTCAGGGGAACTTCAGGGGAGAATGGGAAGGGTTTACAGGAAGAAATATAAAGGACATATGGACAAAACTAGGGGGGTTGGAAATGGGAGGGAGGAAGGGAGGGATGGGTGGGTTGGCTGGAATGGGAGTAAAGGATAGAAACTGTACTTAAAAAAAAAAGAATAAAGGCATAAGAAGCACAAGATGCTGAACAATGGTGACCTCTGTAGGTCAGCAGAGAGCTCCATGGTGCTCCATTTTATTTTAATCTTATGCCTTACACATTTATCATGCATGTATGTACTCCATACTCTCAAAGAAAAATATTGGAAATTATTTTGACTTTAAATAGTTAAGCATTTAGTCCTGGGTTATTCTTTTACCATATTGCTCTCTGAACTTAATTCATAGAAGTTACTGCCCACTGTCCTTTAATTTTTTATCACTTCTAGCAAGCAGGGAAGATATGTGTTTCTCTCTGTCCACTGGCTGGCATGCTGTAAACATTTTACTGCTGGCAGTCTGTAGTCCATCTGTGGAAATCAGGCCAGCTGTGGGGCTCCTTCCCTTTGCTTCCTGCCTCAATTTATTACAAACTGATGGAAAGGCGTGCCTCTTTTTCTCAGCTCTGTGATACTACCCCAGCATAACAGATCACTGATGAGGTGGACACAGAATAGTTTCCTGACGGTGACTGGTATGGGAAAGAAAGGAAAGTGTTCCAGGCGGAGTTGACAATTTTATTCAAATTAAGGAAGGTATAAATCCTAACTTTGCTCTTGAAATTGCAACATTTATTATCCAGCCACCTTCTAAATGCATATGCTGGGACTGACTCACATGTGCATTAATGAAGATGGTTTTTAGTCCATAGTGAATTTAATAGGTGAAATAAAATAATGCGAGTTCTAGGGTTTACTCTCCAGTGAAGAAATGCTAGATTATCCCCAACTGATAAAGTTTGATCTTGTTGCTCCCCTGGAGATTTGAATTAGACTATTAGAATGATACATATTTTGCATTTACTATTTTCAAAACTTAAGTTACATTTTCTGATTAAATTTTCTCAGTGATAATGCAAAGACTGACAAATACTCTTGAAACATCACTGGAAAAATTATTTAAACCTGAAACTTATTTAAACTTTCACAATATTGGCTTCTTTTTATAGAAGATTTTACTGTTATCATTGTTTGTGGCTTTGAAATTGAAATTTGCATTGGATTATAACATTCATATCTTCATATCTGATATGACAAACTAAACTATCTCTTTGCAAGTAATATTTTATAAAACTCATTCAATATTTGGGGACAAGTGGACAAAAGTCATTGCCTTCAAAGCAGCTAATAGTTTTTTTATTTCATATTAAATTGACCATAGATATTTTAAGTTTTGAAAGTGTTAATGTCTGATTCTGCTCCAAGAAATAGAACTTTTTTGTTATCTGTATTTGAAATAAACTAGATTTTTAATTAAACTTTAATTTGGGAATAATTATAGACTCATATACAAGTATTAGATAAAATAAAGAGAAACTTCATGTACTCCAGTTTCTTTTTATAAGCAGTTGCTCCCAGTGGTGACATTTTATAAAATTATAGTAAAATATCACAACTAGGGTACTGAAAATGATGCAAACCACTCAACTTATTTAAATTCAGTTTTATATTTTACATTCACATCTACAATTCATTTTATTTTTGTTATTTTTAAAAAAGATATCTTGGAGCTAAATCTACTATCTTGGTTCTTTGGTAAATTTGACTGCTAATGCACAGTAAACTATACTCACAGCACTCCATCCAATGCAAGCTGTTCCTAAAGTAAAATTTAAATAACTTTGAAAGGAAGTCTAAGATGGCTTTGTAGCTATCAAAAGGAATGAAATTGCTTTGTAGATGTTCTGTAACTTTTATTTCAGGACCTACATAACTTTTTATACTTTAAAAGTATGTATTCATTAATAAGGAAAATATTGTCACAGCTGTGGTGAAAATAATGACATAGAAGTATATTTTAGCATTTGGCTACATTCTACAGAGAAACAGTACTTTATAATTAAACTATTATTTGATACAAATAGAAGTCATGAGATGTTATAGGATTCTATAAAAGAATAATTTATCTTTTATATTATAAGATATGCTAAGGCATCAGTAAGTAACATATAATATATTACATTTGGCAGTGGACTTACTGTATATTTAGATCTTCTCCATTGTAGAAACTAACTTTATAAACAGAAGTAAGAGAAGATTGAAATTCTGGTTTATTGAAGTTGTTATTTTGCATGTATTTGTACTGGTATAAATTGAATGGGTTAACACATACAGAGTAACTTGTAAAATGGGTTTTCAGAAGTTATTACGGTTTAACAAGCATTTGCCTATTTCCCTATAATCTACTGCAAGCAATCTAAATAAAAAGTGGATAGTTTTGATTTGACATACCTATATTAATTGTGTAATAATTTAACTATTTAAATATAAATAAAACAATCTATTTAAATATAAGTAAAATAACCTATTTAAATCTAAATCTACTAAAGATATTAACAAACATCATCATTTGGTATTGTAAGTTTTATATCCTTATGTAATTTTGTTTTAAGCTATGTCTTTCAGTAAAACTGATAAATTTTTCACTTGAATTTTTAAACATTATGCTTAGTTAAACTAATAGGGCAACCCTCATAGTAAATGAATACTGATTTGGTGAGTTAAAAGATAGTAGTTTAAATTGTTGTAAAATGTTTTATCTGAATTGAGTTCTAAAGGTCAGACAATGATTCTTAACATTTAAGTGGGTAATTCCCAGGTGTGGGTTACACTTAATTCTGATGTGTTCGAGCCACCTTCACAGTGTAAAGTTATCCCCACAGCATAGGCGGTGTGGCCCAGAAAATCCACGTGCTTACAGTGAGGTCCACAGGGTAGATAAACTGGTATGCTGTTTAATGTACTGGTGTTACCATAACGATGTCCTCCAAATCAAATCCTAAGTGCTGACCTAGAGGAGCAGTAGTGCCTGTGGGCATGTCTGAAGCTAGCTAGGGAGGCAAGCTCTTATGTGAAGCATTTATCTTCCCTGAAATATTCACAGAACTGCCCTCTAAAGAAAACATTGATTAAGGTGAAAGTCACCCCAATGGAAAATAAGGTGGGAGACATATTACAGCACATTGTTTTCTATTGGCAATGGTTACAGTTTCCAAAACTGACATGCAAAAAATTGTCTTTATTGAGTATCCGGGTTTTAAAGTTGCATTTTGAAAATATAAAACAAAATTCCTGTCGCAAACCCTCGAAAGAATTGCAGTGAATATAATCACATATTCACCAGTAATAGGTGTGATCATTTTTCCCCCTAAAGACAGGATTTCTTCCAGGAAAAAAAAATGCTTAACTGCTTTCCCAGTGCTGTGAAGCTAAACCTCTTGCTGTCCACATATGTGTGTCCTCTTCAACCCACCTACCTCCAGTACCTGAAAAATCTACTTACCACCATGTCAAGTGACTTCACTGGAGGAATAAACTCCTAAAAGTTGTGTATACAGAGTGAATTTATACAAATTCAGAAAAGGTAATGTAAAGTTAATTACATCCCTGTCACTCACTGTTACCATCCTGCTTTCACTTTTCTATCAAAATTAATATACTTCTAGTTGTTTTCTCTATGAGATTAACTACCTGTTGTTCTTAGCTTAAATTCCTAGGAGTCTATGACTATAGATCCATAATAACTATTTTGAAATTAATTTCAAACATGGATTTCTGAAATGCGTTTCTTGCAAATTCCATCATGAAGCATGTGGAGGAGCTTCCGGGTCATCAGCAGCTGTCTTGCTCTGCCTCCTCACGCATGAGCTCGCTGCTCGCAGGTCCTGTGTCCTGAAGTTCTCGTGCCAAAAATTGCGGAAGTGCTGAGCCTGGGGACATATTCTAAAGTTGGTTATCAATTTGAAAGAGCCTACTACATTTATTTTACCACCAGCTTTTTAAGACAAACTTGATTTACTGTTTTTATTAATGAGTTTCAGGTTTTGGTGAATCATTCAAGATTTTGAGATTAAAAACATATCAGTCTGAAGCAAAAAAATGCTGTTAGAAAAACATCCTGAGCATATACAGCACAGATTAAATACTGACCCTGCAATATACAATCTGTATTCTTTCACCTGTATGTTATTCTCTTTAAAAAAATTTATTATTTTTAAAGGAAGAATCATGTCAGTTATATTTAAACTATATATTCTAGAGGATTCTCTAAAATGAAATTGATAAAGTACTTACACTTTTAAAATACTGAAGCTTCATTGCCTCTTTATAGGGGTGGTGAAAAAGCAAAAGAAAAAAGTTCTTAAATGTATCTCTGGCACTAAGGTTAACAGTTAGTTGCCTTTAATATATATATTTAGTGAACCTTTATGTTTGCTTTTTGTTTGATTCTGGGGGACAGCTGTAAGAGTAGGGTTGATGATTAAGGAGTAAAAACCCTAAATGTGCATAAGGAAAATATGAATTAGAAGGTGGTAATAGGAATGATTTAATATCTGTACATTAATTACTAAAGACTAGCCTATAGTGAAGAAAAGTATAATGCCATATGTAGAAGATAACAATTCCTGAACATATATTATGTTAGGAGTGTATAGCTTCAACCTTGCATTAAAACAAAACAAAAAAGATAAAAATTATGTCTTCATAATTGTTCGTATGTTTAAACTATGTTACTGACGTGACTATGCTGCCTATTTATCTCTGGGATCTCCTAATTTTCTAAAGGCCAATTAAGAATTAAGACAAGATCTTAAAATAGTCTATCCAGATAATCTGGATTCCCTTTCATTGTATGTAAGATGCTAAGTCAGCATCACCTCTCTGCTTCTATAATATTCTTTTCCTCACATTTACCTCAGTGTTAGATCCACACAGACCCACTCAGTTGTGTACCCTTCATGTACTGCACTGCATGGGATGCAGTGGGAGTTTCTTAAATGCACAAGGACTCCTCACCCTTAGCTTTACACTCCATGCTTGTGGTTTTTGCTGCAGTAATCAGCTCAGGTGACACTGAGCCTCAGGGGAAAAGAAGACTTGTTCTTAGGGGTGTTAGGCTTTGGAAGCTTTGGAAGCTAAAGGTTCTTTTAAGGAGACAAGCAAATGCTTAAATATTTCTTATTCACTTTATAACCATTTTCTAGGTTGATATTTAAGTGAGTGTTCGGTCACTGAAAAGAGTAGGCTGCATTCATCTGCACTGGGAATGATCCTCAACTTAGTGAGCTTTCAGGGTGACATTTAGACGGAACTTTTAGAAATATATCACTTCCTCCGGCGAGTGCTGCACAGTACGCACGGATTTATAGAGCGAGAAGCCTATTATACAGAGCTGTAGATCACTGCTGTCGACCAATGAGACACGCTTTCCCTTCAAATCGTCACCAAATGTCCTTTGTCTTGTCTTCTCTCGTTGAAATAACAATTCAGTTTGATTTTCTGTCTGAAAATTCAGATTGTCCTTCATTCTAAATCATTTCTCTTGGTTTTTGCTCCCAATCTCATACCTTAAACAAATGATTTTGTTTAGCTGTATTTGTCTGGAGTGATAGATTTAACAGCAAAGCCTAAATGTAGACAGGTAGTTAAAAATCCAGTACAATAAATCATTGCATTTACCATGTGTTTGTGAAGGGATGTGATTAAACAGGGAACATGTGTGAGGTAGAAAAATATCATAACGTTATTTTATGAAGTTGATAGGTACTAGAAGGTTCAGAATTGTATAGTACTTTTTTTTAAAGAAAAACAGATCCTTTAGTCATTGCTACTCAATATATTTAAAGCTTCTGATGTTTTATACTTTAAATGTAACTGCTTTTTTGCATAAAGCACCTAGTTATAATTATAAAATTTATTACAACCTTCTTGTTGAAATTCTCACTTGTTGGAGAGCACTGCATATAAAATATCACAGATGAAAAAGTAATAGCACTTTGCTATTATTTTGCATAAGATTAAAACATTACCATAGCAAAGTACTTTGGTGTGCTTTCCAAAAGGATAAGCTAAAAAACAGCTTATCTTTTTTCCCTGTAAGACCCTGTGATTTGAATAGTTTAATATTATCACTTACCATAACTATAAAGCTTCTCCAGGATCTTATATTCTGAAAACTATCTTTGGGATGGTTGTTAGTAATTATATCCATGCTGAATGTTTATTCATATGTAAATAAAGTAGCTTTTGTTTTTCACAGAGTTCAATACATTTTTGCATACATGAGAAACAGAGAAAAAAGCAATGTGGATGTTACTATCTACACACAGTGAAGGAACAAATGAGTGTATTTATAGCCATAGCCTTAACTGATACCTTACTTCTCAGTATATGATAAGGCATTTCTTCTGTTGCAGCTCTCTAAGTTTTATGAAATTATACAAGAGTGAATTATTTTGATTAGTACTGGCCAATTCAGTTTAAATTCTGCTTTCTGGAAAAAATTGGTTTCCCAGAAGGTGGTCATTTTGAGGTCTGGCTGCTATTTCTGGCTGCTGACTTGCTACTGAGGATTTTCATCCTTATTAACAGGAAGTGTAAATAAAATTTGATTTCTACTGGCTCACTTGGGCTTCCTCACTACTCTAAATAACAACTCCAAGTGTCACATCTATGGTATGACTAGTTCAAATTATTTCAAGTCAGGAATAGGCATCTCTCTCTTATGGTTGTTATATAAAAATAATGGAAAGATCGGGTCTGAGGAGGACTGATGCATTATGAACGGTGAATAAGAATTCTTGAACTTGACTGTCTCCTGAGCATTCCTGTCCCCACCATAGGGTTTGATTTAATGTGTTCCCATCTTGGCCATCATCGAATGTTCTAATACCAGAAGTCCTAGAAGTATGCTCTTGCTACAGTTTTACTCCAAGGCAAGGGTTATTGCAAAACTTCATTATTTTTGAGGATTTCATTTTTCCTAGTATGATTTGTAACCACCTAGAAAAGGCCATGGTTATTTGAGATGCTATACTCTTACAAAGGTATAAAACCTCAACACTGAGGTGAATACACATGTACAAATCCTCATTAACAACTTAATTTTATGTCAAATTTTAAAAATTTTGCCATGATTTATTTCTGCTAAGACGAATTTTATGAACTTGAATTGTTTTATTGAATAAATTCAGATTAGGTGTATATTTTCTTTTAGCACCTGCATCCTGCCTCTTAAGGTCATCAACCAAGATAATAACTAAGGAATATGTTATATTTCAATCTGTATTTTCTGTATTTCTTTAAATATAGTCTCATTGTTCACATTCAGACTTTTTTGTAAAACTTATTACCTACTTATAAATGGATCTCTAGTCATTTTTGTCTGTATGACTAATTGTGAACATGGAAATGAAGTAAGTTATTGCTTGCCTGTATTTTTCATATTTAACTAGAAATTATTGCTTAACAGAATCATTTAATACTAAAGGTGTGTTCTGGTTAAATTTGTAAATGCTCATATTAATTTAGATGCTCTGTATACCCCCACATTTTCAATATGCAATCTGAAGCATCATAAGCTTTTTCCCTAGGCAAAATAAAATCACACTGAAGAATGGCATTGTTCACTGTAGCTGATGTAACAGATTATCACTAGTGGCTTGGTGAGTGAAAAAAAAATCCCAAAGATTTATGATCTTATGGTTCTATAGGTTAGAAGTCCAATAGGTCAGGGTGTCACTGGGCTAGAAGAGAGGGATCAGCAGGACTGCATTTCTTTGATTTTCCAGTTATTAGGCACCTCCCATATTCCTTGGCCCATGGCCCTCTGTCACCTTCAAAGCCAGCAACATTGCATCTCTCTCTGCCTTTCTTCCATGGTTACATCTCTCTTTGACTCTCTTATTCAGCATCTCTCCCATTTTTAGGTACCATCTGATTTCATTGGACCCACTAGGATAATCTGAGATAACCTTCCCATTTTGAGATCAACCAGTTGGCAGCCCTATTTCTCCGTTGCTACGTAACCCAACATAGTCATAAATTTGGGGATTAAGTTTAGGATTAAAGGCATGATGGGGGCATGGGGGGGAAACTGTGGTCTTAGTCTGGCTATGGCAAGAAAGGAGCCAACTTTTAAAATAAAATGTAAAAGGCCTGTTTATTGATATAATAATAAAATGAAAATATTAATAAAATAATGAAAACCAAATGTAGGCTTTGGCCAGGGAGCTCATTTGGTTAGACCACCATCCTGATATGCCAAGGTTGTAGGGGTTCAGTCCCTGGTCAGGGAACATACAGGAATAAACCAGTTAATGGATAAATTAATGGAATAACAAATCGATGTTTTCTTTTTCTCTCTCTCCTTTCCTCTGTCTCTAAGTATCAGTAAGTTTAAAAACACAATTATAAAATAATTTGCAAAATAAAATTTAACTTCATAGCAAATATTTTCCCATCAGAAACCCTAACAGAATTTATTGTGTCACAGTACTTCAGTAATGTCAGTCAGCACAGAAGAATGATGGATGTAAGAGTAACTATCAAGTTTCAGAACATTACTGAAATGCGGTACCAGGGTTTGTCAGTTATTAAATGAGCAACTTTAAGCTCGAGCTTCTCTCTTTTTCTGCCAGGGAAATAGTGTTCAGATGAAGGAGGTTTCGGAGATCACTGTTGCTCAATGCTCAGCCTTACCAGGAATCCTGTTTTGAAACTATGATTAGAAGCATATACTTACACTGGTGGATTTGACACCTGAAATTACATAGATTTGTAAACCTGGAATGAATCTTTGGTAATTTTCAGGTCATGCTTTATATTCTAGATGTAAAGAGAATGAAATACAGGTGAAGAGACTTACCCAGGCTCATATTGGTATTGTCTGAGTTCATTCTCAGGTCCTTTAACTCTCCCCCACCTATCAGTTCATGCACAGATTTGGCCACAAAGAGCGTATTGATATTGCTGTGTTGAAAATGTTTTTTGTTTAACTGATTTGATCATCTCTTTGGGACCTTATGTTATTTGGGGTTCTTAGTTACCCTACCTAAATTCAATTAGTTATCTCTAGCTAGTATAGGAAAAAAAGTAAAGGATATTAGGAGCTCCCACAAAACACATTGGTTGGAGTGAAAAAAAAACATATATTAACAAAAAGTTAATTTGTTTTTTTCCCCATAAGCTGGCTCTAGTAGTGCTTAGCTGTCTTTACCTTCCTTTGAAACAATTTTGTTAGATTGTACTGGGACTGCTGTCATATCAGCATGCATTAAAAAATATCTAAATTGGTGAATTTTTATGTAGCCATTTTAATATTGAAGATGGAAGAAAATATGCAACATTTTTGACATATTAAGCTTTATTATTTCAAGAAAGGTAAAAATGCAGCTGAAACACAAAAAAGATTTGTGCAACATATGGAGAAGGTGCTGTGACTGATCGAACATGTCAAAAGTGGTTTGCGAAGTTTCATGTTGGAGATTTCTTGCTGGACGATGCTCCATGTTTGGGTAGACCAGTTGAAATTGATAGAGATCATATCAAAACATTAACTGAGAACAATCAACATTATACCATGCAGGAGATAAAAGACACACTCAAAATATCCAAATCAATAGTGTTATTGGTGAAAATGAAAAATGTGTCTTTTACTTTATGGAAAAAAACTAATGGGCTTTTTGGGCAACCCAATATTTTGGTACAAAGAAGCCGACATGGAGATCATGCACCTAGAAACAATGTCAAACCTCACCTTCTAGTGGAGAAGCTTGTTAAAAACAAAATTTAACTGAGTAAATTGGGAGATCTAATTGGCTTGATTAAACAACTTATAAATCAGGCAGAATCTCATCTGGTAAGCAGAGAAACGCCAAAGGATTATACAGGATGGGAGGATTTATTTATTTATTTATTTATTTATTTATTTATTTATTTATTTTTATTATTATTTTTTTTTGTTTTAGTCATTATTCAGTACAGTTTCCTTTATTCCCATTCCAGCACACCCACCCATCCCTCCCCTCTTCCCTCCCATTTCCAACCCCCCTAGTTTTTGTCCATGTGTCCTCTGTATTTGTTCCTGTAAACCCTTCACTTCTCCCCTGAAATTCACCTGAAATTCCCTCCCCTCTGGAAAGCATTATACTAAGCGAAATAAGCCAGGCAGTGAAAGACAAATACCATATGATCCCACCTTTAACAGGAACCTAAACAACAAAACAAAGAAACAAGTAAAATATAGCCAAAGACACTGAAATAGAGAACAGGTTGATAGTGACCAGAGGATGGAAGGATTTAATAGAAAGGAGAGAGGGACAAGAAACTCAACAGCAAGAAAAAAATGTAAGTTCATTGGGGGAAAGTAATTGTTCAAGTGAGTGTTTCTCATGGGCTGAGCTGTGACATATCCATTGGCTGTGCTTGTTGCCAAGCAATAAGAAAATTTTCCCTCCTCCTGCTCAAGTACTGATAGTAAGGTAGTTGCACTTCCTGTTCAGGTACAAGGTAGTCTTTTCCTGTTTGGGTCTATAATTAAAGTAACTGACACTGTAAGTGACATCTCTCTGTCTTGGGGTAATTGAAGAGTGGTAGAGCATGAGAGCTCCCTCTACAGGTTTTCCTGACTGTAAAGGTCCTAAGGTGAATTTTTTGCAAAGTATTCAAGAAGTATAGTTCAAAAGCATGAATAATGGTAGCTATAAGGCTGTCAAGTATTTATTATTTTTGACTTTGCAAATCATAACTTTGTTCTTTTCCCTAGAAAGTAGCTTCTAGTCCAAAGTTAATGTAAGAGCAGGGAAAGCAATAGGGGAGGGTGCAAAATTATATGTTAGGATTGGTGTAAGCTGATGCCACATGCTAATACTAATGTGTATCTGTGATGTTTTTAAAAAAATAATCAGAATTCAATTAAGTGATATCAAGTTAGAAATCAGTTGCTGTCAGTTTTTGGTTAACACTGGATTTAATCATTCTAGGAGCCTGGCTATATTTTTGTCACACATAGGTTCATTTAAACATTGAGAATCTAATTCCTAACTATGTTTTCACAAAGTAATTTTAACTGTATTTTTCAAAGAGGAAATTAGTGATCTAATTTGGTAACTGTGTGAAACTTTTCAACTGTCAATCATGAGCATGAAATAATCCTGCAGAGGACATGTAGCCTTTGAGTCACCTGGACAAAAGTCTAAAAATAGCTACTACTCACTGTTCTAAGAACTTTATGTATGCTAACTTTTCTTCCTACTAAACTTTTCAGATAGGTAGCATGATTTCCATATGGGGAAACTGAGTTATAACTGGACAAAAATCACTTGGCACAGTTGTGGCAGAGTGGTAAAGAATTTTTCCACTAACAATCCTTACCTCCATGTCTACATCCTATGTAATATCCTACCCTTGGGTGGGTGGGGTAGGTGGGAATATGGTGAAGTCCATTTGTAAGGCAAGAGCAATGGCACAGTCACTCCCATGATAACTTTATGTTATGTAAGACTCCTTCGTAGCAGACTAGGGTTTCTCCTGATGGCTTCAGAGAAGTGGGCTGCCATATTTTGAGAGGAACATAGGGGGTAGGTGCTGAGGATGATCTGTAAGAGTTGAGGGCAGCCTCTGCTGACAGGCCACAAGGAAATGGAGATTTGCATTCCTCCAACTTCAAGGAGCTGAATTCTCTCATGAATCTGAAGGAGCCTGGAAGAGGACCCCACGCCCCAGAGGAGAGCTGCAGCCTGGCTGACACCTCGATTTCAGGTTTTTAAGTCTCTGAACTGAGGACCCAGTGTAGCAGCCCCTACATTCCTGACACATGGAAACTGCGATAATGCATTTGGCTTGTTTGAAGCCTCCAGGTTATGGAATCTGAGGAATGAGGAATTCCTCAATGGGGAATTTCCAGAATGAGGAAACATACAGCTGATGAAAGTCACATGGCTGACTAGTGGCTGAGGAAATAATTTTACTAATGAAGTCTGAGGGCAAAGCCTCTGGTTGTTCCCATTTGAATCATTGCTTCTAAGTTAGAGGAACCAGTAATAACAAGTCCAGGGAAACTGTCACAGGACCCTCCCGCACTGAAAGGGCAGGGCTCTTGGGTGATACCACTGTCATTAGAGAATTGTAGTTTAGTCCTCTGATGGCCAAATTTAAAGGTGAATGATTGATGATTTAGACTTTAACTAAATATTAAGGTTTGACTGGCTCTCTAACCTTTTACAAAATTATAAGAAAAAATTAGCCATTACCATTTGCAAATATAGGCACATCTGAATTAGGTCCTTTAATTTTAAGCAAGTTTTCTTTTATGTAAAGAATAATTTTTCTTGTCTGAAAAAATAATGTAATGTAGAACCACAGTAGAGCTATAATATTTTAAAGGAAAATGTGCCACTTAATACCTAATTTTTCTATATTTTATATTAAATATATTATGCCACTATCAGGCAAATAGGGGCGTTTTGTTTGTGCTTGTCTCATGCTTTTATCACAAGTGTGTTAGCTGTGTATATGCATATGTATATATATACATATAAGCTACATATAGTATTAATAAATTTTCATTCCAAATTATTATATTTAGTTACTAATCAAAATTACATAAATAAATTAAAACAACTTTGAGAAAGAATTAAAGGGAAAAAGTGGTTATTAAAATTAATATCATGGTAAATTTGTATAGGAAACCAAAAAAATATATGGCCCAAAGAAGATTTCACTAATATGCTGACAGCCATGTGTCTCTCCATTGTCAAAGTTAAAATAAATTTCCTCAAAAAGTGATTTAAATGCAGTATTGTGTTTACTCATCTTAGAAATATACATATATTTTTGTTCAATTGTAAAATAGTCATTAAAGTTTAGTCTGAGATATTATTAATAATTTGAGATTAATTGACAATTAAAGAGTAGATGGCTACAGTTGTGACTTTTTAAAAACTATATAGTAATATATTTTTAATGCTATTTTTAAAAGTATAAATATTTTGTTTAGTAGGGATTTTTACTTCTAATCTGTATAAAGATCATTAGACACTAATTTTGCCATATTCTCAATTATAAAAATATCTTTAGCAAATTTTACATACAAAACCATTAGAAATCTAACAAACATCTATTTAAGGAGTAAAATTTTTATAAATAATAAGCTTTCCTTCACAGTGATATATTTTCCATAGTATGAGGGCATGAATGGAAATTACTTAACAAAGTAATATTTTGAATTATATTCAAATATGACATGATGTGACTTCATATGCATACTAAATTTTTATTTCAATTTATTTATATATGATACATATTGGAGATTTTACTTAGATGTGTTGATTCATTTAAGGAGTTACTTAGGGTTGTTTATAAATATTTTGACTAATATTCAAATAATGGTCTTTATAATGAAAAACTGTTTATGAGATGAGAGCCCAGATATGAACATTCTGCATTTATGTATTGATTAGTCTGTGCTCTCAACAAGTGTTCTTAATCAGTGCTTTTATATTGAACTGTATATTAGATTTAAGATTGTTTTTCTTGCTTTGTGCTCCTTCAGATCCTTCTAAGATTACAATAGGCTTTATAAAAGACACAATTTATCATCTAGCCTTTATACAGATGTGACATGATCTTATTATATTTCTGCCACTGGGTTTTATCACCTTAATAATCCATTGCAGTATTTATAGAATGGCATGATGAATCATATTATATTTATCATATCATACAACAAATAGCATGACATACCAATAAATCACTTCATTTTAGAGTGTTGAAATTTTTCTTTTTCCAACTTGCATCAAATGATGACTCAGCCTTTAGTCTCTTAGTCAAGTCTGTAGTTTTGCACAAATTTATATCTTAGAATGATTAATTCAGATGAAAACTCAAAAATTTTAAATTATTTTACATTTTACCAAAGTAAATATATTTAATTGTACAAAATATTAAATTTCAAAATCAAATTATTTCTTATAAATAACTATTGTCAAAAGTTATTTCTTATAAATAACTATTGTCTTAAGAATAACACAATTAATGCTAAACTAGTTAAACTTTGTGCAAATTGAACTATCTGGTGAACATTTTCCCCATTAGCAAGAATGTATTGAAAGAAAAATCTACTTTAATAATTAGCATCCACAAAAATATAGACATATGGTTTAATTATTTTTATATAGACAAATTATATAAACAAGAAAACAAGTTCACATATGTTAAAGAATGTAATCAATAATATTGACTAAGTGATATCAGAAATTGGACTTTCAGGCACTTATTCAATATTACTTTATAATAACTTCTTTTTACTGATTTAATATATTATGTAGATATCAAAAGATAATTACGCTGATACATATGATCAATCAAATTAGACTGGTTGGTAGATCTTTTGGAGTCCTATTGCTATTATTTTGGCTGTGTGTTTGAGGGTAGCAATTTCTTTTCAACTCTTTTTGCTTTAAAATATATTCTTTCAAACCTCTCCCAAATCAGAGATACTTCTGATTTTATATGGATTGAATGCTTTTGTCCCCCTAAAATTTATATGTTCAAATTCCATCCACCAATGTAATAGTATTAGGAAGTGGGGCCTGTGGAAGGTAATTAGGTCATAAGAACAGAGCCCTCCTGATTGCTATGAGTACCCTTGTGGAAGAGGCTGCTGAGAGCTCTCTTGCACTCTTTCTGCTGTGTGAAGGCACAAGGTGAAGTCAGCAACCTCTGGGGCAGCAGAGGGTTCTCACCAGAAACTGATTGTGCTGTTACCCTCAACTTCCATTCTCAAGAATTGTGAGAAATAAACTTAGGTTGCTCACAAGCCACTGAGTCTACATTATTTTGTTAGAGCATCCCAAACTAACACACTTTCCATGGTTAAATCCAACTTACAATATCCGCATGACTCTAGGATACCCAATGTGTGTGGCTGAATCAGGAAGCTCAGAGATGTAGTTGATCACAGTGGCTAGGGGCATGGATCCTATAATAGGCTTTCTTGGTTTTAATCCCAGACCTGCCAGAAATCAGAAATGCGATCACAGGCAAGTTATCTGTTATATAGCCTCTTAATCAGTCCCTTTCTATTAAAAATGAAGATAACAGTAGAACACAGCTCATAGATTTGATGTGTGATTAAATTAATTGATGTTAGAACCAGAACACAATGAGGATAAGGCCTTCATTATAAATCAATTAATAGTTGCTATTATTCATAATAATAACAGAATTAGAGTAAACTGTTTTACAGAATGTTTAGAAAACATGGTAGAGTTTGACAACCAAATTTAATGAAACATAGTAGAGTTTGACAACCTTATTTTATAATTTAATTCTCAAATTATAAAATATATTTTAAGAATCCCTTAATTTGTTATCTTTCCTAGATGTAGAGCAAACCAGAGCCTTGGAATTATTGAAAAGGACTGTGGTTTACTTTGAAGACCCATAAATACTTCAGGTTACATATAACTTATGAAACAAGAATTTTTTTCTTTATATTCTTCCTTATCCTGTAATGTTTAACTGTACTTGGTGTTAGAACAAAAGAATCTCCTAGAGGACATGTTTTCTTTCAGTGACAAAGTATGACATGTACATATCTTTCCTTTGTAGAGCTTCACAGATATTCCAGTTACAAATTTCTCTTTTGTCTTTCTATTTTTGTCATATGACAAGCCTAACTGGAAAAAATATCCTCTAAAATGTACACAATTGTATGTTATTTAACCTATAGTATTTTAGGATTTTTATGCTCAGATAAGTTCAGAATTTTCAAAGACGTGAAAAGTCAATATTTGGGTTATTTATTTGCATTTCCATTATTTATTTGACAGACTTAATGAGCATCTATTATGTGACAGATACTGATTTAGGTGCTAGAGATACAACACTGGACAAGAGACAAAAGTCCTTATCTTTTTAGAATCTACATTTTAGTGTGATGAGATGGTCACAAAGAAAATAAAACACATAACATGTCACATGGAGATAAGTGCTAAGGGACAAAATATATATGGAGGATACAATGATACAGATTGCAGTTTTAAGTAACATGGGCAGGAAGCTGTCACTAGGCCTAATATTCAAGGAAAAAACCCCAAGTGAAAGAAAGGACAGGTCGTGCAACATACCATGGTGTTTAAGAGCACACACTTTGCAGGTGGAAAACCTGCAGGTGCCTGATGTGTTTGAGGAAGAGCAAGGAGTTCTGTGTAACCTGGCCAGCTTATAGGCCTTTGTAATGTCTCGGGCTTTTACTTTGAGTGAGATGGAAGACCCCTGGAGAGTTTTTAACTAGTCATAAATCATGGCTTACACCATAAAGGATCGCTCTGGCTGCTGTGGATAAGAGGCTGTGGGAGTTCAGGGTTTGTTCATAAGAAACACCAAGCCTTCTACTTATGGGCTACATCCTGTCTTCACTCACTTAACTCAGAGACATAATTCTACCAACTTTCTTTTTCTTATGCATTATCAATTCTCTTCTTTCTAACGAATAATTTCCTTCATATAAAATATGCTACAATTTTTCTTCTCTTAAAACAGAAACACCTTTTCAAATCACACAACCCTCTCCCCGTATTGCCTCTAATTCCCAGAGCAGAATTGCAGTAATAGTCTATACCCATTGTTTCCAAATCCCCTAAATGCTGCTGCTTTGTCTCCTTTCCTTCTTCAGCAAAGGAGCTGAAGAAATCAGAAATCAGATCCCCCATCTTTCTGATCTGTAAACTGCAGCACGACAGATATGAATTTCTGCACTATTTCCTCTGTCCAAACTCGTTCCCTTGTTGATCTCATCCTTTAACCCTCATGTCTATATTAATAACTTGTAAGTTTTTATCTCCAGCCTCCATTGCACTGCTGAATTCCAGACTTTTATATTCTGTTGTCTGGTTGATATTTTTGCTTGAAATCTAAGTAACTCAACATTATTATTTGCAAAATTGATCCTCTGATCTTTCCCCCAAACCTGGTACTTCAACAGTCTTGCACTGTTCATTAAATTAAGTTCATTCTTCAGTTATTTAAACCAAAACCCATTGAGTCATCATTAACGGTTATTTTTATTTTGTCCCATACATGACCCATCAGGAAATCCTGCAGATCTTCTCTTAAACTGAATATAGAATCAAGGTATTATACAATAATACCACACTGAGGCAAGCTAACTGCAGCTCTCAATGGAATACTGCCTCAGTCTCCTATCCCTTGAATCTCTTAATCAAGAGCAAACCTACCTAGATAGTAGATTTATTGTTAGTTTTTTCTTCCTAAAATGATTATTATAATTTGGTGGGCCTGATATAATTAACTTATAAATTATGCCATCTCATTAAAAGTGCCTGTACTGAGTCCTTATGATCATTAGAAACATCCTAAAATCTTGAGAGAAGTATTTTTATATGGATGAATTTCAATGATGACTTCTTATTCAAGAACATAGGACAAATTCAGAGGTGTTAATGCTAAGAGAATGTATAAGCTGAGTCCACAGAGAAAGAGTTACTGCTTTGTTTGGATTTAGAGTTCTTTGAGAGTCTTAATGTCACAAAATCAAGTGGACTCTGTATAAAAGAAACCTTGTCAGTACTTGTCACCAGTTTTCCTAATCCATCTAATTAAGTGTTACATTTCCTGGGTCAAAGGTAGCATAATTGTTTATAAGTTCTACATTGATAAAATATTTAATTTGGTCATAATATTTGCTGGTTTTCATTTATAGTTGCATTTTTAGGACATGCTATTTACCTGAGCTGATAATAATTTAATCCATTCAAAATCTTCAGCTAAGTGACAAATGATTCTAGTATACAACATTATTATTTATTTCAAGTTGTTTAATCATAAATACTTCCTTAAGATCTCAAATTTGTCAAAATTTGTTCTTTAGGTTCTCATAAAACACTTTTGTAATTGGATTCCCCATCATTTTTAAAGATAAATTGAAGAACTTTGAAATTAATTTGACCTCTTTGCTGCTTTGGCATCCTATTGAATTACTACTGAGTTTCCTATAAAAGCCATTATATCATTAGTAACTATATCACCTATAATATATTAAATATAAAATATTATGAACTAGTTAGGTTATCTGGCTTCATGCTATGTCATTGCTCTTTTTAATTTATACTTTGGTTGGGTTTATGTGCTTTGTGATATTTAGGATATATTCTATTATTAAGTTTTTCCACTTTAGTCAAGATTTGATGTTCTCCAAATATAAGTTCTTGCTTTGATTTATATGAGTCCAGTGAGCAGTTTGCTAATTTTCTAATGGAATTTGAAATCATAGATGAATTAAGGAGGTATGTTACCATTTAAATTCACTAAAAGAGTTAGAGGACACTGATAGTTACACTAGTAATGATTTACGAGATTAAGAATAAAAACCAAAATGCTTTAATAAAACTGGAACACAATGTATTTTTAGTGATTATAATTTTTATTATTAATGAAAAGCTAATTTTTAAAAATGGAAATAAATGTAGATCTTTATGTTTTTAATGTCAAACTGCTACTTCATTGTGGTAGTTTAGTTTAGCTTTGCCCATTTTCTTCATGTAGAAAAGAAAATGAAACTGTTTTAGGGAACATATTTCAATGTCAAAGAAAGCTTGTTAATAGTCCTATCTACAATATATATTCTCAAATCCATGTTATGCCACATTCTTTCATACTTTATAAGCCAGTGGTCTAGGAGATACAAAAATTGATGTTTCTCAAATCACTTGAGATTTGTTCATGCACACTGTGCTTTAGCATTTAGGGGTGTTTTGATGGATGTAAACATTGGTTTGCTTTGTAACACTACAATCTAAGAAAGCTTTTTCTTCTATCTTGGCTTTTAAATCTAATCTCTGAGGCAGGATAATAGTCTTACTTTCCAAGGAAAATCTTTTTTGAATTTTTCCCCCATTGGGGCACATCAGTATAAAGGAAAAATAAAGATTTAAAACATTGTGTAAAAAGTTTTTTATTTTTCTCCTATTTGTAGAGTAATGTTTGTTTAAAAGAGTAGCTAATGCTGCATTTCTCAGTTGATTTCTCTTTTTATTAGGATTTACATAAAGCAAAACTTAGAGATACATTACTCAGTATATTCAATAAGATGATTTCTTTATTTATATTTCTAGATCATTTTTATTAATAAAGACAGAAAGACAGCTGACACATTTGTATCAGAACATAGGAATTTCTATAAATTCTTATAAAATATGTACCTATAATCTAGACTAAAAACCTTTTTTTCCAGACCCTAGTATCAGAAAACTTCAAATTATGGTTTAAGCTGTTATTCAGAAAAAAAAGCAATATAATATCATATACCATTCTTAAAATAAAAACAATATAATTCAACTAAATATTTATTAAGACCCTCACTGGTAAAGATTGAAGGAAACAGAAAAGATGATGACAGATGGTAGTGGTCTCCAGGCTGTGTGACATTGGCATAGCAATGTAGGCAGGACTCAGAGGCAACTAGATCTGTGAAGCAAAGAATTGACAATTGTGTCTGTGTATTCAGACCTCAGTTTCCTCATTTTTCATGCAAAATCAATAACAGAATCCACATCCAAGGGCTAATGATGTGATGTATATAAACTGCTCTTACATTTTGATATAACAATTTTCAATGTTCAATAATAAACCAAAAGTTTTGTCTTTTGTTTTGTTTTTATTTTTTCCCTAGTTACTTGTATTAACCATTGGGACCAGGGTTCAATTACATTAGAGCACAGTCAAAGGCATCTAGGACCTTAGTTGTTATAGATGACCCTTAAATTAATATTGAGTTTTAGTAGTTAGAAAATTAAGAGTCCACATATTTTATTATCTTATAAAATTAAATTATATAAGTTTAACTAGAAAGATAAACAGTGTCCTGACAAGTGTGAATAAAATTTTCCTTTAAAAAATATTCTTAACTGGTACATTGCCTTCAACTTGCATTTCAATATGGTCTGTCTGTTGAAGCCTGGTGAACACGTGAGGTCAAGGCTCAAGCCCATGAAAAGGACATTTCTCACTTTTCAAAGTTATCAGATAACATGGAAGGGATATTGGGTGTAAAGTCAGGCCCTGGTTCAATGTTTTAACTCTGCTGCACTGAGAAAGAAGAGCTCCTTAATTCACAGTGACAGAAATCTGGAGAGGAGAGCCCCATGGATACCTATAATTTTTAATACACAATAAGTCTGTCACTAGAAAATGAAGCCTGCATATTGGTAATGTATTAACCAATTAGATTAGTGTGTCCTCCCTTCTTAAGAGGAAGGACTGAAGAAGGTAGAAGGCAGATGGATAAGGACTCAGGAGCAAATCTTCTCCCTTATTTTATAGTTAGGAAGAATAGCTGATTATGAGCAAAACTGAGAGAATAAAATAAAGCTGATTGAGTAGTATTAAGATATTAAATACTTGTTATTAATCTAGAAGAATTTGTATAAAGTAAAAAGATTGTTCCTGGTAAAAGTCAATATAAATAATGCACAAAGGCAAATAGCCCATGTCTGCTGGTTTTTGTGTGTTAGTTTGTTGGTTTGTTTGTTAAATAGGGAAAATCCTCTATTTCAGGGATGCCCCTTTAAGGCATATGCAAAAAAGATATAAAAGTAAGTTGAAGATTTAAAAGAATATAAAAAATATGTAAGACTCCTAAAAATTGTTCTTTTTTTCTTTTTTTTAGTTTATTCAGTACAGTTTCTATCCTTTATTCCCATTCCAGCCCACCCACCCATCCCTTCCCTCCTCCCTCCCATTTCCAACCCCCCTAGTTTTGTCCATGTGTCGTCTATATTTGTTCCTGTAAACCCTTCCCTTCTCCTCTGAAATTTCCATTCTTTTAAACAAAAGTTAGTGAAATGATGGAAGTTCTATATAGCTAAAAATGATATGTGACTCTAAGCGTTTTTCATATTCATTAAAATGTATTTGGGAAGAGGGATCTAAACCCGAGAGAATGAATACGAACAAAAATACAAGAATTTCAGACACATGAGCTACTTTGTGAGCTTGGTCATATTTATCCTCCTGAAGTCTTCATGGAAAGGGCAAATCTTCCATCTTCATTATCTTGTCTTCAACCTGATGGAATCATGCTTTCCTGGTGTGGAGCTGTGTCCTGCCTGCCTCTCTGGACCAGTGCCACCTTCTGGTGGCTCATCAGATATCAAAGATGAGTAGTTTCAGTGCCTGAGAGTAGCCAGGGCAAAAAGAAGAATGTGGATTTGTTATCAGGGTATCTACAGAAGTTGGCTATACAGGGCCATCTGGAAAAATAGGTTAACAGTTATGAGTATGTGAAACAGTTTATTCTTGTACCATTATTTATTATTATATTATTTTCCATATAAACAACTGTAAATCTACTGTTGCCCCACCCTGTATATGCAGGCTGGATGTGGCAAGACCAGGGTAGAGAATATCTGAGCATCGTTTATACAACTAGAAATTTCTAAATGCTGTCCCTCTGCTTTTATGTTCATCCAGGGTTAAGTATGGAGCAGTGAAAACAGATTATCTGAGGACAGTTTCTATTTTCTCACTAGGGTTGCTCCATTTGATATAAGAAGCATTAAAGAGCCTAGATATGATACTTGCAAAACAAATTGGTAATTTCTTGCTAAGAGTGAATTAAATATAACATTCTATATCATGCAAGGATATTTTTAACCAGGTACCACTTCCCTTCTCTCGGTGGTTCTCTAAACTAGCCCAGTCATACTGACAAACAAAAGGGCATATACAATCAGATCACACCACTACTCTCAATGGCTCTTCATGAGTTCATGAAAAGGGAATAAACTTAGAAGAAAAATTCACATTTATTTCATACCTGTAAAAGCCAGACTTAGTGCCAGAAACTTTGTATCTTTATTATATTTAAGTGCGATAATAACACTGTGAGGCAAATGCTCTTATCCTTATTTAAGGAGCAGATGATAACACAGAATCAGAAGGGTTAAATATCTTACCCTGGATATTACATAACTAGTTGGTGGAAGAGTTGGAGATTCAAAGTCAAAGCTTTCCAGTTTTAAATTCTTAAATTTTTATCATTAAGACATTATTTTTTAAGAAATACTTCATAATAAGAACCTTTCACAAAGCAAAGAGGTTATTGAATTAATGGTTACATGTATATTTTAATAATATTTTGTTGTCTTTTAATGTTAACACAATTTTACCTACTGAGATTTTTCCAATACTGGTGTAAGAGTGGTTTTTGTGTCCCTTATGCTCATTTAGCTCCCTTGTGAGATGATGATTACCTGGGGCATATAAGTCCATACCTATGTGTCAGATTTTTTCTTTATTTTTATTGTTGACCCTATTGCAGATGTCCCCATTTACCCCCTTTGACTTCTTCTCCGAGCCCCCACTCTCCCTTCCTTCTGGCCATCACTACACTATTATCTTTGTCTACAGGTTATACATACATGTGCTTTGGCTGACCCCTTCACCTTCTTTCACCCAGTCTCCCCCTTTTCCCTGCCCTCTGACAGCTGTCAATCTGTTCCATGTACCCATGCCTCTGTTTCTATTTTGTTTGTTAGCTTTTGTTCCTTAGATTCTACATATAAATGAAGTCATATATTATTTATCTTTTACTGACTGACTTATTCCACCTAGCATAATATTCTCCAGGCCCATCCATGCTGTCGCAAAAGATAAGATTTCTTTCTTTCGTGGCTGTGTAGTATTCCACTGTGTAAGTGTACCTCAACTGTTTTTTATCTGCTCATCTACTGATGGGCACTTGGGTTGTTTCCAGATCTTAGCTGTGGCACCTAACACTGCTATGAACATAGGAGTGCATATATTCTTTTGAATTGGTGTTTAGAATTCTTACGACATATTTCCAGAAGTGGGATCATTGGGTCAAGAGGCAGCTTTGCTTTTAATTTTTTGAATTGCTTTCCCATAATAACTGATCTATAGAGAACTACTCAGGGCTTTTACTAGCACCACTGTTCTCAGTCTTGACAGGCCAGCAAGTAAATCCACTGTCCCTATGACCATAGAAGGCCATGGTAGCCCACAACTGACTGTGGCTGCCATGTGAACAACATAAAGTATTGAAATTAAAAAGAATTCTATGACATTTTATAACATGTACATTCTTTTTGTGGATGGTTGAGGTGCTTCATCTATGCATTCTAAGGAACAAATTTAGCTTATAATTAAAAGTATTTAACCCACATAAAGTATTTTATGTAGGCTATAAAATTAATTTTATCACACTTAACAGCTGATGACCTTATATTACTGCAGTAATGTATTTTTCATTAAAATGAAACATTATGTTTCAGTAGCAGGAGCCAAGAATCAGGCCTTGAATTGGAAAGGTCCACATGTATTATGTACAGTAGCTGTCTTCCCAAAGAGCATTTAACCTGGTGTTTCTCATTTTATCCCTGCGTCTAGATGAACAGATTTAAACTCTAATTAATAAGATGCCATACATTGTCTTTTTACAACTTGGGTGACTTTAACCATTGTACTGTCAAACTAGTCTTGGTAAATTATAACAGTTGTTTTGATCTTTTATGTGAGCTTTGACTTCTAAGTTGAATTTATTATGAAGTTGGAGTATCAGCTATATTTTTACTACCCAATATTTCTCTGATTTAATTCTGCCCATACCTAGGTACAATAAGGTTTCATTTTCTGGCAGTGTACAATGAACTTGTTTTTTGTTTTAACTGTTACTGATTACTCAAAAGACACAATTTTCCATAGTATGTGACAAACACAGCATGAATGCAACTTAAATAATAAGTCCATGAATGCAGGGATTATATTTTAAATATTTTCCATTATGTATAGAAAAACAAAGCATGCTATAAGAATTAGGGTATTTTAAAATCTTGCATAAGTTTAGTAATCTCTTTAAAACCTTAATAAGTTTTCAAGATTACAATCCTTTTTGAAAACCTAAGTTAATTGTTTTATATGGTTTGAGCAGTATATATCCTGAGTTATTATTTCTAAAATAGGAGTATTATACAAATACCTGCTTAGGAAAATCATATGGTTCTGAAACACAATAATTTAAAGACACTTTTAGATGTAAGGATAAAAAATTGGTAAATATTAAAATAACCTTAGATTTTGAGTTGTAATAAATAAAAGGTAGGATAGAATAGGGGATAATCAAGAGAGTGGAATTGGCAGGAGAGTGGATTTAAATAGAGAGAATGAATTTAAATAGAGATTCTTTTTGAAATCAAAAGAAATATTAGGTACACATTCTCATCGATCATCATACTCACTTCTCCCTGAAATAAAACTGCAGACCACAGCTTCTCCTGTTCTTAAAATGGAATAGCCCGTGCAGACCTACTGCTAATCACCCCTTTCTTCACCTTCACTCTCCTTTCTTGGAGCACTGCTTTGTTTTTTAAAACTGACACTAAAATACTTTTTCTCAGCATAGATTAAAAAATTATGATAGAGTTTAATAAAGGTAATGTTATAACAACCTATATTTTTATTATTGACTCAGTTGGGTCATTTTCTTTTGTTTATGTGCCTGAGTTGATATTTTAAAATTGTCCCATTACTTATACCATAAAGCTACTTCATAAAAATATAAAATGGATGTATTTGGAGGATTTGAGCCTTCTTTTGCATGGTAGAATCCTAGTGATTGAGTTGCTGGTAAATTATTGGTTTATTAAATATCTTAACTGGTATAGTACAGTATTAAAGGGTTAGAAAAGTAAAGATCTTGGAATATGTAATTGGAATAGACAAATATGTTCTGGAATAACTTTTAGTGTGGTATTTTAGAGATGAGTAAACTTTTACCTTTATATTTTACATTCAAATTAGAGCTTTATTTATTCCACATAAATAATTTTATCCTATAAATGATTTTCCCTTTGGAATTATTTGATGATGTTCTACTATGATTAGAAGTTTAGTTTTGAGAATTATGTTCAATAAAATAACACCATGAAGAGTTTAAAGTAAAATATTAGTTGACCTAAATTCAGTTTTATATAGTAAGGTCTAACCAACACTGCTCAAATTATAAACAAGGAACTAATCATAAAATAAGGTCTCTATAAAAGTCCTCAAAATTGGCTTCACCAAAAACATTGTCATCAGCACATGGACAAAACCAAGGTGGGAGCAGATCAGGGGAGGGAGGTGGGGATGGATAGTGTTGGGGAGAAATATGGGAGGAAAATGCAGACAACTGTACTTGAACAACAATTAAAAAAATGGCAATTGGACAAGAAAAATGAAAACAAAAACAATGTCATCAGGAAAATTAGAGAAGGGAAATAGGACCAATCTATGCCTGATTGTTGCCTTCATATATTTAGCATCAGGAGCGCAGTAGAATGAGGTCACATAGCTTGATCTTCATATCGATATGCTATTTAAATGGTTTATTTTTTTATGAAATACTTTTGAATTTTATTGTTGTTCAAATACAGTTTTCTGCCTTTTTCCTCCCCCCTCCCTCCACCCCTGCCATCCCTACCTCCCTCCCCTGTTTCAACGCCCCCCTTGTTTTTGTCCATGTGTCCTTTATAGTTGTTCCTGTTTAATACAGAAACAAGACACAGCTTGATTTTTCATGTTAAGTAAGGGTGAGATAAAAATCTAGCCAGAGGAAAGCAAGTGACTCAGCCATCAGCTCACGAGCAATTTAGCGAGGACCAGCCACTCTCTTTGGGGTTGACAGGCCTTGGCCAGAATGCTGATGAATACTGCCCTTTCTAGTCACAGGCTCATGACCACTGAATAGCAACCATCAGAAAATGGGATCTATTTTTGGTATTAACACTAGTCCTGGTTTCTTTCAAATATCCTAATGAAGCAATACCATGAAGACTTTTACCACTCAGCCTTGATCTAAAATTTGAGTGTGGTTGTTTCTAATGCTCTCTAAAACCAGCTAACGCAAGGCCTTCAGGTGGAAAAGGGAACTGGAGGCTGGAATATATCACAAAAAAACAGTATCTCAGCTTTTATGGTAGAGCTTGCTTTCCTTAAAATCATATCCCATTCTCTTTTTTTATTTCTGTAAAAGATGCTAATTTCTGCCATTGTTGGGTATCATATCTACCCTATTTGCTAGTCATATTACCATAAAATTGCTCTGAGGAGTTGCTTACAGAGTTTTTGACCATATTTATCTACTCACTATCTGTTCAGATGTCACATTTACAAGTAAAAATGTTTTAAGAAGGAATGTCAATCTGTGTTTTCATCACTTTTGCATATTTGAGGGAAGTTATCAGTTTTAACCATTTAGAATAGATCTAAATATGCCAAAGATATGTAGGTAAAACACACTCGTTTAACTCTGTATGTAAACAAAGCAGAGAAACCATTTGTTTTCTTTGGAGTACTGGAATTTCCATAAAGTATCCTTAGATAATATTTCTAATCCCTTGCTTTTGTCAATATTACATATAATTGTTCCTCTGCTAATATTTATTTTAAAAAATATTCTCTAGTGCTGGAGAGATTCATTGGTTTACGGAAAAAAGTGGAGATTCATTGAGACTTATAGCTTCTCTTTAAAAAGGAAAGTTTTCTCAGGACTCTGTGTCAGAAGATCAAGCTGCATGAACAGCCCCTTTCAAATCACTTTAAGTGCAAATTCATAAGAAGTATTAAAGTATTGTTTTATGCTTATCATAAGATGAAATATATACATATATGTCCACTCTGAATATGTACAGCTACATTCTTTTTTAAGCAGATATTACTCAGATTCTTATTTAATGGAAATTAACAATCTATGTTTACAAAACTTAAGGTAGGTACTTAAATTTTATTACAGCTCTACTTCTTAATAAATATATATGGTCACATAACTGAACCTTTAGAATCTGTCTTTTCTTTAAATATACATCAAGAGAAAATATACATCAATAAAGAGATATTGGAAAAATAGTATTTGATACTATGAGCTTGGTTCCACCTCATACCTCATAAAGTATTGAATAAATTGTGGTAATAATAATTATAATTATTATTGATAGCTAATTATTATAGTATTGCATTATGCCTAAATACCCAAGAATTGAATGGAAATAAAAAATTTGTCTACATTACAGAAGCAGAAATGAATTAAACATTTTAAATATGCCTCATTCTCCACTCACCCCATGCACAGAAATGTGCCATCAGGAAACAACCAAAATCTGAGGCTGCTGGACCTCTAGGTTTCTCTTTTCATGGGTGTTATTCTCATATATCCCAACTTTGCTACCACAGAATAGAAAATGGTGCACACACACAACACACATACACACGTGTGTGCACACATCTGTATACACAAATGTACACAAAACATCCTGGAAAACTGAAAGGAAAAAGAAAACCTAGATCTGGGTGGTGTGGCTCAGTGGATTGAGTGCCGGCCTGCAAACCAAACGGTCACAGGTTCAATTTCCAGACTAAGGCACATACATGCCTGGGTTGCATTCCAGATCCGTACTAGGGGGTGTGTAAGAAGCAACCACACATTGATGTTTCTTTTCTTCTCTTTCTCCATCCCTTCCTCTCTGTAAAAAAAATCTTAAAAAAAGAAAAAAGAAGACCTCACCACCACCACCAACAACAACAACAATAAAACTCAACTGGAGAGAAATACAGATGCATATAGAACACACTCTTTTCCTAATAAAATTAGAATTAAACCACTGATTTTTGTGATTGGCAAAGATAACTGAGTCCCTAGCTGCTAGTTTTTTTAGCCCAAGCTAATTAGTTCGGTCAACAAACACATATCCACTGTGTTAATCTAATCAAACTCTGTGCCATTTACTCAAATAAGTTAAAGCCAGCCTCTACTATGAAAGTAGACTAATGTGAAAGTTCTGGTCCATAGTGCTACATACCATGACAAAGGAGGTGTAACAGAGGGTGTGACCATTGCAGCTATTAGAAGTTAGGGAAGGCTGACCAGAGAAGGTAAGTGGGATGTTTTATATGTTAAGCAGAAGTTTAATATGCAGAAAAGTGGAAAGCTCCTTTTAGAGTAAAACAAACAAAAAACAAAGCAGCTGTGGTTAGGCAGAAAAGGGCATAATGTGTTCAGAGAACAATGGGAAATTTAGATGATGAGAGTACAGGATGCACAGTGGGGAGTGAGGAGCAGGGACAAGAGTGGAAATAGCCATGGTAAAGAAGGATGTGTTCTACACTACAGGTGACAAAGCTTCTTAAATAGAAGAGCTACTTGATAGAATCTTGTCCTTTATAAAAAATAACCCTTGTGTTACTGTGGAAGAAGTTGTTCAGGAGGAAGTGACAAGTTAGTAGATACCAATTAGAGTGGGAAGGAGTGACAAGAGTTTTGTCCTTACCTTTTTCATGTTTTTGTTGAAATATTACCTGTTTACTAGATAGACCCTGATTACCTTACTTACATAATAGTCCTTGCTACTATTTATTCCCACTTTTACTTTATATTTATTTTAAAAAGTATAATTACATGAACGGCTGAATTATGATTTTACCAATAAATTTTTGGTTTTATATTTATTGGGTTCATTAATATAACTTCTGTGACCAAAATGTTGACTGAGACATACTAGCTACTCAGTAGATACTTTTTTGAATAAATTAATGATTTTCCTAAATGTGAGTTTACGAGGACCTGAACCAAGGCAATTACTGTGGGCATGAAGCACAAGAGACTCAAGATTTTCTAAAGTAAAATCTACAGAACATATTTGGTGATATGTACATGTGATAAGAAAAAAAGAATAAAGAAAAGGGCTTCTTCACTCAAAGTCTGAGGGACAGGATGAGTTATGATAAATGAGGTAGAATGTAATAGGAGGAACAGATTTGGGGTGGAGATAATGAATTCAGTATCAGACATGATGAACAACAGCTGTCTGAGTTTTAAGAGAAAGATCTGAAAGGATGGATGATCTGAAATGGATGGTAGTAGAAGACATAGTGTGAAATCCACATACAGAGCACAGAAAGATAATCTAAATTCTGCAACTTTTAGAAGATTAGGAAAATTAAGACCAGGGAAATACTGATGATAATTTTAAAATAGGTATTAAGGATAACAAAAGTTTCATTTCAGGGCAAGATTTTTGTAAATTGGATATTGAAGGAGTCATTGAAAGTCTTTGAAATTTACCATCATTCATCATGTGGACTTACCCACCTGTTTCTTTTAAAAAAGCAACAGCATAGGAAAGAAAAAATACCACTTTTTTGCTGGCATATTTTGTGGGTTTTTTCTTCTTACAATGTGGAAAATTATTAACTTTTTATATCTCAAAAATGTGTAGACTAACACCTGAGCTCAGACTTTTTCATGACCATAAGGAAACAGGGATATCTATATAGTGCGTGTTTGTCTCTCACCAATGGCCTGATAGGGCCAGCATCTACAGGGGGTCTGTCTAGTTTCTCAAGCTTATCCTTCCCATGGTTTGCTCTCTATATAGTTATTTTCTGTTTAAAGACTGCCTTTGATTTTATAGATTACAAAGTAGAAATAATTGAACCATTAATCTCTCTTTAACTCATGTTAGCATGTAGCCTTTCTCAGGTGCATAACCTTTCCTCTCCTCTCTAAATAACCCATGAAAATTCCATTAACAGCAACCTCAACAATAATAGCAATATGATGGCTACTACTAACGAATGCTTATTAAAGGAGCATTTGGAAGCCATCCATCTATTAGTAAGTTTATTCCACCTTATTCCTAGAAACTATGCCTTCCATACTCTCAATCTATTTTTCCTGTGGGGAATGAGAATGATTGCTGTAGTGATAAGGAAAAAAATATCCACACAGAACCAATAATAGGCAAGACTTTTTTGGGGGTTTCTGAGAAAAAGGCAAACATTTTAAAAATTCTTTCTGAGAACATATGAGAAACAGCTGCTGCCATCTTGTAATCATAAAGGTGAGAGACTGAGTATGACATTAAGAAGACTATGAATCCGAGAAACAAAAAGAGATGAAAGAGTTTCTAATGAGCCCTTCACTAAGCTACAGCATTTAATAAAATGAAATTTCATAAAATGAAAGCATTTTAGTTATGTGAACTAAAAGTTGTCATGTAATTTAAGCCAGCTTGTTTGGTCCTTCTTTCCTCTACAGCCAAGAGTACTAATTAATGCACACACATACACCATTAATTGTGATACACATTTCATATACATTATATCATCTAATCCTCACCACAATTCTTTGAGGCAGCTTTGTTTTATTACTATTTTAGAGATAAGGAAGCTGAGAAACAGAGACACTAAGAAATTTATATTACATCAAATAATTAATTGAGATGCAAATACAGAATTTGAGCCTCACCTATTGTAATTAATATATTTAATTACAAACAATAATATTCTATCTTGAACTGAATTTGGTTACACATTAGAATTTCCACTATAATTTCAGTGTTAACTATCTCTACATGGTCTATCTTATACTAGCACCCCACCTACATTCCCTTTTTATGTCCACAAAATAGTTCCAAAATACAAGGTTTGTATCTCCGTGTAGACCTCTGTACTGTGACTGAAGGATTTTCATCTTACAGAAAGGAATCTTATTATTAATAGTCCTTGCTGCTCAAGAGGCAATTAGAATAATCTCTATGGATTCATCTGATCCCTAGTCCACATCTTATTCTATGAAACATATGGAAACCTAGTCTAATTAAGTTAATGCAATAAAAAATGAATTACTTAAGTATTCAGAATGTGTCCAAGTTAATTCTAGCTACATTACTTAGATAATATTAGATAGTTTTCTGTTATGAAACCTCTTCTAATGACTGTGTACTTAGAAATACTGAGAGTTTATGTGCTTAAACATTATCCAAACCTGATTAAATATTTGTATAACACAAAGCTTTCAGTTGAGATTACACACACACACATATACACATATCTTTTATACATATTGTCCTACAAATATAAGGGAATTTCTATAAGGGCTACAAATTCAAGTAGGTCAATACAGACCTACCTATAGTGAGTCATTTAGAGGATAGCTAATTTTAAGGAGCATCTGTGTGATTTGACTAATAGTCTAGTTATTGCACCAAAAGAGAGAGGTACAAGCAAATGTGAAATAAACATACAATGTTAGCATATACATGTACATAAGTTTATATAAATATAAATATATAAATACATAAATATATAAACATAAATATATAAAATATGTATGAAATATATGTGTGCATATGTGTATATGTTTATATTTCATTATATAATATATATATGTATTTTATTCCCAAAGACATCCTAAAAATGATATGAGTCCAGTCATATTAGTTAAGCATTATAGAAATTTCACAGAACTTTGAGTTCTTACATAGATATGATTTACAAAAGCTAACATTTTTTTATTAGACCTCAAGGAATCTCAAACCTTGTTACCAGTTTTATAAAGGTGAATAAAAGTTGACAAACATTGCATATCCACTATATTTTTAATAAAAGTAAATTGAACAGGAAAGTTTTTAAATAAAAATATACTTTAGAATTCCAATTTCTGGTCTGACTGCTAAAAAGCTTGTAAGTGGCCACTCCATACAGATTGGCAGATACAGAGAATTACAACCTAATGAAGCAGAAACCCACCAGCAGAAATGTCCACAGGAACCAGTGTCAAGGTAGGAAAGCCCCAACTGTTGGTGATTCTCTGCTGGAGATCAGTGTGGACAAGTCTGAGAGCTAAAACTCAGGGGACCCAGTCATGTGGGGGCCTTCATTCTTTAGTTAGTCAGTATCTCTTCCAGGTCCTCAAAGGATAAATTGGAGAAAAATCCCCCTATCCTTCTATCAGAGAGAGGAAAAAGAAGCCATTTTGACAGATACCAGAGGAAAATCTCACTAGCCTAGAATTTTGTACCCTGTGAAATTATGCTTCGAAGTAAAAGAGAAATACAATTTTTTATAAGACCCATCTTGTAATAAATGTTAAAAGAAATTCTTCAGAGGAAAGGACTGTGCTATAGGTCAGAGACTTGGATCTACATAAAGATAGAGTATCTGAAAAGGAATAAGTAAAGTTAAAAGTAAAAATATATATGTTTATTATCCTTAATTGATCTAACCAATGATAGGTTGTCCAAAATATAGGAAACAATGTATTATATATATTTGCTTATATATGCTTAGTTATCCATGAAATGAATGTAGGCAATGACACATGGAACAGGGTGAAAGGATTAGGAATATTTTTTTTACTATAAGGTACTCATGCTATCTGTGAAATGCTATAGTGTTATTTGAAAGTGGACCTGGGTTAGTTGTAAAAAATATGTATGGCAAATCTTAGAGCAACCACAAGGAAATACAAAAAATATAATTAATTTGCTACAAAAAGAGAAAATAGAATCATATAGTATATGTTCAAATAAAACTTCTAAAGACAGAAAAAAAATTGTGAGAGATGAAAATAGAAATAAAGAAAAAAGGTGACATAAAATTATAACAAATATGATAAATATGAGTCCAACTATATCAATAATCACCCTAATCATGAATGGCCTAAATATACCCATTAAAAGACAAAGTGACAGGGGGGATCAAAAAGCAAGACCAAAATATGTTACCTCAAAGAAACTCAGTTTTAAATTGTATTTTTATTTGTAGACAAAAATAACGGCTGAAAAAGCATAATAGGATTACTCACTAAAATACAATCAATTAGCCCTGCCCAGGTGACTCAGTTAATTAGAGCATTCTCCTGTACATCAAAAAGGTTAAGGGTTTGATTCCTGGTCAAGGCTCATGCCTAGGTTGTGTTTTGATCCAAGGCCCGGGCGCATATGGGAAGCAACCGCTTGATGTTTTTCACGTTGATGTTTCTCTCTCTTTCTCTCCCTTCCTCTATGAAGTCAACAAAAACATATTCTCAGGATTAAAATACAGATAAATAAATAATAAATAAATAAATATTGATTAGTCTTTCTTTTCAGAAAATATTTTGGTTACTTTGATTCACAAAAACAATCTGAGTTTTTAAATTCAATATTATTTTTATTAGTTTCATGTGTGCAGCATAGTGATTAGACAGTTATATAGTTTACAGAGTGGTCCTCCCAATATCTCAAGTACCCACCCAGCACCGTACAATGTTTTTACAATATTATTAACTGTATTCCCTATACTATATTTTATATGTCCTTGACTATTTTGTTACTATCAGTTTGTACTTCTTAATCCCTTCACCTGTTTCTCCCATCCTCCCAACACCCCTCCCATCTGGGAACCATCAGTCTGATCTCTGTGTCTGTGTATCTGTTTTGTTTGTTCATTTCTTTTGCTCTTTAGATTCCACATGTAAGTGAAATCATATGCTGTTTGTTTTTGCCTGTCTTATTTCACTTAGTATAATATCCTCTGGGTCTATCCACACTGTCTCAAATATTAAGAGTTCATGTTTTTTATAGCTGAGTAATAGGTCATTGTATATATGAACCAGTTTTTTTAATACATTCATTTATTCATGGTCACCTGGGTTGTTCCCATATGTTAGCTATTGTGAAGAACACTACAATAAACATAAGGGTGCATATATTATTTTGAATTAGTGTTTTGGGTTTCACAGAAATTCATTTTAAATATAAAGACATATATGAATTTAAGGTAAAGGGATGGGGAAATATATACCACGGTAACACTTATCAAAAGAAAGCATAAATAGCTATATTAATTTCAGATAGAGTAGACTTAAAGAAATCATCAGAGATATAAAGGAAAACTACAGAAATTGAAGGGGTCAATACTCCAAGAAAACATAAAAAAATATTTTATGTGTATATGTCTAAGAAAAAAGGGTCAAATGCATGAGAAAAAAACTAATAGAACTGCAAGGAGAACTACATGAATCCACTATTATAAATGGAGTATTCAAAGTCCCTCTTATCAGAAATGGACATGTAAAATAACCAAAAAATAGTAAGAACATAGTAAACTTGATAGCATAATCTTCTATTAATGCTTTCAAAGAACCAGTTTGGAAAAGATTAATAAAAGTTTCTAGGCTGGTTATCAAAAACCAAAAGTAAGAGGATACAAATTATTAATATTCAGAAACAAAAGAGAGAGCATCACTACAGATCCTATTAAAAGTAAAATGATAGAAGAATATATGAACAACTCTATGCACACAAATTTGATAACCTAGATGAAATGGATCAATTACTTGAAAGACCTAAGGTGCTAAAGTTCACAATAGAATAAACAATCTGAATAGGCTTATATTTATTAAAGAAATTGAATCATTAATTACCAAACATTTAAAGAAATTACACCAATTCTCTAACTTTCTTTAGAAAGATAGAAACAGAGGTAATAATACTTATACATTCTAGGGAGCCAGCATTACCCTAACACCAAAGCCAGACAAAGTTATTATAAGAAAACTACAGGTCAATACATGTCATGAATGTGGATGCAAAAACCCTCAACAAAATTTAACAAAAGAATCCAGCAATGTACATATAAAAAATGCATGCCATAAACAAGTGGGATTTATCCCAGGTTTGCAAGCTCACTTAAACATTTGAAAATCAATTAGTATAATCCATTGTATCAACAGGCTAAAAAGAAAAAAAAACATATAATTGTATCAATAGATGCAGGAAAAGCATTTGGCAAAATCCAAAACACATTCATGGTAAAAACTCTCAGTGAACCAAGAGAAGAGGGTAACTACCTCAACTTTATAAAGAATTTCTGCAAAATAAAAACTATAGTTTATATTATACTTAATGGTGAAAAGCTCAACGTTTTACAAGATCTGGAATTAAGTAAGGATGTTCCCTTTTACCACTCCTTTTCAATATTGGACTGGAAGTCCTAATTAATGCAATAAGACAAGAAAAATAAAGATATATACAGATTGCCAGGTAGAAGCAAACCTGTCTTTTTTTAGAGAGTCACATGACTATCTATGTAGAGAAAAGCAAAAATACACATAAACAACAAAACACCCTCTGGAATCAGTGAATGGATCTAGCAAAGTTTCAGAATACAGGGTTAAGACACAAAAGTAAATTGCTTCCCAATATACAGCCAATTAACAAGTGGAATTTGAAATTAAAAATACATTACCATTTACATTGGCACTCCAAAAAATACCCAAGTATATGTTTAAGAAAAAGAACAAACTAGGAGAACTGATACTACCTGACTTCAAGATTTAATACAAATCTACAGTAATCAAGTTAGTATTCATGAAAGAACAGACAAATAGATCAATGAAATAGAGTCAGAGCACAGAAACAGGCCCTTATAAATATAGTTAACTGATCTTTGTCATAGGAGCCAAGGCAATACAATGGAGCCAAAATAGTCTTTTCAAGAAACAGTGCTGGAACAACTGGACATCCAAATGCAAAATAGACTCAGATAATACATCCTTCCCCCAAATGGACTCAAGTGAATAATAGACCTAAATAGGAAATGTAAAACTGCTTGAAATATGAAAAAATCTAGATGGCCTTGGGTATGGTGATGCCTTTTTAGATATACCACCAAAGGCAGGAAAAAATCGATAAGCTGGACTTTATTAAAATTAACAATTTATGAAAAAGAGAATGAAAAGTGCCCAGAGAATGAAAGAACAAACCTCAGACTGGGAGAAAATACTTGCAAATGACAGATGATAAAGGACTGTTGTCCAAAATATATGAAGAATTCCTAACAGTAAGAAACTCAATAGTAAATAAATGAACAACTCAATTAAAATAGGCATAAGACCTAAGCAGACATCCCACAAAGAAGAATACCAATGACAAATAAGCATATGAAAATATGTCAATTGTCATATATTACTAGGAAATTCAAGCAACAGTGAAAAACCAGTACATACCTATTGGAATGATCTGTAATAGTCAAAATCTGAACATGGGGAAACAGGAACTATATTTCATTGCTGATGGGAATGCAAAATGATACTGCCACTTTGGAAACAGTTTGGCAGTTTCTTACAAAACTAACACACACTTACCATACAACCTAGCAGCTGTGCTCCTTATTTACCCAAAGTAGGTGAAAACCATTGCCCATGCAAAGCCTTCACACAAATGCTTATAGTAGGCTTGTTCATACTTGCCCAGACTTGGAAGCAACCAAGATGTCTTTCAGTAGGTGAATGGATAAACACACTCTTTTATACCTAGATAATATTATTTAGCGCTAAAAGTGAATGATCTATCAAACCGTGAAAAGACATAGGGGAACCTTAATTTGACCCTTAAAAAAGTTCTATTTAACTTTTCAGTAGTTCAAATTGAACCTTATAAAAGCTTAACTCCTTTCTGTCATTTATTTTAAGATTCTCTCTAATCATTATGGAGTCTGATAAATCTTTCCCTCTTTAATAGCTGTGTGATTTGATAGTTTAGACTAAAAGTAAGGACTAATAGCATAGATTCTGTACCCTAACTTTAAGAATTAAAAAATCTGTGATTTGTACCCTCTCAATGCATCATTACCTTCTCTGTTCAGTCTACCTGGGTACCCCAGGGCAGTTACCAGACACATTACCCAGATGGATACCCTTCAAACTTGTTTCTGTAGAGACCATTCATTTGCTCTTTGTAGATCCAGTCTCCTCAGCTACCCACTCTTTATAATTTCATCTTAGTGATCATTCTTTGTTTAAGAATGGCTATCAGGTCATACAGAATCTGTGAGGCTATTTTCAAAAGAACTGATATTAACAGTTTTTTGCTCACTCTGAAAATGAGTTAAAAAATGCAAACATATTCAGTGACTCAGACAACCTTGACAAAAGAGCAATTTAAGGTATTTCTTGATAGAAATCACTGAAGACTTTCATTTTTGCATTCATAAAAACTGCTTTCTCAAATCACACTTTATTTAGTATGCTGCTTTTGAAGGTATTTTGCATTACAGCCCAAATGTAGAACGTTAATCCCCCATTTTCTGTTGAGTAAAACATGGTTGATTATGTCTGTTTTGGGCTACTTTTGAGATGTAAATTTGATTTGAACAAAGGAAGCTGATTTGAGTTTTCTAGTCTTTATATGTGTCCCCTTGTGTAATCATCATTGTGTTTCTTTTGCCTTTATGTAAATGATATAGATTCTGTACATCACAAAATGTAGTGCATGGTGAGTCCCTAATGTCATCAGATTGCATCCTCATTTGGTCTTACTGTGATCAATATGGGCTTTACCTGCTCTGTGTTTAGGTGTCCCTTCTTTTCCACAAATAGGTGTTAGCATAATGTTTTAAAGTAAATTATCTTTGTCCCACAAGAAGAGATTTTTGGCATTGGTTATTCATAAGATTTTCTTTGTGTTAAACATTTGTCAAATATTCATTGAACACATACAGATCTGCTTGAAAAATGATAGTTATAATATGTTATGCACAATATATTATTTATTATATACCATATATTACATATTATATAGTACATATTTTATCTATATTAATACATAGTGGTTATGTATGAAGGAAGTAATTACCTAGTCTTAGCTATACAGGATCTCAGATCATGGGTCCAGTGAGTACCTATATTTATGGTATGAAAACAGAACTTCACCCAGAGTAAAATGTATACCATCTATGATATAGTCTATGTATTAGTATGATGCATATACTATGAATGATACACAAAGCACATAGTAGGGTTATCTTATACACACACATCCATAGACACAATCACGTACACACAGAGACAAGGTAATTATTAAACTTAATGAGGAAAAACACAAAAAAGCAAAATGAGGATTGAAAACTGCATAAACAAAAAATGCAGGAAATAGAAAACACTTCCCTGTATAATAATACTAAGCTAATGGATTTGAAGATATTGATGGCATTAATTTATAGAACAACAATTTATCAAGCATTGAGCTGAACAAATATCATAATATTGAACTAAAATTTTAAAAGATGTTAAGGAATGTGTTCATTTGATATGTTATAAAAATGAATTTTATTTCCAAGAAAGTAAAAAGAATGCTTGCTGACTGGCCTCCACTGGTCATTATTTCCCCACGTGTGCAATGCAATGGATGAAATATCTACAGACAGTCCTAGAGGTTCTGAGAATCTTGGGATTTTGAACTATCTTCCATCATAGACCTCAGTTTTACTTTGGTCACCTTATGATCAATTACATTTTAAGAAGATTCTCCTGACTCACATTTTCAGGCTCATGAGTATCATTAGGATCAAAAACTAGCCAGCATAACTTGGGTGAGAATAAATCTAGTAAAAAAGTACTTTAAAAATACAACACATTAGATTAATCTTTTAAAAATCTACCCAAAAGGAATACATTTTATGGGGTAATTAACTTATTATTCTAGAAAGAAATCATATCATCTTCTTTAAATTACTTGTAACAAAAATAACACAGTATAGAGTCATTTTAATAATTGTTAAGATAATTATAAAAATAATGTTAACACTTACTGAACATTGGCAATATGCTAGGCTCTGTGTTAAGTGTCTTATTAATATTGTCTCATTTAATCCTTAACAATAACCTTGTAAGATAGGTACTGTTATTATCCTCATTTTATAAAAAAGAAAACTGAGACATTCATTTATATGACAATTCAGCTATCTCTGCTTTATTATAGAGACTAGTTAATCAGCATTCAGCATGAAGAAAACAGATGAACATCCATGCACTTATGATACTTACAGTCTAGTGAGAGACTCATTAGAATAAAATAGTTGTGGGCAGACAATTAATAAAAACTCTTTTTCTGCTACATAGGAATTTGATCTTTGGTTAACGTACTAGTTCTGTTCTTCTGGAAACCTGAAAAGCATAGATTGTCAACTATATAATTCAACAACTTTACTTATGATAAAAATAATATTAGGGTGCACAATTGCATCTGGACTGGTAGGAAATATTAAAAAAACACCTATAAGCTTACCATGGGATGTCATACTTTGGACTTTGCAGAGTATAATGACTACCATAAGGGAATGTGTACTTTTGACAATCCTATGGTCTGTGGCCACAGAGTTGTTAAAAGCAATGCTGGCTTCTATGGGATATAAGGCTGTCAAATCTAGGAAGACCCTGTACCTGAATTTCTTTCACCTGAGATGCCCCTGAACAGCTGCATGAACTGTCCTAGTAACTGCTGTAAGGACTCTTTTTGAGAAAAGCTCTTGATGCTGTCTTGCTGGCCAGCTGTGGTTCTTCAGTATATTTCTGCACAGATGGGGCCCTAGTGTGTACTTTTCATTAAACCCCAGGAGACTCTTTTGTGTGTATGGCAGATAATGATAAGTATACTTATTAGGAAAGAAAGGAAATATCAAAGAATGGAGGTATAATGGTGAGAATTAATACAAAAAATAGTTTAATACAGTGTCAGGGAGGCTCTCACGAAGAAGATGACCTTTTCCAAAATACCTGAAAAGAGTAGGAAGTGCATCAAATGCAGAGCACAGGGAACAGTGAATACCAAGTCCATGGACTGTGAGCAGGAGAGCACTGGAACTCTGTTTTTAAATTAATAATGCAATTGCTTTGCATTATTTTTAAATAAAAGCCTATATTCTACACACAACTGATGAAATATTAAGTAAAGTCATTTTGTAAGCCAACCTGTATAGATCTATATATATATTTCAAGATCTGTGCTCTGCCCAAAATAGGTGTCCTTTGAAGATTAATAGGATCATTAGTCTTTTGGGTAAAATAGAAGTCACATAAACAAATAACAATTGCTGTCATGACTAATTCATAGTTTTTACACTGTTTGATTGATATGTGTGTACAAGAAGTTATCACTTAAGACATATAATGTAGACGAAACAAGGGCATACATTTAATTTAAGAAATACTGGGTTTTAACAACATAAACTTTACAGTCTAAGAGGTAATGACTACAAATGACTGTTTTAAATGCCACAGTGGTGGGTTCATTATATTTTGTGCATTAAATAATGATTTTAATAAAAGTCTAGAGTTCATGTTCTGAAAGCTATTACCTTTCAGCTACTGCATATACCTCTTTGTCTAGAGGGCAAAGTGAACACCATCTCATATTTTTCTTAGGCACGATATGAAAGCATTAATTTCCTCCTGCCGCTTTGATGGAACGCGATGCTCTGGGGCAAGTCAATGCAAAATGATCACATTTTCACTCGTAATCAATATAGCTGGCTGACAGTGGGCATCTATTTTTCATTCCAACATCCAGTAAAGTAAAGTGATATGTGGATTTTCATCAAAAGAGGTGCTTTTAAGAAACACAGATGAAAATAGCAATTTAGCAAGCCACTGAGAAAGTTGGTTTTTACTGCAACTCCTTGACTGCAGAGATAGATGTGAGTGTGGCCTTTTTTTTTTTTCCTTCTCTTCTATCTCTCTCAATGGGATATTGTGAAAATCTGTAACTTTACTTAAGGAGATGGCTATGAATCATAAATGAGAGAATTAGATTTTAAAGATAATATATTTAGTCCTTGTAGTGTCTCTGTGGACTCCTTGACTTCTAAACACCCATTTTGTGTGTTAAGTCAAGACCATAAATTTGCATTTTGTGCTGAAAAAATGTAATTACGAAATCACTGCAGGTCAATTTTTTCCAAGTCACGTATTTCCTACTTCTGAGATTTTTAAAAATATGAATAAGCTAAATTCTAGAAAATGTCTCAAATTGCAGTTAGCTGATTTTGACTAAAAAGCAGTGGATATTTGATATTGAACTTGAAATGTTAGAATGCTTGGAGAAAATGACTAACAATAAAAAAACTAACTTTTATAAATGCTGTATTATAGGATTCTATGCCTTTTATACCCATACTAAAAAGTTACATTTTACTTGTTCAAATTCTATAATATTTGATTGTCATTCTATAAATAGATTTTTGCATTTACTCAAATGATCAGGAAGATGACTCCCCAGAAACAGAAGGGAGGAAAGGAAGGAAAGAAGGAAGGGAAGGAGCTCTTAGGGCTGGATGATTTCAAGTGCGTAGATTGCTTTGCTTCTATAGCCTTTTAGTCATGTTGCCATGGATTCTCTCACTGATGATATATTGGCCAAATTTTCAGCAATCTTGAACGTGTAATTTTTATTTATAGGTGAGAGAGACGATTAAAGATGATGATTCTTATTTTGTTTTCTAAGTGTCCATGTTATGTAGGCTCATAGGGTCATGAGTGTCTTTTAACCACTTGAAAGAGTATTGTGAAGAAGAACTGGACCAGATTTCTGTAATTGTTTATCATTTAGTTACTTGGCACACATGACTCCCTGGGCAATTCTTTCAGCTTGATTTATTTCGGTGGCTGGGTTCTGACTGGTGATATTGTATGTCTTGATTGATTTTAGAATACATCTTTGAAAGAGAAACTTCATGGTGGATTTCCAATTTAATGGAATCACCACGTTTTAAAATATTATCTTTTATATTTTATAAATAATGCATAAATACATTATGTTGATAAAGGAGTCAACCAGAAAATGTCTATATAGAACTAAATGTGAAAACCATTGTCTATCCACTCCCTGCAACCTCCAGACACTCTGGAGTTAAATATTTTTCAGTATTTTATTTACCTTTTCAGTTCTAATTCTGTACACTTATGAATTTTAATTGCACAAAAATAAGATCATATTGCAAGTTATGTTAATATTCTTTTGCTGCTTAATAAATTGTCACAGATGTAGTGGCTTATAATAACACATTTCTTAGCTCACAGTTACCTAGATCTGAGATTTGGCATGGCTCCACTGGTTCCTGGCTTTCAGGTCTCACAAGGATGGAATCAAGGTGCTGGCTAGGCTCAGTCCTTAAATGGAGGCTTGGAGAATGAATATACTTCTAAGCTCTCTTAGGTTGTTAGCAGGATCCAGTTTCTTACAACTACAGATCTGTGATCCTAGTGATGAAGGGCTGCCTTCAGCTACTGAAGGCCATCCACATCTTTTGACATGGCCCCCTATAAGCTTCAAAGCAGCAATGGTCTGTCAAGTTCTCATGTTTCAAATATCTCTGACTTCCCTTCTTCCCTTGACCAAAGAGAAAGCTCTACTTTTAGGGGCTTCTGTGATTCCATTGGACCCACCCAAATGGATTATATAGAACACTCATTCTGTTTGAATGGCAACTGAGTAGTAGCACTAATAACATCTGCAAAGTCTCTTTTGCCATGGAAGAGATCATCTTTATGGTAGTAACACCTGTTGTAGGTGAACATGAAGGTCAAAGCTGTACCTCCACCCTCCAGTTATTATGCAACTTGCTTTTTTTCTTATCAATATGTCTTTGAAATCTTTCTGTGGATCCAGTATTTCTGTATTCTTTCCAGATTTTTTCTTTATGACATTACTATATTTCATTCATGGCATGAATATGGCATCCAATATTGAGTCATTTCTCTACTTGGGGAAATTTCAGTTGGAAAATGTTTAGCTACTATATATGATATGAGGCAATGAAGGTTAATGGTTAAAAGAAATAGATTTTTGGCTTCCGGTTCCAGGCATTTAGGGACCTGGGGCTTGGATACAGGCATGACCAAGTTCAAGAACTACACCGCGTACAACCAGTCTGAAAATAGCAGACATGGCATCAAAAAATGCTGATCACAAAAATATGAATCGCTTAAGTGAGTATACCCCAAGTTCCTGAGAAACATACCCTTTGCCAAGAAGCACAACAGGAGGGGCATAAAGAAGATGCAGACCAACAACACCAAGGCCATGAACACACTTGTCAAGGCTATTAAGACCCTCATAAAGCCAACGGAGGTCAAGCCTAAGATCTCAAATGGGTGGCGGGGGAAGAATCATAAGCTCAATTGACATGCCTCCATCACTCATTGCAAGCTTAGAAAACATGCTCATGCTCATATTGCCAAGGGTCTCAGGCTCTCCAAGATAAAGTCCAAGGTCAATGCTTAAACTAAGGCCCAAGATGTGGCTGTAGCTCAGTCTCAGGCTCCATCCCAGGTTCAGGCTCCCAAAAGTGCCCAGGTCCCCAGGAAGGCTCCAGAATAAAGGCCTCTGTTTGCCGACGTGAGGTTGAAAGGACCAATATGGCCATGGGCTGCTTTCTGCATGGAGCTGGTGTCCTTCTGTGCTATTTGTACCAATAAAATTGAGGCAGCAGCTGTCAAAAAAGATAGATTTCTGAAGTCTAATTGCTTTAGTCAGTTAGTGGCTTCACTACTCAGTACGTAAATTGAGTCAGCTATTTAAACTCCTTAAACATTATTTTTGTTTATTTTTATATGGTAAAAAATATCTATTTCACAGAATAATTAGGGTGATTAAATAAAACAGTAGAGGTAAAATTATCTTCCTGGCACAAAATATGCTCTGTAACAATGTGAGTCAATACTACTCCTAGAAGTGGAATTTGGATCAAAGACAAATGCACTTTTAACTTACAAAGGTAATGACTAACTGCTTTATGGAAAATCCACACCAGTAAAGAAGACATCATTTTCTGATTTTTTTTGACCCTCTAATATTGGGTTGTGTGCTTCTCACTTAATAAGGTTTTATTAAGTGCCTATGATACAGCAGGTACCTGCTAAACATTGTGAGCCAAATGTGATATGAATGTGAGCCAGAACAGCTTGGTACTGGCATATGAACAGGCATATACTCAGATCGATAGAAGAGAACAGACAGCCCAGAAATCAACCCATGTCTTATGGTCAATTAATCTTTGACTAGGGAGGCAAGAACATAAAGTAAACATAGTCTCTTCAATAAATGGTGTTGGAAAGATTGGAAAGGGACATGCAAAGAATGAAACTAGACCACCAACTCACACCATATACAAGGATACACTCAAAATAATAAAAGATAAAAGACTTAAATGTAAGCTGAGAAACCATAAAAATCCTAGAAGAAAACAGGTAGTAAAATCTGAGACATCTCTCATAGGACTATCTTTGCTGATACATCTCCTACGGCAAGGGAAATAGAGGAAAAAAATAAACAAATGGGACTGCATCAAACTAAAAAGCTTCTGTACAGCAAAAGAAACCATCAACAAAATGAAAAAGACAACCCACAGAATGGGAGAACATACTTGCCACTGATACATCTGATAAGGGGTTAATTTCCAAAATATATAAATAACTTATACAACTCAACACTGGGAAGACAAACAATCCAATTAGCAGAGGACAGAGGACCTGAGTAGACACTTCTCCAAAGAGGACCTACAGACCACTAATACACATATGAAAATATGAAAAAGATGCCCAACATCACCAGTCATCGGAGAGATGCAAATTAAAACCACAATGAGATATCACCTCACATCTTCCAGAATGGATAGCATCAATAAATCAACAAACAAGTGCTGGTGGAGATGTGCAGAAAAGGGAACCCTAGTGCACTGTTGTTGGGAATGCAGACTGGTGCAGCCACTGTGGAAAACAGTACGGAATTTCCTCAAAAAATTAAAAATGGAACTCCTTTTCCACCCAGCAATTCCACTTCTGGTAATATATCCCAGTATCCTTAAACACTAATCAAAAAGAATATATGCACCTCTATAATAGCAGCATTATTTACAACAGCCAAGGTCTGGAAATAGCCCAAGTGCCTATCAGTAGAGGAGTGGATGAAAATGCTGTGGTACATTTACACAACAGAATACTACACAGCTGTAAAAGAGAAGGAACTCTTACCCTGTGTGACAGCATGGATGGACCTGGAGAATGTAATGCTAAGGGAAATAAACTAGTCAGAGCAAGACAAATACCATATGATCTTGCACATATATAGAACCTAATGAAAAAAATAAATTGACAAACAAAATAAAACCAGAGGCATGGATACATGCAACAGACTTACATCTCAGGGGGGAGGTTCGGAGACTGGAAGAGATTAACTAAGGAACACATATGCATATATGCATAGGCCATGCACACAGGCAACAATGTAGTGAAGGCCAATTTGGAGGGGGATTGGTGGAGGGGGCAAGGGCGAAATCTGAGGACATCTGTAATAGTGTCAACAATAAAAAAATAAAGAATTTACAATTTAGTAATTTGTCAGTAATTTGACAAATTTTAATAATAAATTATAGTTAGTGCCATTTATATTAGGAACAGGGAATCAAGAAAAATATACAGGGAACTAGTTGTCGTTTTATTCTTGAGAGAAAAATAACTTGGGCTAAGGGTGGAGGAAAGATGTGATAAGATTGCTTCTTAAAGAAAGTAAAATTATCAAGGTCTACTATTAAATTGGATACACATATAAGAATAAAAACATCATAAGCATAGAGATGGATGGGATTTATCAAGGCAACAACTAGGTTTTCACCTTGAAAAACCATGTCGATAGTAGTGGCAATTGTAAAGGTAAGGGTAAATGGAACAACTTAAAGTTAGGAGTTGAATATCATGCTTTTGGACATATATACATTGAATTTGAGATACCTTAGGGAAGATATCAAACATCCAGAACTCAAAAGAGGTCTGAGCAGAAGATAGCTATTCTGGAATCTTGGTTCTGAAGTAGTAATTAAATCCAAGACTAGAGCTGCACCAATTAATACAGGAACCATTAACTGCATGGTGCTACTGAATCTTTGAAATATGGCAAGCCCAAAGTTGAATTTATGCCAGATTTATTAGTAGGAAACAAAGAATGTAAAATACCTCATTAATAATTGGTTATATTGATTGCATGCTGATATGACAACATTTTGGATGTATTGCATTATTAAAATTAATCTCAAATGTTTCTTTTTACATTTTTGATGAAGCTACTAAAACATTTAAAATCATACTTGTATCATTTGCAACTCACATTATACTTCTATTGGATAGTGGTGGTATAGTGGGAACAAAAAAGAGTGACTGTATTTTGAGCTTTGACAAAATAAAATACTTAATGTCTTGATAGAAAATGCTTAGCTGCAATAGGTGTTATGAAAGAGTGATTAGAGTAGTAAGAAAACAATAATACTTAAAACAAGAAGTATGATTTAAGACAAAGTGTTGTTCTATATTAAGTGTTGCTCAGAAATTAAAAATACAGATACAGATTTAAAGTGTATTTCAATATATATTTTATTGATTATGCTATTACAAATGCCCCAATTTTTCATCTTTGCCCCCCTCCACCCGGTACCCCCATTCTCTCCAGCAGTCTCCACCTTAGTTCATGTCCAAGTCATGCATTTAAGTTCTTTGGCTACTCCATTACCTATTCTGTTCTTAATATCCACCTCTCTATTTTATACCTACCAATTTGTGCTTTTTAATCTCTATGCCTTTCCCCTCATTTCTCCCCTTCCCTCTCCCAACTGATATCCCTCCAAATGATCTCCATATCCTTGATTCTGTTCCTGTTCTGCTTGTTTGCTTAGTTTGTTGTTTGGATTCAATTATTGATAGTTGTGAATTTATTGCTATTTTAATGTTCATTATTCTGATTTTTTTTCACATAATTCCATTTAGCAATTCATATGATAATGGCTTGGTGATGACAAACTCCTTTAGTTTTACTTTGGTAAGCACTTCATCTGCTCTTCCATTCTAAATGATAGCTTTGCTGGATAGAGTAATCTAGGCTGTAGGTCCTTGCTTTTCATCACTTTGAATACCTCTTGCCATCCCCTTCTAGCCTGCAAAGTTTCTTCTGGGAAATCAGCTGACACTCTTATGGGAATTCCTTTGTAGTCATTGTCTACTTTTCTCTTGCTGCTTTCAAGATTCTTTCTTCACCTTTAACCTTTGGCATTTTAATTATGATGTGTCTTGGTGTTGTCATCTTTGAGTCCATCTTATTTGGGACTCTCTGTGCTTTCTGGACTTGTATATCTATTTCTGAATCAAATTGAAAGTGTCCATTAGATTTAGTGATTAGGGATTTTTTTTTGAAGGCAGTGACATTTATTTTGGTGGAGAGGGATAAGTTATAACCAGCTTTCTAAATGTTGATGAATGAACTAAATGTAAAAATTTGGAAATTAGGGAGATAGACAAATCTTAAAAGTTTAATTATAAAGGGAACATGGAGTGAAAGTGACTTCTTTTAATACAAAGGGACTTGAACATACTTAAAAGCCAATAGAGGTATTCAGGAAAGAAGGAAAAAATTCAGATCCAGGAGAAAGTAAAAAAATGGATAATAGATTTTGTAAAGTAGAGTAAGAAGAACCTCCTACCCAAGCACTCATCACATTTTAAATAACTGCATGTTTGTATCTATCAGACTCTAGATCCAAGAAGAAATGAACCATCTTTTCCTTCTTGTCTAATTTTCAATTCCTACTATGAAATATCCCATACCTAATGTAGCTTCAAAATATTCAGTCCTTAAAGAAAACACAAATGTTGAATATATGCAAGTTTGCTATGTACAATATGATTGCAATGAAAAGTTCTTTAATGTGAGATGTATGTTAATGAGACGGGAATTTTTGGAGTTGCTACTGCATAATGGGCAGAAAGAAGAGAAAGACATTAGTACCATTATGATTCTGCACTGATTGTGTTTTCATATGTACATACTATGCTGTAGAGCTTCTGGATGCCCAGAACCACTGGCAGCTGAGAAGCTTACTGGAAATATATTAATATTAGGGCAGAACCTGTCATAGGGTTAATGAAAAAGGAATGATCAAAGCCCATTCACCTACCATCTGCATTCCTTCAAGTCTAGGCAGTTGGTATTACTGGGTTCCTTGATATCCATTATAACTTTGTTATAACTAGGTGAAATTGTTTTTTAACTTTCCTTTTTAATAATGTGCCCCCACACTGCTGCTTTTGAAACCATGCAAAAACCAATGTTGTCTGCTTGGACCAAGCTCTCTATAAACCTGAAGGAATACGAAAGCAGACTAATGTTTTGAAATTACTTAATGTTTGGACTTTTCTCATTTCCCCTTTTCCTCACTTAGGGCATGCTCTATTTTTTCCTGGCAACACATCTTCTCTGTTGGTCTTAGATATATGTGGTAGAATCATACAAAGTGCAGACACTGTGTTATGTGAAGAGTGTTCTCACTCCATTATAGGTAAGTATACAAATTGTCTTCTAGAAAATGAATTTGGAGGAAATAGGAGAAAATTTGAGAGATGACATATTATGAATAGGTAACAGTCAATGAGCTCCTCAGTTTTCCACAGACTAATGCAATCCTTTTAGGGCATTGCTTTATTTAATCCAGACACCAATTCTTGGGGCAGATACTGTCATCATCATCATCAGAAGCAGCATCATTATCATCTTCATTTCAGGAATGAGGGAAGAAAGGCACAGAGACTTTGAGAGACTGACTTAAATTCTCACAGTTAATAAGTGCTGAGACTGGCATTTGAGCCCAAGTATTCTGACTCTAGATCTCTAGCTGTACCTTCTATGTTATTCTGATTTGCTAAAGCCAGATAGGATATGGAAATAAGCTGTTAGTAGTTACTCTCACATAAAAACAGGAATAGGCAACTCAGTGATCTTATGAAGTAGCTCAAAAGCATTAAAATGTTCTTTTAAAGCAATATAGGAAAGGAGAGTGGATAGATGGACCATTGCCTTGAGACCTGGTCTTAAATACTCACCCTTCCTTTTACTATGCAACTGCGGCTTTTTCAACAATCTAAACCCTCCAGTAATTTCAGGGTCCTCCTCTATAAAGTCAGTTGGTTGGAGTAATTGCCAGCATGGGCATTTGGATACATAAAATGATGGCATTTTTAATAGTATTGGAATATTCCAATTAATAGTTTCATATTTTAAAACATTATCTTACCAAGCAGGTGACTAGATAGCAAACAATGAACAGGTTAGTGGAGATGGACACTATCACACATTTTCAATGGAATCTTTATAAGAGAATCTATTTAATTTCCTTTGAAATAATTTTAGCAAGGATGATGGATGACTAATTAGATGTTAATTGTTCATGTCTACTTATTAGGAAGCTTATCAAGGAAAGTTTTTAGAGCATTGATTTAATAAAGAATGATGCTTGAATCTTACCCATAATTAGCTTATTCCATTTGGCTGCTGTTTGAATCTGTGCTATGGGAATGATTTAAACAGATTAATCTTTTCCAAGGACCCAGTAAGTGCTCACTCATTACCCTAGAACACCTTTCAAATTTACTGAAACAATGATGACCCTAATTCTATGTGATATATTGATATGTTTGTTAGGTTAAGGGGAAAAGCAAGAGACTTAGCTTTTAGATAGATCGCAAACTCTTAATATCAGTTCTTGAAAGGTTGCACAGTTAACAGCCTGTGCCTCTTTAACTGGGAAAATTTCATGGTGCTGAGCAAAGGGAAATCCATTTTTCAGTCTGTATATATTAAAAAGGCTATTTTCTTCTTCTTTTTTTTTGCCAGTATTTGTTGGATATAAACCCTCCTTTAACTCCAGATTGACAGAGAACTGCCAACGGCAGAGAAAACAGAATCAAGCTAGAGTGTTCAGCTTAGATAAAGAAACTGCAGGAATGTATTCAAGAGTAATTTAACAAATCATTGTGCATTTACTATCCAGCTTAAATATGGAACATTATAAACAGAATTAAGGTTGTTATAATGCCTGAGGTTATACTGTATTATCAAATATATCTTTATATTTCTGCTACATAATTATGAATCTCTAAACAATATATTTATTTTTTTCATTGTTGAAATTTGATGGAGCTTAACAAATAGCAACCTTTTTTTTGTAAGTTCAGAACCAACTGAGAAATAGATTAAGTCAGGCAGATAGAGACTGATTGCTGACTTAAAGAGTGAGGCTTAGCTGTGTACCAACAATGAACTCCTGAGTTCTGAACTCCAGAATTAGAGTACTCATTCGTTAGGACAGAACATGTGCAGCCTTCTGTGGAGTAAACGGTGCTGCCCCCAGGAGCATACCAAAATGCATCTATGTCTGTAAATTCAGCTAGTTCCCAAGAGGGCTGTCACCACCTACTTCCCATAAGAAACAGAAGGTTGATTTCATAGCCCTACTGTATAGTCATTTTAGTTATTGCATGTGCTTATGTATGAAAAATTTCTAGTAGACAGAATTTTACTTCAGGTTATAGGCTTAATTATTATTCTTCCCCATCTTCAGAAAATCCTAAATTAAAATATTTCTTGAGATGGTGTTCTATTACTGGATTAGTGAACTGGGATGGACCATGGTTGACTGGTAGGGACAAGATTCATTAATCTGGAGTTGGACAGGGCAAATGTGCAGGCTGCTTACCAAATTTTGTCTTATATGTATCGTTTTTGTCTTACCATGCTATATGTTCCAGTGGGATAACTCACAGTGAAAGGTGTGTGTGTGTGTATGCATTCCTTGCAACAAAAGCAATTCCACAAACCTAAAATCAAAATAATCTTAATCCGTTTGAAATTATATATTTGTATATTGATTCAGAATAAAAATATATGCATTTATATAGATAGATTGTACATTAATTCAAAATTTAAAATCTATATGTATATAAATATGTGTCTTAAACTAATACATAGCTTTTGAATATTTGCTTAGACTTAAGAAAAAAGTTTCTACCTCATGGTTTCTATATCATCCTTAGTTAATTAAATTGGGCTGCTGAAGGGTTTTGGGTCACGGCTTATTTACCTTCATAAAGATCAAATAAACTGACTCTTCCATGGCCTCAATAATACCTTAAACTTGAGAAGCCGTTTCAAATCATAATTTGAATGAGAAAGTACAAGATAATTCAAACAACTCTGTAAGCATTTGAGAAAATCGTAATAGCATTCACATTTTGGAAACAGGATACTAGGATAACAGCAGAGTTGTGAACTATTTATGATGATTTCTAACTTACGTGTGGTGGAAGGGTAAAGAGGAAATCACTTGTCATCCCGTGTCATCTGAGTAACGTGGAAAATGCTAGAGAATGTGCCAGGTTCCAGGTGTGGTCCTCCCCTTGTTCTCTGCCAAGGGAAATTGTTGATGCTCTCCAAAAGCGATTCTTGGGTGTGCTTTCTGAGAATTATTCAGTTAGATGTCTGTTCTGTTTGGGTGCAAATATGCCTGGTTATGTCTGTATTATTACAAAACAAAATAGGTAGCAGATTTAATTACAAATCAAAGTGAAAGATCAGTCAATGGAAAAGGTACCACATTATATCTGTTCAGCTTTTGTATACATTCATTTGAAGTTCTCGAGGAAATAAGATGATGCCTTCATTGGGATTTTTTCAAGTGAAGGTAGTTGTTTTTATTACTCTCTTCGTAAAGATGAACAAGGTGACACCCAGGGATTTAAATGTTCTACTCAAAGCTATGCAGCTAGAAAGTGAGTTATGAACCCAAATGGTCTGATTTTAGACCAGTGTGCATGGCACCCACACTGTATAATAATGGAAGCAACAGGAAGGCAGTTCTTTACCAGGTCAAAATCCATTTGCCATTTTACTCAAGATATACTCTCACAACTCTAAAAGCACCGAATTTAGTGACTTTTCTCCTAGGCTTCCTTTTATTTAATTCCACTAAAACATTTGATGCTTTTGGACAAATGTGTTTCTCAAAACTCCCTGTCTTTGACATCTATGTTGAGAAAAATAATCCTCAACACATTGTTTAGAGTTACTTTTATATGCTCTATTTTATATACTCTTTTCTTTTATGTATATAGAACTTGAGCTGAATGAATTAGAAATCTCAATGTTAATATTTATTTTACTTACATTGAACCATCTTGTTAATTATGATTGGACTTTACTGAGTTTGAGTATGGCGTGATTGTTGCCATGTAAAATAAGAAAACTATTATGTGTTTGCAATGTCCAGGAATGCGTGAATTACTACCACAAAACCAGGATATAATATAATGTATTTAGGGATGTGGTATCTGTACTATGTTAGAAAGGATAGCATAATTTATTCATTGACTTCTCTATGTACATATGTAATAATGACATTGTATAATTTATTTCTTAGTCTTTCTGATAACTTTATAATAGCCTACTGCCATCTGCTGGGCTTTGTTTAGAACTGCCATGCTAGTCACCAAATTAGGACTGTAAATTTTGGGTTTAGAATCTGGTAGCTTGATGTTGAGACTTTAGTGACTTTTAACCACTTTCTTTGCATTATAGATTCTGAAATTATTTAATGAAAAACTGGGCTAGTTCTAATTCAGTATAATTTATTATTTCATCTCAGAAAATTGGGAATTCAAATCTCAACAATGGATTACATTGAGTATTACCACTATGTATCTTATATTCATATCAACAATTTTTTTATTTAGACCTTTGATTCTACTCTATAAAGTTTTTGTCAAAATGTTTTTATCCTTCTGTATTTTGAATCATGCATACCATGGTTACTTCTTTATTTAAAGTGGGAGGTAGTATTTGATTTTATTTTTTTTACTTTATTTTTTTTTAATTTTTTAATTTTAGTTCATTCAGTACAGTTTCTATCCTTTATTCCCATTCCAGCCCACCCACCCATTCCTCCCCTCCTCCCTCCCCTTTCCAACCCCCTTAGTTTTGTCCATGTGTCCTCTGTATTTGTTCCTGTAAACCCTTCCCTTCTCTCCTGAAATTCCCTCCCCTCTCCCCTCTGGTCACTGACTACCTGTCCTCTATTTCAGTGTCCTTTGTTATATTTTACTTGTTTCTTTGTTTTGTTGTTTAGGTTCCTGTTAAAGGCGAGATCATATGGTATTTGTCTTTCACTGCCTGGCTTATTTTGCTTAGCATAATGCTTTCCGGTTCCATCCATGCTGTTGCAAAGGGTAGGAGCTCCTTCTTTCTTTCAGCTGCATAGAATTCCATTGTGTAAATGTACCATAGTTTTTTGATCCATTCATTTACTGATTGGCACCTAGGTTGTTTCCAGCACTTAGCTATTGTAAATTGTGCTGCTATGAACATTGGGGTGCATAGGTTCTTTTGGATTGGTGTTTCAGGATTCTTAGGATATAGTCCCAGCAGTGGAATTGCTGGATCAAAGGGCAGGTAAAGTGGGAGGTAGTATTTTAAAATACACCAAATTTTCAACAATTCTTCAAGGTCAGTGAAGTAGTTATAATAACACTTAATATTACTTCATTCATAAATAAATACAATTATAAATACATAGAATTTTGAATTTTGTGTATAAAAACAAATTATTTATTGGATATAAATTGCTATGTTTCCAATTAAGTTATGATGACAGAATTTAACTGACTTTAAGGTTGAAATTTTGTGTTTACTTATATTTTGTGTTTTATTTTTAATATAGAATTAGAAGTCTGATCAGGTTACATATATATATTTTATTGACTTTATTTTATATAATATAGTAAAAACTGTTATTACTTGTATGTATTATGGTTTTCAAAGCACTTTCTTGTACCTGTTTCATAAGTAATAACTGACATGGAGGAAGTGTTCTCCAAAATCATTAATAATGCTGACCCTGATTTTCAAAAAACCGGCAATATTGAAATTATTGCCCGAGGGTTCTCTTGCTACTCATAGTCAAACTCATAAGCATAACAGGGCCCACAGTGTAATAAAATTCAGTACAGACAAGTACTTCATAAATGGGTTTTGTAATAATATTTTTCCTGATGAAAATCTGTTTTATAGCTATATTTGAATACTTCTCTCAAGTTTCAGAGAAAACCATGATTGCTTGATAAGAACAAAATTAGGAGAAATAATGAAATAAAAAGAAAGGAAAAATAAAATTATAGCAGTATGAAGTTCGAAGATTAGAAGGGTAGGAAAATGCAATATTCAGATACCAATAATAATACCATATGTGACTTGTGGGGTAAAATATATGTGCAAAGCAAAGTGGCATCGTCCTGAAGAACTTCCTTTGCAGAAGCCTTTGTATCATCACTCATGCCTCCATTTAGCCATTTACCAAGAATGTGTTGACCGTGTCCTGCTTTCTGTGCTTTCCATTTCTCCTTGCTATTCACTCTTTATCTTTCTTCTCATGTCACCATTGACACTGCAACAGCATTTCAATTGCTCTTTAGTTAGCTAACCTGCTATTTTTTCTGATCATTATTCTCACTACCCAAAGCTGAACTTGAAGAAAAAAGTAAGCAGGGAGGAATTAGGATTGAAAGCCAAATACTGCTCTGAGCCCTTTATCCAATGTTTTCAATCCTCGTGAGACTAGTCCTAATTTGCAGGCCATGAAATTGAGTACAGTTTGTAGAATTTCTGTCATTAGTCTAAGTTCACATAGATAGTGCCAGAAACAGGATCCATTCCCAGGTCCCCTATTCCTTCTACCCCAAACTAAATAGACTAGGAAGCTTTCTAAAAGCCTAATTTCAATGTCAGTTTATATAGTAATAATAATTTTATTCTTACACAACACTTATCTTGCCCAACATTCTTTTTAATGTTTAACCATATTGACCCATTTAATTTATAAGGATAACTCTACCAGGTAGGTGTTATTATTTTCACATTTTTACTGATGAGAAAATGAGGCATAGAGAGTTGGATAGTATGACCAATATTACAAAGCAAGGATGTATATAATAGAGCAGGAATTTGAACCCATCCATTCTGGATTCAGATCATGTTCTTATAACCACCGTGCAAGGCCTGATTTCTGCTTAGCGCATTTTCAAAAACTTGAATAGTGTAATGACTGTGTTTAGTATAATTGATTTTATAAGCTAAATGTAAAGTAGAAATAAAAATGATGTTGATGACTTAGAATTAAAGGCCGAACAGGAAAATATCTTTTACCAGTTAAATATTTATGAACTATGGAACTTTGAGTGAAGCCCCTTTTTAAACCTGACTACAACGTATAATTAGGAAAGAGATACTTTGAAAATACAGAGGGAAATGGAAGTTATGGGACTAACTTGCTATTCAAAGTTAAGATTTGTGTTAGTCATATTAAATCATCTCTAAATTTGTTAGTTATGTTTGGATTTTTACTGAGATAGAATTTATTGATATTGAGTTGTTCATTTATTTAGGATTATTTAATATATTAACTTTAATGGGAATCATTCCCAAATAAAAAGTAATGTTTAACTTTCTTAGGTCATATTTGTATGTGATGTATATCATTGCAGTTAGCAATTCTGAAATTATATGAAATTTCCAAATATTTCCTATGTTCTCATATAATATTTTCAGTCACAATAGCTGTTATCTTATAATATTGTATAGCACAATATAACCATTTTTACTTGAAAAATGTTTCATGCTTAAGGCAACTGAAAAAATAAAATAAAAATAAATTTATAAGAACTGATCATTTTTCTTGGTTTGAAAGTAGTCTTAATCATAAAAGTATTATGTTTCAACCTTGCCCACTTTGTTAAATGTTAAAAATATCACATTGTTTTTGGCTGTCCAAGTTTCATTGGAGAAAAATATTACTTTTAATCTAGTCTGCTCTAGATTGAATGTTCCCCCAAATTCATATGTTGAAGCCTGAATTCTCACTGTGATGGATGGTATTTGGTGTGGTGGCCTTTGGAGGGCGATTATGTCACGAGTGTAGAGACTTCATAATGCCCTTAGAAAAAGAGACACAAGACAATGCTTCATTTCTCTCTGTCTCTCCACCACATGAGACACTACTCAGGAACACTACTCAACCCTGAGATGAAGTTTTGCCATTTATGACAACATGGATTGACCTAGAGGATATTGTGTGAAACGAAATAAGTCATATTGAGAAAAACATATACTGTATGGTTTTACTTGTATGTGAAATATAAAACAAACAAACAAAAACACAGGTGAATGAACAAAGCAGAGCAAAAACCTACTCCTGCAGGCAGGCAGCAGATTGGGATGAGCAAAAGAGGGGATGGAGGAAGGGTAGAATAGGGACGGGGGGATCATTGTGTGGTGCCATTAGACTTCTGGCGGTGTTCAGGATTAGTATACAGAGGTGGAATTATAGTGTTGTTCATGTGAATGTGACACAATGTTGTAAAGCAAAATTACCTCAAAAAATTTTTAAAAATTAAAAGAAAAAAGTTAAATAAATAAATTTTCAGTAGACAGTGATTGATTGACTTAGGAAATATTGGTGTAATAAGTATACATGGCAGCATGACTCTGTCAGTACAATTAACTTGTATGTAATAATATTACATAGTAGAATAATATCCACAAATAACACCAATGTCATCTACTTGCTGAATTGTTATTTTCATAGACTTAAAAATGAATGATAAAAAGATGAGAAATAAATTTATTTATTCTTGATGGGAAAACAGCATTAATCTTAAGGATTTATATAATTATTTTTCATTATGGCTAATAAATGGATATAAGGGAATTTTTTAAATTTTATTTTTCAGTGACAGCTTATACTCAATATCATTTTGTTGTAGTTTCAGGTATACAGCATAGTGGTTAGACTATATATACTTGGCTAAGTGTTTCCCCCAATACTTCTAGTACCCACCTGACACCATATGTAGAATCCCATTTTGAAAGATTTCCCTGTAGTAGCAGTAAACAAGGTCTTTAATACAAGTTCTTATCATTAGAAACCTCAGCTTTGAATAAGTCACTACTGAATGTAAAGAATAAGAACACTAATTTAGAATTAAGTTGCTTCCTCAGAAATGCCATTAGTGGGGCAGTTGTGATCTGTTTTACTCCAATTCCCTGACATTGGCATTTTTATTCTAAGAAGTCCCCTTCTCTTATGCAGTTATAGATATCAATCGCAAGGGAACAATAAGAGTGTGACAAGAGGTGAGAATAATGCATATCCACTTTGTGTAATACAACAATTAACTCTGCTTTTTTTGTTTCTTAAATTTTAATTGTCTGAAATGTTTTCAACCTTATCATAATCTCAAATAGACATATTGGTTTCAATTCTAGGCTCTAATGTTTATAAGCTTTGTGAGTTGGAAAATCCATGTTTTATCCCCAGCTGTTTGGTGTGTAAAAGTGGTATAAATATAGATCCCTTAATATGACTATTATGAGATGGAGATAAAATCACATGGTAAAATTTTTAGCAAAGTAAATATGATTATTAGTATCATTAATATTAGTATGTCTAGCATGTTTGTTTCCCTGAGGGTTCTTTGTAGCATTAGCTATGAGGAGGAGCTCTGATCCAATTCCACACTTCCGTTTTTGTCTTTTAATTCAGCCACATGACCAACAGCCCAGTATCCACATCTATAGATGATGATAGCCAATTTCTCTTTGAGGTGCCTGCAGAGACCACAACATTAAATTTCAAGTATGCTTTGCCACATAGGTGTCAAATTATGCTGTCCCGGTGACTCCAAATTTATTGGAAAATCACACACAAGTTTAATGTTGACATTTTAAAGATCATATATGTCTATCCCACTTAAATGAAAATATAACTTTTTTTGTTGTTGTTCAATTACAGTTGCTCCCATTTTCCCCCACTACTCTCCCCTGCCTTATCCACCCCACACCATCCACTTTCAATGCTCCCCCCACCCCAAACCAACCATTATCTTAACCAAGTTAAAAAATAAAGAGTGTCAGAACCAGTCTAGACCTTAGAGAAGTAGAATAGCATGGGTAGCTTTTGTTCAAATTCTGGCCCTGTCCGTCACTTACTATATGACCTTGGGTGAGTTACTTAACTTCTCTGTGCCTATCTTCCCTCATAATAATTACTCAAAAACTGTCACTAGGACTAAATGAGATTTTATATTGAACTGTAGAACAAGAGTGCCAGGTAAAATGCAAGCATTCTGTGTTTACTGTCGTACTTCTGATCTTTAATGAGGTGTTCCTTCTAGTTCTTTTTTTTTTCCTTGTAGATGGTCTTAATGGAATCCTCAAACACTCAGGGGGATAGAATGCGTTAACACATATATACCTCTGTTCTACCCTGTCACACCCTTTCTACATATTATTCCACTGAATATTAGCAAAACACTTCAGAGATATTCATGTCTACATTTTTCTGATGTAGACTCAGAAGGGTTAGAGCCAGGAGGTAAACCTAGATTTTTTTCAGTTTTTAAGTTTATTCCATTTTCATGACTTTATCTAAATCTTGCCATGCAGAAGATTTTGGACACCGCTGTTTTTTATAACTGTTTCAATTTCTCAGATCTTAATCCTTTTCTTACCAGATATGAGCACTTACACATAATATGCCAGCATTGATTTGACCTTCAATTTCTTTGATGCTACAGACATTTGAGCAACATCTGTGAACTCTTTAAAATAGTTTGCAAATGTTATACTGTTTCCAGCCAGAAGTTGCTACTAAGTTCCGTGTGTGTGTGTGTGTGTGTGTGTGTGTGTGTGAGCACAGCCACTTTACTCATGCTTAATTTGGCTTCTACTTTGTTTTTCTTTGATTTTAGTAACGCTAAAATAGTGAAAATTTACAAAGCAGAATCTTCTTTTGTAAATATTAAAATTTTTCCCTCACAAAATCATCCTAGCTGGTACCTTTGTTTTACTAGCCTGTAAGGCTTATGCCAGTACTCAAAAAATGTAAAAAAAATGTTATGAAATATTATAAGCTAATGAACTATAATATTCTGTTTTTAGAAACTACTTATTTGCAATGTTTAATAACAATTGGCTGTAAATGAAAACTATAAAATCTGGCATGTAGTGGACCTATGAGTTAGGTATTTGACACTGAGATGAATTCTTAAAATGTATGGTGATCTAATGTCATAGCACATTTTATATGTAGTGAAATTTATTCTGGAAAATATCTGTTATTCATAGTTTTATTTGTCATGAGGATAATGCCATACAATTTTCTAGTCCATAATGAAGTTGAAGGAACTGCCTAGATGAATTGACCTCTTTCAAGTCTGAATTTATTTGAGAATATAAAAAACCTACTTAACCTAAGATTAAACCTATGCACTGATTATAGATTGCTTATAATTACTGACTCCAAGCAGAAATTAGGGGAACCAAGTTTAATAAGAATATCTCCATGGGTGTAGCACTGAAAATCAATCAGTAAGCATTTTGTTCCAATAGCATATCTACTCTTCTTTCATACAGAAAACTTCATGTTCTGTTGTTAAGGTATTTTGTTTCCTTCTTCCACTAGTATTGAAAATAGTCATCATTTAGCAAATAATAGATGTACTAGGTTTTGCAGTTCAATGTGATAATAAGCAAATTCTTTATTCCTTGCTGTCTGTGATGTTACTAGTGAGGGAGATGGATGTCAACAAGTAAGGACTCTGATATATTTTAAATGAAAACTATTACATAAGCACTTTATAAATTTCTTGAATATCTGATAACATATTTTATTCTGAAAGAACTGGTATAGTCTCAGTGGCCAGGAAAAGTTTACCTGAGACCTAGAAGAAGAGCAGTGAGAAAGCAAATTTTATTTATTTTCATAAAAACAAATAAATAGTAGAGTAGATGACATCATTCTTCAAATTCTACTGATTATGACTATGCTATGGTAGGGAGTGGGGGGAGGGAGGGAAGGGATGAGGGAGAAGGACAGAGAGGGAGACTGAGAGACATGGAGATTTCCACTATGGGTACAATGGAATTCTTCTTGATGCCAAATATTCCAGGAAACTATCAGTTATTTGTAGCAGTGGTTCCCAAGTGTTATCTGTTATACCTCCTATGTCAGTGATGGAAACAGGGGTTTTAAGAAGGTGTGTATCAAAATTCTGGTTTATTTGATAGTGTTAGAGGCAAATTCTGTAGCTTGAAAGAACCCTTTTAGGTATTTACTATGAAAAGATTGTGTGTTGTTTCCCTAGATGAGAAAGACTGATGAAAATCTGATGGAAATGAGATTTTTAGGCTCTTCAAAAGAGAAAATAATTGAGATGGGGAAGTGTGGTATGACTTGAAAGCACCAAGTATTGGGGTAGGACCTCTCTCATTACCGGATCACCTGCAGTCCTGGGAGTTGTGGGATGCACAGCATGACTGTAGTGAAGAAGGACACACTGCATGTGTCCATCTCTAGGAAGTATATCACCCTGTTTCCTTCAACCTCCTCGCACATAAATTGTATGTGTTTCTGAAAAATGCGACTATGTCCTAATCATTGCAATAAGAATTTATGATTAATTTAAAGAAGTATAATATAAGTACAAATGTTCTTACCACTATTATGAATAATTCTAGCACCACTGGCAGTAACAACAGTATGGTAGATACTGTTTAGATACTGTTCATACAGCTGAAAAATCTGTGCCAGTTTCTGTGCCATATATAGAATGCCAGGGTTCTTTGATCTTTCAGAATATAGAGCAAAAGCTATTTATGTTAGCATCTGTTTTTGCCTGGAAAATCATCTGGCTGTAGAGAAAATGAAGAAGAATCTCCTTAAGATTTTTTTTAAGCAACTGCCTTTGGGAAATGAATGCAATATGAAAATATATCATCTAGAGAGAGAAATATAATGTATATAAATTGTTTCTCACCATGTATACCTGAACAAAATGAACTGTGTTAAATTGCTTATGTAAAGTAGAAGTGTTTTCATTCATGAATAAATATCATTTATAGCATTGCTTTTCTAAAGTAATAAATGAACTCGCTGTTGGTTCATGTACCAAATCAATTTGAATGGGTCAAATGAACTAGATATTGCACTATTATAATGACTTGTCACTCTTCAATTTAAACTGAAGGAATAGATAAAACATTACTTTGCTCTATGAATAACTGTCATAAAATATTTTACTGTAATTTACTTAATAATTTTTTAATCATTATGGCTAGAATGCCAATAATATTACAAATAGTTCAAATTTTTTTGCCAATTCATCCAAATTACTAGAAGTTAAGATTATCTTGTCAGAATTATAGGTTAATTAACATATATAATGGTTTTGCAACCCAATAGAATATTAAAGATTTTATATAATTGTTGGGTAAAAATCACTTATAGGAATTCAGAGGCAAACTTTCTAATATGCAGTTGTACTTTTAACATTTAGATAATGTCATATTATCATGGGAAAAAACTACATTCAAAATAAGAGTCAATTTTATTTTATGCCAGTATACTCAGAATCTTGAGTAGATATTGTCAGCCATAGTCTCAGAAGAGAAGGCAAGTTTTAAAGACTATTTATATCCCACCTTTTTATTCTCTTTTGTTCCTTTAATGTTAGTGTTTCCTATCTTTAATATATCAACATAGGTTTACCTTTTCTAGCTAAACTTTTCAGGAAGAAAGAGGAAAATAATTATTTAACAGTAAATAGCAAAGCAACTATGTGATTCATTTCCAAATTCTTCATAATCAGGGAAAATAATTACAGTACTCTGTTCTAAAAATGGTACAAAAATTATTATTAAGCAGATGCATGGTCATTTGTTATTGAGGTTAGACAATTTCATTTATAAACTAGTGGGTTTATGTAACAGCTCTGGATCAAACCTACACCATCTGCATTGGTTAAAAAAAAAAGCCTATTTGGGGCACGTGCTTGCCTACAATACTGAAATAATTCCTTTGTTTTATGAACAATCGAGGATGTTTCTTCATGTAATTGGACCCTAGAATTTTACTCTTCATTTACCTTGCCAAAAATCTCATCTGAATAGTTGTTCTTGTTATCTGCATGTAATTCACTGAGCACTGTACCATGTTCTGGGATGAATTATTTAAAGCTTCATGTCATCAATACTAAGGTATGAATGAGTCTTACAGAACTCTAGAAGTGGAAGGTATCTTACAGGCAGACATTCTGTAAAATGTTGCCACGTCTACACCAACCACTCTGGGCTCAGATATGGCTTGACTACTTAGTAGCTATGTAAATTGGAGAAGTTATTTAACTCTTTGTGCCTTCCTTTATGTACCTTTATGCAAAGGTGAGGGGAATAGGTTTACAGTTGTGGGTGCACAAAACACAGTGTTTATACTTTATTAATTATTGTATTACTTTCCATATGAACAACTCTAAACCTACTTTTACCTCACCTTGTATTAGGACTAATAATGATACCTCCTAGAATTGGCAGGGAGATTAAACATTAATGCATGACCCTGGCTGGTGGCTCAGTCAGTTAGAGCACTGCCCTGTACACTGAAAGGTTGTGGATTCCATTCCCAGTCAGGGCACACACCCAGACTGTAGGTTCAATCCTCATTTCCAGAGCCTACAAGAGGTAACTGATACCTGTCTGTCTGTCTGTCTGTCTGTCTCTCCCCCCCACCCCCTTTCTTTCTAAAAACAATGAAGATATGTCCTGGATGAGGATTTAACAAAATAATATTAAAACATGGAAAATACCTGTAACACTACATGCCCTATTATAAACAATGTGTATCTAACTATTATTTTGTAACTGAACTCCTTCACATTCAGATGAAGGAAGAAAGACTTGCTTTGAAAGGCATTGATGACTAGTGTCAAAGACCAAATTTGGAATCATCAAGAGTTTAAATCTAGCTGTGTGGCTATATGTGCTTTGTACCTCAAATCTTCAAATGTTATCAAATATAAAATAAGAGAAACAATACCATATGCTAGGAGATAATTTGTGGATTATGTCTAAAAAGACATCTTGTATTTTTTAGATATTTTTTCAATCTTACGTGGATTTTCACTAAGACACAAAAAGAGAGATTTTTGGTTTTTTATTTTCAGATGGTTTCATTATTGTTGTTATTCTTCTTACTATAGTTACTTGCAGAGTGATGAGAGGATGCACCTTGCTTTTTTCTACTGTTAGAAATTCATTAAATATCTTTTGTGGCCTAAAATATTTTCACTCCTTGTAAATAATCAATGGGTACTTAAAAGCTGATTATGTGCTATTTTTTTCCAAGATACAGAGGTTGGTATCCACTATTGGCTGTTTATTAGTTATATAATTTATATATTCTATGTCCTAACTTATTTTTGACTCTTTAATTTTCATGAATGGAAAGACAAGAAGACTAATGCATTGATCTTTTTTCCCCTGTATGTTCTCTCTAGTTTGCTTTACGCTTATTGATGCTATAACATTATGGTCATAGATATTCACTGAATTGCAACTTATAACAATAAAAATTATGCTTCTCTAATTTGTCTAAAATTTTATGGCCTGACTTAATGTTTGCCTGATAAAATATTTCAGTCCTGCATTTTTTTTGTATGAATCTGTTGAATACTTTGACATCTTGGTTTTCATTTTTCTAAATTATATTGTCTAAGGTGTATTTCTGGTAGAATCTTACTTTGGGGAAAAATAAGGTTTTTATTTATTATGTAACAATTATGCTTGATATTAGTTCCAACATGTTATGGTATGTTATATTTTTATCTAGGTATTTGTTTTTCTAATTATAGTTATAATTTTGTTCTAATGTTTAAGTTTATCACTATAATTTTATAGAACAATATGTAAATTGTTAATTTTCTGTTTTAAAATAATGTCTCTTTATACCTGAGCATTGATAAATATTAGTGTATCTCTTCTCCTTTTCAATCACCTGATTTTGGTCAATTTTATTAGCTGTCTTAGTGTGCACATTTGTAGTGTGAAGTATACTTCTATATCTATAACTGGCTTGTGACTTTTCATGGTGTATTTTTACTTTAGCTACTAGGGATTAGAGGATCAGTGAACATACTTTTCTTTGGTCTTGCTTCCTGATCCCCTCATTTTTTGTTTTGTTATTTTAATTCCAAAAGACAAAACATTTATATTCTGTTTTGAAACCCCAGATTTAATATTCTCTGAAGCTGGGTTGTCAACTTTAGGAAAAAAATAGAAGACATCTACTTAAATTTAAATTACAAATAAATATGGAATTCTTTTAATATAAGAATTTTCCATAGACTATTGGAATATTAGTCACCTTGCATTTTGTACATTAACCTTAAGCACAGTTCCTTGGTCTAAGATTTCTAGTTATAGCTGGATTGTCTGACGTTTGGCCTCCACCATCTCCTTAAAGAATGATTCGTGGTAATGGTGTGTATATTCAAACTCTGTGCCTGGTAACTTTGTATTTGGACACAGATCAGCTTTGTAAAAACACTTTGTGTTTCTGAACTGCTATGTGACTCAGCAATCCCATTCATAGAAATATATATCCAAAGGAATTGAAATCAGTATCTAGAAGAGATACCTATACACCCATGTATATTGCAGCATTATTGATAATAGTCCAGATATAGAAACAACATTAGTGTCAGTCAACATATGAATAGATAAAAAAGGTATGAAAAAAAGTGTGAAAAAAGCCATGAAAAGCAGGAAATCCTGCCATTTATGACAACTATGATAAAACTCGTGAGCACTATGCTAAGTGAGATAAGTCAGAGAAAGAAAGTAGTGTGTGAAATCACTTATATGTGCAAACTTAAAAAGCTGAGCTTGTAAAGTCAGAGTAGAATGGTGGTCCCCGAGGGCCAGGGTCTGGGGAAATTGGGAGATGTTGTTCAAGGGTTCAAATCTACAAATAGTGGATAACAAGTGCTGAAGCTCTAAAGCACAACACATTGATTATAATCAACAGTGCTATATTATAAACTTTAATTTGCTAAGAGACTAGGTCATAACTATTCTCAAAACAAAAAGGAAATTATAATAAGTATGTGATAAAGGTATTAGGCAATGCTTCTCTAGTCATCATTTTTAAATATATAAATGTATCAAACCAACATGTTGCACTTCTCAAACTATGTCAATTATATCTCAATAAAAAGAAATATATAAAGATGGGGGAAATATTTTGAAGATGTTTTTGCATATTCTCCTGATGCCTGAATGATGCTAGATAACCGGAGATGAATCCGAGTTTTCCTTCTCAGTAGACTTGACTTTCTACACCAGGATCTTTCATTTGAATGTGTGCACCTCTGCTCGGATGTGTCTCAGATTTCCATGTCAATTGTACCAAGAAAAAAATATACTGTTTTCATTTTAGAAATTGTACCTTCTTTTATTTTTGAAGTTTTCTCATATTATTTTTATATTTTTCTTCTATTTCATTATTTTGATTTCCTTCTTTACAGAAATCAACTGAGCTTATCATAGATTCCTTTTGATTATTTTCAATGTCATTTTTATTAATTTTTCCTCTTCCCTTAAGTAAACTGTATTCATTATAACTATATATATTTTTCTATTTTTCAATTCTTGTATTCTTTGTCCTTTAATGCTAATTTAGCCATTGTATTTTTCCCATACTCCTTATTTTTATAATGTTTTAATATTCCCTTTGATTTTTTTTACCGAACTCCCATGGATGTTTTTAAATCTCTCCCACTTGTTTATCATTTACTTCCTGTACTCTTGGCCTTTTACCTGTGTTCTTGATTCTTTGAAGCAATTATATTTTTTAAATCATGGTAAAAATATTTGGTCACAATTTTCATCTGCTTCCTAGTAACATTTTTTTCTGTTGCAAATTTTAACCTTTTCAATTTTTTTTTTGACCTTTAAAAAATTTCTTGGTATTGTCTTATTCAAGATATATATATATATATATATATATATATATATATATATATATGTATATAATCACCATTGAGGTAAGAATATTTTCATGGATCAGTTACTGCTCAGGTAGGGGTCAAGGCTGAGTTCAAGACAAATTTAATTTATTTAATATAACACTGAATTTCTGCTATGTAAGTTCAATTTTTATTTTCTTCTCCAAAACCAGTGAGTTAGGCAACTTTATGGAAATTTTTGGTGCAATTTTTGTTTATTTCTTTGCTTTTTTATTTTTATTTTTTAATGATAAGATTTCTCTTTCGTCTGCAGTCACTATGACAAATTGGTTAACTGATTTCTGCAAAGATGACTTGTCTATTAATTTCTTATTTAGCCTTACGTTGTTTCGTAGACCTGAACTAAATTCATTACTCTCCTGCAACCAGCCAGTATAGTGCTATTTCCATTGTTAAAAAAGAGAATGCTGGATTTCATCCTCCTTAGTGGTCCTCACCTGGAAGTTTGTTTTTGCGTCCTCTTTCTGAGATGTTCATGCTTAGTTTATGCTCCTTGACACAGTAGCTTCTTTCTACACTTTTTTTCCTAGCTGATCTCTATTGCTTTTGGCAACATTTCTACCTATAAGGGATAGATTGTTATATATTTTCTAGGTTTTACAAAATATTGAATGACCTTTTCTTTCTTTTTTCCCTCATTTTTTTGTTTCTTTTTGGAAGGCTTTTTAGAAATCCTTATTCTATTCTGAAATGTTTAAACTTATTGTACCTGTTAGCAAAAACTTGTTCAATGAATAAGAGTAATGCTAACTTAATTTGTCTTAAAGATAATGAGATACTTTTCCTTTTTTAAAAAACCAACTGGATTAATGTCAAGAAAGATATATAAGAAAGTCAGCATTTTTAAATCTGAATTAGCTTTCTTTAATAAAAAAATACCTAACTCAAAAATGTGGAAACTCTTCAGGGAAGCCAAGTTACACTGTTCACATGCAAATTATACCTAAGTTTTGATCTACTGCTGGATATTCATTATTGTTAAGCATTATTAAATGTCTTCTATTAATAGTTATAATATAGAAGATGTTCAAATTTAACACCTGAAATAGTTGAAGCATATTACTCTTTATCTAACTTCATTCATTTGGAAAAACAAAATATTTTTTGGGGGGATGAGCATTTATTTAATACATTGTGAGATGCCAACTACATGCCCTTACTGTATTGACTTGCAGATGTTGATTGATGTTATTACGAGTGAATGGAAGAGAGACTCAGTGGTGGTCAAATTCTATCATCAAAGATTCTGAGTCATAATGAAGAAGCATAGGCACAGAGGACTTTTTAAAGCAAAGTTTTTCCTTAAAGAGAATCTGTTACTATGAATTTATGCTTACTTGTGGGAGAGGCCACTAACCTTTGGGAAGTTTTGGATTGACCCACTTACATCAACCACAATACCAGATAAAACTCTCCCTAACTTTGGAGGTCACTTCTAGAACTTGGAAAATTTGCTTGCTGATTCTTTTACAACATTATGTCTTATTTCACTCTTAGAGTGTCATAAAATCAATAACAGGGCTCATTTTCTAGGAAAACTGTTTCTTGAGATATGTTTTTGTTTTTAATTTAACAGCAGCTGATTTTTACAAGAAAGGTAAATTGTCCTCAAATTGTATCACTCAAAAGTACAGAATCTGAAGTAGGACATAAACTATATAATTTTATAAAATATAAATATTTGAATAATTTGACTTCTCTGGTGCAGTTGGACAATTCATATGGAAAACAAATGAATATTTCTTACCCTACACTAAATAGCTATAGGCTTTCTTGGATATGATTTGAGATAAAAACAAAACATACAAAAATAATATCAAGATAGTCAATTGAAGAAAACTAATCAGTAAACATAGTTTTTAATAAAAGAATGAATTCTACACAGTTTTTAGGAGTATGAGTATGTAGGGGCAGAAAAAGTTTCCCTTTCTCTCTTTTATGTTCTCTGGCTGGTCTAAACTGACAAAAGACAGGTTAACAAGAGCCAGACAAATCTTATACACATGGGAACCCCAAAGACTGACCCAAAGACAGTCCACTGAGGCTTGTACACTGTCTTGAGTTAAGGAGAAGCAGGTGGGGGACTGGGACTTCACAGGGGACGAGAAGAGCAAATGTTACTAATATAAATGTTCATTATGTCATGCGGATAAATCATCCTGATGAAAAGTTATCTTTGGTATTAGCTCCCTCCTGGTACAAACCTTCTAAGTTCTTTTAGGCAGTTAAGAGGAAAGTGAACATCTTCCCCTGAGTCTGTTGGACCTTGATTGTCTTGAGGTCCAAATAAACCACATGCCAAAGTGGCATATTTTGGGGTTACATATTCTGCTTTCCCTCAAGTTTAACTTCTTTTAGATTATCATGTAAATTGCCATGTTACATTAATAGAAAATTATTAAAATAAAATAGCTGGATAATTTTAAAAGCACAGATAATAAAATGATTATTTAAAAAAACTTCACATTCTTGAGGCATTCTTACACTAGACAAAGAATAAAGTGGCAATACTGAAGTGAGTGCCATTGATACACAGTTATGAACATGTGGTCGATTAGTTGTGCTTATTAGAAATGGAGACCTTCATAGCAAAGAGCTCTTGAGATTTCTTTTTATAAACAGAAGGGATATGAAGTGGATAATCTTGAACAAAGAGCTGCTTAGTCTCTAGCTTTTCGAGGATAACACATAAATCTTTCTCTCCAGACCAATGACATTATATTAATTTACAGTAACTTTTTTCTGATTAAAAAATCTACTCTAGAGAAACTTATGGAAAATTATCTTGCCTAGCTGAAAAGATGAGATCTTTAATAACTGGCCATTATGTCTAAAGAAAGTTGATTTATAGGCATGTTCCTTCCCCAAAGAGAAGGCTCTCCCTGAGGATGTGCGTGTCTGCACGTGTGTGGGAATGTGAATGTGTTGGTGTTTATGTAGAATCCTTGGAAGGGGATTTTACTCAGGTTGAAAATTTACATACAGTCATTTTGGTGGGGTGATCCCAACTAAAGTTTCTGTTCTCGCTGACATTTATTTAAGAAATATATATTATTCCTTTTTTTAACAGTCACTATGGTGTTGTACTTTAAAAAAAATAAAAGAACTTAAAAACACTCATTCAATGCTTCAAATGTAGGTGTGTGTTACTCTTTGAAAATCATTTGCATTCTTTTCTACACAATAAAGAGGGGCAACCATTGCAATTGTGATTTAAGAGTTCTCGAGTATAACAATAACTTATGAATAGTCAGAGTTTGTAGCTGCTGTTCTTCTGAAATTCAGGGAATTCAGAGATACCAACACACTCATTGCTGTGAGGTGGTATTCTGTGACAACAAAGAAGAGAAGAAATCAAAAGACCTGTCATTTCAAAAGAAATAATCTGAAGATCTGGGAACTCTTTTCTCTCTGAAATTTGAAAGTGCAGTTTTCATGGCTGCATTTTCTGTGACTTTGGCAAGAATAATAGAGTTCACACTTCCATCTATTGATGACCAAAGACTCTGTTTAAAAGTGAAAAATATTTTCTGACATTTATAACACCATAATAAAAAAGCAAACAATTTTCTGCTATACAGTAGGGAATGAGAGGACATACACCTTACAGAATTTAAAATTTCATTTCACATGGGGGAATTCCAGGATGGATTTTGCTTCAATATTTGTATTTGTAAAGTTATGTGTTCACTTATTGTATTCAGATGTGTCTTTGTAATTGGAGGCCAAAAAATACTACTATTTTTCCTCCAATTTAACCCCTGTAACATTAGGTAATGAAAATGCCTTACATTTGTTTAGCACATTAGAATACACATGGTGCTTTCATATTTATAACTTTATATTTAGAACTGATCAACGTTTCAGAAAGAGAGCTCTTGCTATGCCCATTTGATATGTGATTAAGCATGTGTGGTGAAGCACTGTGACTGCTAATTCCAGTAGCTGGAGAGGAGTATGTATAAAAAGCATGGTTCTTTCATGAAAACAGACAACAGCCTAAAATATGAGGACTTGTGCCTCTAGAGACAGTACCCTTGATGACTGACATCATTTCTCAAATGCTTAGACATTTTCTAGAATGTCATTTTAATTCTGCTTGATACCAATTAACAGGGAGTTATTTCTTGATCTGTGTCCTAACATGAGAATATTTTCACATTTTGTTTCTATACCTGTAGATCATTTTGATATGTTTTAGTTGCAAGTCTCACTTATGCTAAACTACCTGATGCATTTGAAATGTAAAAATAACTTCAACTAAAAAAATAAGCATATGAAAATGTTTCAGCTGCTAGTCATTGGGGAACATATCAAAGTGACAGGAAATATCTTTATTCTCTAGATTGAAAAAATAACTAAAGTCGATGGCATAAAAGTTGGAAAAGATGTGGAGTATTAAGCACCTTCAAATATGCATGGTGGGAGTGTAGACTAGTATAAATTGTCAGTGGCTAGAAAAAAGTGAGCACATACTTAGGTCATACCCAGAAATCTCACACTAGAAACTCTTGTCTGTGAGTTGGATATTTATTGCCTTGTTGTTTGTAATAGTAAAAACCACTGAAACAATGTGTATGTTTATATTGCTATAATCTTATTTGATGTCATTTTCTCTGTTGAAGGGAAGGAAATATATCTACATAAACATTGAGGGATCTCAAAATGTTTATGAATGAAAAGTTGAAGATGTAATATGTTAAACAGAATATATATAATTTACATAAATTTAAAGAACTTATGTATAAATCTACACATACGTATATGTATACATACATATATGTATATGTATGTATAAACATCTATACATAAATAGATACATGCATTTACATAAACTATATGCACACACATATACATATACCAAATATACAACAATTCCAATATTATATCTGCACTTAGGGAAGGAAGATGAGAAAAGAGACCACTAGTCCTCCAGCTGAAATCTTCTAACATCTTATTGACCACAGTTTGCATGTTACATGGCCATCACATTTAGCAAAGAGCCTAGAAAATCAACTCTGTTCAAAAGAGGAAAAGGGTTGTAGTCCCTGGGTGGGACTAATTATAGTTCACTTATTTTCCAAACAAAATGAGCATTCTGTAGCAAAAAAAAAAAAAAAAAAAAAGGTTAAACAACCAATAGTGTGTAGCAGTTAGCAAATCAAACTCTTGAATACAACTATATATTTTTTCACTGTTTGGTGGTGATTAAATCATCACCTGATTTCAAGGTCTTTGTGCAGAGATTATGTATTTACTGTTTTTCTCCTGTCCCCAAAGCATTCAGTGATGGCATATGGAAAGCACTCAAAAAATACTTTTTTGATTAAATAACTCTGAGAAGAGGAGACTCACAATCTTGCAAATGAGAAATTTAACTTTTTCTTTAACTGAAATTTTCTGGGCCACAACTGTCACAATTTTAAAAAATCATAGCATGTATTTATATCATATGTTACATCATTTATACTAAAATTAAAATTAATTTTTACTATCCTTTTGAATAACTGCTTAAGATTGAAAAATGTTCCCATGAAATACTATTAGATTATGGCATAATATCCTTTTATTGCAGTGAATTTATGAAAAAACGAGGGCATGAGATGAAGTATCAGCTTATCAATTCTTAAATTGGAACTTTTATAATATGAAAGACATCTTGAAGACCTAAATAGATGGTTTACTGTAGAAATTTAACAGAGACATTATATATAATTGTTTTTCTTTAGATTTCCTGGAAAAAGGATTCTGGATAGATACTTGTTTTCAACAAGTTATTAGGGAATGAAATGAGGACAAAATCCATAAGGGAATGAGGAAAGTGGGATTAGGAGAGGAACAAGCTGAACCCCGAGATGTGGTTAGGGAGTGTCATCTTTGGCAAGGGTAGTTCCAGGAGAGGGACTCAATTGAGACCTGCCAGCTGATGTTTCTAGAAGCTCAGTCCTAAAAATAATAGGGACAGTACACCACAGCACTTCCTATAGATTCATTTTCCCTGGGCATAAATTCCCAACACAAATTACAGATGGGTACTGATACACTTTCTCTGATTTCATAACTGTTTTGATATAAAACAAGTCAGGGCATAGCCTTCTTCTAAGCATGATTGGAATAAGATCATATTATTCTCAATTTAAGGATTATAGGCACAAAGTTTTATAAATGGCAATGATTATTAATTGTTTATTTTATAGTTATCAAATGAAATGCCCTTAGTGATTAGAGAATGAAGTAACTCAAATCAGGATCATTAAACCAGAGTGACCCATAACTGTATATCACTTGCACACTTGAAAAATAACTAAAATGATAGCAATTATAACAATTATGAGCCTTGTGCAAACTCTGGTAGCCTCCTGTGTAGAGTCCCCAAGACCACCCCCGGGTTCAGTGATTCACTAGAAGGCTTCAAAAGACTGGGGGAGTGGTGCAGGGAAAATGGAGACAACAGTACTTGAACAACAATAAAGAAAAATTATTGGTGAAAAATATATTAATACAGTGGTTATGTTAAATATATATGTATTTCATTAGAAATTCCTTTGGTAAATAAAACAACTTGTGCTGTGATGGCTCAGTTAAAAAAAGACTCAATAAATAGGAGTATAGCAGCTAAGATTTATTACAGCAAAGGGATACAAAGCAAAATCAGCCAAGGAAAAGGGCTCATGGGGCAAAGTGCACCAAACATTTTGAACTAGTTGAACTAGTAAGTCAAGTTCAACTTTTCATGAATTTTCTCCCATTGAGTTAACAGAATGTGCCTAATTTCTCCAAATCAAGTTTCAACAGCATGTGTGCAGGGTTTACTATCAGGAAATGTCATTACAGATTCAGTGCCCATAGTTTTTTCTTTTGTTTTGTTTTTTCAGTGTGTTTCTGAATGAATTTACTTATTAAGCATCCTTTTTTTAAAATTAGACTTTATGTTTTTGAAATTTTCTTATTGTTGTTCAAGTATAGTTGTTTCCATTCCCCCCATTACTCCCCCCATCCCAGCCATCCCCACCCCCCATCCTCAATCCTACCCCCCTTTGTTTTTGTCCATGTGTCCTTTATACATGTCTTGGAAAATCCTCCCCCTTTTCCTCCCCTTATCCCTTCCCACCTCCCCTCTGGTTACTGTCAGTTATGTGTTTAGAGTAGTTTTAGGTTCACAACAAAATTTAGGAGAAGGTACAAAGATTTCTTATATACCTCCTAACCCCACACATGAATAGTCTCTCCCATTATCACCATCCATAAATGTGGTGCATTTCTGACAATCGATAAATTTATATTGACACATTGTGCATAGTACCACAAAATCCATGTTTCCATTATAGTTCACTCTTAGTGTTGTATGTTCTGTGGGTTAGGACAAAGATATTATGATATATTTATCATTACAGCATCATACAGATCATTTCCACTGCCCTAAGTATCATCTGTGCTCAATTTCTTTATTTCTCCCACAGCCCAACCCTTGGCAACAACTGATCTTTTTACTATCTCCATGGAATTGCCTTTTCCAGAATACACATAGTTAGAATCATGCAGTATATAGCTTTTTCAGATTGACTTCTTTCACCTACAAATAGGCACTGCCATTTCCTCCATGTATTTTCAAGGTTTCATAGCTCATTTCTTTTTAGTGCCGAGTAATATTCCATTTTCTGGATGTATCACAGTTTGATTATCCATCACCTACTGAAGGACAACTTGGTTGCTCCCAAGTTTTGGCAATTATGAATAAAGCTGCTATAAATATCCATGTACAAATTTTTGTGTAGACATACATTTTTCATTCAGTTGAGCAAATAACAAGAAGTATGATTGCTGGATCATATGGTAAGGTATGTTAACTTCCTAAGAAACCACCAAACTGTCTTCCTAAGGGACTATCATTTTTCACTGCCATCAGCAATGAATGAAAATTCCTGTTGGTCCACGTTTTGGGCGTCATTTGGTGGTGTTGGTGTTCCAGATTTTGGTCATTCTCAGAGGTGTATAGTGGTATCTTATTGTTGTTTTAATTTACATTTATATATTGACATGTGATATAGAGAATCTTTTCATATGTTTATTTGCCATTTGTGTATCTCCTATAGATATATTTGCATATCTCCTATATACAAGGTGACTTTCAAGGTCTTTAGCCCACTTTTAAAATACGGTTGTTTATTTTTTTATTGTTGAATTTTAAGAGTTCTTTTCATAATTTAGATTTAGAGTTCTTTAGATGTGTCTTTAGAAAGTATTTTTCTCCCAGTATGAGACTTGGTGTTTTATTCTCAACATTGTCTATTGCACAGCAAACATTTTTAGTTTTAATGAAATTCAGCTTGAGGACTCAGCTCACAAGATGGAAGTGTAGGCAAACATGGTGTGCCTCCTCATACAACCATAGCAAATATTACAACTGAACTACAAACGACCATCACCAAAAATTGTCGGAAAAAGAAGCTGTATGGATGTCCAACAACCAGGGAATTAAATTAAGTCATATTAAATTAAGATGAGAAGGAGGGGCAGAGACACAGTGAGGCAGAGATGCAGAGATTCTGAACAGATGGTCCTACACCCACATGCGGTAGATAAAAATCAGGAGGGCTACCTCAGGAGCAAGGAACTCCACCCCACACCAGACCAGCCCAGCCCAGGGCTGTGCCTGGTTCCAGTGCCAGGAAGATAAGTCCCTACAACTTCTGGCCATAAAGATCAGTAAGGGTTGGTACAGAGGAAGAAACTGTGGAATTCTCAGGCATCTCCTCTTAAAGGGCCCACAAAGGACTTAGGACATATGCAAACTCACTCCCTCTGGGCTACAGCACCAGGGCATCAGCTAAAAGAGCACCAGTGGTATATGGGGAGAAACTGAAATATCTGGTATCAGAGCAAGTGCTGGAGGCATTATGTCCCCTTTCTGAGCCCTCCCCCACACAGAGCACAGAGCAGCAACACAATACATGAGATTCCATCAACATGGTTCACACAGGTTGCCCTGCCCTGGCAATTACCTAATGATCTGCCTCATCCAACTTACGGATGCACTTTTCTACAATAGGCCATGCTACTAAGACAAGGAGTCAAAGCAGCTCTACCTAATACATAGCAACAAACACAGGGAGGCTAACAAAATGTAGAGATAAAGAAATATGGCCCAAATTAAAGAACAGAGCAAAACTCCAGAAAAAAAATAAACAAAATAGAGATAAGCAATCTGTCAGATGCAGAGATCAAAATACTGGTTGTTAGGATGCTCAAAGAACTCATTGGATACTTCAACAGATAAAAGAGACCCAGGCAGAAATGAAGGTTACACTAAGTGAAATAAAGAAAAAAATACAGGGAATCAACAGTGGAGTTGAGGAAGCTGAGAATCAAATCAATGATTTGAAACATAATGAAGAAAGAAAAAAAAACAGAACAGTAAGAAGAAAAAAGATTCCATAAAAACAAGAATAGGCCAAGGAGCCTCTGGGACATCTTCAAACATAGCAATATTCAAATCATAGGTGTGCCAGAAGAAGAAGAAAAGGAGCCAGAAATTGAAAACTTATTTGAAAAAAATAATGAAAGAAAACTTCCTTAATTTGGTGAAGGAAACAGACATACATGTCCAGGAAGCACAGAGAGTCCCAAACAAGAGAGACCCAAAGAAGATCATACCAAGACACAACATAATTAAAATGCTAATGGTTAAAGATAAAGAGAGCATCTTAAAAACAGCAAGGAAAAGCAGACAGTTACCTACAAGGGAGTTTCCATAAGAGTGCCAGCAGATTTCTCAAAAAGAAATTTTGCAAGCTAAAAGGGACTCAAAAGAAGTATTCAAAGTGATGAATAGCAAGGACTTACAATCTAGATCATTCTGTTCAGCAAAGCTATCATTTAGAACTGATGGGCAGATAAAGTGCTTCCCAGACAAGGTAAAGCTAAAGAAGTTCATCATCACCAAGCCCTTATTATATGAAATGTTAAAGGGACTTATTTAAGATAAAGAAGATCAAAACTATGAACATTAAAATAGCAAAAAATCACAACTATCAACAATTGAATCTAAAAAACAAAGCAAACAAACAGAATCATAGATATGGAGGTCAGTTGAAGGGATATTGTTGGGAGGGGGAGGAAGAGAATGGTGGGAAAGGTGCAGGGATTGAGAAGTACAAATTTGTAGGTACAGAATAGATGGGATGTTAAAAACAGTGCAGAAAGTGGAGTAGCCAAAGAACTTACATGCCTGATCCATGGACTTGAACTAAAGAGGGAAGGATGGCTGGAGTAAATGAGGGGTCCCAGGGAGAGGGAACAAACTGGGAAAATTGGGACAACTGTAATAGCATAATCTATAAAATATATTTTTTAAAAAAGAAATTCAGCTTAACATTATGTCTTTCACATATCCTGCTTTTGATGTTAAATTGAATAATTCATTGCTATACACAAAGTCATCTAGGTTTTCTCCTATGTTTCTCCTAGGAATTTTTAAGTTTTGCATTTTATATTTAGGTAGTGGTCCATTTTGATTTAATTTTTGTAAAGGATTTAAGATCTGGGGCTAGATTTATTTATTTATTTATTTATTTATTTATTTATTTATTTTACATGTAGATGTCCAGTTGTTCTGGCATCGTTTGTTGAGAAGACTATCTTTGCTCCATTGTATTGCCTTTGTTCCTTTTTCAAAAGTCAGTTATTTATATTTATGTGGTTCTATTTCTGGGATCTCTATTTTATTCCATTGATTTGCCTCTGTACTCTTTTCCTAATACTGTACTATGTTGATTGCTGGAGTTTTAAAGTATGTCTTGAAGTTAGGTGGTGTGAAGTCAGATGGTGTCCATTCTCCAAGTTGTTCTAGGCCTTTTATCTCTCAAAATAAACTTTAAAATAAGTTTGTTGATATTTACAGAATAACTTACTGGAGTTTTGATTGGGATTTCCTCAAATCTATAGATCACAATGGGAAGAACTGATATCTTGACAATATGGAATCCTGTATCCATAAACATGAAAATTTTATTTATTTAGTTCTGTTTGATTGTGTTCATCAGGGTTCTAGAGTTTTCCTTATATAAATATTATATGGATTTTGTTTTGTATATGTATTTCATATTTTTGCTTGCTTACAGCAAAGATAAGCCTTTTAGTAAAGAAGTTATATGCCTGGTTACATAACCACCCATCATGACCTGCCCAGTTAGGAAATTATGGCCTGGTCACCCTGTGAAATTATTTTCCATAGAACATCTTTTTCCCCCACAATATGTAAGATATTTACATTACTCAATACTGAGTCTAATTAATATTGTCACCATTCTTATGCCAAAAGTGAACCCACAAATGAAAGATTTCCTGAAAATTATAGGAAACATAACTTTGTGATTTATTTCTTCTGTGCTGATGAGAGGAATAAAGTTAAGAAAAGGAGCACAGGTAGTGGCAGCCAGCGAGCCACGAGAAGGGAGACATCACTGTGCGCAGGGTGAAAGCGTGCGTGTTGGACACAGCCTGACCGGGGGTGCTCAGCCGTCTGGGCCTCCGTTTCCTCACCTGTAGAATGTGACTACAACAGATACTTGCTTCATATAGTTCTTCTGGCAAATAGTTTATTTTCCATTAGTTAATCATTAAATAGTTCCATAATTAATAGTTTATTTTTCTAATATACTTAAATGCTACCTGAAGCAAAGTAAAATCACACTCTTCACTGTTCATAAAATAAGATCAAATGATATAAAATAACTAGAAGGACTTCTTTAAAACAGTAGTGCAAAATATGACCAGTTCATCCTTTTAGCCTAAACTATAATATAGTATATTATATCTAAACTATAATGCTGATGTTGACTATTCCAGTAATCTAAAACATATGAAAAATTAATTGTGCAAGCAAGTTTTTGTTAAGATTTCATTTGTTTCTCTATTATCTTCTTCACAAATGAAAATTCAAAACTTCCTGAAAGAACAGTCAAATTTCTTGGGCTTTCCCATTCAAAAATATACATTTTTTTCTCTAGAAAAATTGTAGGTTTTGGGCAGGGGAGGCAGGAGTAAGTTGTCAAATGAGTTATGTAACTTCTTAGGCCAGTAGTTTATTAATTCTTTTCAATGAATCTTTTTTCCATTTTATTTATTTATTTAATATATTTTATTGATTGTGCTATTACTGTTGCTCCATTATTTTTTCTCCCCTTTATTCCCATCCACCCTGCATCCCTCCTACCACCAGCATTCCTCTACTTTAGTTCATGTCCATGGGTTGCCTTGTAAGTTCTTTCGCTTCTCCATTTCCTATACTAGTCTTAACCTCCCCCTGCCTATTTTGTACCTACCATTTATGCTACTTATTCCCTGTATCTTTTCCCCCATTCTCCCCGCTCTGTGTGATCTCCATTTCTGTGATTCTGTTCCTGTTCTAGTTGTTTGCTTAATTCGTTGTTTTTTTTTTTTTTTAGGTTCAGTTGTTGATAGTTGTGAGTTTGTCATTTCATGGTTCATATTTTTGATCATCTTCTTTTTCTTTGATAAGTACCTTTAACATTTCATATAATAAGGGCTTGGTGATGATGAACTCCTTTAACTTGATCTTATCTGAGAAGCACTTTATCTCCCCTTCCATTCTAAATGAAAGCTTTGCTGGATAGAGCAATCTTGGATGTAGGTCCTTGCCTTTCATGACTTGGAATACTTCTTTCCAGCCCCTTCTTGCCTGTAAGTTCTCTTTTGAGAAATCAGCTGATAGCCTTATGGGAACTCCTTTGTAGGTAACTCTCTCCTTTTGTCATGCTGCTTTTATGATTCCTTATCTTTAATCTTGGTTAATGTGATTATGATGTGCCTTGGTGTGTTCCTCCTTGGGTACTACTTCTTTGGGACTCTCTGAGCTTCCTGGACTTCCTGGAAGTCTATTTCTTTTGCCAGATTAGGGAAGTTTTAAATCCAAAAACAGGAAATACAAATGAAACAAAATACCTAATGAAATCTAACATATTTACCTGTCAGCACTTTCATCCTTGCACTATTCATGCTACTTTTGTGGTATTTATATAGTTTTTCTAGTTTACTTAAAGTTGTTCTAATCTCTCTTTTCCCTTGCTTGCTACATAAATTGCTACAGATTTGTTGTCACAAATTTAGACTTAACTGTTTCAGAGCTGGTTTCACAGCCCAGTCTTTCTAACATAAGCCAACAAATGCACTGAAAGACACAGGCAGCTGCTCTTGCCCCTTTGTTTTCTCTTTATCTCTAATTTTCAAGGTGGGGGGGGCATTTTCTGTTTCCTTTGATCACCACATCAGAATAGAAAACTGTTTTAGAGACACTCAAGGTTGACCCCCAAAGAGTATCCTCTTGAGTGGGTAGAATTTATATGTGCTTCTTGTCAACAGAATATGGCATTTTTTTTTTTTTTGCCATTTGCTACATAGGGACCTTGGGAAATAAAATATTCTGCTTGGGAAATAAAATATTCTGAGTTGTAAAGTTCATATGTATAAATTGAAACTAATACTTAACAACATTATTGTAAGGTATTATTGAGATTATACTTGCTGGTGGCTTACACAGACTTCAAATATTAGCTACCCAATCTCTAAAATGACTAGTGCTGCAAGAAGGAAACTCAGCCTTTTGTCTGCCTCTTTGGAAGTCTGGTAATTCAAAAGAAACTCCCTCCTATCCTTTAAAATCATGCCTCATTCTAAACCATTTTATTGATAGAAGGTAGCTTAAAATAAAAATATTTTCAGAGACTGATGGCGTTAAATAAAATTAGGGAAAAATAACTTGATAATCACTGGGAAATGAATAAATGAATTTCTGTCTCTTTTGTGCATTTTCTTGATTGGGGGCAAGTTTGGAAGAGTGAACAAGGAAAGGAAATGTGTAAAAAGATGCCAGTAAGAGTGAAGAAAGAGGATGCAAATCTGTCTGCATGTACTAAATATATGGATATAGCCATCATGCTATGTGATTGTGTGTTTACTTATATCCCATGAAGGAGTCACATGAACTTAAAATAGTAAAATATAGAGCAGTAAAATGAGTGGTTTAGAAAAAAATAAGACAAAGGGAAAATGTGATTGGCAACACAAGATAAATTCAAGAGTAAACTTAATGTAGAAATAAATACAGAAAAGTTTTACAATGAATGTCCCTAAAATAAGTAATAAAGGGGAAAAACAAACGAGTCTATAGAAAAACTTGCCAAGTGGGTTCTCATAGAAAGAGCTTTGTTTATCTTTCTCAATTTGAGGAAGAATGAAAATTCCTCAGATTTTGCGTGTTTCCTGTTGCTGCCAGAACAAATACTATACATTCAGTGATTTTATTATTTATTATTCTTATATTAATATATGATGCAGATTTAATATTAATATATAATTTTTAGGTCCCAAGTCTAACATGGGTCTTTCCAGTTTAAGATCAAAAGCTGCCAAGGCTGCACTTCTTTTTAGAGGCTCTAGGGGAGAAGATGTGTCCTGCCTTCCCCAGCTCCTAGCAGCTGCCTACATCGCTGGGCTTATGGTCGTTTCCCCCATCTTCAAGGCCAAGGGCTGCTGTCAGGTGCTTTTCACAGAGCATCTCTCTGATCCCTCTCTCTTGGCATCTCTCTCTGACCAAAACCAGAATGGGTTCTCCATTTTTAAAGATTTGTGTGATTAGACTAGATAATCAGGGATAATCTTTTCATCTCAAGATTAGTATCCTTAATCAAATCTGCAAAATCATTTCACCATGTAAGGTAACACACTCAGGTGATCAGGGCGTGAACATTATTGTGCCTATTACAAAAGTATAACTATGGCCTGCCATACCAATGACTGGCACATGATTGACAAGAGGATAGAAAAGTTTTCAGTCTTTTATAGAGAACTAGAATCAATGGAAAATGCTCAGAGGCTCATCAAGATAGGTGATGCCCAAATAATGGTGGATTTTTAAAGTACCTGCAAGACAAATAGAAAAATCACTTTTATAGCAAAATCACTTTTATTTCATGTATTACACCATCATGATATTTTATTTTTATTAAGTGTAGGAGATTAAAAATATAGGAGTTGCGTAAGCTAGAAGAATAAAATATAAAAATATTTTATAAAATGTAGAAATATGTTTAGATTTAAATCATATATACTTTCACTCACCACATAAAGCTAGGAAAAACACCTCGTAAGATAACACAAAGTGCAATAAACTGGAAAGGTATTACACTTTAAAAGGGAATGTGATATGTAGATGACATGGCAGGTTAGAATTTTCAATAAGATTATCTGAAAGTTGAGATTCAGGCACCTTTTCTGTAATGTTCCTGGGAGCTTACTTCAGGCATTTCAAACTTTTTCAATCAAACTGAAATCAAATTTTCAATCAAAAATTAATGCATAGGACATTGAGATGTAGGGTTTTTGTTTTGTTTTGGTAGGCTATCTATTATTTACTCCTTGTCCTCAGAATGGAATTATTTGCAGCATTACAGTGAAATCATGTAAGAACTCATTGAGTGCCAATCCTTCTGATTTTCCTTTAATGCTTTGCTACGTTCTCATGCCATTTTTATTTTATTACAAATTATGGTCTATAATTACAGCTATTAGCAATTCTCAGACACATCTATTCTTTAAAATTTTCAACTAAAGTTTTCAAAGTTCAGTAAAGCAAAGAATTACCTGAAAGAAAAATCCTTTAGTTGATCAATGGTTCACCTGGGTAAACAGATTTACTTATGTGGAATTTGCTCCAAGAATGAGCCACAAGAGAATGTTTTGGCAAGAAATGAGGCTTGTCTCTGATTTCCGATAAAGATTTGAGTTGAAACAGTGTGCGTTCAGTTAATCTTGTTAAATGTAGCACAAAACACTAAGTGTATTAGAGCGTGTATTTAAATGATAACAAACCCTGCTGTTAAAGCTAATAGGAAACAGTTCTTTTCTCATTGAATTTTCATATCCAAGCACACCTTTAGATATCATCATTTACTATGACTTCTTATGGTTAACTACAATATGTTTGGAGATGAATTTTTAAACTTTTTTCTTTCTTTATTACTAAGCAACAGTTTCTTGTTACAGTGATAAAATTTGGGGAAAACTGCTCAAAACAGTACCTACTTGCTCTGGCTGGGTAGTTCATGAGGTTGATTGGTGTGTCTTCTCTATTTGCAAAGATTGAGAATTCGATCTCCAGTCGGAGCACATACAGGAAGCAACCAAAAGTACATTAATGGGTGGAACAGCAAATCCAGCAAATCAATGTTTCTCTCTCATATCTCTCTCACATCTCTCTCTTTCCTCCCTGCCCCAAGCAAAATGTACAAATATTTAAACCTAATTAAATCATAATGATTCAAAGCTTAAACTGAATTCTGTAATTATGATAACAATAGGCATTAAAATATTGAGACTTTTTCTTTATTCTTTTTTGTATTTTTTCATTGTTGTTCAAGTACAGTTGTCTCCGTTTTCCTGCCACCGCTTTCCACCATCCCACCCACCCCACTTCCTACCCTCAATCCTTCCCCACTTTGGCTTTGTCCTTGGGTCCTTTATATATATTCCCTGATAAACTAACTTTTTCTATTGAGGGTTATTTTCTACATTTAAACTAATTATTGCACCTGAACCTGGCTAAGCTTTAATTAGAAAAAGAAAAAAGAAAACAGCAACAACAGCAATAACAAAAAAGAACTTTGCTCCTGTGTTCATACCCTTGTTGAGATGGGCTTGGTTTGGTGGTTAAGGGGTCAAAAAGGACAGGCCTACAGAGGAGTAGCACAGTTCTTAAATTCAGTTTTTCCCTAGGAGGGTTTAGGTTCACTCCGCCTTAAGGCAGGTAATGACCTCTCAGGATTCCTTCCAGCCTCAAGCACCTGTGAAGTAAAAAGCATTTATAAAAACTTTAGAACACTACTTGAAATATATAGTTATAAAGGATAAAGAGCCCCTAATGTACCTAAGAACCAGTCTTGTTTATTACTGCTCTGTTAAATTTAATAAGAAAAATGTCAGATAAATCATTGAGAAGTTTGTTTCTAAAGTTTCATTAGAAGTAATGAAATGGCTATTTTCTCCCAAGCATCAGCTAGATATGTACCCAAGACTTAAGAGCTTGTTATAAAACTATGATCACTGATTCTTTTTTTATGGTTATTTAATAGTAAAATACCATGTCTGTTGTGTTAAATGTTGTTCTAATTTATTCGTCAATAAGAATTGGCTATTTTTAGGCAATTTACTGCATTATTTTGGTATTTTCCTCCTACTAATAATACGAGGTATGTTTTATTGTGTCCTGACCAGGCAGCTTTTGATTGTATCACCTGACATTAATTAATCAAATAAAAGTAAACCTCAAAAAGAATCTCAATTTGGGGAACAAAAGTGAAAGCTGAAGGGCATTTACATAGACTAATTATGATGTGCTTGAACATAAAATAGTAGAAATAAATGAATTCTGTTTTTATATTACTGCATTAGAGCACAGGAGCTGAATAAATGATATAATCTAAGATCAACTACATAACTTTCAGTTCTGTGGGTAAAAATGTAAATAAATAAATAGGTAGAACATAAGGGTAACAACAATAGCAAGGTTACTATGTTTCAGGCACTATTTCATTTGCTTTTTTTATAAACTAATTTAATTTTGAAAACATCTTATTTTTATTTGATTGATGTGGAGGTAAAGAGCAAAGTGCTAAAACTGCTGAGATGACACTAGGAGTGAATGGTAAAAATCAAAGCTCAAATTCTGTCCCTTTGTAGCCCACCCTCTAAACTTGCGCATTATTTATACCTTGTTGGAAATCACCTGTGCCTTTCCTCAGACTTCCTTGTTAGCAGGATGTCTTCCTCCCCAATTCTACATATTTAAGAGTCTGTCCAAAATTACAGAGATGTGATATTAGACATGATCCTAAGCAGAATATGACATACTTTTTACCTCAAAACTTCATTGTTTTTCCTATTATTTTTCAATGCATCTAGATACCCGTTCTACTTTGGGGTGGGAGAAGGAGAAGAGGAAGGTCAGTGAATTGATATTTTGACTACAATGTCACATCCTCATCATTTGTCTTTGTGCAAGGAATATATGTGTTATACTGCAAAAAAACAATAGTGAATAAGAACAATCATATTCTAATGAGAGAAATAAGACATAAAATATTAAAATGTCAAATTTAACTTAAAAATTGATGAGACCCAAATATATATTCCAGACATTAAAAAAGCATTCTTTCTGGCTTTACTGACCAAAACATGATTTATACAAAAGTGACAGCCAATTTAGGCCTTAAAAGTGTGCATAATTTTGATAGTAGCTTTGGAAGAAAGGAAACTCACATCCAAGGGAATCATGTGTAAGAGCTTTGGAAAGAACGAGTAGTATAGTTTAGTAAAAACTGAAGCAGGGGAAGAGAATTAGTAGGAAATACTTTGAAAAACAAGCTACTTTGCATGCAGCTATGTCTAACTTTAAAACAATACACATTATTTAGGTTTTGTGTGAGAAGCAGGAGGATGAACTAGCTTTTTTAGTGTTAAGTGGGGTCTGAGTGATACCAGTGAGAACAGCTGTGGTTATAGGAAGCATCTCAAGGTTGGTTTGGGGTGAAGGAGAAGAGTAGCTTTGTTGAATCCAGGTTTTTTTTTAAAGATGTTACATTAAGAAATTAAATAAAGTAAGTGTATGTGAATTATACGTAAGAATATAAGATCTACTATAATATAAGCATTCTGAGGACAGCAGTATTATTAATTTTGCCAACTTTTATATCTTCATCTCCTACTCCCATAGCAGGCACTAATAGGCATTGATTAAATGAATGACTGAGAAGGCCAAGAGTTCTAATCATAGAGTAAATAAATCCCTCAGTAGGAAGGGTATTTATAGTTTAGGAGTTTAAGGGATCAGACATAAAAAAGGAGAAAACAAATGGATTCAGCAAAATGTCCAGAAATGAGGCAATGAAAAGGAAAGTGATAAAATATCCAATCCTTATTGGATGGTAGTCAAACAGCATGTAATGAGTGTGCAACACTTAGGACGCATAATAGGTACTCAATAAATCTTGCCTAAATTAAAGGATAATACAAAACCTAGTCAAAAAAAGCAGCAATCACATCGTTATCTGTGGCTTAAGATTACTACAGTTAAAGTAGGAGATAGATTGGATGTGGCAGAAGACACCACAGTCAATGAGAGTCTTTAGGGGTCTATGAGGATCTCAGGAGTGATTGGGAGGGTAGAGCCCATAAGATTTGACAACTAATTGCATGTAATGATGAGAGCATGGTAAAGATCAAAGGCTCAATTGCACTGTACTGATGCCATAAACTAAGTAGGGAAGAGCAGACATTCTGTGAAAGAGTTCAATTCTGTTTTTCATATGCTGAGCTGAGGCTGTTGTGTAACTGTAGAAAAGTTACAGATAAGAAATGCAAGATTTAAATTCAGGAGTGATAATTAAGGACTTGTGATGTAGATTTAGAGGTCATTAGTACAAGACATATAAAATCCACACAAATAAGTGAGATCATTAAGAAATAATGATGTAGAATGTAGCATGAAAAAGGAACTGAAAGACTGATTCTGAGAAATTTGAACATTTGAGGAACAGTAGAACAAAAAGGAGACAAAAAATGACTAGAGAAAGAATGTCATTGGAATAACTCGTGTAAACAAACTCAAGACCTTTTGAGGAAAAAAATTTATCATCATCTCACATTTTTATCAATTTCTATGTGCATTGTTTCATTTAATCTTCAAAATAACATATTATTATCAGAGGCTGATAATAGGAGTTGAGATTAAAATTTTGTCTTTTATGATACTCAAATTCATAGAGGTATGTGATTCTTAAGCTTAACCAAATGGAGACTGAGAACAGATGTTTGGATTTTGCCCCCACGATATCACTGGTATCCTTTGAGAAAACACATTCTATAGAGGAGTGGAAAATGGAGCTGGAATGCAAGTAGTTGGAGTCACTGGCTGGTAGGAAAGTAGAGGCAGTTATTAACACTAACACATGCACAATTATTACAGACTTAAAACGACATTTCCAATTACCTATAAATGGAAAGTAGAGGGAGGAATGTTAAAGACCTTAGGAGAAAAATGATAGGCCTCAATATTTGAAGTACTTAAGCTATTTATGAATTTCATGAACCTTCATTTGTGAATATATTACAGCAAGAGAGAAGAATTTATCAGATTAAAAAAACACTTGTCTCTGAAAGAGTACAAAAAATAGATTTGTACTTATCACTAAGCTCTTGGGCTCATTTCAATCAGATATATAAAATTAAACTAAGGTAAAGCCATTTTGCTCAGACTCATTTATACATCCCTACATGAATTAATTATGGGTTTTAGACCATTGAACTTTTAACATTTATGTGCATGTTGGATATCTTTAGATTATGGAAAAGAAAGTAAACAGTTCCTTGGGTGGTCTCATATATTGCCATACTTATAGTTCATTTACTTCACGGTTCACCCACCCCAAACTGAAAAGCAGTCATGTTCTCATTTTCAAACCTTCTTAACCTGTGGGAAATGGAGACACTTCCACTGGGCCCTGGGACTCTCCTGAAATTGACCACAGGATGTCAAATGTGTGTACATTTTTACAGGGAAAAGTTCCCTGGCTTCCATCAGGATCTCTCTCACTGCCCTTCAATTTCCTGGCTGGGATGAGCATTGTATGATGTTATAAGGTGGCTTTCAGAAGTAGTAATTTTTTGTGCACCTTTGACTTGGAGAAAATAACCTTGTCACATAGATGTGGCTAAAAGTTCAAAAATTTATTTTCCTTTTTCACAGCACTTTTGTTCCAAAATCCCTTTATTTATTTGTAAAATCAAAGCAGGCATTCAATTCTTGTGGTGGATAATTTGAAGTACTTTGATTTGGTAACTTGTGGGAAGATAAAAAACTAGCTTTGAAATCACAAGGTTTTTATTTGGAAAGTTAGTGAAAAAAATGATTTTGTTCTAATATAATCAGCAAAATGACCTTTTAACCTTAAAATCTGATTTTCTTTCTTTCACTTGATAGAAATAGCAATTTCATAAGCCTCTGTGACATAAATTTTCATGAATTTTTAATTTAGAAATGTAGGCATAAGAAAAAGCACAGGCCCACCAAAGTACAGAGTGTAGCAAAAGTAGATTTACTGCTATCTGTATGGAAAATAATGCAATAATTAATAAAATAATACAAAAATAAATTCTGTGTTTTGCATACTTAAAACTGCAAAACTACTTTTGTCCCACCCTGTATTTGACTCATGGCTCTGAACTGCAGTGTTCTCATTAGATACAATTATGTTGAAAAGAAGAGCCCTGAGATATTATATTGATCAAGTAGAAACTATGAAGGAGACCAGTCTGATTAGCAATTTATCATAACTCCAATGAATTGATTATTCTGCATTTTGTCTCGATGTTTGTGACTAGCTATCTTTTTTGTAATACAAAATTAATAAGTTTATGTGAAGGAGAAATTGTACTTTATGACACCATTGAATTTATATATTAATACAACTACAGATGAACATATATAAACATAGATATTTACCTATATATAATTCGTTAGAGATAGGACTCAAGAAATTCTTATTTCTTTTTATTTCTCTGAGTAGGAATCCATATTTCTTTTGAGTGAAGTAATAATATGTTGTATTCAAATAAATGATGTTTTCAAATGAACTAGACATTTTTATATTGTTGGTGCTTACCAAAATAGTCAATTCCCAAATATGAGTACTCTTTATTAAAAAATATCACTTGTCTATACTTTACTTACAGACACTGAATTTCATGTTATTACATCTATGAAACTTGTAAATTATAACTCAAGGAAGTTAAACAGAAGGGAAAAAAAGAAATATTTTTATCCAGCTTTTATTCATTTAAAAAAATTACTGTATTTTTTTTTCAGTGCCATTTAGTCCCCTTATATCCCCCTTCCCCCACAATCACCACACTGTTGTCCATGTCCATGAGTCCTTTTTCTTTTTTGCTCAATCCCTCCACCCCCTAACCTCTCCCCACCCTTAGCTGTCCTGCTCTCTATCCAAACTGAGTAGCATGTAGGTACAATGTGGTTTGGGAAACAAAAGCAAAGACTAGAGTTGAAGACCTGCATGTAAGTGTCTCATTTAAAGTGTGTACTAGCTTTAAGACTTCTAGCATTTCATTCACTCTTTGTGCCTATTTTCCTCAGTTCTCAAATGTAGATATCTCCTTTATCTTCTATGCTGAATTGCAGGAATATTAATTGTAATTAGATGAAAATGGTTTATGCTTGTAAACCCTCAAAAATATACAATCATGTCCCTTGTAGGTGTTTGTAACCATTTTTGCATCCCCCTCAAAGTTAAACTATCTCACCTCTTCATATTTCCCTTCTCATTTTCTACCCTCTCATTTCCCTATAATTGCACACTATGCCACAATGAAGGCAATATCTGCAATGAAATTTCTTTTTCTTCCTCAGTATGTGTTAGTAGAAAAAGGAAATAATATATTTTATTTGTATATGGAAGAATTGGTGGATGCTTTGGTCCTGCCAAGGAAGTCAGTGGAAATAGGATTATTGATAGTGGTACAAATGGTTGAATACATTGTGGTTTCCAGGTCTTCTGTAAACACACTAGATTTTGACCCAGGCAAATGATGGCAGAAGGGGAGAAGCAGGAAGAGCAGCATCAGAATCAAGGGATGAAGAGCTGTCAAAGCCCTTTGTGGATATGGCAAATGTTCAAATGCTGCAACAATATTTTTTTGTACAATTGAAGCCTTTAGTAGTCTCTGTTTACTTCATGGAAATTTATCAAGAAGAAAACATTGCTTGGAGCAAACATCTTTTTAGAGGCATGGAATATCCATACTGTCATTAATCTTTGTGAAGTCAAATAATGCTGTTGTTTAATTTTAAGTGTTCATAATGGATTAGGTCAACTTGCATTTTTTACACAGTGTATTTCTACATTGAAGCATTGTTCTAAGGGAAGCAAAGTAGTACCAGGATGGCAGGCCTAGATGTAGTTTTGGTTTCACAAGTATGTATTTGGAAAGTTTTTAATCATTTAGCTATTGTATAAATTTGGAATTGTGTTGTCCAGGAGGAAATGGATGTAGTTGTTAAGAGACAGACTCTGGAACAAGATCCTTTGTTTTATATCCCACTTCTACTCTGGGTAAACTGGGGATAATAAAAATATGAAGTTAATAAAACTGATGTGAAGCTCAAGCAAGCTCATAAATATAACAGACTAATGGTACATGTGAGTACTGTAAATAATCTACTATTAACTATGACTATGTAATTCACAACTAGCTCACTTCTCATACTATTTTAAATATTTATAGAGGCTAAAATTATATATGTGTATATATATATACTTTTGATACTGAGATTTGGTTAAGTGCATATAGTTAAAAAGCTATAAACATATTGATGGAAGATAAGATTATAATAATTGGTGGCTGACCATCGCCAGTTCCATGAAGGACATGTAATGTTTTGTAGTGTTCCCTATGTGTTGTAGCCTATTCATGAGATGATACCAATTTTGGGGCCATTTCTCTTCAACAAGGATTTGGCAGTCAAAATGAAAACAGTATGGCTGAGTTTCTAACAAACAACTCAATAAAACATTTGGTTTTCTTGATTCTCAATCATCTGGCTTGCTTTGTGACTAAAAAGTACAAATCATAATGTTTGAATCCCTCATGCATTGGATGCTATTAAGTATTTCCCTCTGGCTTTCTGCCCTTGCCATTAGTAAACATGAATAATGAAAAAATTATAGCCCAGGTATCAACTTTTCATCATTGATTTTATTATGGAGTGGAAAAATTTTATCAGTCTCTCTTTCTCTCTCTCTCTCTCTCTCTCTCTCTCTATATATATATATATATATATATATTCAACAGAGAGTAATCAATAATTTATTGTTATAAATATCAAATTAAAAACTAAAAGTTAAAACCAGTAAGAGAAGAACCTCAAATTCTCATACTAATCCTGTTGTAGATAGAAATCAAACTACCATTTAACTTGATAGCTTTCATGTTTTTCCTAATTCTAAAATACAGAAGACAGTTTTTCTTCAGAAACACAGAAAATAGTTTTTTTTCCTCCAATATCTCAATTCTTTTCTCTATTTGATGTAATTTTCAGAGCTGGAAATTCCTTATTTCAATTTGCAGATACATTGGATATTACTTGGATATTTTCAGATGGAACCTCAACAGTCAATTCTTCAGTTGATTCCTAGAATAAAAAGAAATCATATATTAGGAATTGTTTTGGCTAATTTTACAACTCAAACATAGTTCATATATATATATATCATAGGTTAATCATATATCTATAAGAAATATATATATATATATGTTTTTCAGAGATAAGCTGTTGGTATTGGTTTAGCAAGGTAAGAAAGACAGGACTGACATTTCAAAACTAACATCAGAACTCTCCTAAATCACACCTCTTCCCTCTGTGTAGGATAAATTTCTTAACATGCCAGCATGGTACAATGTCTCCCAACATAAACAATGACAGCAACAACAACAATGCAGAAGTGACCTTTCCTTCCATTACACTCCACAACATTTCTCAAAAGAATCCCAAATACAATTTTGTTTAATTTGCAAACCTCATTCTTTAGCCTAGAACAGTGATTTTCAATCTTTTTCATCTCATGGCACACATAAACTGATTATGAAAATTCTGAGGCACACCAAAAATATATATTTTTTGCTGACCTGAAAAAAATAGGTATAATTTTGATTCATTCACACTAGGTGGTCATGAAGGGCTGTTGTCTTTTTTTTTTTTTTTTTTTTGGTGACAATCTAAGGGGAAAGAGGTCAGTGTCCCTAATCAAACAGTCAGGTATTGCATGGTTTAAACAGTTCGGAAGCAAACAGTGTGAATCACTGGCCTAGGCCAACCAGACTTTTATCCCCATCAGCTTTCTAAATTCCTCCTCTTCAGTTGCTGCAAACTTCCATCTTGCCAAGTCTCACTGTTTGATCCTCGGCCTCATTTTGCTTGAACTTGTTGCCTTATAAGGGAGTAAAGACTTGATTTGTTGCTTCTAAGAAATGTATCCTTTACTTGAATTTGAAGACACCTCATTCTCTCATTTCCTTCTATTTCCATGGCTTTCACAATTTCCTTTGCTGGCATTTTCACTTCGTTTTTTTGATTTTTAACAATTGCATTCCTCTAGGGTTCAATGCTTGGCTTTCTTACACTTCTCTATCTGTACTCACTCCCTGTCAATTATCTCTGTTATATAATTTTTTATATGCACCATTGAAATGCTGATGACATCCATATTTATCTCTCCCTCAAAACTCCAGTTTTATTTAACAGATTCAGAGGAGAACTCAGATTTTCTGCCACCTTCAATATGGTTTTCTCATCTCTTTAGGTGACATCAACATTCACTCAATTTCTTGTAATAAAAATCTTCTTTTTTCTTTCACTATATATCTAATATATCAAAAGTTTGTCCAACTGTTCTTTAAAATAGACACTGGATCTGACAAACACTATCTCTACAAATAATCTACTAGCCTGAAGCCTTTTTCCTAAGTGTTAAGGGATGATAGTTATAAAATGCAAAGGCAGAACATCATTCTTCCCTGCTTAAACCCCAAACTTAGGATACAATGCGGAATCAGTAGCCTGACTGCCTCAGTGACTTCAGCTCTGATCTCTCTTCTCCTTGATCACTTAGAGCTTCAACACGTAGAGCCTGTTCTTATGCCTGGGCCTTGCACTCGGCTGTTACTTCTACCTGAAACACTCATACTCTAGGTCACCATATAGCTAATTACTACTTTCTTCAAGTATCTGCTCAAATATCACCTCATCAGAGAAGCCTTTTCCCAACCAGATGTGAAATAACACTTTCAGCAGAACAAACAAGCAAAATATACCAGGGACATTGAAATAAAGAACAAATTGACGATAACTGGGGGGAGGGGAGAGGGATATAACAGGGAAAAAAGGGGAAGGGTCATCAAAGAACATGTATAAAGGACACATGGACAAAGCCAAAGGGGGAAAGGATTGAGGGTGGGAGGTAGGGGTGGGTGGGGCGAGGAGAGTGGCGGCGGGAAAATGGAGGCAACTGTGTATGAGCAACATTTAAAAAAGAAAATGGAAAATAATATAACACTTTCTATTGAGTCACACTCTAGCCTTTTAGCAATTTTGTTTTTCTCTTCATGGCACTTTTTTTACCACTTGCAATCTTACTGTAGATTAATCAATTTACTTGTTTGTGGCATGTCTTCATATTTAGAATGAAATATATGTGTGTGCGTCTTGGTTGTGTGTCATGGTTTTCACTGAATTTCTATACCATAGAAAACTACCCCCTTCATGGTAGGTAGCCAGTAAGTATTTCTTGAATAAATAATAGAGTTTAATACAGCATAGAATAGGAAACTACTTTGAATTGAAAGTCATACAGCATTACTCCTAAAAAGTCAAGGTCATGTTCCCCCAAGCTTCCTGAAGTCACCTGCTCCTATGTCTCTCCTTCCCTCTCCTGCATCTTCCCTCCTCTCCATTTTTCTTCCCTCTAGCCTCTGCAGAATCATAAGAGGAAAACAAACTTAAAAATTCCCGCAACCTTATTAGAAAATTATGTACCATAGCAGAGTAGTTACTGACATCCTCAGTTATATAACTAAAGCACCCATTAAAAAACCTTCATAAACAAAAATCCTCATCCCTGGCAGGGATTATGCTAGTCTCCTGTCATGCCTGTGTGAAAATCTTAATCTTTGTTTCTCTCTCTTGTCTTGTCTTTCCTTTTCAGTCTAAAATGGGGTAGTATTACAATAGAGGTATGCCAAGGCTGGCTGCTCAGTGAGGCACCAGAGCCACCAGGGCATGCTACCTTCTAAGGCAGCCTATCTCAATTTCCAACAGCTCTAGTTTTAAAATGCAATCTTTATATGATGAGCTAATATTTGCCTGGCTGTAACTTTGATCCATTGGTCCTATTTCTGCTAGCTGGGGCTCCTGAGCATAACTGTTTCCTGTGCAGAAATAGAACAGCTGCTTAACACCTCCCATATGCTATTGCTTTATATAGTTACAAATTGTAAATCCCCCAGCCTCCAGCACCTCCACCATAGACTTTGTCAGCCTTCTGTTCTTTGTAAATAAATTCAGCTCTGTAGCCTTTCCTCAAATGACCCATTTCCCAAACCCTTGATTACTTTTTAACTCAAGAGAGAGGACAAAGCCCTTTCTGGCAAATTAGCCATTTCTGGGATTTTTAATTCAGGGAGGGACATAGAGCATAATGTAAATCAATTGTGAATTCTGATTTTAGTAACTTAACTATTTAGGTGCAGTTTATTTAAAGTAGTATATGTTTATTAATTTACTCAGTAAACAGTATCAAGTGTCTAAGTGTAAAGCACTATAGCACAATTAAAGTAAGTGTAAGACATCACCACAGGTCTTGAAAAGTTTGGTTCAAATTGTGCAATTGCTAAATTTTCTTACAAGCTTTAAAATGTCATTTAAGTCATTTGGCATCCAATGATCTTATTAAAGGATGCATAAGGGTTTAGCAGTGTCCTTAGTGCACCTCAGGGTTACAGGGCTGAACTGCAGAAAGCTAGGCCACTAGGCTATCTCCTAGGTAATGGGTTCTGCATTTTGTCTCCCTCTGGGTAAATGGTAGCTACACTCATTTTATTAGCTTGTGGGTTATAAGTTAATTTAGGGGGAATATGCTATTACAGATTTGGATGAGTTCCTTAAACTCCATTAAAACTTTGACTGTAAGATGCATTAATAGTGCTTCAAAGTCTGTCAGTCAAAGATTGATGGAGTATATAGAATGGAACATTAAGTGGAATATTTGATATGAACTGTTAAATCTTTCAGAATAATTCTTTGGAGGTTTTTTGAATACCCATTTATTTAATTTTTTTCCATTTTAGATAGGGATTTTGGTGTTGTTCTAATGTATGTATCTGTGTTAATGCTTGTGAATGAAAATAGTATAAAAATTAGGGTTGCCTGTTATGATTCTATTGTGATGAATTAGTTTATTAGGTGAAGTCCCCAGGGAATACTTACAAACTTACATAGCATAATAGTGTTAAATAAGGAAGATCCTGAAGACTTCTGAAATTTCTAAATACCTGTAAAGTTTCAGGAAAGGAACTAACCTTTGTTTTGTCCCAGGAAGTTTTCAAACGGTTCTAAACTCATTTACTCAATATAATTTTTAGGTAAATATTATTTTTTAGTATCCACAGTTTTCATTTGTGAAAACTAGAGCTCATAAATTTATGCCTATTGCCCATATAATTTAGCAAGACCAGTATTTAAATTTAGATCAGTATTTAATATTCCAGGGTGTCTGCTGGAGAGTAATGATTATAATATGATATTCTGATTTCAGTTTTTAGAATATGTTGTCAGTTAACTATAAGTAAATACTATGAATAGTGAATGAACTAACTCTCTTATGGATGGTAGTCCCGTGAATATCCAAATAAATACTAACTAGGACAAATAAGGAAGTTATATGTGTTATTATACTCTTGATAGGGCTCATAATATTGAAAGGAAAATATTTTATTTCTTTTCAGAGGAATTTCAGAGGAATGAAGCTGTGTTGCAAAAAGGTTAAATTACATGTCCATAGCTACACAGCTGGAAAAATGCAGAGCTGAGATTCAGATTCTTCCTGCATCTTATAAACTTGCTCTTTTTATACTAGAATAATGACTTATGTTTGGCTTCAGTTTCACCTGAAATCAAATGAAAGAGAGACACATATGAATTAGGGAAGTTGGCAATTTATTTGTTTTGTTTAACTTTGTTTTTTTATTTTGGAAATGTGATAAATATATAAACAAGAAAAACATCCTAAAGCAAAACTTCTCCACTTGGAATTCCTTCTTAGACTACAAATTTCACATTTTCAATCATGTCCTTTGTTTTAGTTGGAGTGAGTAAAGCTAGGTGTTATGAAAAGACAAACCTCGACACAAAATTTGGCTTTCCCTCACATGAACTCCAATGTGGATCAGGTCTTTCCCTCCAAACAGTGACTAAAATTCCATCTTTTACCTATGTCATTTGGATCCCAGGCTTTCAAAGTTCCCAGAGAAGGACTGAAGGTCTTGGTATTCATGTAGTACGATTTCAAGTACCAAGCCTACACATAGGTTATATCACCTCTATTCGAATCCCATTGGCAAGAACCTGATCAAGTAGCCACAGCCTAACTGCAGAGGAGGCTGGTGCCTGTAGAGCAATACATGGGTATTTGGACAGCACTTTGAGTCTGTGCCAAGCCTTCGTAAAAATTTGTTTAACAGATTGTTTCTTCTTGCCAGGCACCAAATACACATTCCTAGGTGAACTGGACACATACCTGACTCACTGTAATGCAGTCGGAACTGAGTAGTGTAGCATAATCAGTAGGTGGATATTGCCCTGGAAATCACAAAAATATATGCCAAGGCCCTAAGTTGAAAAAAGAAAATATAAAATATTTTAGGGGGGAGGTTTGAGAGATGTACACACTCATTTCCAAATCAGAACACTGTCTTCGTGACATTGCCCAAAAGCATTAGCAAACTCCCCAGAGAAAGAACTTGATGTAAGTTTGGTTTGCCTTCTCTTGCATTGTTTAGATTGGTTACCTTTGGGAAAGCAAAGATGAATAAAAGTTATATTTTTTGAAATCATCAGGCTAGTTCTAACATATATATGCAGCCATGTAAGCACTAGATGGGTAAGTCAGTCAAAATTTCAGTGATTTTAGAATGATTGCACTACTTTGAAATTTTAGATAGAAAAGTTCAAAGAGCATAATAACTACAACCAATTTAATACTGAAAGGACTTCAAATTGATCTTCAAAGTGATATTAAGATAGATAAAATAAACAGTAGTTTAAGAGAAGATTCTCATTGCCAATGAGAAGATAGCTATTTAAAAATTATTTTGACAGCTGAGCCATTTCCAGATTGAATTATTAGTAAAGAGTAGTGGAGGAGTTGAGATTAGAGTAGATTTTATTTCATTTTTTCAAAGTGCTTTCTATTATATGTAAAAAGTGAATCACCCTGTTAGGTCACCAAGAATAAGTAAATGAATTATGCCACTAAATTGCAACTAGTCTTGAAACATTCTGAAAACATTTTGACATTTAACCATCTCTTCTACTTTAAAACAAATAAGCATTTATTTTTCCAGGCAGATAAATATTCATTTTAGGGGTAATGACTCAAACATATTGATTTTCTTTTCATCAACTGTTGATTTTTTGGGTTGGTTTTATGCAATATACTCTCTGGAAAAATATATGTTATAGTTATTTTGGTATCATGATTGATAACTTGAATAAAGTCATGCTTAATGAAGAATACAGAAAACACATGAATTGAATGATTGCAAAATGCCATATGAAAGATACCTGAAAAACTGTTAGGTAAAGGAAAATATTTATCCTGCCTTTCCTATGTGAACTGTATCATTAACCAAATAGTACCTGAGAAATGTCTCTGCATAAAAATAATACAGGTAACACATTAAAAAGAAATGTAAAAATAGAATATCACCATTTCATAAGCTCCAATAAATTAATAGAGATAGACCCAATGACTGATGGCTTTAACATCATAAAAGGACAGACAACTAGCTATTATGTGCTTCCTGATGAGAGAACACAACACCACCTACAGTAACACAAAAGAGGTAGAATCTGAGTCTGACCCAGCTTCCAATTTAAAAGATATATAGAGAACAGAAGAAGAACATTGAATTTCAATATTGCAACTAGCAAAATCCAGTCTGTGCAAAATCCACCTGAAAAAAAGATAAACGGAGGAAAACTATTGATTAAAAAAGACTTAAAAGATATAATAAACTTTCAAAACAGGCAAAGTTAAACCATATTGTCTATGTAACTATATCTAGGTAATAAATCTATTTAAAATTAAAACAAGGAGTAGTTACAGTAAAAGCAGAACAGCGATTTCTTTTGGAGGGAAGGAGAGACTGATGGGCATGTGGCCTGTGGAAGTGGCTTCTAGGATGACAGAGGAGTTCTGTCTTCATGTGAACTGGGGTTACAATTTGCTCACTTTGAAGAAATTTGCTAAGCTATACATATCTTTTTTGTGTGGTTTACTTTATCTATTTTAAATGAGATAACTTTATACATTTAACAAGTATTATAAACTATCTGAAAACCTCTGAAACATTAAATAAAGATGCATGTGAGTAAATTCAACTGGTACTTCAATTTATTGCAAGGCAAACCTAATGGTAAAACTCCTTTCATGTGTTATTCAACCACTTTCACTGCAGACAATTTTTATTTCTGCCTTTTCTTGTCAAAGAAACCAGTTGCTTGCATTTTCTTTTTCATCCAAAAGACATATTGATTTTACTAGGAGGCTAAATGGCACCATTTTGCTTCCTGAAGCCTATTTCTTCTGTAAGTTTCTAGATTTCAGATCCGTCATTTTGACAGTATTTTTTGTCTGCCTTATCATTTTTGCCTTCTAGCTTAAATGTCTTTTAGGATTACTTTTTCTGAATCAGAACTTCATAAGTGTTGTATTAAATATTACGGAAAGAGATCAGGTTTGAAGACAGCACAATGGCATTATAAGAGAGCCATATACTGGAAGTAAGAGGAATTAAATGAGTAAAGGGAAGATTTCTTCCATATGCTTAAAGTGACAGAAAAGTGGAATTTCTAAGGTTATTTGTCTAGCCCACATAGGAAAGTTATTTATCAAACAGCAAAAGTAGCCATACATGAACAAAATAGAAAAATAATATATTTGTAGCTATGTTTTTGTAGACATGTTATAGACTTCTCATTACACAGGCCCGTTTTGAATTAGACTCCAGAATGGGAATTTATGGGTATTGAACCGTTTCTGACTTGGACAACCAAGGCATATAAACATGAGTTCAGAGGATATGGACTTCTGGCCAAGATGGAGGCATAGGTAGACACACTGTGCCTCCTCACGCAACCAAAGGAAGAACAACAACAATTTAAAAACAAAAGCAACCAGAAGTAACAGACAATTGAACTGTATGGAAATCCAACAACCAAGGAGTTAAAGAAGAAATATTCATCCAGACCAGTAGGAGGGGTGATGATGGGAGCTGGGTGGAAAGGACTTGCAGCAAGGTGGTGCTTGGAGGACCAGGGCGGGTAAGGCAGTGGCTGGCAGACCCAGTGAGGCAGAGGATTGTGGACTGGGACATCCCATATTGGCATGCAGATAAACCAGGAGGAACAACTGGGGAGCAAGACAGACCATACAACCCAGAGTTTCAGTTTGGGGAAATAAAGCCTCAAACTTCTGACTAAAAACACCATTGGGGGTTGAGGCGGCAGCAGAAGAAACTCCCAGCCTCACAGGAGAGTTCATTGGAGAGACCCACAGGGTTCTAGAATGTACACAAACCCACCCACCCGGGAATCATCATCAGAAGGGCCCAATTTGCTTGTGGGTAGCAGGGGAAGTGACTGAAAACCATCAAAGATCGAAGCAAGCACCATCGTTCCCTCTCGGATCCCTCTCCCACATACAGCGTCACAACCCAGTGACTGGGTTGCCCTGCCCTGGTGAATACCTAAGGGTCCACCCCTCATACATAACAGGCACGACAAGACAAAAAAAAATGGCCCAAACAGAAGAACAGATCAAAGCTCTAGAACAAATACAACTGAGTGATGAAGAGATAGCCAACCTATCAGATGCACAGTTCAAAGCACTGGTAGTCAGGATGTTCACAGAATTGGTTGCATTTGATCACAAATTAGATGATAAAATGAAGGCTATGATAAGTAAAATAAAGGAAAATGCACAGGGAATCAACAGTGACAGGAAGGAAACTGCGACTCAGATCAGTGGTGTGGACCAGAAGGAAGAAAGAAACATTCAACCAGAAAAGAATGAAGAAACAAGAATTTAAAAAAATAAGGAGAGGCTTAGGAACCTCCAGGACATCTTTAAACATTCCAACATCCGAATCACAGCAGTACCAGAAGAAGAAGAGGAAGAGCAACAAATTGAAAACGTATTTGAACAAATAATGAAGGAGAACTTCCACAATCTGGCAAAGGAAATAGACTTCCAAGAAGCTCAGAGAGTCCCAAAGAAGTTGGACCCAAGGAGGAACACACCAAGGCACATCATAATCACATTAACCAAGATTAAAGATAAGGAGAGAATCATAAAAGCAGCAAGAGAAAAGGAGAGAGTTACTTACAAAGGTGTTCCTATAAGGCTATCAGCTGATTTCTCAAACGAGACCTTGCAGGCAAGAAGGGGCTGGAAAGAAGTATTCCAAGTCATGAAAGGCAAAGACCTACATCCCAGATTACTCTATCCAGCAAAGCTTTCATTTAGAATGGAAGGGCAGATAAAGTGCTTCTCATTTAAGGTCAAGTTAAAGGAGTTCACCATCACCAAGCCCTTATTATATGAAATGTTAAAGGGATTTATCTAAGAAAAAGAAGATAAAAATATGAACAGTAAAATGACAGCAAACTCACAATTATTAACAACCACACATAAAACAAAAACAAAACAAACTTAGCAAACAACTAGAACAGGAACAGAATCACAGGAATGGAGATCACATGGAGGGTTAGCAACAGGAGAATGGGAGGGGGAGAGAGGGGGCAAAAGTACAGAGAATAAGTAGCATAAATGGTAGGTACCAAATAGACAGGGGGAGGGTAAGAATAGTATAGGAAATGGAGAAGCCAAAGAAATTATATGTATGACCTGTGGACATGAACTAAAGGGGGGGAATGTATGTGGGAGGGTGTGTGGAATAAAGGGGGGAATGTGACCACTGTATTAGCATAATGAATAAAATATATTTAATTTAAAAAATTATGAGTTCAAACCCCATCTGTCCTAAAGGTAATGTCGGGGGTAGGGGAAAGGGACAGATGTGCTTGTTCATGCAAAGATCTTACTGCTTATCAGTCCTTGGGCTCAGTAACAGCCTTAAGCAGGCAATGTTTTGTAACTATAGAATCAAGGAATTTTTAAAAATATGGCTGTAAGTAACATGCGCCTGCCTGTGTGTTTGATGATGTTTAAAATCCTTGTCTTGTTTGTGAGCAGAGAGAATCAGTATCCTAAGACCCTGAAGACTGATCATTTTTCTTGGCTCAGGTGTCCAGTCCACCCATTCTGTAGTGTCTTTAATGTCTTACTAACTTATTGACAACATCCTATGTACACTCCAACCTCAAAATAACATTTTAAAGTAATTATTTGCTGATTGATATGAACCTTCCAGCTTTTTCAGTTCAATATTTTCTGAGGCAGTTCTTTATTTTGCCTGTAGAGAGCTTATCTAGGGTACCTAAAAGATTGTTGCCAGTTTAGTCAGGCCACAAAGTCAGGCTAAAGAGAGAGGATTGTGTGCCAGCAATTTCATTAAGGTAAAACAATGAAAGTAATTCTTACAGCCCTTTTACCCATGATACATGTATTCTGTAGCTATATAATCAAGAATTGATTGCAATCCTATTTTCAAATGAAATATATTTCTAAATATTTGTAGGATCTGTACCTAATGAGGCAGAAGTGCATTCAGGAGTCAGGGAGGCCTATTCCCCCCTTCAGGCTCTTTTTGCTGTCTGCCTCGTGTGAGAACAACACAGTGAAGTTTCCAGGAGCCCACGATGTTATCAAAAAGTCAGTGACCAAGCATTTCCTAATTTTTAAATCTTTTTTTCTGTATGGTATTGCCAGTTATCTTTGGGTGAAGCACACCTTATTTGTACTCTCATGGGTTTAACTACCACTTGTAACTTACAGATTCCCCTGGAGGAAAGGCAGTTAGTTCATTGTGCGCTGAAATGTTTTGTCTCTTCTCTCCTTCCAGAACTCAAAGCCTCAGAACTACCATGTGTTACTTTCATGAATTCATTATTTTTTCCTCACCAAATAAGAAAATGCCTCTAATTTTTATTTCTTTATAATTTCTCAAAGAATCTTTCTCAACCAAAATATATTCATTTTCTATAGACAATGGGGACCAAAAAGTTATCAGGTAAGAGTTTTGCTTTATATTGAGGATGGGTTTGTCTGTTATTAGGCAGTACACTCCTAGTCTAAGATTATGAGAGAATTGTTTCCAGAATTACCTAAATGAGAAACTTGGGAGTCACCTAGTTCACTTCACTGACTACCTTCTGTCAAAACTAGTTTGTTCTGTCTCATTAACTATTTTTTCTCTGTCTTTGTTCTTGCCTTAGCTGCTGCCCGGTAACTCCTCTCTCTGCTTTCAGGTTTGTCTTCTCCTTATCCAGTCTCCAGACCTACTACCAGTCTCCAAATCATGGTAAACGATACTTGGAAAGACCAAAGTCAACATATTTATCTATGGATACCATACCTAAAACCTTCATATACTCATATAGTTGCATTTGAACTATCGCCACCCAGTCTTCTTAGAAACTATTTGATAAGTGATCAAATATACTGAACAAGTTTTGATAATGCCTTTGAATGGGGGTACAGAGAGGACAATATTTTAGGTGTGATGGCAAATGAGTGATGGGGACATTTATGTATTGAGACAGTTTAAGACCCGTAGCCCTGAATTCTTTTTCTCTCTAGAAGTTGGCAGTTTGGTGAGAAAGATGTAACACACAAACTACCCTTGACTGGAGACTCTAGGATCCTGTTTTGTGACAAGGATAATTTCCCAAGTCAAAATATTCTGGGGCGTTTTATTACAAAATTAAATTATAGGGCCATAATACTTATTTTCTACTCTGTAAAATATAGTATGTCCTATATATTTTTATGTATAAAATTCTGTGTAGTAATTCTTATGTACCATGAAGTTTAAGGAACTGCTAAAATAGACTAAAAGAAGGAATAAAAAATTGGCTTGGCTGACATTGAAATATATTTGTCTTTGTCAGTTAGGGCTACTGTAACAAAAATACTATTGAACAGGTGGCTTAAAAAAACACAAATTTATTTCTCATAGTTCTAAACGCAGGGGTAGTTTGATGTCTGGTGAGGATCCTCCTTCTGGCTAATAGAGGCAGTCTTCACTCTGTGCCCTCACAGGGTGAGGAGAAAATTCTGCGCTCTACATCCCTTTATAAGGGTGCCAGGACCATCTTAATGACTCCCCCTCCAATGCCAAATCACAATAACGTGAGCGCCTCCCTTAGGCCCAACTGCAAGTGCCTTCACATTGGGATGGTAGGGGGTGGGGCACAAGCATTTAGATCCAGATAGCAAGAGTGGAGTCCCAAATCACTCTTAGTTAAGTTGCTTTATGACTCCACTTTCTCTTTCATTAAACAACAACAGTCTTTAGCCTTTATTAAGATAATTGGTTGTCAATGGTCAGATTAAATGGAATTAATCATGCAAGCATAGAGAGACACTTGAAAACTCATTTCGCATCTCACTTTCTCCTCCAGAAATATAATAGTAAAATTGAAGGAGTAACAATTTAAATATCCATAAGCACCTTGCACATAGAATTTTACCCTAAAATGAACAAAATATATGCTTTGAAAAAATAAGAGTAAAACTTTAGACATTTTTAGGAAATTATTTTAGACTGATACTTTCAGTATCACTTTAGAACATTAAGTCTTACTGAAGTTCTGTGTCAGACATTGGGCCTTAGTTCGGGGAAGTTTTTCCAAACAAGTGGAGGTCACCAAGGTGAAGGCCATGGTAAATACTTGCACAGCTGAGCTCCGTTTGCCATTGTCTTAGGTAAACATTTCAATTTCCTTGTGAATCTCTTCTTATAATATTTGGATTTATGAAATTATTTTTAGTATAATTTATATGAGACTACCTTACAACTAATACCATCAAAGTATTTAGTAGAGTCAAAGAAAAATATATTAACAGTTTTTTTCTGAATGATAACATTCACCTCCAAGTGTATCTTTTCATAAAACAGACTTAGATTCCTTGTGTGTGTGAATGTATTGTTAAAGCTACTTTTTATTTTTAACCAGGACCAGTTAATATAATATTTTTAAAAAGAGTAATTTTGATGACAGAAATGGGTGACAAAGTAAACAGTGAAGTTAGTTGACTATATTAAAATTTCTAATCAAATCTGATCCCTGAGAAAGAAAGCAACATTTCATAATTTTTTATTTGTTTGTTTCTCCTTAAGCTATTTTAGTGTGTTTGCGTATGGTTTTGTTTTTTATTGTGCTATTTTTGAACATCTGTGTGTTAAGTTAATAAAATTTCTAAAATGCACCATTTCCTACTGTAAAGTGAAACAGCATATGATATATAGCACATGAATGTGACCTAAAATAATGAATGTCTGAGGTTAACATCACAACATGTCTCCAAGCCAGTGAGTCACGTGAAGGAACCCTAGTGCTACGTGGCCCCGTTGTAAAGGTCATTGGAGAATCACAGCACACCTCTCTCTCGGATGCAGACTCTCTCTTCTTGTTCTCCTTTACTCAGATAACAACTATTTTATAAGCATTTCCTGACCTCTCCCCAGGCATATTAGTGCATTTCCCCCTTTTGTCCTAATTGATGCTCACATGATGCTTTTCCTATGCTTTTATGTGCCCTTGGTTTTACTTTGTTGTAAGATTTGTCACGTGTCACTGAGTTTTTTATTTGCTTCCGTCTCACCTATTTGACAATGAAATGCTCAAGACCATGATTCCCATACATGTCTGTCTCAGCATCAGTCATACTCCTTCAGACTTCATGTGCATTTGAGCACATTGCATGAAAGAGTGACCCTCACAGTTTCCTTAAAGTCGCATACTAAATTCTCATCCAATGTTATCTCATATAAATAAAGATATTCATGGTTAAAATAATTAGTGTAATTTGATAATATTATATACAATCTTTAGTTTGGTGGGTTTGAGTTCCTAATACTTGGAGATATTACTTTAAAAAGTCAAGCTTTAGCTGATTTGGACAGAAACATGTGGGGATATTGAGGTGGCATTGTTTTCTTTTTTGACAGATCAAATGTCCAATAAAGCTTCATCAGACACATGCTGTATGCCAGGCCATGGGTTAGATACGGGGGTAGAAAATGACCGAGGTGGCATACTGTCAACCTAGCACAGCAGTTCAGAGCAAGAACTTGAGGGTGAAACATCTTTGATTTATCCTGTGTTTTTGGTGTGAGCAAATTACTTTGTTATGTTTTATTGCTTTTTTCCCTCATTATAGAAAATTTGGAAATTATAGAACTCTCATTATCTTATATCCCCAATAAAGCTTAACTATTCACATTTTGCAATGTTTATTTTCAGCTGTTTCCTCTTCTATTACACATCAATTCCAAAATTGGGACTGCAATATATATATGTGTTTGTATATTGATAGTTTTCTTATTTAGCATCTCTATATTATCCCTTTATATTATTATACTGATTTTCAAAAATATGTTCATATATTTCTCTTTCTCCTATTACCTAATTTCTAAATTATTTTTGATATTTTTATTTGATACTGCTATAAAACATGCTTACTTATAATCCTTGATCACATACATGATGAATATAACACATCACTAGAAGGCATATTATGACAAAGGACTTCATTGCAAGAACACAAATTCATTAAGGTTGCTGAAATCTACTTGTTTAAACAGTTTTGAATTTTTCTTTATGAATTATCAGATTGTTTGTAATAGTAATAATTATTTTAAAACATTTAAATATTTTTGCATTTTATTACTTTGCCTAGAAATACAGATTTTTGTAGTTTAAAGTTTTTAAAGAAGTAGTGAGCCTTTTTAGCTTTTTAGTCCCAAGTTTTAATGGTGAATACTATAGTTTTTATCTATAAATATAATGTTGGCTATTGGTTCGAGAAGGTTATATTTATATTTATTAGGTTAGGGAATTTTGACTTTCTGATGTAACAGAGATTTTCTAATACTGAAAATATCTGAATTCTTATTAACAATACTTAATGATATAATGTGGTTATAGTTCTGTATTAATTTATGGACAGCTTTTTATTATAATTTTACTTGGATGTTCATAGTTATAATTGATCTATATTATATATTTCATATACTATGTATTATGTAAAATATGTATTTTTATTTGGCTTTGATATCATTTCATACCTATAATATGAATTGCAATTTTTCAAAGTGTCCTATACATAGGACAAGGATTATTCTCTTACAATTTGAAAGACCTTCTAAAATGTTAAGCATTGATATATCCACTTCAATCACTACATTCATTCCACACAATCTTCTCACTTATTCTCAGAGTAGCTCTTTTGTCTTCATCATCATTATCTGATCTTTTAGTTCTTTTGAATCAATCACTGTATTCCAATTTTACAGCCTTTAAAAATTTTCTTACCTATCCCTATGGAGCTAGATACCTCAACCCCTGACTAATCCAAATTTAGCCCAACACTCAGTTACTAATTCTAAAACACAGGCCATGTGTTTTAGAAAAAAACAATTCGAAAACCAATTTTAGCCCTCTTCAGGGAATTTCCCATCAGACTTAAAATGACTGCTGAAGGCTACTCATAAATAAATAAATAGATAAATAAACACTCAAGAACACATTAGAGTGTAAACTTAAGAACATGAATGTTTGACACTTGTTGACCCTTATACCTCTGCATATAGAAAAGTAGTCCCCCATTGTGTGTTGGTTGAATGAATGAATGAAGATATTTCTTCAATACCTACTGTTTTAACTGACTTCCATCAATAGTGTTTGCCTATGAGTCACCATAGTATTTACCTAAGACTCATCCATTGTACAATATTTGCCTACTTTCATCCTTCACGTGGCCTGGCCTCTGCCATGATTGTCTCCAGTTTCAGTGGTCACACTTTACACTTGAAGATTATTGCATTAAATGCAGTTCTCTGAATCTACCCTACATCCTCACCACTCTGTACTTTATGCTCAGTTGTTTGTCTGAAAAACCGTAGGGCCACTTTTGCCTTTTAGCTCCTTTTCCTTCATCAAACTCATTTTAAGAACCAGATGTTTTGTGAAGTCCTCCCTGGCTGCTTCCCTTGAATTATATCTATCTTCTTTGTTCTCTGGTCATATGCTGTGCATCCTTACACTGCAGCATTTAAGCCACCATGTCCTGCCTTTCATGCCTGCCTACTTACTTCTCTGGATCTTCTTCAAATTTGTGAGCCCCTCAAAGATAGACACTGCCTTTAATTTCTGGGTCCCCAGCACCTCGCACAATGGATATCATGTTCATGATTAATGAATCAATGACAATTTAGATTATAAACCTTTGCTTTATAGCATTGTTCTCATTTTATGGTGTTTTTGGAATATCTTTTACATGAAAATAATTGAATTTCTAAAAATGTTTACTTTTTATAGATATTTTATTTGAAAAGCAAAAATTACGACTTGCTTAATAACTGCAGGTTTGTGTTCTAAAGAAACTGAAACCCCAGATAGGTTGACAATTATAACCTGTGAAGAGTTTAGTTTCACTTTTTTTTTCTGTTTATGTCGCACTGCTGCTCTCTGCATCAGTGTGTGAGTGGAGAAGTCCTGAGCAGGGAGTCAGTACCCAGGGACTCTGAATGTGATGGAAGAAGCTCTGGTGGTGGCTGTGTGTGTTGCTGGTTCAGTGCTTACAGCGTCAGGCAGAGTAGATGATCCAGTCAACCTTGGGCCAACTCATACTGTTTTCTATTTCTGTTGTCTTTTTTCTTATATTGCTAACCCACTCATTAACTGCTGAAAAGGAAGGAACCTAGGGAGAAGGATATGCAACCTAAAGCATAGTTAGGGTCACTGCCTGTAGAAGAACAACTCCAAAGACATTTATAGTAAACGTGTGTCATCTCCATGCCAAAGTCTGAAATTAATACATCAACTTTTTCTGCCCTTATTTTCTTATTTCATATAAGATCAAATAATCTCTTCTGTCCACCACATATTTAACTTAATGGGTAATAGTCCTACAGGAGTCAGTGTCCATGAAATAATTTTTTTATATCCTGTATTTTGATTTGCTTATTTTTCTTCTCTCTGATTCATTTTTGCCATTAACACTTGATTTCTTTTGCCATGTGTTCTTTTTATACTGATCTTTATTGGCACTGTATTTTCAGTGTCCCTTCTCTCCAGTTAGTAGAATTTTCTGTTTATAATCTGAAGTGTGGAAAATAGAGATTCTGGCTACCACTTATGTTACTGCATCTCATTATCCCTCACAAGTCCATATATCCTTTTTAAATGACCTGTATTTCTTTATTGGTAGTGCTTTTGAAGGTTAATCATAGTAAACAAAAGCTCTTCAAAATTACCATGAGTGCCTTAACTAAAAATGTAGACCAGAAAGATTATTAAAGCATTTTTATATTACATTTTAATTTTATAAATAGAAGTAGGAAGAATAAAATATATCTGCATTACAATGCAAAAAGTGGGTAATTCTTCAGTAGTCAAAGAAGAATACTGCACCATGATGTAAATTGTGAATATTGATTGTCTATCTGCTATGCTAGGACACTGCTAATCACTAAGAGAAAAAATACTAGTTCATGTCATTGTTTTCAAGGGGTTTACATGGTAGATTATTATAATTGATTTTCTGAGTTTTGAAAAATACAGTATATTTTTTTAAACCATGGTTCTCTGTAGTACCATTTAAAATTATGGACCATATTCATTATTTTTAAAATCAAAAGAAGATCCTGAAAAGTTAGAATATGATCTACTCTACTGTATGTGCTGCTAGAGAAAATTCATAAAAGCATAAATTTTACATTTAGAAGATACCTTAGAAATCACTTTTGTCAAGGTTCTGTCATCCCTCTTTTCCCACATCATATACAAGAGAACTGAGACTGATTGGGGCTAAACAGGCTGTCTAGGATCAGACTGTTGGGCAAATAAGTTTCTTTTCTTTTTTGTTTTTTAAAGATTTTATTTATTTATTTATTTATTTGTTTGTTTGTTTGGTTTTACAGAGAGGGGAAGGGAGAGAGAAAGAGAGGGAGTGAAACATCAGTGTGTGGTTGCCTCTCAGGTGGCCCCCACTATGGATCTGGCCCACAACCCAGGCATGTGCCCTGACTAGGAATTGAACCAGCAACCCTTTGGTTTATAGCCCACACTCAGTCCACTGAGCTACACCAGCCAGGGTGCAGATAAGTTTCTTAAGTCTGCCTAGAGTACTCTTTAAAATACAGCCTATGAAAATTGGCAGATTAATCTCCAACCCCCACAAACAGCAGTAACAGACACATGAGCCTCCTCTGGTAACAATGAACACTTTTGGAATTACAAAGCCCCATGCATGGGGCTTTAAGCAATAGGAGGAACTTCAGTGTGTTTTGCAGTATGAGCATTTAAGAATGATCTTAATTTCTTGCCTCGCAAAAAGCACTTATGCACTTCAATAGGAAGAAATAAACTTTCCCCCCGAAAAATGAAAACTTTTCATCCAGGTTAGTTGAGTGCATATGTATCTGCCACTTGATCTAACTCTATTGTTTCGAGAAGAAAAAGATCAGCCATGCTCCCAGCCAGCTCCTGGGAGGAGTTGTAGTGTTAAGAATAAATATTTTTTGATATATAGCAGATTTGTTTGAAACTAATAATATCTTAATGGTTTCCTGCACTTTCACAGATTAGATATTATTATTGTTGAGTTGTTTTATGTGACCTGATATAATATTACTGGTCAGTTTTAATTGCTTCTTAAGGAAACTTCTAGAACTGGAATATAGAGTCTTGTCAGCAATACAAGGTTTACAGTTGTGAGTACATGAAATACAGAGTTTATTCTTGTATTATCATTTATTAATTATTTATTACTTTCCATACAAATAACTTTAAACCTACTTTTGCTTTATGTTGTTTTATGTTTCAGTCACTGTCACGTACATATCCCATTTTTTGGTTCCTTTTAATATAAATTGTTACTTCTCAGGAATGTAGGCTCTACTTCTTTGGCATCCTCATATTCATGCATTTGATAGAATGGTAGGCTCTAGAAAAACTGAAACTTGAATTATTATTTATTTTTCAATTGTCTATTAAAATCCACTTGTTATATATAGTGTAGAATGTTAAAAATAGACTTACCTTTTGACTTTCACTGAAATAGCTAAATTAGATGTAAAATATTTATTTATAGTAACTGCATATTTAGCTAAAAATTGAAGACACAATATTAAATACATTTTTTAATCTGGAAGCACAAAACATACTTTTTATACAGGGGTCAGCAGAAGTAGGTTTACAGTTATTTTTATGGAAAATAATACAATAATTAATAAATAATAATATAAGAATAAACTCTGTGTTTCATGTACTCACAACTGTAAACCTTGTATTGTTGACAAGGCTCTACATTCCAGTTCTAGAAGTTTCCTTAAAAGCAATTAAAACTGCCCAGTAATAATATATCAAGTCACTTAAACATCAATTATGGTAAAACAAATATAAACAAAAGATGTAATGGGACCTCTTTAGTCCCTGAAAACAGAAAGCCAAGTTTTCTAATCACTAGGTTGACCTTGGGCAAGTTATCCTAAGAATCTTTGCATTTAAAACTTTGTCTATACCTGTAAAATGAGGGTACTCATGGTTTTTAGACTTGCAGAATTGAGGTGGAGAATTAAATAAAAATACTTAAAGAAATTACTATGGTGTGCCAATGTAACTACATACACCACATACTAGATTATGGCCAAATAATGTTAGTAGAAAATTAAGGTAAGTGTTTTTCAGATATTGTCTTTGAACTTTGTATATCTTGTTGAGCACATTAAGATATGGTTTTCCTAAAATTAAGTTTTCTATAATAATTGTGATCATTTTATTATTATCAAGTTGACTGGGTCACAGGGTACCCAAATATTTGGCTAGACATTATTTCTCGGTGTGTCTGTAGGGGTGTGTCTGAATCAGATTAGGACTTGAATCAGTGGATTCAGTAAAGCACATTGTCCTCACCAATATGGGTGGCCATATCCAATTGTTGAGGGCCTGAATAGAACAAAATGCAAAAGAATAGAGAATATGTTCCCTCTGCCTGATGGCTTGTGCTGGGACATTGGTCTCCCACACTTGGACTAGGATTTACACCCTTGGCTTCCCTGGTTCTTTGGCCTTTGAACTAAGACTAAAATATAATACTAGCTTTCCTGGGTCTCCAATATGCAAATGATTGAAATTCTAAGCCTCCATAGTCACAGGAGCCAATTCCTTGTGCTAAGTCCATTTGTCTATCTATCTACCTATCCTACTGGCTCTGTTTCTTTGGAGAAGCCCATCTAATATAATAATTAATGCAATAATGTAGTTATCATTGTTAAGCACCTGATATATGTTAGATATTTCTATTAAGTGCTACATATATATTCAAACTGTCAATCACTGATTACTCACCAAAACCTTATGAGGAAGGGTTCATTATCTCATTGTACAGATGAGATAACTTCCCTGAGAAATGTTTGGTAAAGACCCAAACTGAAATTCATGCAAGTGTCCTTCTGATATAAGCTCACACTCTCTTCCCAGAGCTCTAATAGTTTATTATTATATGTACTTGCCCATAAATGTTACTGACCCCAAACAGTAAGGAGGGATCCTACCACTTGCTGTCCACAAAGCAAATCTCCCAAGATAGATTTCTGTGGAAAAAAAGGAATCTTTTATTTAACAATTATATAATTTGAAATAATGGCATGCTTCTGTCTAAAATACATGGGTAACAAAAGTAAAGGGAAAGAAAAAGTCAGAGTATGATATCAAAAATAGCTACTTAAATATTTGTCATTACAAGTACTACATAGGTTCAAGAACTAAAAATAACAAAAGAACAAAAATCTGCTCACAGTGTTGACTATTATTACCAAGCTCTTTGGAAATAATGGCGAGTTTCTACCTGAAAGCTTGTCTCCTTTAAGACACCCAAAGAAAAATCACCCTGTCAACCTCTTCCAGCTCAGTTCAAGATTGCACCAGGAACCTCTTTTCCCACCCAAAAGTATCATAAATGTAGGTGGCTCAGCTGGTTTCCAGTCATTGTCCAGCTTCAGGCATCTTTCATAGTTTGTGCCCCTGGTAACTATTGATGTGCACTGGTGACTATTGATGTGCCCCTTGCTGGGGGAGGAGAAAGAACCAACTGACTTTTTGCTTTCCAGCATGCTCCCTTTCAAAAGTCCTCTCCCAAATCCCATGCATGCCAAAAGCCAGTGGGAGTTTCTAGCCTTCCAACCAATGAGGGCCAGTGTTGGCCATGTTTGCCTTTGCCCCTCTTCTAGCCACCATGCTTAGTAGGGGGCAAAGTCTCCAGTCACTCACGCTCTACAAGCTTCCTTCTCTGATGGCCCTTCCCTTCATAGGGAGGGCAAGCCGGTTCTGACGTTAAATTTTGCCTTGAGGCTTTCTCCCTGCCCCTTGCCTTCTTTTGGTGATTTGGCTTGATCCCTCTGTTACAATCCTCCCCTTTCCCCCATTTAACACTCTCTGGACTTCATAATCTTACAAAGACAATGTGTGAAGGTCTCAGTCTTCTGCAACTACTTCCTGATGGCCATGATATAGTCCTAACTATCCCCTAGGTCCAGAGATCTCTATCAGAAAGGGGATCCAGAATGGAGTGGAGGGGAGTCTTCTCATGAGAGAGCAGGATCTTGTGAGGTCCAGGTCAGTTGGTTGTCCCTGGAAAGCAGCATGCATGATGTCCAAAGGATTACACTGATGAACAGGCTGGCAATGTTGTTGTATTCTGGAGGTGACAAATTTGACTAGAGGGTTAGAGGGCACAATCAAAATCACAGCTAAATAACCAATGTAGGGACTGTTACAAAAACTTTTCTAGGGTATAGACTCATAATTTCCATGCTTTGTGGTACAAAATTTGAGTGTTTAATAAGTTTTCTCATTAAAACTCTTGGACAGATTTCTGGTTCACATAAAGACGAAGGAATCCCATTGCAGCTTAACTATCCCACTTACCCTAGACTAAATAAATAGATAAATAAGGATTCTTAAAAATAAACAGAAGTACTCAAATAGAAGAGATATGTCAACACTTGAATAATGGTGGTGTTGATTTTCTTGGAGTTTTATTTTCTTCCTTTATCTCCTGGCCAGGGAATTAGGGGAAAAAAATGGCCCAAGTGAGTTTTATATAATGAATGAAGTCCTCTTCTTTTTTTCCCTTCTCCCAGCACTGACTCAAGCCCAAGCCCAGTGATACTGCTGTATTATTTTTGTGCAACAGGTGCATAAGACCCAAGAGAGAATCCCTCCCTTTTGATAGTGAAACCAGGAAAAGGGTCCCCTGTTGTGCTACGTGTGGGAGAAGGGGATCCATATTATTTTTCTCTCTCTGTTGCCTCATTGCTCTGCTTCCAGTTGTCCAGATATGTATAAGAATATAGAAGGCTAAATCTCTGAAAGAACTGTATATTTTGGTAAGATGAATCACTTCCAGTTGTCTCTGGAAGTCACAGAGTGAAAGTTAAATTTGTAAGAAGAGAGAGCTGGAGAAGGGGATAACTAATTTTATGAATAAACCAACACAAATCCTAAGGTCACCCCTAAACTGTGATTGGGCAGAACATACTCAAAGAAACATAGCAGAAGCTTTAAGAAGAGAAGGAACATATGAAGATCTATCCAAGCTCCAGGCTAACACCCAAGAGGCTCATGTGATAAGCAGACACAAACAACACACTTGGAGCTTTGAAAACTCACCTGATATTTAAACCAATTACAACAGAAGGCAAAGTGAACCTTCCAGTCTGGACCAACCAGGTAGTTGCCTGCTAAAACAAATTAACAAATAAACATTCTTCACGTAAATTTAACAGGACCCAAAATTTCAAAACACAATATCAAAATGTCCATAATACAATTCAAAATTACTCAACATACTGACAATCAGGAGAAAAATGGCACCAATTCTTAAGGGAAAAGAACAAAAGGTCATCCCAAGTGACGCAGACGTTGGAATCTCCAGATAGTGACTGTAAAGTGACTCCTGTTACTATGTTTTATGAGGCAAAGGTGATTACGCATGAAACAATTGAAACAATATAAATTCTCAGCCCAAAAATGAAATATTATTTTTTTAAAAAATAGAGATTTAGTATGAAGAATACAATCTAAAATTTTGAAAATTGACCCAGTGGATTCAGGAATAAAATGGAGTTCAAAAAGGGAAAGTATAGTGAACCTTGCAAACATGAATAAAAAGAAAGCTTCATTTTTGTAGCCAAGTAGTATTCCATTGTTCCTTTGCAACAGCATGGATGGATCTGGAGAACATTATGCTAAGTGAAATAAGCCAGTCAGAGAAAGACAAATACCATATGATTTCACTCATATGTGGAATTTATGAACAAACTGAAGTAACAAGGAAAACAGGGTCACCCAACTCATAGATGGAGAGCAGGATGACAGCTAGTGGGGAGAGGTAGGTTAGGGATTGGAGAAATTGAGCAAAAAGGAAAAAGGACTCATGAACAATAGTGTGGTGATTGCTGGGGGAGGGAGTATAGGGAGACTAAAGGGTAATGGGAAAAATACAATAAAGATTACATTAAAAAAGAAAGCTTCAAGCAAAGGTAGGCTGACTGGACTTCAGTTAAATCATGCATGCCTAATATTGGTCCCTGAACTGACCATGGAAAATTCATCAAAGGCAATAGGACCACATAATGGAAAGGTGAGGAACATTACAGTAGAGAATATGTCCCTTCATTGCAAGCATATCTAGCTCTGTAATTATGTATGATGTACAAAATTCCTTGAATCCAAGCTTTTTCACATTCACTTCATAAGTTGTGTGGATTAAATAGGATAAAATGAATAAAAAGAATCAAGTTCAGTGAAGCATATCTAACATGAATAAAGTAAATGTTAATTCTAACTCTTAGTTTCTTACTGTTAAACTATATTTTAAAGTATTTATAGTTCTAGTCTAAAACTTGATTGAAACAATTAGCATGTAGAAGAGAATTTATTATGCATTTACTCTTGAAAATATTTGACCATATAATCCCTTTTCTAATGAAGCAAACAGCAACATATTATTGAGAACTCGGCTTGAGAAAGATGGTTGAGAAGATTTTCTACACCACATGTCTGTGATACAGGAGCTGCATTCCCAAACTATACCTCTCAGCCCCTGAGACTGCCCTTACCTGACTTAGCTCTAGTATTCTGATTTATACCTACAGTCAATAAAGGAACAACTTTGTGTGAAAGAAATTCGTATTTATTTGAAAACACTAACCCTGGGTGTTTTTAGCATCCAAACCCTTTATGAAAGTACCTCTATGACTGATTTATTTTAAAAAATTAGGGACACAAAAACATTCTTTCATGAATTAGTTTGCTTCCTAGGCATGGAAGATTCTCCTATTCCATTGTTTTTTATCTTTTCACCTCTGTAATAGAAAACTCAGAGGTATCACGTGTCCTCGAATGTGAAAATCTCAGTCAGCCAGAACTTAAAATATTTTTTTTCTTCTTTGTCTATAGTTCTTAGCAGCTGACTTTGAATCACATTGTTTTTATTGTAAGCTGTCAAATGTCTTTTCCGGAAGTAATAAAAACCTTGAGTTCTTTGTAATACATGCTGCTTCCCCAAAATGGTTTTAGTCATAAATATTCTTTTTATTTTTTATTCTTTCCTAGCATATTCTCTGATTAGCAAAATCTGGAAGTCAACAGCACAGCTTCACTTTTTTTCTCTATGCAGATCCAATCTTTTTCATCTGCACCACCCCCACCCCCAGGTGCCTAGCAGGGAATGGAAGGTGAGGTGTTTCACATATTGAGTAGGTAGTGTGTAAAACTTCTGGACATTGGACAATGTGCATTATTACACAACAAAAATATTTTTGAATGGCTGCTGTGTTCCAAGAATTCAGCCTGATGTAGGAATACAAGGATAAATAAGACTATCTTATTGCCTGTAAGTTGTTCATAAACTATTTTGTAAATAGTGACTATTTACAGTAGCATACAATAAATCTCACACTAAAATGTGACTTAAGGTATTTAGAACTCTATATCATCTGGGAGAACAATAACTTTTCCTTTTAAATTTCTGCTATAAATATATATATATATTTACTTAATTGCTTATGTACAAACAAGAGTAGTTAAATATTATTTAATAATATTAAAATTTTAACAAAACTGAAATTCACTATTGTTACTTGCCTTCATTTCTTATAACCACCCAATAGCATGTGTGTGTTACGCCCATTTTATAGAAGAGCAATCAAGGTTAGAGAAGGTAAATGTCATATAAACTATACTGCCAGTGATGGGAAAGTCGGATCTGAAGTTTTGTTCTCAGTGCTTTATACTGCTGTCATTGCTCATCATCTTAGTTTTGCTATAGTCTCCAAATCATATTTGAGAACAATAAAAATATTTTTTTCAGTAAAAGCAATGCCAGCTAATACATTTCTGTATTATTACTAGTGTGTAGTCCTAGTAGTTCTCACTGCTTGCTACCTTTTATCTCTAATATCAGATATACTTATGAAATGCCTTATTTACCTGACAAAAAAAATTTAAGGAAGTGATCCATTATTACCTAACATGTACTCTTTTTTATCTTTGGAAGGATATGTTGAGAAGTATGTTAAATTGAGAAAGATGAACATTTAAATTTGACTGTATAGTTGCTTCACTAGAGGAAAGAACAAGCACAAGTTACATTTTTGGCATGCAACAATAACCTATCTTTTTAAGAATGACAGACTTAATTCTATATGTTAAACTCTATGCACACTTGGAAGAATTCAGTGCCGACTAAATGAAAGACAAGTGCTGAAGTAGTGTGGTGAGCAGTATTGATGTGTTGGGGCTAAATAGCCGTTGATGACATTTTGTGAATATCTTGTTTATGAATATGTTGATTAGAAAATACAAGGCTTGATCACCCTGCTGGGTCATCTGGTGAGACTGGAGAGTAATTTATTTTGTGTTTCTTCTTAATGTTCCTTTCTATTTTTATTTTGAGCTTATCACTTTTTTCTCCTAGCAGAATAAGATGTTCTGTTCTCCATACTAATTGTAAGGGCCCTCCCCCATCCAAAGTCAGCCAATTTCCTTCATATCTTCCCTGCCGGCAGCAAGAGACAGACAAGAGGAAGCCTTTCCACTGTCAGACACTGACAGAGCAGAGAAATGCAGACAGATGGATAACAGATAGTGGGGTTCTGAGTACCCTACAATTTTTTCAGGCAACGATAGGAGAGGTGAGTGGCAAATTACCTAGACTGTTCACAAACCAGTAGGCTGCCCTGTTTGCCAGCTATCCAAATTGTTTCTGGGTAATTTGGCACATTTCTGCTTTGTTGTGCTACATCTGAAGACAGGACTTTGAGTTTTGAAAATCCCCTGATGTGAAAGATCTGCCCAATGACAAGCACAATTTAGAATGTGATATTCAGGGAAATTCACATACCTTTGTTTAATCATCCCAAAATAAATATTTAAAGTCTGATTTTTTTAAAAAGTATTAAAAGAAAGAAATAATTTATTTTAGTTAATATTTATAGAGTTTTCATTTTAAAGCATCACCATCTACAGTATTCACACATCTTCGAAATTTGAATTTGATGATGAGATCCATGGATCTCAGATATGCAAGTTACTTTTCAAACCCGTATTTTTTTAACCCTGAAGCTAATTTAGATAAAATCACATATAGTAATGTTATAGGCTATTGAATAACGAATTAGTGTTCCACAGACATAGTTTCACAGTATACTCTCAGAACAAAAGAGGGCGGTGAGGAAATCTGGGTTTCAATTAGTGCAGAAAAACAATATTAGGCAGGTGTTTATACCATAGGGTTTTGTAGAGCCCATTAAATATTATTGTCATGTAATTCTCTATGAAGGGAACATGGAAAATCATTTTTCTCAGAACACCACTAATGTTAACAGATGTTGTGAGCCATAGAATACTCTTTGGAGTAAGTGCCACAGGCAATATTTTGGCTTCGTTGCATTTGTTGTCCTTTCAGAAGGACCCTGGCCCTTCAGAGCTTTTGTGACCATGCTGAAAACTTTACTCAAACCTGAAAGATATTTTAAATTGAAAAATTATTATCATTATGTGCATGATAGTTATTTAAAACCAAATATTGCCTAAAATAATGTAGAACAGCTCACTCCATTAGGACAGCATGGTTTTGATAGCTTATTAGGTAGCAAGTGCATAATAGGAACTGGGGATATCACAACATAGAAGTAGTCATCAACTTCATGGGCTATCCAGTGTAGTTCACCTATGATCACAATTTACCTACAAACCTCCAAAGCATGACCATATGAAATACTGCAAACTGAAGGAATCATCTTTCTCATGCGCTGCTGCGATCCCACTCCTCCCCCAGTGTTCCTCATTTCAGTAAATGCATCATCTACTGAGTCACTCAAGTCAGAAAGCTGAAGGGATCTTGACTTTTCCATCCTCCTCACCTCCCACTGTCAGTCAATCATTAAGTCTTATTAGTTTTAGTAATTCCTAAGTAACTTTCAATTTTTATTATTTCTTCAGTAATCACTGCCTCCATTCTAGTACATCATCCTTTTTTATTTAGACCACTTCTGCCGTCTGTTTAGTTGTGTTTCCATATTTAATTTTCCTCCTTCCCATTCAGTTTCCTAATTCTAGCCAAAGTTTTGTTCTGATTTTATTTTCTTCTTTGCATAGCTAATATGTAGTTCTACAGTTTTAAGCTGAAATATCACTTTCCAAAGATATAATACCTAAACTTGGTTCTTCCCATATTATATTCATACACTACCTCAAACGTCTTCTTTTTGTAAAAATGATTATAGTTTTTATAAAATTATCAGTGCCAGTCTGTGTCACTAAATTATAAGCTTGAGGACAGAGATCAGGTTCATCTTTGCCCACAATTCAGAAAACAGTATATGGTTTAGTTACTGATATATAGGAGTATCTGGAAGCTATTTATTCATTGTATGTCATTGCTTCTGCTTCTCTTGCAGGGCAGAACACTCACATCCCTCTTTCTTTTCCATCTATACCTTCTTTCTAAATTAAATATACATTGTTCAAGATTCAGAACAAATATACATTCTTAGCAAATTCTTCCACTATTGCAATGCTGCTGACAAGTTCAGGATTTAGCACCCTACAGTCTACTTTCGCCCTCCATTCAGCATCAATAATAATATTCATCCTTCACAAACACACAATGGTAATTTTCTTTAAAGAAAATATCTTGCAGATAAATTGTGTAGAGAGGCCTTTCAGTAAGAACGTGTTTAACTGAAATTAGTTTGGATGATTGTGACCCAATCCTGTTTTGTGGAAGTAGATCTTTCTGTATCTTCCAGGCACCAACCAAAAAGTCACACACTTAAAATATCCCAAAGATAATTTTTTACTCAGCTGAAGTCTGTGCCTTCTGAATCTTTTCTCTGTGATCAAATGGTGCTACCATTTATTTTCCAAAGTAGAAACTTGCATTATGTATCTTTGGATCTTCGCTTTGTCTCACCATTCCTATTCCATCTGTCAGATCAAATAGCACATTTTTTAGTGTTCTCTCCAATCATTTCCTTCATTATTTTAATATCCATCGCAACCATCTTATTTAGGCCACCATATCATTTCTCACTTGGCATTTAACCGTTGTTTCCTAAATGGTTTTCCTGAGTTTGCTTTTACCCTTTACCAATGTACTCACCATATAGAGCACATACAATATCCTTAAGACATAAGTTGAGATCACGCAACCCTTCAAAACTGTCAGTGGTTTTCTGAATCACAGAGAAGAAAAAGCACACCAGTGCTAGAAGGCCCTGCATTATGTGATGTATCGTAGCATGTTAAACTACTCTTCGGCCATGCCCACCATCCTACATCTACCTCACTGAATTTCCTTTAGCTCCTGGCACAGATCAACCTTTTCCAGTCTTTGCTCCTGTCACTCCTGCCTGGAATGCACCTTCCCTACCTTCTATGTGACCACGAACTTCACTTACTTTAGGGCTCAGAGGAAATGTCAGCCTCTCTGGATTGCTCTGACAATACTACTTAAAACAGGACTCCTTTGTCTTTTCAATATCTAAAATTTTGCTTTTTTATAACCATTATTACAATTTACAATTATTTTTATTTACCACTTACTTTTTTGTTACCCAGATGTACTCATTAAATATAAGATTCGTAGGTACAGGAAAATGACTATTTCCTGCAATGCCTATGAGAGAATTTTATCTCAGCCATTCAATAAATAGTTGCTGAATGAATTAAGAGAATTTGATTGAAGTAATTAAGGTCATTTTATGTAATTTAAGTACAAAGATGTGCAACAGAAAAGTAGACCTGAGTTTGAATACTGATTTAGGAACTTAATAACCTCATGATCTAGGCAAGTCGTGTAAACATTTGGAGCCAGAGCAGTAATTTCCTTTCCTCCAAAACCGATCTACAGATTTATTGTAAGAACATCTGAGATAGTCTCTGTAAAGCACATAGACCAGGGTTTTCCATGCATACAGCAGGAGCTCAGTAAGGAAAGCACCATATTTAATTTTCAGTGGTAAATAACAATTGCAGTAATAAGCAGTAGTGTATGCACTTACTGATAGAAATAGAACAACTGATTGACAAGGCTATATAGTTCAAGAACAGGCATATAGGTCAGGTTTTTTAAGACAGAAAATCAAGTCAATTTTATATTTTAAATATTAATTATTTTATACTTGCTTCAGGTTATAATTGTATAGTACTATATCTAAAAATACATCTACTTTTAAGAACAATGAAAAGAAATTCAAGTGAGGTGATTCAGTAGATTCTGCCATGATTTATAAAGTATGGCTTTTGTTATGATGGGAAATTAGAGCTCAGTAACTCTCTACCAAATTTCATGTTTTTAAAATGCAACTTAAGCACTCCTGAAATGTGATAAGTCATGTACATTTCTGCAGATGTGTTCCTCAGTGTGTGTTAATTGTACTTGGGACATTCCCATGTTTCAAATAAACTATTTCAATGATGATTCCTTCAAATTATCACTTAGGTTCCACTGCACTATTTAGAAAAGGTTAAAAACTTTCATTCTCTTTTTAATAGTCATTTCCTCATTCTCTAGCTTGCTTTTAACCTCTGTGCCATTTTGACATAGAGATTAAAAATACCCTGTACCAATCATAAGATGTTTGACCTTTCATGTCCTAAAAGAAAAGGATATAGAAAAAGATGATATCATCTGTAGCCAGTGTATGTTCAACTCCATAAAAATTTTCTGCATGTCACATTTTTATGATGTAGCTTTGTTCCGAGATCATTTTCCCCCTGTGTATTTTTGTCACGAAGATGTTTGATTCAATTTCTTGTATTTGTATGTCCCTTTTTATTTCTGACAGGAAGCATTAATAAGGAGGAGAGATTAAGAATGGGTTTTTGAGTTCGGTATGTAAGTACTAGACCTGGGACATGTATGGCATACTTAGTTTAAAATAAAGAGGGGTCAGGAGCATTAGATGGTTAGATAATTGAATAACAGCATATGAAAGCCTCAATTGATATATTTTAAAGGGGAAAAAGGAGCAATCTTACTTCCCATGAACTTTTCTGTAGCTCATAACTGTTTACACTGGATTTTGCTAGTCAATTTGTTTGTGCAGTTGCTTGTTAATTTAGCCAATTACAATCCATCTCTTACACTTTGCAGTAACTTTCCCAAATTCATATATTTTTAAATTCATGACACAGAAACCTGAAATGTGTTTTCTTCATATTTTTTTCTCTAATAGCAGACAGAAAACTATCAGCTTACTTCAGTGATTATGTTCAACCGCAGTTTTCTGGATCCGGAATATGATGGGCTGAGATGTCAAGCGGATAGATTCAACTCAGGATTAGGTTTTGTTATCCTATTTAGTGATTATAACTTCTAGACCCTGCTAAAATATCAATTAACCCCTGTGTTCCTTCAGTATGCCTTCTAAATGTGCTGCAAGCTGATGGTTCCATATGGACTAGATTATACTCCATAAGACTTCTCACTTCTCTGCATTGCTTATCACTCTGTGACCAACCAATGTCCTTGGAATGGCTATAGTATAGCAGAAGCTAGGGACCATAAATTAGTGATTCAAAATGAAAGTCCTTGCTTGGATTGCTTGCATACAGTTATTTTTGGAAGTAGAACATATATCCCAAAATGATTTCAGTTTTTAGTGGTTTGAACAAAATATGGTTTTACATTTTTAATTTAAAAAAGGTTTAAGGTAGCAATGATCCCTAGAAATATTTTCCACCCATTCCTGGAATCTATTGTTGTATAACAAGTTACCTGGAAATTCTGTGGCTAAACATAGCAACCATTTTATTATTGTATAATCTTGTGGTTCAATACCGAGGGTGGAGCTCCACTGGGTGAGTTTTCCATTCCAGATGATGTTGATTGCTTTCCTTAGTGGTATTCAGCTGGCAAACATGCTATTCAAGTGTACCTAAGAGGCATCACTTACATATGGAACTGCTTTTGCAGTGATATCTGAGGCCTGAGCTCAGCAGGGATGTCTTACCCAGTGCCCACAAGTGGTATCTCCAGTACAGCAGTATCAGGACATTCAGACTTCTCACAGGGTAGCTCAGAGATCATCCAGTGTTGCCAGCAGCTTAATAGAAGTTGCAAGGCTTCTAGAATATCATGAAAGTCACCAAGGTCAGCCCAAATTCAAGAAAAAGTAATTAGACTCCACTTCTCAATGGGAGTCATAGCAAAGAACTTGTGGTTCTTTTTAACCTATCACATTGCCCAACTTTGTTAGCCATGACATGTATTAGGTCAATTCTAGCATATTTTGGAACCACTAAAGTGGCAGGATAGTAACTTTGGGTCAATTAAAAATTCACCTTCCTTATTATTTCTTCTGTATACATGTATTTATTTGTTCATTCAGCAAAGATTAAATAATGACCTATCACATGGAGGCATTGTTCCAGGTGGCAGGAAAACAGGATTAAATTCCTCATAAAATTTAAATTCTACTGAGAACAAGCAGGTAATTTACAGATATACTCTACTTCAAATATTCTACTGACAAACTTTTGCAGTTTGATAACACCCCCATGATGTAGTTTATAAGTCATGCTTATAATTCAAATTAAAAAATAAAATTCATAGAAGTTAATCTTCCTCAAATTCATACAACTCAATTTTTTAAATCAACTGTGCCTGATTATAGTTTTTATATTTGTATGTTAACAAGATTAATTTTTGGTAGCAACAACTTTATTTTTTTTCTTATTACAAAGTTGCAAGTTATTTTTGGAATAAGTTAGAAAATACAGTAAAACAAAAAAAATGATATTAAGAATCACAGAATTGTATTTCTACCACTCAGATGTAGTCAGTGTGATCACTTGGGCATATCCCTGTGTCTGTTCACTATTGCTATGAAACAAACTATCCCCCATAGTCTGTGGCTTAAAATAACAACCATTAGGCTTGTTAGTGTATGAGTTGTTAGTGTAGAATGGGCTCACCTATGCTCTTCCAGCTCTCCAGGGGGCTTTCACATGCTTATGTGCCCAGCTTCGAGTCAGCTAGCCAACTCTGCTTTTGGGTGTTAGTTAGTAGACTGACTGCCAGGCTACCACAGGTCCCTCACAGGGTCTCTCTTGCTACAATAGGCTGGGGAGCACTTGTTAACATGCCAATAATGGGGTCAAAAAGAGACAACGGAAGTGTGCAATGATTCTTGAAGTCCAGATTGGCATATTAGCACAAAGCAGGTTATAAGACCAGCTCAGGTTTAAGGGGTGGGGAAATTAACTCCAACTCTTAATGGGGGTTGATGACAAGCTATATTTCAAAGGGTAAAGAATGGTAGCCATGTTTTCAATCAACCTGCCACAAACCTTCCATTTTTTACCCGAGGCTTTTTATAACTAAACATAAATATAAACACATAAGCAAATAGGTTTTACATAGACATTTATATTTTACAGCTATACTCTCAGCAATGGCTTGAGCTTATATTTGCTGCTGTTTTTAAGCAAAATGACCTATTATCATTGCCTAAACTTGCATTTGTTTGGTTACATGTGAAATTAAACATAAATTCCACATATTTGTTGGTTACATTTTAGCAATATTTATAATTTGCTGGGATGAAAGAAAATAGTAAAGAAATTATTTAAAAACATTTTGTTCTTAATGCATAATTATAAGCTTTTAGTGCATAATTACAAAATGAGCAGTAGAGTGTCATTGCTGGTCGGTGCATGAACTGTGGAGAAAACCATCATGAATATAGGACTTGCGTGGCCTCCTGAATGTAGAGAGAGAGGGAGAATTAAAAATCAAAGACACTGTTGGCAAGACTGAAAGAATGAGGTGCTGCTAATAGAAATTGTGAAGTGTGGAGGAGAAAGTGATTTTATGAAAAAACTCACTCAAACATTTTGACAATAAGATATAATCAGAACATCAAATGGAGATATTAAGCAAGCAGTTGGTAAACTATGGAGATGTGTGGTTTTTAAATAAAAGTCATAGTAGAAAAACAATTTACTGTTCAGGGGGATGTGCTTTTCTTAATCAAGAGAAACACATATATCTGATAATACCATGAAGCATATTACATTTAAACTGTTACATGTAACATATAAGCTGTGCATATGTGGAGTCAGTGGTTATATGGTAAATCTCTTACCTTACCCTGAATTTTGCTGTGAATCTAAAACTTATCTAAAATATAGTCTTAAGAAAAATATAAGCAGTTATATTTAGCAATCTGAAATCTGGGCATGATTCACTGAAAAAAATCATGACTAAAAATTTTGTAAAAAGTAAAAAACAAAACAACCTCTCAGCTGCCTATACTTTCTACCACCAAACACAAAATGCACCTATCTTGTCTTTGTCCTACCTTTACAATCAAAAGAGTAGTCCTTTCCTCTCAGGAGCATTGTTCAGGGGATCCCTTCCCTTCTTACCATTTTGAAGACTCAGCCTTCCCCTGATCTCTGTCTTTGGCATCATTTGGTTCTCTCTTTCTTCCAAATTCAGCATAAACTAAAAACATCTTTTGCCATAATATTTCTTTGCATGTAGCAACAAAATGGATTCTGAAAGCCTGAATTATTTCACATCTGGATCTTGCATATTTAGAAATCCTGCAAATTCTAATCCTTTTCACCATTTAGTGCTACTCCTTTTATCTCTGACAGTAACCTGGGCATGGAGGCTGCAAACTGGTTTCCTTAGAGGATTTGTGAAGTCTGTTGCTTCTGTCTACCATGAATGTTTCCACCCCTCTTGCTATCTATATGGATACTCCTTATTTTGCTTTATAATTGTAATATCTTGAGAGGGTCTTTTATGAGTTGAATTGTGTTCCCCCAAAAAGATGTGTTGAAATCCTTTTATGAGTTGAATTGTTGTTCCCCCAGAAAGATGTGTTGTGGTTCTGTGAATGTGATCTCATTTGGAAATAAGTTCTCTGTAGATGTAATTAAGTTAATATGAGGTCATTCCGGTGGGCCCTAATCCAGCATGACTGGTGTCTTTGTAAGAAGGGGAAATGTGGACACAGAGGCAGACATGTACTGAAAGAAGATGGAAGACAATGTAGAGAGATGTAGGGGGAAGACAGCCATGTGAAAATGGAGGCAGAGGTTGGAGTGATGCATCTTCAAGCCAAAATTCTAAGAATTGCCAGCGAACACGATGATCTACAAGAGGTAAGATGGAATTCTTCCATATTTCCTTTAGAGAGAGATGGCATTGCTGACATCTTGATTTCAGACTTCTAGACTCCAAAAATGTGAAAGAACACATTTCTGTTGTTTTAAGTCGATCAGCCTATGGTACTTTGTTATAACAGCCCTAGGAAGATAATACAGGGCCTCAAATCTTCACCCTAACTCAATGTGTTTTATCTTGCACTATTATTTATGGAGTATTTCTTTCCTTCAAACCCTTATTACACCAAACCCTTATTACCCCAGACATCTTTGCATGCAGTAGTCTATTTTAGCATTTCCTTTTTCTGCTGTTAAGGGTCGTGTCTTCCATGTATCCTTTCATATCTGTACTTCTCTGCCTGATGGACAAGCATTGATCAACACATTATGTGTGATAAACAAGAAATTAAGCACAGTGTTGGAAAAGGCACAAAGACAACAGCTCTAAGCAGAGAATCATGAGTAAGAATGTCAATGCTCAAATGGAATCAGAAGCAAAAAAGGCCATTGGTTTTGTAATCTTTTGGAAGCAGTTGGTGACCTTTGAGGGAGTGTTTTCAGTAAAATGGGTACGGCAGAAGCCACATTATAAAAGCTAAACACAGAGTCTGAAATGAAGAATTGTAAGATGCAGGTGTAGCATGCCCTTTCAAGAACATCGGCAGTAAAAAGAGAAAGAGTCACAAAGCAGAGGCTTGAATTTCCTTTGGATCTCTATCTAAAATGGTAAAAGAATATTCAAATTTCAAGGTAGGTTTGTTGTTTATTAATGATAGTGGAAACCTCTCTGGATTTCAGATTTGAGGAAGAAGAACTCAATGGAATGAGAGGAATGAGGGGCTGATATGAAGCTAGGTCTTGAAAAGGATAAGAGACCAAGAATCAGTAATAAAGATAAAGAGTAGATGCCCTTGCCAACATTCTTACTCAGGAATAAGAATAAATCACAGTAATGATGAAAATGCACTAAGTGTCATAGAGAGCATCATATTGAATGGCTTTATTTTGTTTTGTGTTTCCTTATCTTCCTTATGAAGTTATAAACATTTTCAGGTCCAAGATTCCCTCTATACATACAAATCAATGTAAAAAAGATACTTTAGGTGAAATATTCCTGTCTTCAACCATACTTAGACTGTATATTGTAGCAAAATACTTGTTCTCAATTTTATACCCAACTTTAAAATAGTCATGTATTTCATTCCTGGAGAAGGATGAAAAAGTTATTTTTTAAGTTATTTTCTATTAACAGAATAACTGATGTTAACTGAGTGATTATTCTATGCCAGACTCTCTATTAAGATTTTTAAGGGTCATAAAGGAAAGAATAAACAAATGGGATCTCATCAAAATAAAAAGCTTCTGCACGGCTAAAGAGAACACTATTAAAATAAAAAGAGAACATCCATATGGGAAAACCTATTTGCCAATGGTACCTCAGACAAGGGTTTAATCTCCAAAATATATAAAGAACTTATACAACTCCATTCTAAGAAGACAAGCAAAACAATTAAAAAATGGGCAAAGGACTTGAATAGACACTTCTCCAAGGAGGACCCACAGAGGATCCAGAGACACATGAAAAGATGCTCAATATAGCTAGCTATCAGAAAGATGCAAATTAAAACCACAATGAGATACCATTTCACACCAGTCAGAATGGGCATCATAAACAAAGCAACAAACAAGTGTTGGAGAGGTTGTAGAGAAAAGGGAACTCGAGTGCACTCTTGGTGGAATTGCCGACTGGTACAACCACTATGGAAAACAGTATGGAATTTTCTCAGAAAACTAAAAATGGATCTGCCTTTTGACCAGCAATTCCCCTGCTGGGATTATATCCTAAGAATCCTGATCCAATCCAAACACCAATCCAGAAGAACCCTCCAATGTTCAGAGCAGCACAATTGACAACAGCCAAGTGCTGAAAGCAACCTAGGTGCCCATCAGTAAACGAGTGGATCAAAAAACTATGGTACATTTACACAATGGAATTCTATGCAGCAGAAAGAAAGAAGGAGCTCATACCCTTTGCAACAGCATGGATGGAACTGGAAAGCATTATGCTAAGCAAAATAAGCCAGGCAGTGAAAAACAAATACCATGTGATCTCACCTTTAACAGGCACCTAAACAACAAAACAAAAAACAAGCAAAATATAACCTAAGACACTGAAATAGAGAATAGGGTGACAGTGACCAGAGGGAAGAAGGGAGGGAATTTCAGGGGAGAATGGGAAGGGTTTACAGGAACAAGTATAAAGGATACATGGACAAAAACTAGGGGTGGGAGTGGAAATGGGAGGGAGGTGGGGAGGGATGGGTGGATGGGAGTAAAGGACAGAAAACTGTACTTGAACAATGGTTAAAATAAAATTTAAAAAAATTTAAATATATTTTACCATTTTTTCTTTGAAATAAGAGAGACAGATGCATTTTGTATCTTTTTACAGATGGGGAAACTAAGGTTTACAGAAATTACTTGCCTAAAACCACACAGAAGTTGCAGAAATTATGTCTGCCTATCTGTGGAGCTTCAGGCTATAACCTTGTGTTATTCCAAAAATAGATATCGAAAACAATTGCCCAAAAGAAACTTTTAGCTGTATATTAAGCTGAATTTTTCAAGTTTTATTATCTGTTTAAAAATATTGTTTATTATAAGAGTAATAATAAGTCATGTCTCCACTGAGTTTCAAATAGGCTGATGATTGGCTTTGTGGTGTATTCCACAATGTCCTATCTATACTCCTCACAATTTCTATTTCATTAGTATTTTTTTAAATAATGCACCTAAAATTTACTATCAATAAAACAAAATGACTGAAAAATATTTTCAGCAATAAAATATCCTGTTTCCTTTCTTCTGGTATCTCTTCCAAAGTGATGCTTGGTAATAATGAATCTCTTTTAAATAAATATTGATGTGTCCATTTGGAAACTAATAAAACCTAATGCCTTTCACAGTTGGTAGCAATAAAAATAAAAAGTGTATTGTTCAAGGTTGCCTTAATAGATGACACTGAAGCTGAGTCAGATTTTATAAGCATTTTAAATTATATTACTCAGCAATTATTTTTAGTGTGAACATTGGTATGTGCAATTATCCAATGCTTTAAATTATCTAAATCAATAGGTAGGTAGTAAAAGCTTAGACATATAACTTTCAAATGGTTCACATGAACTCACTTGACACTATGTTAATGTGCCTGTCCTATGTAGCCTATTTTTACCCCTTGTAAACCAGGTTAACTTACTGTTTAAGATCAAGGGTGCTATAACATTATAAAATGTATAAATGTTACCATTATAAGGAAACCAAGTAATGTTATGGGCAATACAATCTCTAAGATTATCACATTCCCTATTGTTGTACCAAATTTTGTTTTCACTTCCTAATCTGAATTTCAACCAAACCTTGACTGGAGAGAGAAACTACATCTGATCAGTTATTAGATAGTTAATTCACAGGTTCTTTTCATATATTTCAAACCTGATCACTTTCATTCCTTACAGTTTTCTGTAGGCATACAAAGATTTTGTGCACTTAATGTAAAACATTCCATGGTTTGGTTCTAAGGAATTTTCTTTGTATGGGTTTGTAGTAGCACATTGAGCAATTACCACTGGGTTGCAGTTGTATCAAGATAGCAGCAAGTGAATATCGTTCTACTTAACAACTGTTAAGTGGTGTTAATGGTCAAGTTTAGACCATAGGTCAAGAAGGATCTATGAGTGTAAATATACATTTTATTACATGTTATTAAGTAAAATGAATTGGATAATTAAGAAATAAGTTTAGGCTTAGATATTATACACTGAAATCTTAATGTGCATGTAATACTTAAAAAGATCATTCCAGCATACACTCATATCTTCCAGATGTGAAATGCCCTTTGTGGTCAATAGGACTTCCAGGTTTATTCACAATTGACAGCTGACCTGCAGAGGATAAACAGCCTTGTAAAGCATGTCTAGACTGAGAAGGACATGAGGAGTTATCTGAGCCTAACTCTCTGCTTTCACGCAAGGCCACACTTAAATCATGTGAATAAACTGGACATCCTGTTATCAGAGTTTGTCAGAAAGGGTATTTCTTAGTCCTCTTTACTTAACCGTATAATATTTAACAATTCTCATCAGTATAATCCCCTGTTTTATTCATTCATCCATTCTCTTTAGTTCTATTTTCTATTAAAAAGCACATTTCTTAATTTTTCTTTCTTCACAAGAAGATATCAATGGTCTATCTGTGATTTTTTTCTTACATCCTTCATTATGACTCAGAACCTGCCAAAGTTATAATTTTATTCTGTTTTGTTTTAAATATTTGTTTTATTGATTTTATTGGGGAGACATTGGTTCACAAAACCATATAGGTTTCAAGTGTACAGCTCAAATAAACATCATCTGAGCACTGCATTGTGCATCCATAGCCCAAAGCAAAGTCTATTTTTGTCCCCATTTATCCCTTCTTTGCCTACTTGTACCTGTAACCTGTAACCAAACGAAGGTCGGGCTGCCTGTCACTTTGAAAGCCAATTCTCAAGAGGTAGGTGCTGAGGTGAAGTATTTTTTTCAGATTTCAGCTATCTGGAAGATGTGGCGTTCTTGTCTTAAGCCCATCTCCCTGGGAACATGGGGGACCCATGTCTCAAAGCCCATTTCCACATGTCAGTGGAGGCAGAGGTTTTTATAAGGGGGGACAGGAGAACAGAATAAAGAGGTAAAGGAAAGGGGTTGAAAACTTCTCAATATGCAGACTAGCGTAGTCCATCCCAATAAGGCAAGTGACGGTCTGGTGTGCATCATCCTGGATTTATGTCATCCTTTCTCCAGTCATTCTGAATTCACAGTCAAAGGTCACCACATATCCCAGAACTGGGATGCCTGAAGGTTGGGGTCTGTATCTTCTGATGTTAGTTCCTAGGATTCTTATACAAACATGCTGTTTATCTACAAGAGATATATTGGTCAGAGTCAGCACTTACAGAAACAATGTCAAAGAATGGTGGGGTGGCTTACAGTTCCCCACTGTTACAGTTCCCCCTGTTAAGAACCTACCACATCCCCCTTTTCCTCTGGCTCTTAATCCCTTTACCCCTTTAATTCAGCTCCCCAATCGTCCTCCCTTTTACCTAAGTATATGTGTCATTCCTTTTGTTCCAAATATTTCTTCTCTACACTTCTCACACCCTTCTAGATTTTCTGAAAAAAATTTATGTCTGTCAAATCTTTCTTTATTTCTATTCCAATGAACTTAAATGCAATGGTTCATAATTGAACTTTTTTATGCCAATAACTTTAATTCTTTCCTCTCCTTGTCTGCCTAGTGTAGGCATGGGGCAAAACTCCAAATTGAATTTATCTCCCTTAATCATATTTAGGCCTTTTACTGGACTGTTGATTGCAACTCTGGAAAAATTCTTGATTTCCAAAAGCAGTATGATCCCCAATACTGCATAGAAATCCTGTCATTTCCCTAGTTAGCGCTCTTCTACTTTCCAAGGCAACTATTTCAAACTGCCACTCTTCTCAAATCTCCTTTCTTAGCACCACCCTCTCTGCTATCAATGAATGACCTTAATTTCAACTTCACAAAGAAAATAAAAACCTCAGAAATACTCTGCATTTCATGTCCACTCCCACCTCCCAACCCCTGCCACACAAACACACCTAATATTTTTTTTCCTTGTTACCTAGAAGTTGTTCCTCCTAAGACTAATTTCTCCACATCTGGATATCATTCCTTCCCACAAGGTTAATGATCTCTGAATTGAGTGTAATTTCAATCTCTATTGGCACCACCCTCTCATAATTTACTATACTCATGTTCAACTTTTCTCATTTTATCAAAAAACAAACAAACAAATAATAAAACCCTTCAAGCCATCCACTTGCCACTCTGCCCCCTTTTCTTTTCTTCCCTTGAAAGTCAAGCATTTGAAAGACCTGCTCACACTTGCTATTTTATTTCTCATCTTCCATTTGTAGGTTAACTTGTTGTGCTGTCTTCCTTCATCTCTTATTGGACTGCTGAACTGCATATTCTCTGAACTTGATACTCTCAAGTATCACTAATGAGTTGCTTGCAGTAAATACAATGCACATGTTCATTTGTTGTCTTATTTGACCTCTCATTAGCATTTCACTTGGTGCAGCACTTTTTCATTGAAACACTCATGCACTGGTATCTGTAGCACCATCCACACCTGGTTTTTTAAACCATTGTGCTGAAACCTTTTCTGGAAGTTCTTATTTTTTAACCCATTAGTACAATGTTGATGTCTTTAAGAATTCTGTTCTAAATATCTTTATGTGGAATTTCTTTTATCCTCTCCCTTACCTTAAATTAAATATCCTTAAAGTTTATTATATCCACTTTCAGCTATAGTTCTGTTCTTTCAATGTATACATACAACTTGCCAGTGGATATATTTACTTATTTCTCAAACAGCTAAAATCTGGTGTGTCCACTTCTGAGCTTCTTCATTTACTTGCAAGTAATTTCCTCCTCTTGCACTCATTCTCTCAGTGAATGATGCCACCACCACCCATTCAGGTGTTCAAGTCAGACACTTGGGCACGGCATAAATTCCTCTGTCATTAAATCCTACTCTTTTATTTTCCCCAGCCATTAACCCTGTTCTAGGCCACAGATATTTCTTTCTCGGATGATGGTTAACTTACTAACTCTCCCAGTTGATTCTCTATGTTAGGGGCAGATGTCTGTTCTTGTCATTTATTTTCCATTCTTACATTACAATCCATTAGTTGGTGAAAGTGTGCACTTAGTTGGTGATATAACCCCACAGAGAAAATTATTTATAAATTATTATTAAAGATTACAAAGATTAGCAGTTTGTCAGTGAAACATATTTTAAACTCTCAGATAGAATATCTGAAATCCCTTCTTTGAAAATATTGTGTCAGTCCAGGACTGGCCTTGTCTACTTATGATCTTTATTCAGATTATTAATTGATTGTATGATTTTTTATTTTTCCTTTTTTGCATCCTGGCCAGATCTTAAGCTATTTTTTTGAAGAACTATGAGCTCTACTTGTAGAATTAAAAGTGTTATATATGTCATCACTAATTTTTATTACAACCCTATACAGAATACACTATTATGTATACTTTGAAATAAGGAAACTGAATTCTAGACAAGTCAGTTAAATGGTACAAGTTCAAACAGCCCATTCTTATTCTAATGTACCGCACTACTGTCTAAGATACCATTATTAAAATGCTAATTGAAAAATTCAATCCAGTAACATAAGTTTAAGTCTGCTTTTATTTAATATTAATTTTATTATAGTGGTATTTCTTCTTTTAGTGAAAGACTAATATATCTGTTTTTATTGTTATTATTCCTGTTCTGCTTAAAGAACACTTTCATAATTTCATTACAATTCAGTGTATATTTCAGCTCTCCAGGTGGTTTTTCAGACTCTTTGTATATATATTTATGAGTGCTCCTGCATTCATTTAAGAAGAGAATACAAATTGTTTGAGTCTTCTTGTTGTGTGCATGGCCACACCTTTTTAAGTTTTCCATAGAAAACTTTATGTATCGAACAGAACAATGAGTTAATACCTTAAGGACTGTGAATCTGACTCTACTGTGATTTTGAAGTCTAACGTTTAGTCATCAGTCTGGCTAGACCAGTTTATCCACCCTGACTTCAATCTATTATTGGTGTGTTTGTTTGTTTTTCCTCTGAAGAAGGTCCAATGTTTATAATTACAAATATTATTCAGGTAACATCTTAATCTCATGAAAAAGCAATAATAGGATTAGTTGAAAACAGTTAACTCCCTAATGAGTAAAGTTTGAAAACAAAATTTAACTTTAGTGCAGTTGCCTCATTTAATGTTGGAAAAACTTATCGGTGTTGTGTTGTTTCAGTGTTCAGATAAGAGAAATAAATGCATGGAAATGATAGGTTGCAGATAATAGTATTAGAGCAGCTTGCAAACATATATCTTAATTACTACAAAATACAGCTATGAACAGGATGGGGCAAAAGTGGGATCACAGTTGTGAGTATGTAAAACACCGTTTATACTTGTATTATTATTATTAGTTATTGTATTATTCTCCATATGAACAACTGTAAACCTACTTTTGCTCTAACCTGTATTTTGAATAAGACATGGTCACTGTTGCTGAGAAACTCACAGATTACCTGACATTTTAACAAATATTTGAAGAACAGTTTATTAGTGTAATTATATTAGGATAAAACATGTAAGGCTGCAAGTTTTTTAGATAAAAAGAAGTGGGGTATTGACAATTTTATAGAAATGGACATATATACAGAGGTGATTTAAAGGAAACATGATTAATGGTGCCCAGGTAGACCAGCAAAGACTTTAGTGAAGATGCTTCAGCTGAGTGTTAAAAGGTAAGTCTGACAGCACTCAGTAGGCACATTAAAGGATGAAGGGCATGCTTAGTAGATACACACGTGAAATACAGAGACATAAGAGTGAGTGCTGTGTTTCCAAAGAACTCCAAGGATATATGATGCCTGAAACACAGTGTGAGGGTGCCAAGGACATATTTTGGTTGTGTGTCCTTTGGGGAATATATGTATTTATATATATGTCTAATCTACCAGTATATCTATATATCTATATCTATATCTGTTCCTATATCTAATCTGTATAGCAGCACATATATAGTAATAAAGACATATATGATAGTTTGCAGTGCATTAAACATGTTTTGGACACTTGTGTTGCTAATTAAAATGTGACCTCCACCTATTGTTAAGCTGGTAGTTATATATGGACAGGGCCAGAGGAGTGACAACAATGAGCCACCTACTTAATTTCTCTGTAGATTTAGATTTACAACTAGATATATTGTACTTTAACATCATGATCATTAGTAGTAGTATTCTGAGTTTTTTCTAAGCGATGAAGATATGTTTTTCTGTGTAATGCTTACACCATATGAACAAGGTGGGGCTGTCTCTGTTTCACAGATGAGGAAATGGAGGATCCATGAAGTTAGTAAATTGACTAAAGTCATACAGTTGGTAAATGGCAGAAATAGAATTTAAATTCACCTCTGAGTAATTCTAAAGCTGGGGTGTCTTGAAATGTTTGTTGCTCATATACAAACAATGAAATTGCCAGTACTTTTGCATGTGGTGAAAAAAACATCTTAAATCCTTAGCAGGACAACCCCAGTATCTTGGTTTTATCTTGGATTACCAAAAGCACCAGGACTTGATTAGCATCTTCCAGCCTCTCTCATTTTTTTCCCCACTGTCAACTTAGGACCAAGCAGAGAAAGCCAAATATGCACATAAAATTATTTGTTTCAAGTTAGCCCTCCTCTGGTATCCACACCAACAGCCTACAGTCCGGGCCTGCAGCTTGTGTAGTTACCTGCTGCCTTAGAGTTTCCACCAAATGCACATGGTGGTAACTGACTCTCCCACTATAGCGAGCTCTGGGTAAATATCCCTTGTTTCTTTTCATGTGGATGAAACAAATATTTTTTATTTACACATTTGTCATGGTAGCAATGGAAGGCTAATATATCCAGTGGGGAGGGTAACTTGGATAAGCTCAGTGGTCCAGGCAGGGTAAGGCCTATTAAAAAAGGCTTCAGCTGGCCATGCAGAGCTGAGTACCACTGAGTATCTTTAAAATGCACACTAACCCCTTTGGCAGTGAAGAGAGGGCCAGATTTTAACGATGGGCATATGAGGTGGAAAAGGCCCCACTGCACCAAACTGGCTTCAAATGTGGGTACTCTCTTTGCATTTCAGATTGGTCATGACTGGAGCTACTTAGCTCCTATGAATTGTGAACAGCTTGGGATCAGCCCCAGGATTTAGACATTAGACTCCTTACAAAACTAGCATGTGGGTTCTCAAGTCATTTATTGGAAAAATAAAAAAAAAAGATTTATTGATGTTTGTTCCTCAGGTTTGTGGAGCATGAAATCATGGCTACTTTCCATTTCCACTTTAAGCACTCTGTATGGTTTGAATTATTTATATTGAGCAGGCATTACTTTTATGATCAGAAAAAGAAGACAATGCAAAGGCATGCTAATTTTACAAAGCAAAATGAAACAAAACCTTGAGGTCTATAATGTTTTTTTGAATTAGCCTTCATGCAAGAAGAGTCTTCTCAATTATTTGTAAATATGAAGAGGACTAGTTCCTAAAATCCACACAGTTTGCTACAAATCTCCTCTCAACATCCAATTTTCATACTTGCTTTTATATAAGTGAATCATAACTGACTTTAATTTCTCATTTAAACCATTGCCATTTCTAGTCTCAAAGGTATCTTTTTATTACCCTCAGGACTGTCATATGTTGAACCATATTTCATTCTATCTTAATTATTTCACTCCTTTATTGAGAAGAGGAAGGCTCACCTTAATGTGGAGTTTCAGAAATCATTAAAAAATACACTCTTTCCAAATGATCCCTGAATAAAAACAGAGCATGTCAGTAAAGGGCCATCATTGTTGAACTGTGTCCCAGTGGCTATTGCAAACAATTACCAGCAAAATGGCAGAAAATGTTAATTCAAGGGTTGCAGTTACCCTCTTCAGAGGTGAGGTGACAGCTCTTTCCCATCTGTTAATTTTATATTATTAGAATTTATATTTCTTGAGGAAGCAGATGGCTATAAACTTTAACAGGTGTTTATGGTGCACTGCCTTAACTTTAAATGCTGAACAGGTACAGCTTCAAGTTTGTTGGGCTGCACAGGGAATTAATACTTCAAATGAAGTGTGGGCAGAGAATTAATTTGTTTTGAACTACCTGAGGAAAATTCAATATACTGTACATGCTGGTTCATGCTACTTGACATGGTGCAATACAATGAAAAATGTCAAAAAAAAAAGGTTTAAAGAAGCCCAGAACTGTATTCTTCAAACCACCCTACCACTTTCTCTGCTAATAAAACATGAACATGGTCCAAGGCACTGCTGTGGAGGAGAGTGGAACAAATAGGGAAGCGTTCATGCACAGGGGCTGCTTCAATAGATGTGTGTGTAGCACAGCTCATCTCTACTCCCCTGAAATAAAAATACAATATGAATCTACATTCCTATTCTGTATATTTTCAGAAATATTTTATCCATAGATCATGTTGTGCTTCCCTTGGCAATGTTCTATCTCACTTGAATGAAGCCTTGTCTACTGTTTCAGAAATTCACACAATGACACCCCCCCAAAAAAGAGTAGAGAATAATGTAATGCCTATGCTTGTGTATATTTTCTGTAAAAATGTAAGTTCCTTAACAGGAAGAACCATAACTTTCCACATACATGAAATATAGGAATATAAAACTCTGTAGAAAATATCAATCAATGACTGTAATATGGATTTATTCAACCAACTGCTTAATGATAGTTTTAGCTTAAATCATACATTTTCCCAAGATGCCTGGTGTTAATGATTGCAAAAGTGATTCAGACTTTGACTGGTAGGCCAGGTGTAGGAAAGACTTCATCCCTTTATCCCTAGCTCATGAAACAGTGCTCATCACATGTTATCATGTGCTCAATATTTGTTAAATTTATTAGATACATCATAGATACAGAGACTACAGAAGACCAAATGCTTATATTGAATACTCTGTAACTAGTGGTGAAAGTGTGGAATTATTATTGAGGCAGGTGTCTAACCCAGTGTCCATGGAGAAGGTGCAGCTGATTTCTGCAGAATTAGTGCTGTTCATGTATGCTCAAGAAAGAAATAATGTGTAAATAATGATGATGGGATTAACCAGTGAAGTTTAAGGAAAAAGCAGTTACATTTCTGTTCCTTCCATTTGTTCTGTAATTGTTTGGCGTCCTGAGTTGGTTATTCTGCTTCAGGTACCAGAGGCCTTTTTGGCCTACCTTCTCTGATCCTCGTTGCATTCATTAGAGAGTTGAACTAATTCTGCATTCAGCTCTCTTGTGTTGTTGAAAATCTCGGTAGCTGTGTGTGGTTCATGAGCACAAACTGGATCATTCTTTCCCTCCTGAAATATAACTTGATTATAGAAGGGCCCTTAGAAAGTGCAAGTCCTGACTCAAATTTATGTCTTTTAATAGCAAAGGTCAGTAGCTAGCAATAATTTAAATGATTGCCTTAAAGAGTGTTCCTCTGGATGTCTTCCATTTACCTTTCTAGATCTACTGTACCCTTTTCCATGTTATTTTGCTCTCAGTTAGGTTGACTGATGTGGATTGCATCAGTGGGCTTCCAGCTGGTTTGGCCAAAGTGGACTATCACCAAAAAATCAGAGGAATGGAAGAGAAGACGGGGCACTCATTTTCCCTGCTCCTTCACTAGGAGGCTATCTCAGGCTGACTGCTTCCTTCCACTGAAGACCACAGGTCCTGGTTCCGGCACTCTGATTCCTCTGTCTTTGCTTCATTAGTCCTGAGTTAGAGGCCCTTCTGTTACTAGCCCCAGAGTACTAAACTATTCATTATATTCGTCCTCCTCAACAACCTGTTCTTTTGTAAATAGTATCTTTATTAAATTTACCCAATTTGAGTGAATCTTCCATTTACACAACTTGAGTGTATGCCATCTGTTTTCTGCCTGGACCCCTACTGATATAGTCTCTGAGCGACAACTAAACATTTTAAAGTATTCAAAGTTTTAAATTGCACCAATTTGTTACTTTAAGTTTCTTAAGTGATAGAAGATTGGAAGAAACTCAGTAAAAATTTTCCCCTACCTGCTTTATTTTCTCTTTTCAGAAGAGAAACTCCATTTACCTGCAACTATTTTAAAGTTAAGTAAGTACTTAGGATTGAGGAAAAAATAATAAAACTGTTCTTTTGAGAAATGGAAGCTGTCAAGGCTTTATTGCCAAGAGGAGGCACTGAAAGTAATCAAGGCTCTTTTGCAAAATGTGATGTGTACCTTTCCGTCAAACTCAATTAAGTTACAAGTTTGAATTATAGTTCTATTTTACAAAATAGTATGATGGAATCAGACATTAGAAACTGAGAGTTCTGTTTAAAATTGCCCCTTCTTTGCACTGGAAAGAAATAGAACATTCAGAAGTATATCCTCCTAATCAACTGTTAATAGCTAATTCAATGGCCACCTGCATCGAATTCCACTGTTCTCAGAATAGAGAGAACACCTTGCTGTTCCAGAGGGAAGGTGTTTGTACTGCTATTTGTGTGTAAATGAACTGCAAGGTGAACTGTATGTGAATCAATGGGGAACATGTTATCTTTATGTGTTTTATAAATTAGGTATTTTTGTCCTCTGTTGGCTACATATCATAATCTGAGTTTATGCCTCTGATACACAAGTATGTGCCACAGGATCAATGTGGTCAGGAGCATATAAAAAAGGCTGAAAGAATCTTGGCTGGGTAGTTCAGCTGGTTAGAGCATCATCTCCATGTACTAAGATTGCAGGTTCAATCCCTGGTCAGGGCATACACAAGAATCAACAAATGAATGCCCAAAGAAGTGGAACAACAACTTTTTCTCTCTCTCTCAAATTAATAAATAATTTTTTAAAGGCTGAAAGATGCTATATGAAAACAGTGTGTACTACCAGGTTTTCTTTAAGTCTTTTTTGGGAAAGACAGAAAGATGTTCTATAGATCAGTTTCATAGGAAATATATTGGGTCATTTAGCTAATTTCTACAAAATGTAAAAAGGATTTTTTAAATCTTTACTGGTGAATAGTGCTGATATGAAGCCACCTTTAGTTTCAGCTAGCTTTGATAAAAGCCTAGGTAACCAGCGTATGCAATTTTATTGTTTGTTTGTTTATTTGTTTTTAAAGCCTCTCTCCTTACCTGGTAGTGAAATGAAGATGACCCTAGTATTCCTTTCCTAGGTCTGTACTGAGGATTCAATTAGATAAAATTATATAAAGCTCTTATCACAGTGCCTGACATAAAACACAACTGTACTGTTTCTTTGCACCCCTGCCTTGAACAAAAGTGCTTCTTCTTTCTCTTTCAAGCTGGAGAAGTAGATTTTGGTAAGAAAAAAAGGCTTGGATGGTGGTGGCAAAAGCTGAAATGAGAATTTTGGAGAATAGAAAATTTAAGTTCACACACAGTACAGCCTAGAGGCACTCCTGGATCAAGATACATTCATGCTCCTGCTCTTGAGAAACAAGAAAGGAACCCTTGACAGACAACCACTACACATGTGCCCACGGTAGTTTCTGCCCATCTGTAAGGCCTGTTGGCTCTGCTCAGGTGCCATGCCTTTCCCTATCCAGCTTCTTTCCTTATTACAGTTCTTATCACCAAACGTGTAGTGGAGCTTACACAAGCTCTCCCCAGGTGTCTGTCCCTCCTGATTCCTGGAATATGATACCATCTCGGGGAGCTTGATAGTTCTCTGCTCACAGCTCTGAGGGTACCCCCTTCCATTAAGTTTTCTTTAACCGCCTCCACCTGGACACTCCATCTCTTTTCTGACTTCTCAGTCACTGATCCAGGAAGCATTGCAGGAACAGACCCACCAGCATCAGGTCAAACCAGCATTGCAACTAACAACCTGCTAGCCATGCCTGGGAGTCAAACTTGCACTGTTCACCTCTTTAGTGGTACAAGACCCCTGACCACCAGGGTCTGATTCTGGAAGCAGGATGTAGAACTAAAGAGAGAGAAATGGGTAGCTCGACCTTAAGTCTCCCTGGAGGCCAGTCATTGTTCAGATACTTCACTACCCTCCTTTTTTTAATTGTTGTTCAAGTACAATTGTCTCTATTTTACCTCCTCCACTTTCTCCCCACCCCACCCAGCCCCAACTCCCACCCTCAATTCTTCCCCCCTTTGGCTTTGTCCATGAATCCTTTATACGTGTTCTTTGATGACCCTTTCCGGCATTGATGACCCTCTCCTCCCCCCTCTCCTCTCATTACTGTCAGTTTGTTCTTTATTTCAATGTCTCTGGTTATATTTTGCTTGCTTGCTTGTTTTGTTAATTAGATTCCACTTATAGGTGAGATCATATGGTATTTGTCTTTCACCACTTGGCTTACTTCACTTAGCATACTGCTGTGCAGTTCCATCCATGGTGTCGTGAAGGGTAAGAGCTCCTTTCTTTCTGCTGCATAGTATTCCATTGTGTAAATATACCACAGTTTTTTGATCCACTCATTGACTGATGGGCACCTAGGCTGCTTCTAGCACTTGGCTATTGTAAATTGTATTGCTATGAACATTGGGGTGCATATGTTCTTTTGAATTAGTGTTTCCATGTAGGGGTGTATGGGTTCCCACTGTCCAAGAGGAATGGCAATAAATAAAGTGAAATAAAAAAGAGTCTACCATTACCTAGAGCCTACTCAAGGATAGAAGCCCCTTCAAGGGCTTCTCACTTGACCCAGCTACATTAAAGCCACACAGGGGCAGTTTTCACTCATTAAATCATTGTTTTACATTTTTATCTAATAATTGTCCTCATTTACTATCTATTCTTTGAATAATTTTATAGTATGGTTTATCTATGTTTAATTTAATTAATATACATTTTTTGCTTTTTTTGGAGTTTGCCATTTTGTTTCACATTAGAAGGTTGATTTGAACATTTCCATCTCTAATTAATGTATTAATTGTCATAAGCTGTTTCTCAAATTTGAATATGCAAAACTTAGAAGGCATTAAAGTTTTCATGATGTGCTTTATAGGTACTACCTTGTATCAAAGTACTAAGCCCCTTCATTCCCTCCCTCCTTAAGTAAAATTATTAAAGTCAGTCTTGGTCTTGGCATTCACTACCAGTTTCATCTGGGAAGATAGGCTTGATCCCTCTGAGCCTTGCTTTCCTCATTGAGAAAAGGGTGCTCTATACATCTCCATAACCCCTTGTGAGAATAGAATGTACTGATGTGTAAAGCCTTTCTATCAATGGCTATGCATACTAAGCATACTATTAATGTTAGTCAACTCTGTTAAACATCAATATTAATTTGTAGAGTATGTACTTCACAGCCTCAAGCAACACATTCCCAATGTCTATGAAAAAAAAGGCTGTATTTTTTTTTCCTGTGAGCTTAGTTTAATGTAAATTCTGGATGTAACAACTAGAGCCATTAATATGCAAGATAACTTGTCTTAATAATTCCCTGAATAATTAACTTTAGCTCACAATCTCTACCAAATGCAGAATTTGAGCAGAAAATAAACATTAAATTTAACAAGGCTTTAAACCAGTTTTATTCAAGGACATTTTTTCATAGCTGTATAAGAGCACAGATAGCTGATATAAATTCAATATAGAAAATATTTTATCTCCTAGTATTATTAAGATATATAAGGCATAATTATATATGACATATATAATATAATGTGTATTTTTCTTCTGACTTTATTCAAAAATAAAAGAAGTCCCAAAAATGAACCAAAATGTCCTATATAATCTGAAATAGTAGGTTCACCAAAAAGTTTAAAGTCAAACTTACATTTGGGGAGATTAAGTATGATTTTTAGAGAAAGAGTGCATTGTTTTTCAAATAAATATATCAGAAAAATGCTGACCAGCAGGTTAGGTGGTTATTTAACCTTCCATTCATGGAGGGCAATTCACAGTCCTGGAAGGGGCCACTCTAACAAGACCTGGCTCCAGGTACAGCTGGCATGGGTCTTTCCAAAAGGATAGGTTCGAGGGTTTCCCTTCCGCAAGATTGATGAACCACTCAGAATACTTTCACTTCTGGGAGGAAATTATGTAGATGCATATCAATTCACATTTATCTTTAGTCAAGCAGTCAAGCACATTTTGCCATCTGTAGCACATGGCACACGATGATGACTTCAAAATACAAAGTAAAGACCAGAAGAAGGGGATGCATTCTAAATAAATACTGGTTAGCAAGTTCAGTTTTATCTTAACATTAAACACAATTTATTTACAAATGTTTATAGATTAACACTGTCTTAAAATTAAAAAAAAAACATGCATTTGTGGAATGACTTGGATAACCTCAGAGACACAAAAAGTAGTAGGTACACACAGATCATGAATTTATGTTAATTTTAGTATTTTCTTTGGTTTGTATCATTGCTTTAAGTTAATTTGATATATGTTAAGTCCCTCATTTAAAAATAAGAAAGAAGTCCTCAATTAAAATGTTTAAAGATGAATTTGCCTTTTTTAAATATACTTCTTTTTATTAAGATATTCACCAAACATTTAAAAAAATCACCTGTGTGACAATGTGTGGAATAAGGAAAAACAAGAATGGATTGAACACCAAGCCTACCCTCAAGAGCTTGCGTTGAACATGGAGACATAGGCAACACATAAGGGGGTACAGAGTGGATCTGTGGCCATTGCCAGTGTGGCTTAGTTTGTTGGAGCATTGTCCCATACACCAAAAGGTTGGGGCTCTATTACTGGTTAGGACACATACCTAGGTTGTAGGGTTTGATCCCACGTTGAAGGTCAGGGTATTTATGGGAGGCAACCAATTGATGGTTCTCTCTCACATTGGTGTTGTTCTCTGTTTCCCTTCCTCTTTCTCTAAAATTAATAAACATTTAAAAATTTTTAAAGGAATGGTTGTGCTATCATAGAAGTGTCTGCGGAGACAAAGTGGGTCACACAGGAGAAAGGAATGCTGTCTCTCTTACACTTGACAGGGTAGGTTTTATTAAAAAGATGTTAATGGTGTCAGGTTTTAAAAATGAGTAAAGTTCTTGAATGCTCAGGATTAGAATAAAATTCTTGGAGGAATGTACCTCTTGTGATGGAAACAACCTATTGTTTAGGATTAATCATCATCTATTAGAAAGAAATTCACTAAAGCATGTTCTCAAACAACTATTTATGCCCAAACAACTTATTTTACGCTTCTCAAAAATACCCTAAATTCACCTATATATCCCCAGTTAATAATGCAAATGTCCCTTAAGTACTTATAGAACATAATTTTCTTCCTTTTGTACTTTGTTCTCTTAATGCATACTTTGTTGTAAAATATGACTTTTGTTCAATATTTTTTACTAAAACCCAAGAAAAATTATAAAACATTTGAAATGGGCAAAGAAAAATTATACATTACTGAACATCTGTGTACCCTTCCAGATTATCTTCAACTTTATGTACTCTTTCAATAGCCTTTGAACTATTTCAACTCTCTAAATTTTTAGATAACAATGCCTGTGCTCTTATTCATAGATACACAAATAGAGAGCAATAGATGTCCTTCAAGTTGGGAAAATTCAATTTTTTAACTAATTGTAAATTTATTTTTCTTTGCTAAAGGATCTAACTATATATGGTACTTTGAATTTTCCTTTTAATCATTAATAACACCTTAGTAATTTTTCCATTAATTAATGTGTTAAATAAAATTTTTGACATGTGTTTATTTATATGTGTATGAGAGTTTTCATTTTAACTGCCTTTGAAAATATATTTTAATATTACTGCACTTTTTAGTGGGAATCTCTTTAGCCCAAGTAGAGGCAGCCAACACATACTTGGTACAAATATCACTTTCTCTATGTGATATAGGATAGCTGAGGAGGAAAATATGTTATTGTGTATCAGTATTATAGTTTCATATACTGAATATTAAGAGTTCTTGAGGAAGGTGAATCAGGGATGCTTCATGGAGGGGCAACATCTATATTTATATTTGAAAAGACTGGAAAACAGCACTAAGAACAGGATATTATTCTCCTATAAAGATGTAATAAATATAGGAAAATGAAAAGGCATGCCATGCCTATGGAATAATTAGTTCATCATAGCTGTTGTGGATTAAACTGTGTATGGTCATGGGGGAAAGAAAGTAGTCAGCTAGCAATGAACTGGGAAAAGGTAGCCTAATGATAAATTATGAAGGTCTTTGTATTGGGGAACTTAGAATTTATCCTGTATGTAATATAGAGTCATTCAAGAAGTGATCAAATTTGATTTTTTCATGAATCTGATGAAAAATGGATTAGCTGATGAAATATTGTAGTCAAAAAGAGGCAGTGGGTACTATGGTTTAGTTGGTTAAATTGATGAGACACTATTTGGCCTAGGCCAGAAGCATTGGAGATATAGCAGCAAGGAATAGCATAAACCATTTGAATGAAAATATAGATATTTGAACACTATGGCATGATAAATAAAAAATGTTTACCTTTTTTTACCTGTTTACCTTTTACCTGTTCTTCTATATACATTTGGGTATGATAATTACCTCCAAAATTAAAAAGAGTAAAATCAGGCTATTGTCTATTTATACCAGTTGACTAAATAATACTGAATTTCTTTTGTGTTTATTTTAATGCTTTCAAAATAAGCAACTCAGCTAAAGTAGGCATGGAAATATAAATAGAAGAGTTTCAGATAATAGATAATATTTTATGACAAAATATAAATTTCCAATTAGGAATGTGACCTATAAAATTTAACTTTCAGAGATAATATATAAAACAAGTATTTCAAAATAAAAATGATTTGGTGAATAAATGATTGGGGGAAAAGTTCTTTTAGAAATTCTAAAGAAGTAATGCTTTTCAGTATTGTAGAAAAAAATAATAATTAGGCAGAATAATTAAATGCCTATCTACAGAAGCTGTGTGTCCAAACTAATATGCCACAGTGACTTTTAGGAGTACTTTTAAAATGTATTTCCTGAAGTGTATAAACTTATTGCATGGTGTTTAATTCCATAATATAAAGATTTATATCTTTCAATTGTGTATACAAGATGTATTAATTAGCTGTTTGTGAAAATATGAGATTACTCTTACCTTTTACTTGATGTACTTAAGGGATATCCATGTGGTTGCAAATTAATGCATTCAGAATTTTGTCAGCTGATAAAAGATAATTAATTGCTTTAAATTATTTTCTCAAGGTAAAGCAAGTAAAATGACTACAGTGAATTAATTTAGAACAGTCATACCTCATGGATTTATGATTAATTTTAAAGTAGGTTTTTGTAAATAAAAGCATGTATTTTATATTTCTGCAAATCACCTGGAATAACTATGAATATATAGTTAAAATTAATAGTTATTAAATTATTTCATTTCTTTTTATAAGCTAACCAACTAGCCTGTCAGTTGTATACAATATATGAATTATACAAACTTCTTTAATTATGTCATTGAACTTTAATAAATTAGACATAATTTTGTGTTTGCATTTTATAATAAGGATGCACAAATAGCCATGGCTGATATGGCTCAGTGAACCAAAGGGTCACTGGTTCAATTCCCAGTCAGGGCGCATGCCTGGGTTGTGGGCCAGGTCCCCAGTGAGGGGTACATGACAGGTAACCACACATTGATGTTTCTCTTGGTCTCTTTCTCCCTCCCTTCCCCTCTGTCTAAAAATAATGAAATAAAAAATATTTTTAAAAAAGGATGCACAAATAAATAGGACATAGTTCTGCTTGAAGAACTTGCAGTATTAGGGATAAGACAGATGAGTAAATAGACAAACTAAATATAATTGTGAAGGACCTATTTTAATATTGGACTTTCTAATAATTTATATAAAGGAAGGAAATGACTACCAACATAATAGGGCATTATTATAAGTTTAAATAGGAACCTGAATATATAATTAAAATATATATTTTACATGTATTTATATATATAAACTTAAGTTCAAGTTTATGAAGAAAAACTAAAGTCTCAATTTTCTTAAAAATTACATTGGTTTTATATTGAAATACATAAATTTTATTCTAAATGCTAGAAAAAAGTACATGTGAAATAAGTGGTGTTATTTATTAGGAGATAAGATCAGGAGTAACCCTGGGTTAGTTGTTATTTTAGTAGAATTCTTTTACTCTGTAATTAACTCTGATACAGCATTGAAGTCTGTTTCCTGCCACCTAACTTTCCCCCTGTTCACTCAGTGCTTGCTTTTGTTCCTTTATAGTCCCCTCCATTAGGCTGAAATATCCTTGTACTCTTCAATGTCACCTCCTTGGGTTTCACATGTCAGGCACCTTGACACTTCTCCATGAGCACCCATGGTCCCATGCGATTGAACTGGACTTCCTCACATTATAGAGTTCTTGGGGTATTTCATGTCTTATGTAGTATTTGACTTATGAGAGGGAGCTTCCCATGTGGTGAAGGTGAATGTTACAGAAATCTAAAGGACTGTCTTTATAAGGTAAACAGTATCTCCTTTACTGTATTTCTATAGGTCAAAACAAGTTACAAGGTGGACACAGATTCACTACTTGATAGAAGGAAAGCCAAAGAAGTTGCAATCATCATTAATCTAACAAAGGGGACTGTGGAAGAGATGGATAGAATTTCAATGCACACAGAGCAGAAAGTGTTCTTGAGAGAGAGATGATTGGTTGGCCATGGTATCCATAAAACCAATAAAACCTAGCAAATTCAATGAGGCTTATGGATACAGGTCTAGTTCAAGAGAAATAATTAGACTAACAAAGAAAAAGAAAATTGTGAGTAAAAGAAGAAAGGAAAAAATTAGGAGAAATGATCTGATGAAATTTTGAACTGGGTTTTTAATGAGGTAGGGTTAAGGTAATTAGAAAGAAAACTATGTAAATTCTTTTGAATTAGTGTTTTGGGTTCTTTTGGATATATTTCCAGAGTGGGGTCTCTGAATGAAAAGGAAGATCCATTTTAATTATTGGAGATATTTCCATACTGCTTTGCACAGTGATTGCTCCAACTGGCATACCCAACAACAGTGCAAAAGGGCTCCCTTTTTTCCACATCCTCACCAGCACTTGTTTGTTGATTTATTGGTGATAACCATTCTGACAGGTGTAAGATGATATCTCATTGTGGCTTTAATTTGCATTTTTCTGATGATTAGTGATGTTGAACGTCTTTTCATATGTGTATCAGCTACCTGTATGTCCTGTTTGGAGATGTGTCTATTCAGGTCCTTTTCCCATTTTTTAATTGTTTGTTTTTTTGGTGTTGAGTTTTATAAGTTCTTTATAAATTTTGGATATTAACCCTTAACAGATATATCAGCAAATATGTTCTCCCATTCTGTGGGTTTTCTTTTTCATTTTGTTGATGGTTTCCCTTGCTGTGCAAAAACTTTTTAGTTCAGTGTAGTTCCATTTGTTTATTTTTTTCTTTTATTCCCCTTGTTGAGGGAAATATCACTGCAGCATTAGTTACAATCACCGAGATATGGAAGCAGCCCAAGTGTCCACCAGTAGAAGACTGGATGAAACAACTATGGGATATTTACACCATGCAATACTACTCACCTGTAATGTAGAAGAAAGTTTTACCCTTTGTGACAGCATGAATGAACCTAGTGAACATTATGCTAAGTGAAATAAGCCAGTAAGAGAAAGACAAATACTATATGATTTCGCTCATCTGTGGAATCTAATGAACAAACTGAACTAATAAGCAAAATAAAGACAAATGTAGAAAGCAGGCTGACAACTAAGTGGGGAGGGTAAGGATAGAAGGGTTGAGCAAAAAAGAAAAAGGACTCATGGACATGGACAACTGTGTGGTGATTGTGGGGGGAGGGGACTATGAGGGGACTTTAAGGAGACTAAATGATAATGGAAAAATACAATAACAATATAATAAATACATTTTATAAATATTAAAACGTTTTTACCAATACTACACTATGTCCTTAGTTTTTGTTTCTGTACCTTGTATTATTAAAATAAAACTTAGAATGGTTTGATATAAGATATTAGATTAAATAATTTTCAAAGATACTATATTCTGTTTTGTAAGGAAAACCATCAATGTTGATTCACCTTCATACATTATCTTTAATAAAGCACTAAGCTATTTTCTTCAATTACCAAACTGTGTTTTGCTGGTATTTTGCCTTCATTGCAGTGTTGAGCAAACATGGGGAAAAACAATGCACATGAAAGTAGAAAGCCAATATTTAGGGTATAAATTCAAAACAGCCTAGACTTTAAAATTTCATTTTGAATGTCAAATTCTTATTAGGCATATTTTATCAGGTTATTAATTTGAGCACAGGATAAGTTAGCAAGGGTATACAAAAGACTTAGACTAGCAATACAGGTCATTCATAATATGGACCTGTGTCACCAAATGTATAACTTTCCTGAAGCTCAATTCTGTTCATTCTTTAGTCTTGAAGATCACCAAACTAGCACATATCTGCTCTCATCTCCTAGGTTCAGCTGCTTCTTCATTCCAATCACACTTCTTAATCAGCAGTGCAAATACTTCAGGCATCCTGGCATTTTCATTAATTTGGCTTGAACACTAGACTGATGATTAATGCACATCCTTCTTTCCTCTTCCCTGACCAGGAATGCCAAAATATTAACTCCTGGAAATGCTTCTTCAGAATCAATAACACACTTAATCCTAAAAAGATTAAAAGATTTGTTAAGCTTCGGACTGATTGTATTTTGTAAATTTTTCTATTTCTGTCCAGCAGAAAGCCACCATGCTTCTTAATATGCCCAATTTTATAACTACTATAACTAGTACATACAAAAAATCTTTTCAAGTCATATTGAATTAAGTGGTTAATGAGAAATCAATAGAGTATCATTCATTCAACAAAAACTCCAATACAAATAGTTGAGGCTCTACACTTCACAAGGTCAAGTAAGTGTTAAATCTCAATCAGATTTTCAGTGACCTATTGAAATTTCAAAGCAAACTCAGGTTTTACACCAAGGTCAATATCTTATGTTATATCCCATTGTTTAAAAAAATAACTTTTTCTGTCATATTACTTTACTGGTATATTGAATTAGATGATATTTTTGCTCATTTTCTAAACTTTGTTTTTTAAGAGCCATTTTTGGTTCACAGCAAAATTAAAGGAAAGGTACAGATTCCCTATACCATATGTGCTCACACATACATAGCCTCCCTCATTACCAATGTCCCCTGCCAATGTGGTATCTTTGTGACAACTGATGAACATACCTTGACATTTCATAATCACCCAAAGTCCATAGTTTACTTCAGGGTTCACTCTTGGCATTGCACATTCTATGGGTTTGAAGAAATGTATACTGACATGTATGGATCGTGGTTTCAGACAAGAGTATTTTAACTGCTCCCAAAATCCATGGTCTCCTTATTTATCCCCCTTTCCCTGCTCATTGTTATTTCTTATTTCTAAAACTGAATTTAGACTTACTGTTTAAAATAAGCCTCAGAATATCAAAGTTTTCAAGCTTATACTTTCAAATAACAAAAACTACACATCTCTAAGATACATAAACTTTTTTCCCAATTTCAAAATTCTGTGATTATGACAAATATGGATCAAGAGCAAATTGGAAATTTCTCCTAAACCTTGAAAATGTGCTTAAATTTGTATAAGTGTAGAGTTAAAATAAATTTGTACAAGGTAACAGTTTGAATTATTATTCAAAATAACATTTTGAAAATATACTTCTAAAATAAATAGCTCATCCTGAGCACAAAAGTTTTTAGAGCAAATTTAGTAACCCCAAGATTTCTTTTAAAAAATAACAATACTGAGAAATTCAATGAAGATTATGAAACCATTAATTTTTTTCTGCTCATAAATTGTGTTTAAAAATCTATTTGGTATTAAAGGGAGCTAATAACTATTAATATATCATTCATATTAGGATACATTTGGAATAATTTAAGGGTGATGGAACTTCCTTACATGAAATCTATTAATTTTAAACAAGTGTTGAAATAATGTTAGAACCCCATAAGTTTTCTGGGTGCTGAGCTGTGTGTGTATGTGTGTGTGTGAGAGAGCTGCTGTGTGCTTTATGAGCTTCTTGTCTGTGCCCCATGCTGAGGGTAGTACTGAAGGAAAAAGGATGTTTTGATGGTGACTGTCATATATTTCTAAATACCAGAAAGTTGAATAAGGAGAACTACATGTTCTCTAAGACATCTTACAATTCTAATAATTCTATGCAAAGTCTAAAATAGTTTTTTAATAAATGAGCTATCATATGTCTTGATCCTCTCAGATCAGTTTACTATCTGCGTCCCAACTCAGCCTAGACAAAGGAAAGGATGGCCCTTTAGTGATCTATAATAGAACACAGGTTTTGATTCTGCTATCTTTGTGGGCTTCCTTCACTTTTTACTTATTTTTATTCCTCCCTTTTATTTTCTCTGCAGGTGAACAAACTACTTGCCCTAGACCCTGATAACTCTGAAAAGCAATCTGAGTTTAAAAATCAATTTAATGACAGGTTCTTAAAGCATTAAGGTCCATTGCTTGCATGCATTTGGGGAAGTTGAATGAGAAGGTGATCTGTTATAACACCTATAAAAATAAATCTACTCTCAGGAGTGAAAGCGGGTGTATGTTGAGCATTGCTACCCATCTCAGTTCTGAGCATCTATGCGTCTCTGCCCAACTCCCCCTTTGGTAAGGGATTAAGGTGGCCTCCGAGTTAGTGTTCACCAGCACTGCTATTTTCTTCAAAATTTGCTGTTTATTACTTTAGTTTACAGGTTGATTAGAATGAATCTGGAATGGTTTATAGACTTAATTTCACAAAATATTACAATTCTTTGCTCTTTCTGGAAGTATGTTTGGTGAATGCAAAGGAAATCAGAGACTTACTGGGAATTCTCGGATGTTGAGTCTGCCGGCACATCACTGTGCTTGGCTCTCTTTTCCTTGCTGCTTTGCCATTAATGTGAAGAACACTGAACATAAGAGTACAGGAGCAGGATGATGGCATTACACTCTTCTCAAAATTATGACTCTTGTTTCCCTACTCCTTCATTTACTGTTTTTCTAAGAAGACAAAAATGTTTTCTTTTAAAATATATTTGTGCTTAATTTGATTATGACTGCTTTGCCCATTCTGTGCAGCCCAAAGAAATCTCACAGTAGCTAATAAAGTACTTTATTTTTAAAGACAGTTTTTTAATATCAGAATCAGCCTTTTTTGTTTCCATGATGTTTTGATTTTGAAAACTGTATTTTTTCATGAATAACTGTGGAAATAAACTGTTTATTTCCAAAGACTGCCTAGTCCTAGTCCAAGGCTAAACAGAATCTCTCCTACTTTGCTGCCTAATGAGTGGTCTTCACACCAGCAGAATCAGCTCTATTTTAGAGCGTGCCAGACTTTAGAATCCCTGGCCCCACCCTGGGCCTTTGCTTTTATATATCCCCAGGTGATTTTTCTGCACATGAATATTTGAAAAGCACTGCTCTAACAATTCTTGTGAATAAAAAGTATTTTTTCATGCCAACCTTTTATTTTGACCTCCAAACCCTAGCTTAGATGGTTTTTATATTTTGTTTAAAGATATGTTCTATCCTTTTGCTAATATGCTTAATATACTCTATCCAAAAAAATTGTAAGGATTTTTTTTTTGTTTCTAAAGAATACCTTGTATTTCTTTGAAGTATTGGCTAAGAATCTTGCATGATGTCAAGACTGTTTATGTAGCAATCTTGTCATGGTTAACAGGACCTCTGGTTGAGCCCAAACTCTTAAGATATCCAAATTTGAGGGGGAAAAAAGTGTAGATGTAGGAAAAATGTGAAATAGTAGGTAATTACGTTGTGAACTGCTTTATTAATCTACCAAAAGATCCCCAATAATAGTCCCTGTTTCATTTATAATAATTTAATTTGTAAAGATTCAATTTATGTACAATTGCTGAACCACACATAAAGCAGCCAGTGGGTTATGACAGTACAATTGTTTGGGGTCATGACCCCAAGAGTGGTTCTATAAATAGACTACCCAGGGATAGTGCCAGGTCTTCCCCTAGTGTCAGCCTGAAGTTTGAAGCATTTCTCCGCATAGATCTTAAAATTCTAGGCACTTTCATTTCAGTTTTTCTAAGTGAGATTTATAATAAGTTTTCAATAGTATAATACAAACATTTTCTGGAAAAATACATAGTATTTGAAAGAAAGTATATGCTACATACATTTAATGTTGAATTATGAAAAAAGAAATGATTTCATATTCATGAAATATTGCATGGTTATTCTTATGTGCTCTTATTAGTATTATGAACCAGAATTTTATTTGTCCCTTGTATTTTTGCAATATTTTATTTTAAATAAAGTATATCAATTTCTTAGAAAATCTGATGTCTCTGGTCCAAAGCAGTTTACTATTATAAAACTTTGATGGGAACTTCCAGATTTCAATGCCAAATTAAATAAAACACTAATACACACCTGTCTCCCTCTACTGAGAATTTAGGTGACTCAGTACAGCACCAGCTTTTCATTCAGCATGACTCATTAAAGCCATTTATAACCATTTCTTGCTTACTCTTCACTTTGATTGAATATTGCCTCCAACTTACCTTGTCCCACTTTGTGTGCCTTCATCGCAGTCCAACGAATCTTTCCCATAGCGCCCCTGCTCGCGCTCTCTCACCTTCCTGCATCTTGGCACACACTGATCACTTTGTCTATAATGTTCACTACCTCTTGCTTGAGAGGTAAATGGCTTTTTGTTCTACAAAAGCCAGTACAGATTTCATTTTGTCCTTGATGACGTCTTTGACCCTTCTGTAATTTCTCATCAATCTCTAGATTTATTCACCACATCCTGCTTTGCTTATTTTGACATACGGTTTGGGAAGGTATTTATTTCTCTTTACACCCCTCACCTGTAACACAGTGGCTGGCCTAGAGCAGTTAGTGACTTTATTATTCAATCAATAAACATTTGCAGACTTACATATTTAAGCATTCTGATTTTATGTCTGAGAAATAAGGATGAGGTGGTCTTTTTTTATATATTTTATTTATTTGTTTTTAGAGAGAAGGGGAAGGAGGAAGAAGGAGAGGGAGAGAAACATCAATGTACGAGAGAAACATCAATCAGTTTCCCCTTGCACTCCCTCAGCTAGGGACCTGGCCCACAACCCAGGCATGTGCCCTGACTGGGAATCAAACTGGTGACCTTTCAGTTTGTAGGCTGGTATTCAATCCACTGATCCACACCAGCTAGGACAAGGCAATCTGCTGTACAAGAGTTTTGTGTTTAATGACAGGTTAAGGGTTATTATAATGTATAAATGAATATGTAATATAATGTAAGTTATTTATGCAGCAACAAGTAGTAAAGCAGAGAATCCTGAATCAAAAGCAGTATACCCTTTATGAACAATAGTGAAATTTATTGACTCAATAAAAGTACTTGGCAATTTTAATTTGTTTTTAGCTATTCTCTATGCAGGATTTTAAAATAATTGTAAATCTTCATTAATAAAATAAATGTATAGCGTTAGGTGCTAACTTGTTCAATATAAACAGCTAACATCTTAAATATTTTATTCCACATCGATCCTGGTAGTTCCAAACATTGGTCAGCCTTGTGGTCTGAGTCGTAGCACAGAGTGATCAGCTGTTGGTATGAAGTACCCAGAGGCATCCAAAAAAAAAAAAAAAAAAAACCCCAGACATTAAAAGAAATAGATACTTAAAGTAGCAAAATTCTCAAGAATTTCATCATAGTTATTAGATTTTTATGAGTCCCAAAGTGGCTCATGAAGACTAGTAGACATGACAATTAGAGGATGATAAGACCACAATTAAGAGTATTTCGGATACATCTTAGCCAGTTGCTCCAGATTCTGCACACTTCGTTTCTGGAGGCGTGCTCAGTGCAGAACAACCAGTTGGCCTCTTGCTGCACTGGTGCCGCAACAGCAGCTATGTTTATGGGCCTGTAGTTACTTACATGGGTAAAACATTTGTTTGAAGTTTTCATCCTGGAAGGGGAGGATATACCTAAATAACTATCTGAATGAAGGCAAATGAGATGCAGAGTGGAAACAGTGTATGGATTACAAATATAAACTATGGTCACATATCAGAAACAATCATTGTATCTGAATTATTTCTTATTCAAGGGTCACACACAGATCACTTAAATAGTAACAATTTAATTGTCAGTGCTGTTAACATGATATCAGTCTGTTTAATTTTTCTTATATATTTCATGATCACAGATTTCCTCCAGGCTTTTCCAATACTGCCTGTCAATCCTACCCCTTTCCTCTGTGCATTTTCTTTTATAGCTCTTCTGTAACTATTTCAAACCTTTCACTCCTTCCCATCCTACACCACTATATAGCCCAGCCTTTCATTTCACCCAGGAATAGCCCTATGCTCAGCCACCATCTACAACTTCACTAACCTACTTGTGTTTCTACTAACCTATCCCTTTTACTGTCTATCTAAAGGGAGAATTGTTCTCTACACTTTAAAGGCCTTCTTGAAAATCTTGTGTCAACTTCAACCGTACTCCCTTCCTTCCTTCCTTCCTTCCTTCCTTCCTTCCTTCCTTCCTTCCTTCCTTCCTTTCCCTCTTTTTCCCTTTCTTTCTGTTTCCCTCTCTGTCTCTATCTTTATGTTTTCTCTTTCTTTCTCTTTCTTTCTTTTTCTTTTTCATTCTTTCATACATTCTTTGAAATTCCACTCATAGATATTATTCTGATTGCTGATGAAGTGCAGTTGAAGAGGGGCCCTACTAGCAGGTGCTCACAGCCCAGTGGGGATACACTGGAATATAAGAATAAACATCTACTGAATCCTGTCCGTCAACCTGTACACCTATTTGAAAACAAAAGAAACAGCCTACACGTTCTGTAAATTTTCCTGCATTTATGACTCATCTCTCTTTATCTCTCTTTACCAATTCAAAGGTAAACTTTTACTTGGTTCTTAAATTTATGTACTTCATTTTCACATTTTTAATTTTATGTGTCAACATGATTAGACTAAGGAATATCCAGGTAGTTGGTAAAACATTCTTTATGGGTGTGACTATGAGAATGTTTCTGGAAAAGATTAGCATTTGAATTTGTAGCCTACATGAAGATCATCCTCATCAATACAAGTGGGAATCATTGCCCTGGCCTGGCCCAATGGCTCAATTGATTGGTGTGTTGTCCCAGGTACCAAAAGGTTGTGGGTGCATTCCCTGGTCAGGGTGCCTTCCTAGGCTGTGGGTTCATAACCTGATTGTGGCATGTACAGGAGGCAACCAATCTGTGTTTCTCTACCACATCAATGTTTCTCTCTCTCTCCCTTCCTCTTTCTATAAAATCAATGAATATATCCTCAGGTGAGGATTAAAAAAAAGAATGTAAATAGTCACAACTGTGAAGTAAGGAAAGCCCTATCTAAGCAAGAGATGGCTAGTGCTTCATTCAGCCAAAAAGGTCGAAGTAGTTCTGGAAACTTTGGACATGGTCATGGAGGTGTTTTTGGTGGTAATGACAACTTTGGTTGTGGAGGAAACTTTAGTGCACAAGGTGGCCTTGATGGTAGCTGTGGTAGTGGCAGATATGGTAGCAGTGGGGATGGCCATATGAATTTGGTAATGATGGAAACCATTTTGGAGGTGGCGGGAGCTACAATGATTTTGGCAATCACAACAATCCATTTTCAAGTTCTGGACCCATGAAAGGAAGAAAATTTGGAGGCAGAATTTTCTGGTCCCTATGGTGGTAGAGGCTAATACTTTGCCAAATCACAGAACCAAGTTGGCTATGGCAGTTCCACCAGCAGCAGCAGCTATGGTGGTGGCAGAAGGTGTTAACTACTGCTGGGAAACAAAGCCTTAGCAGAAAGGGAGAGCCAGAGAAGTGACAGGGAAGCTACAGGTTACTACAGATTTGTGAACTCAGCCAAGCACAGTGGTGGCAGGGCCTACCTGCTACAAAGACATGTTTTAGACGATACTCATGTGAATGGGCAAAAAACTCGAGAGGATCAGGTTTGAGGCTAATTTTATAACAGGTTATTTTTGTTTCTGTTGTATGGAAATTATAAAGCATTCTAACAAAGGGTTTTTAATATAGTTTCCTTTTTGCACCCATGCTGTTGGTGGCTAAATGGAATATCTGATCCTGATGCTGAATAAATGTGTCTTTTTAAAAAACAGTAAATAAAAATTTAAAAAAGGATGTATACTATTCTTAATATTCCATAATATAAATATGGAATTTAATAATGATCTGATTGTTCAATCATTTGGCCTGAAATGATTTTGTTTAAAAGTGTATTCAAGGTGACTGTTTTTTCTGTGACTATTCCATCACCACGAGCCCAGAGAGCACGGCCGTCACTGTTGAGGGTTGAGAAGTGAGATCATCAAGCCACAGAGAGATTCTCTGAGGCCTGGAAACTTAATGAAATTTGCCTTGTTGAGTTTTGAACTTACTTGGGATGTGACCCCACCTTTTCTTCCAGTTTTGCCTCCTGAAATGGTAATGTCTGTCCAAGGCCTGTACATTATATTTTAGAAGCAGATAACTCATTTCCAATTTAACATCTCCACAGATAAAGAGGAAATTTTCTCCAGAATGGGTCTCACCCTCTCACCCATACTTGAATTTAGGTGATTTTGAAGATGAGGTTTTGGACTTAGAGTTGATGCTGGAATGGGTTAATTTTGAGGAATGTCATGATGTCATGAAAGCATTTTGCACATGGAAAGGACATGGGTTTAGGGGGCAGAAAGTAGGTGGGTTGAATTGTGTCCCTAGAAAGTTATGTTAAAATTCTAATTCCCAGTGCTGGTAAATATGACCTTATTTGGAAATGAGGTCTTTACGAGATATAATGGAGTTAAATCATATTAAAATGTGGTCATATTGCATTAGGGTAAGCCCTAATCCAGTGACTTGTGTCTTCATAAAAGAAAGGGGAGGAAGATTTGGACACAGAGACACAGGAGCATACAGAGAAGAAGGCAATGTGGCAACAGAGACAGAGACAAGATTGATGTAAACCAAAAGATGCCCAGTATTACAGCAACTACCAGAAGCTGGAAAAGACAAAGAAGCATTCTCCCCTAGAGCTTTCTCAGGGAGTACGGCCTGCTGACACTGAGTTCAGACCCCTGGCCTCCCCAGCTCTGACAGAATAAACCTGTTGTGTTAAGATGACAGTTTGTACTGTAGCCTTAGAAAACTAATACAGATTTTGGTAGTCTTTTCAAAGTAGTCCATTCAAAGTAACATTGAACAAACATACCATACAAAAAGCTCAACTGAAAGAAACACATGAAAATTTAAAACAACCCTAAGGATAGCTTTCTAAATTTAGAGCACTTGAACTTGTAACTTTTCATGTGTTTATAACTTGTGACATTTGCTTAGAGAGAAACTTCAGAAAATTAACATTGTCTTTCTTAACATCAAATCATGTCTGTGTTATTTTATAGAACTCCTTAGTTTGGTTGTTGGTATTGTATTTTTGTGGCTATTAGTTGCATTGTAAGTGTTAAAAAGAGTGTCATGGTGGAAAGTTGGAAAATTTGGAGAGACAAGATCAGTATATATTGAATAGCCAGGAATGGTTTTTCATAGAGTTGAGATGAGCATCAAAAAAGGTGGAAGATGAGAGGCCAGAAAAAAGACAGCAGGAAGTGACCATATCTTAGTTCAAATAAATTGTATGAGCAAAGATGAATGAATTGGACATTTCATATTATGTCAGTGGACATTAAGAAAATCAACTTAATATAGTTAATTTTCTGATGTATTTGATTAATGTTAATTGCCTATTCAGATAAATCAGGTTCTCATTTTTTTGTTCTAGTTAATTGAGATTCATATTAATTATAAAGGAAACTAGAAAAATTATTTAATTTTTATTTGCCTACATTTAATCTTTTATCCAGGTATACATTTATTTATATTTAGTATGGCTTAGTATGGAGAAAATGCTTCAGAATGTAAATAGCTGAAACAAGCTTTTTTTTTTAAGAGAGAAGGGGAAGGGGAGGAGAAAGAGAGGGAGAGAAACATTAATGTGTAGTTTCCTCTGACGCCTTCCTTGCTGGGGACCTGGCCTGCAACCTAGGCATGTGTCCTGACTGGGAATCGATCCGTGACCCTTTGGTTCACAGGCTCATGCTCAATCCACTGAGCTATACCAATACCAGCCAGGGCTAAAAAAAAACAAGTATGCTATTAAGTAACCCTATGTACTCTTCTGTGTTTAAAAGTATCTGCTTTTATTAATATAGATAATTATGTCAAGTTTTGTCTTCATCTTGAATTTTCTAATGTAATTTTACCTTTTTGTGTAAAAAATATATGTATAGTTCAAAGTAAAATAAATTTTGTGGGTCTATTGCTACCTACTGTGTATAAAGATCATATTTTAGTAAAGTATATAATATCCTCAAAGAACAATCTCAAACATGCTTGCAATAGCAATTGGAGAGGTATGAATGAGTACTTTTCATCTTACTTCGTGTAATTTGTTAGCAATATTTCTGTGTTTCTTAATAACCTCTATAAACATTGCAAATGGCAATACTACAAGATAGTGTGGAGTTTATATTTGTTCATATTGGAGTAGGAAGTTGAAAAAATATATTTCCTTCTCAAAATTGTTAAAAATTAAGGTTAATTTTTTAAAGGAGAAAAATACATGATTAAAAGTTTTCTGGCACTGGCTGAGTTACCTCAGTTTATTAGAGCATTGTCCAGGTATACCAAGGTTGCAGGTTTGATCCCTGATCAGGGCACATACAAGAATCAACCAATGAATGCATGAACAAGTAGAACAATAAATCAATGTCTCTCTCTCTCTTCCTCTCTCTCTCTTTCTTTCTCTCTCTCAGTAACATAAGATTTGATCAAGAAAATATGTACTAATTGTATACATAATGTGTTTTGTTCTCTACATAGGTTTTCTGAAAGCAAAATTATCAGTCTAATTTCTTAGTTGTCACATTCATTTGTTATTAGAAGAGCACTTCAGTCATTTGAAATCGAACATGCTGTTGTTCTTTTAAGGTTGATATAATTAACAGTTAGAAAGTAGTAACATTTACAGCATTTTTAAATCTTTAACAGGATGAATGATAGTGAAATTTAATTAATCTATTTAATTATAGGAGCCATTAATTTTGTCTTTTTAAAGCAAATGAATTAAATATCCCAGACATAAAAACTACAGTTTCTTGAAATTTTGGTTTTAAAGTCTCATTATTATGGAAATTATAAAAGAGCATCTATATTACTAGGATTTGATCACTGGAACCTAACAATTGGCCAACCTACAACTGTCACCTGTTTTGGTTTTTCTTTACACGCTTTTTCTAAACATCACATTTCAAAATCATTCAATAGACAAATACTATGTGATTTTACTTCTATGTCAAATGTAATGAACAAAATAAACAAACAATAAACAAAAAGCATTCAATAGAAATTAAAGTTCTACAGAACAAATTCCCAAAAAAAGTACCCTAGCATCCCTCCCTGCAAAGATGCATGTATTGTATTGTTAATTTTTAAAACTTCATATTTTCTGATGTTTCAATATCCCCACAATAGACTGTGAACACCTCATCCAGGCAACCAGGTGCACCAGTGTGATAAGGCTAGTTCCTGCCACCAGTTCCCCTTCTTGCCCTCCCCCGAATGTGACCTAGTGGCATTCAAATGAACCAGTAAAATCCCCTCCTGCCTTTTGCTTGTGTACCCTACCCTAACCCCAATCAAAACATTTTCCCATGTGGCCCTCACTCTTTCTTGATTCCCCAACTGCTTTCTTCACCCTGATCCCTAGCACTGTGCCCATATGTGCCAGGCGTCCTTCTTCTAGGGCCTGTTAATGTTAATAAATCTCTTTTACTTTCTTTTTTTATGGTTTTGTGAACTTTTTGTTTTTTTCTCTCTTTTGTTTTATTGTTGTTCAAGTATAGTTGTTTCCATTTTACCCCATCACCCCCCTGACCCCAGTCATCCCTACCTCCCACCCTCAACACCTTTCCGTGGTGTTAGTTCATGCCTGCACCATGCTGATCATCAGAAATCCTCATGTTTAAGTAACAGAATTATTCCTTACAATACAATACATCCAAATGATTTAATATGAATATTGGATGTTGTGTATTTTTCTATTTGCCATGGTAAATGTCCAATGACATATGTACATTACATCCTCGGAGTGATTTAACGAAGCAACGCGAATATATTGTTTAATTAATAAATGGCCAATAAATAAATAAATGTATTGACCATTTAATAAATTAGTACCTACTGAGTATCTTTTTCATGTCATCATGATTCTAGGAGGATACAACAATAAATGAAAGAAGTGAGATTACTGATGTACAAGCAAGCCTGGTTTCAGCCAGAAACAGAAACAGAAAAAAGGCAACATGAGTAAAGGTCATGAATGTGAAAAAAGGGGTGCAAAATAGGGAGATAAATAGAAGCAAAATTCAGGTACTGTATTTTCAATTCAGGGCTGAGAACATTTACAGATGTCTGAGACAGTGATTTCCCCCAAAACTTTGAGGCTGAGATGAGATTTAAGGCATACCTAGTACGTATCTCGCCAGCCCTTGAGTAGCCTGTTGGGGGCCTGGGCCAGCTGGAAACGTGAGTCTGGTTTCCTTTAATCTCAAGGAACTCTGTCCTTTTTTTCCAAGATGTTATTCCAAGTATTATTATTTTCTGTGCATATTGTGGCAAAATATATTTGAGAAGCATCAAATAATCTTTTTGATAATTTTAAGGAGTTTGGATAAAAGGTGTTAAGGAATGGATTACAATAATCTGATTTATGTTCTCAAAAGATCTCACTTTCTCACTTTTACAGAGAAGATTACAGAAGAGTTTAATTTAAAAAAAAAGCAGGGTGATGAATAAGGATCCTTTTGTAATAGTCTATTCCAGGGTCTTTCAAAATGTATTCCAAGAGCAAGCAGCATCAGCATTACCTGAAAACTCATTAAAATGCAAATTACCAGCCCTACCTCCTTCCCCAGAATTACACTAATCTGTGTTTTAACAAAGCTTCCAAGTAATTCTGGTGCTCACTGAATTTTGAAGACCACAGTTCTAATCCAGAAATGACGGCTTGGGGGCAATGGGAGTTACAGAGATGAAGAGAATTAAAATAGATTTTATGGGGCTTTTAAAAGTGAGTCCAACGATGAATACTTCAATGTTAAATGTTAACCATAGCAATGGACTGATTCCAATGAATACCACTACATAATTTCATTTAACAAAAAAAATCCAAAATTACCTGGTGTTACTTTATATAATATAAATGTTTATATATGTATGCATAGTATAAAATGCACAATAATATTTGTATGTCTAAGTATACATATATGCATATGTATATAATATGTATCTGTATGATATATGTGTATACACACACGAACATGATTTCTTTGTTTTAAAGAGAGGTCATCTTGATGAATGTATTGTGTATAGGCCCAAACCAAGCAAGTATTTGGTAGGAATGATTCTATGGTGTAGAAATGGACAGGTATTAAGGCCAGCATCATCATTTTCTCAACATGGTTGCATCTACCATGCTTTATAGTATATAACCTGTGTTTTCATTTGAGTACAATCAGAAGCATGCTAACTGATTTGAAGGTATTTCTTGGAAAGAGGCATTATGATCTCTACCTGGTCAAGAATACAAATTAAATTCTTTATTTTTCATAACAAAACTGGAACTATGACGCTTACCTAAAGCATCTTATTAACAAATGGTTTGTTCAAAGTGTATCTACAATGACCTAAGCTTCAAATTAGGGGTACCCATTTGTTGTGGAAAATAACAGAGGAGTGGTCTGATAGGAAATGAAAATTCTTCAGAAAGCAAGAGACAAGAACCTGGCTGCCCATAGTCAGAGAAGGCATCTTGGTTGTGAGGACTGTCATCAGGGCTTTGAAGGAAAGGCAGGCATGATAGGGGCAGAAGGAAAACATAAGACATGGTTCACAGTGCAAATAGCATTTGCAAGTGAGGGGTCATGGGGGAGGTGAGTAGGATCATAGAGTCAAAAGGCAGAGCACACAGACCATTCTGGACTGAATCACTGTATTGCTGCAGGGGAGCAATAATAGCAGGTTTGGGCTGTTAGTCTGGCGCTAGTTTCAAAGGGAGTGCTAGGTTGAAGAATTGGCGGAGGAACCCTTTAAAATTGTTTCAGTGGGGATTTCCATGCTAAATATATTATATGGAGTACCTGACTTGAAGAGAGTTTTGGAGACATCTAGAACAACCCAGGTGCCCTGTGATTGCAGTGAAGCAGACAACAGGGGAGATGCCATCCTGCCACAGCACAGCAGCAAAAGCATCTCCTTGGAAACAGTAAATCCCGAGGATTGGGCAATGTCTAGATCTTTTTTTTATATACTTTACCTAAATCAACCTTACTTACATATATTAGAAATGTTAATAATTGGTCACTATATGGAATTTCAGTTCTGAAATAATTAAAAATGACTTGTATTATAAGCATTAGTGTGGTGGATTGCATTGACAGAGACTAATACCTTAAAAATTTCATGACTGAAATAGCAAAGATATTTCCTTATTATGAGCTAAGAAAATTATTTTAATATATAGGCAATTCTGTATTATATTAAAAAGTTGGCCCTTATGAAGACAGGGGATTTAGGAAGGTAATTCCATAGAAGGACAAATCTCTGCTCATCCAATCATCATTGGTTTTGGGTATTTTTAAAGAAATAAATCTACCAATAACAACTAATTTACATGTCATTAATATGGTCACATCTTGGTATTGAGGTTCTCTAGAATGATAGCATATTTCTATTTCCTTCTCACAGACATTACCTATCTTATCTTATCTTATTGTGTTTTCTGGAAGTTTTATTTTATTATCTACACACACCATGGACTTGTCAGAATCTTAGGGCATGGGATAGATAAAAAGATGAAAATAAAACAATAACAAAAAAGGCTAAGAAGTGTGCAATACATAAAATGATATAAAAAACCACTATGAATACATCTACATTCCTTGCACAAATACTTATTGAGTGTTTACTACGTGCCAGATACTGTCAGTGCAGAAGATACAGCAAAGAACAAAACTGAGAGAAATCCCTGTCCTTGTGGAAATTACATAATAGAAGTATATTAGAAGTTTTACAGGATAAGCTTTGGTGGCTCAAAGTCTTGATTGGGGAAAGTCTTGCTTTAAGTTCATGCTCACTTACATTATTACTAAGTAAGTAGAGTAATGAAGTTAGCACCTTAGCATTCAAATCCCAGAAGAAAATGAAAAAATGTTTCTGCAGAAATGTTTTAAATGTATTCCTGAAACAAATGGTGTGTGATAAAAAAGCTCATTTGCAGATTGTTGCTAATTGTGTATCTTACATGTACTTTTGCTTCCTTCAGTATGAATTACAGTGCTAAAAAATGATTATACATTTTACAAAAGAGAAAAAAATTTACTGCCTGGGTCCTATAAAATTTAATGGCCTTTGCTTTCATAATGTTTTATCATTGGCTCCGATGGATTAGGACAACTTTCATGCTGAACCTGTGAATAATTAAACATTCACATGTGAAGCAAAGTGAGAAGATTAGAATCTTATTTAAGGGATACTAGAACTGTCAGATATTATAAAGTGTTTTGAGTAGAGAGCAACAAAAGTACTGATTACTGCTTTGAAATATTATCATAGTCGTCACTGAAATGTTATTTTTTTCCTTAATGACTCTGAAAAGCTTGAGACATTCCCTTTTCCTCCTTTATTAGGTGGTTAGAAATGGATCTTGGGGAATACATTTCCTTATTGCCAACAATAGCAATCATTTTACCAAGGAACTTTCTAAAACAGTTATTCAATGGCCGAGTTTCAGCCACTTGCATTGTGGGTGCTGCGGACTGCATGTTTGTACCCCCATTTACACTTGGAGCCCTGACCCTGAATAAAACAGTATTAGGAGATGGGGCTTATGGCAGATCATTAGGTCATGGCAGTGGAGCTGCCGTGATGAGATCAGTGTCTTCATAAAAAAAGGAAGAGAACTCCCATTCTCTCCCCCTCCCCTCCTCCCCTCCCTCTCTCACTGCCCCTCCCCCTCCCCCTTCTTCTCTCCCTCTCCCTCTTCCTCTTTTTCCCTCTTTCTGCTATAACCTACTAGTATTATGTGCAAAGGTCTGACCTCCTTGCTTCAATGTGGGGCTAATTTGTAATACATCTTAGGCGCCAGAGCTTCCTAGTGCAATGAGGTAGACACTAGTTTCCAGCTAAAGGCTAGAATGGGTTAGCTTCTATTCCTCTGCCCTGTCTCTCTTTTGCCCCACATGCCCCTTTTCCTCAGAGCACTCTCCCAAATAAATTGCTGGAGCACGAATTCCTGTCTCAGGCTCTGCTCCCATGGTACCTAGCCTAAGACACCATATATTTCATATGTGGAATTAAGGTTTTTTTGTTTTTTTTTAGAAGACTCCACTGCTTCTAGGCCTTTTCCACCTCTTTAAATCTGCAAACGCAGTTGATGCCTCACAAACCAAAGGTGGTTGCTGGAGTGTTCACATTCCCTTAATTTCCTGTTTGCTCCTGAATCACTTGCTTACCCTTTTCACTTGGACCTCTGGTGCCAGATTGCAAATTGACTTCCGTATCCTTTCTGACACCTTCAGCCCACTGCATTGCCTTCCTGGGACACTGAATGACACTGCAGCTTCCAGCTTCTTCAGGACTGCCAGGCTTTTGTTTTTCTTAGTGGTTCTGCTGAGGGTACATCCTGCCCCACAGACCTGCCTTAATCTCTTGGGAGATGTGGGGTAGAAAGGAGGGAGATGAGGTCAGGTGGCATTTTGTTTTGTTTTGATGACCTGTAAGAAAAGAGAAAACGAGAATGGATCTACCATGATCACTTTAAGGAAAAGTTACAAAATAATGTAAATAAGCTGAAGAGAAAACATAGTAGCATCCCAAGAGTGGGGAGCAGTGGCAAGGATTTCTCTGAGAATGTGTCACAAAGACACCAACTCTTGGAGCATTAAGACAAGGCTGGAGGGACAGAAACCCTGCAGCAACCAGTTAACAGTGAGAGTCAGGGAGAGGCATCAGCAGGAGGCTGCACTTGCAGGCAGGATGCTCCCTGGATGAAAAAGGTGACTTTTCCTCTTTCCACTGCTGTTTACCTGCCTATATATAACCAAATTGTTAAATTATATCTGCCCTCATCTTTTTTTATTACTTTTGGAAATTTATTTAGAAAATAAAGATGATAGAATTATCTTTCCTAGTTAAATAGATGAAAGCTCTTAAAACTTGTAAGTAAATAAAATGAAATAGAGACCAACATTTTGTGTGTCTATCCATACAGTATAGTTCCTATTTATTAACAAGCAAGACAATGAGATAAGATTTTTTTTTTAAATTTTTGGGGAAGGAAGTTTGGGGGAGGGGCTTGGGGAGGAGTCTGATTTTATTATGATTATAATAATAACAGTAAATAGTAGCTGATAACCATTATGTATTTACTCTGCCAGACACTCTTTTAAGCACTTTACATATCTCTTATTGAATGCATGTAACAAACCTGTAAAATAAGTGTTCTTGTTTTTTCTGTTTCACAAGAAAACAACTGAAGCACACACAGATTTAGTTTATACAACTAAAAAGAGGTAAAGCCAAGAATAGAATGTGAGAGACTGTTCAGAAGATGTAGCAAAGACTAGCTAGGTATCCAGACCATCACTTCTTTTATCTCAGTATGAGAAATTGGGGCAAGGGGCACAGCTACAGGTGATCATGTGAGAAGGGTCTGGCCCATGGAAGGGCTGTGGGCAGCTGTGTGATGACAGAGGAGGAGCATGTACTTTCCATCTTTGCAACCCACTTTCCGTCACCAAATGGGATAACACACTTGAGTTGTGATACTTGTCTTGGACCATATGGCAGAACAATGTCTGAGGATGGCAGAGGAATAACAGAAAAGCAGCCAGCTTCCCTGACAGTCGTGGAGCTATTTTACCAGCCTTGAGCTATACACACTTTGAGATGGAAGAAACACAAGCTTCTTTTTTGCTTGAGCCTTATTCTTTTGGGACTCTTGTTTCAGCAGCCTACCTTATGTCATCATTAATTCAGAGAAGCATCATACTGTTTTAAAAGAAGCATTCTGCAGTGTATTAGGAGATCAGAAAACTAGAAATTCTGTTTAGCAAAAAATAAGCCTATAGACAAATTAAGGATATATGGGTAAAATGAGTGAGTTCGAATGACATAACCTAAGGTCCCTTCTAATTTCAAATGCTGTGAAAATAATGTTAGAATATGAAGAAAATATTTAGGCAATATCATTTCACCAATTTAGAAGAGGTGAATAAATTATGACTTTCTATCTTGATAAGTGTGAGACTAATATCTTTAAAAATTGCTTAAACAAAATTCTTTCCATAAAATCAATTCATGAATAGTTCCAAATGTAAGCATTTTCTTTAAAAGCTCTGAATTTTAAATTTGCCTTCCCAAAAATGGTAAAACAATACATTACTAGAATATTTTAATACATATCTATCATATCTATTGCGTATGCTCTAAACATTACAGAAAATTTTTATACTGAAAAATATCAACATTGATAGAAATATTGTAAAGGTTTCAAATATGTTTACTGAGCATGAGCATCCACCAGAGCACAATCTGAGGAAGACAAGCCCCACACCTGTTTCAGGCACTGCTGGATTCTCTGTGTGTGGCAAGGAGCCTGGCATGTTGTAGCAATTCCATATGTATTTGTTGAAGGAATGAATAAATGCATGTAACTACTGTACTGTGATAGATGATTACACAAACTGTTGGTAAAACCTTCTCATGGTGAAAGTTCCTTGGAAAAATGATCCTAAAATATAACACTCATCTCATTAAAAATAAGTTTCAATTTAGATATACACAAATTATTTTATTTTGAAAATAAATGACTTCGGTTAATTTTCTCCCATGTGTTGGTTTTTAATTTCCATAATCACCAATCTTTAATCTTAATATTATATTCTCATCTTCTTGCATCATTTTTTATTTAAGTTTTTCTCTTGTCTCAAAGGGCCAAGGAATTCATCACAAGTCCTACATGTACTGGCCAATTTATAAAATTTCCTAAATTGTTCTCATTTCTTTAGTTATATTTCAGAGTAAGAAGTTCAAGTATTCCTTTGATCTCCTGAATGGTGCTTACTTCCTAGGGCTCACAGACAAGTCATACTTGAGTCTGTTTTTTTATTATTATTTTTCATGTATTTGTATAGTATATAAATAGATCTCAGCAATATGGAAGGACCAATGAAAAAACAATTCTGATATGTGGTACATATATTTCATTAGTGGAGAATTTTTTTCCAAACTAGAAATAAAATTTGTATTAAAATGTTCAAGAAATGATGAGGTTGACTCCTATTTCCTGCATATCACCTCACAAGAGTAACTCTTTCAACAGCTGTGAAGCAGTAAATGAAATATTGACTGAGTTACTTGTCATTTAATTTACAATGATTTCATCACTTTTCAAGTGCTAGGCAAGGCACAGGATATAATTCAATTGTATCCTTTTTTGTAACTTGAAGACCTAAGACAATACCTTATAAGTTAACTGGAACACAAAATGGTTAACACAGTTTTGTGAAATAATTAGTAAAAGTGTCATGTCATGGTCAATTAGTTCCTCAGCATTTTCCTGCTTACCATTTTTCTCTGCATTTTAGTTAAAATTCAGTGTTAAATGTTTCATGAGTTTGTATTCCTTTTTTGTTTATAGTTCTTGCATTGATACTTTGTAATCATTACTGAATTTGTAAACTTTACTAATTAAAAGTCATGTTTAGGGAGTACGCTACCTTCATATTGTTTCCTGGAAGATGTGACAAATTCTAATTTTATTTTCTGTTGTGCATATTCTTTTCCCACTCAATTAAGAAAGGTTCGTCTTGAGGGAAAAATTTGGGAATGCTAAACTTTAGACAGGAACATCTATTTTTGTAATTAGTGTTAATTAACTGCTCTGTAAATGTTCTAATGGCCCCTATATTAACTATTTCTTTTTACAGAGCTGAACTATATTACTTTAGTAGAGCTGAACTGATTTCTCAGCCAAATCCTTAATTTTATTTTACTGCAATTTAAACATTTTGAATTGGGAAGAGAAGATGAGCTTGATGGCCCTGAAAAGTCTTATTATTCCATCTTAGATGTAAATTACTGGGCCTGGAATAAAACTGGTACTCAAGGGTCACTCACAGAATAAGTGAAAGAAAGTGATGTGACATTATCAGAGAGAGGTTGTCTGGTGCACCAACCTCCAATTTGTACTGGACCTTCATGTCAGTTCAAAGAGGAATAAATATTTCTGTATATCCATTAACTCAGACATGGAATCATTCTTCCGTTTTCCTTCTTCTGAGGTGCATGTTCACTCCACTTCACTGTCCTGTTGATGTTAACATAAAATCTGCTGGGAGTTAGGGTTTTCACTTCACTGGTTCACCTTCATGGCCACCACTCCAGTCAAAGCCACCACGTTATCTCTCCAGGACAGTTCTAGTAGTATCTCGATCTCCCTACATGCATTCTTAACCTTCTAAAATTCATTCTCCATCGAAAAACTATACATGTATTTTGCCATTGAAAACATGTATCAGATTATGTTTGCCTCCTATTAAGCATCACTAAAATTTTACTCCTATACATAGGGAAAAAGTTCAGCTTTCTTAACATTCTGCACAACTGTCCTATGTGCTATGCCTAGATACAATGACCTTCCTTTCACTCCTTAAGTATACCAGGGTTATTGCTGTTTGTTCTCAAATCTCAGGACCTCCACCCATGCTGCTTTATTTGCTACAATGCTCTTTCCTCCAGCCTCGATATGTCTGACTCTCATTCTTCAAAACTTATATTGTTTTATTTCCTGAGGGATTTCTTCTCCAACTCCCACAATATAATGGCATCTTTCAGTCATTTTTCCCCTTCTGTTTGGATTGCTTGTCATGGCACTGATAAATTTTGTCATTATGTATGTATTTGTATATCTTTCTTTAAAAAGTCTGTCATTCCACCAAACTCTAAACTACATGAAGGCATGGACTACATCTATTCAGTTCATCCAGGGTCTAGCATATGCATGTGTTCAACTTTCTGAATGTAAATTTCCTTAAATGTTTGATTATTTAATATAAAAATATATTTGGTGTATTTGGGAGACTATAGGGATTTAAAATGGATATTAGCACTGAGACTTCTTTGAAATAATTGGTGATTTATATATGTAAATCTTTAATTGTCTTCCTTCTTTTATAATTAATAACTATTTTTAAGTTCTGTTGAGCCTCCCTAAATATTATCAGACACCTTGATAATAAAGCAAACTAAACGTACTAGCTCAGTGAAGTTACAGAGGATGCCACTGTGACATAGTCAGAATGGTGCCTCAGAAGTGGGGAGTCAAGATTGGCATTTGCAGTATGGTTGTCTGGATATAAGAGGTTTAAGGTGGATTTTCCAAGGCAGGCAAATGATTGGGAATGGAAAGGTTAGGATACAACAGTGTAGGATTTTGAATATAGCAAAGCAAAGGTTTTGATAATTAAATCTTTGATTTCGCCAATTAAATTGTCATGATAACTGAACTGTTTACTCAGGTGAGCAGAATGGTTATATTTAATAAATGAATCCACAGGAACTGCCTAAAGCAAAAAAAGTCATTTATTAATTTATAATTGTACTTTCCCTAAACAAAACTTTCCTCATACAAGCTACAAAGTCATGTTGATGCAGGAGATTTCTACTATGGCATTAGCAATGCCATGTTTGATGAGGTTGGTCACAATTATTCTAAAGAATAATAATACCATACTACACAATTTATTTTACTATACAATTTGCAAGACAGAAAAAAATGTTCCAAAATATATTTGACTGTCTTGTAGCCTGTCAAGGCCAGGCAGGCCCACTTGAAATTTGGGCAGATGGAATAAAATTCACAGAGTGGTGGGAATGCCTGAGATGCTTTTATTCAAGGGTGGGGTGATCCACCCACGCTGCAAGCCCTGTGTTGTGCCAGCAGAATCCCAACTCCCTTACATATTAAATACACACGAAGGCGGCAGATTGCCGAGATATTATATAACAAAGAGTGATTCTGCGCATGCGGGCCCATTCTCAAGGGTATGGAGACACTGCTTCTCTCGGTTGCCCAGACATCTGGTTGAGGGAGCCTCACTGACTCCGTTTCCCCTACACTGACTAATAGAAAAGTAGAATGAGAGAGGATATTTGATAAAACAAGCTTTCCAATGTAGGCCACGATTTCCCAAGAATGGTTTGACAAATACTGTTTCTGAGGAAGATTCAAGATGTTGTGCTAAAGTCTGTCTTCAAACACATTTGAAAATGAGTTAAATAATGTTAAATAGGTGTTCCCTTCCCATTCAAGGCATTTCAGAGCCTTTAATATGTTAAGATTTGTTGGGAGTTTCCAATAGTGGGAAGAAACAAACAAAAAAAGCTCTCCATGTTTATTTGACCAAGGTATCTTACCTTGAAAAGGGTCTCCTGGGGACTAATGGAGCTCACTTTAAGAAAGTCTTTTACACCCTGAGCAGTGTGTCTCAGTTGGTTGGGTGACCTTCAGCAAAGCAAAAGGTCCCTGGTTCCTTTCCTGGTCAGGGCACATGCCTGGGTTGCTAGTTAGTCCCAGTGCAGGGGCACATGTGAGAAGCAACTGATTGATGTTTTTCTCTCACATTGGTGTTTCTCTCTCTCACTTTATCCCTCCCTTTCCTTCTCTAAAATAAATAAATGAAATCTTTTTAAAAGTCTGTTATAATAGAATTATATATTAAGATATTTTGTAGTTATACTTGTTCTTACCTTCAAAACTATGGGTGAATAAATATATATAACCAGTAATATTTAAAGCTGTGTGTCAGGATATAAGTAATATTTTACAAAGATTACTTGATGATCTTTCTGGGAACAAATACAGTACTTAGTCTTGAATAATTGTCTCCTTTTGCATCTTTATTTGCACTGAAATTAAGTTTGTATAAACTTGATTCTTTTTCACCATAGAAGAAAAATTACATGGACTATAAATGACATTTTTAAATACCTCATATTTTCAGGGAAAATTCAGTGTTAAGGAGTTAGTTTTGCATACAGAAGGTATTGTCTACTGTAGAACCAGTGTGACATGACCTAACTGTGCCTTTTCTAAGGAGTCTGGCCTTGGGCAAGTTAACATCTCTGAACTTGAGATACTCAGGGGTAAAATGAATGATGTATAAATGCTCTAAGGATAAAATGAGGTAACCAATTTGAAAAGTGCTTGAAACAGTACCTAGCAACTTGTAAGTGCTAAATAAATTCTAACTAGTATGGCTTAAAATACAAAAAGGTTAAAAAAGTTTACTTTTTAATGTAAACTTTAAGATATTTATTTAATGTAAATTTTAAGATATTTATTTAATGTAAACTTAAAGCTAAATCTGTTATTTTTCCATTTAGTTTGAATATTCATTTTTAAACATATTCCACAGGTAAAAGTCTGCAATATTTCAAGACATCATATATTATGTTATTTTCAAAGCTTGATGCCATGGTTTTAAAGAAAAAACATAAGCTTTTATATTTATATGCCACCTGGATTATAAGAGCTATGTAAATACAAGAAACTCTTAAGGAAGTAGGACACTTACACTTCTACCCAACTACAGTGCCAGCCTCCAGAACACATTCTTTTCTAACCAATTGTAGCTGAGCACAGTGTAAGTGAAGGAAGTTCTTATCGGTGGCACCTGTCCCACCCACACAGCCTTTTGATTAAATACCTGTGGTCTAAACACCATCCATAATGGTAGTCTTATAAGATAGATGACCACATTTGTCATGAGGCTGAAAGAGTTATCAATTAGCATTGTGCTCATAATTTCCAGTGTAACATTAAACACAAAATAAAACAAAACAAATCTATCACCAGATAGTTGAGGGAGGATGTGAAGGAAGCTTGAAATGGGATAGGCAGGTGTCAGGCAAGAGATGAGGTGGTATCCTTTGCTAGTGAACAGCTGTAGTTCTAGGCAAGAAAAAAATTGCATTTATGCCCTGGATGAAATTAATATAAATCTACAATTATACCCAGATGGTGTGATTTCACAACTTTTATTTTATAACACTTGGTTTGGTGGTAAAATGGTCAATTTCCGTACCAGATCATACTTGTAAATTCTTTAGCAAAGTGTCATATTTTTCATGTAAATACTTCCAAAGCAAAACTTATTTTTATCAACTATAGGAAAAAAGTCATGAACATCCTCTTTTGGAGTTGCTTATGTAACTTTTCTATAAGAACTGCAAAAGAAAAAGAAATTAAAAGAAACAAAGATGTAGATAAGAAATATTCAGTTAACATGATGGACTTAGTTTGAAACTGGAATAAAATGTTCAGTGAATGCTTGAAAAATTTGACTTGAGCTTAAAATGTGATGTCTTAAAGATGTTGCCAGTTACAATTCTTTCATTCATAAAGCAAGTGGTTTCTGGGTGTCATTCTACATGACAGGCACCATTATAGATCCTAATGGAACGAAGTGAACAGTATGAAGAATATGTAGAAAACAGAAAAATAACAAACAAAACTATGGTATGGTATCATTAATGAGAAGCAAATTATAGAGATTAAGACTAACTCATCTCCATCACTATTCAGTAGGGAATGTGAGCCATGGCTGGATGGCTGGATTGGCTGTAGTCACATCCCATGTACCTGGGGGGGGTTACAGGTTCAGTACCAGGTGGGGGTGCCAGGTGGGGGTGTGTCCTTAAGGCCTGTGGTGGTGGGCATGGGGGTGAGGGTGGAGGTGAGGATAGGGAGGAGGTGGGGTGGTGATTAGTGTTTCTCTTTCATGCCAATGTTTTCCTGTTTTTCTCTTTCTTTCCCTCTCCCTCTTTTTCTCTCTGAGAAACAAAAATAGTGAGTATGAGTGTTGGTGGGCATACTGGAATTATGCAGATGGTTTGGACAAATCCAAGCCTAATTCTGGAACCAAGGGTGGGTTCACTTTCAATTGATCAACCAAACTCTTGGATGCTACTTGATGAAGGAAGAAGAAATGGTACTAGAGAGACAATTACCACGTCCATTAAAACTATAATGTGGTTTTAACATGGTGTCAATATGCATGTTTCATTAATTAATGCTACTTACATTACTAATTAATATTATTTTCATCAGTCAGTATTCTCTAGAAAAAAGAAACCAATAAAAGATATACATACCTATATCTGTATATAATCTCTATGTCTATCTCTTTGTCTATATTCATATATATCTATCTACCCATTTATAGGACTATAAGAGATTTATTTTAAGGAATCAACTCACTGAATTGGGAGCTAGGAAATGTGAAATTTATAAGGCAGTCCTGAGGGCTACAAACTGAGGAAGGATTTAATGTTGTCTTTTGGAGCTACAATTTCTTTAAGAAATCTCACTTTGTGTCCTTAAGGCCTTTAGGGAATTGAATAAGACCCACCCACCCGATCAAGGGCAATCTGCTTTACTTAAAATGAACCGATTGCAAATGTAAACTTCATCTGCAAAATACCTTCACAGTAACACTTAGCTAAGTGTATAGTTAAATAGTTGGGTATTATAGGCTATACAACTTGATGTTTAAATATCACAATATTTTAAAGGGATTAGACTTTATACCAGATAGGTTTTTAATAAGAAATTTGTAAGAATTTTAAAGATGGGTATGAAGAAGCAACAAAAAATATGAGAAAATATATTTGCCAATGATACTTCAGACAAGGATTTTATTCTAAGATAGATAAAGAACACACCACTTCACTCCAGGAAGACAAACAATCCAATTAAAAAATAGGCAAAGGACCTGAACGGACACTTCTCCAAGGAGGACTCACAGAGGGCCCACAGACATCTAAAAGGATTCTGAGCATCACTAGCCATCAGAGAGATGCAAATTAATACCACAGTGAGATACCACTACACAGTGGTCAGAATGGCCATCATAAACAAATCAACAAACAAGTGCTAGAAAGGATGTGGAGATAAGGGAACCCTAGTAAACTGTTAGTGGCAATGAAGACTGGTGCAGCCACTATGGAAAACAGTGTGAAATTTCCTGAAAAAAGTGAAAATGGAACTGCCTTTTGACCCAGCAATTCCACTGCTGGGATTATACCCCAAGAATCTTGGAACACCAATCCAAAAGAACCTATGCACTCCAATGTTCATAGCAGCACAATTTATAATAGCTAAGTGCTAGAAACAACCTAAGTGTCCATCAATAGATGAGTGGATCAAAAAACTATGGTACATTTACACAATGGAATTCTATGCAGCAGAAAGAAAGAAGGATTTCCTAACCTTAATGACAGCATGGATGGAACTGGACAGCATTTTGCTACATGAACTAAGCCCTGTAGTGAAAGACAAATACCATATGATCTCACCTCTAAGAGGAACCTAATGAACAAAACAAGTGAGTAAAATATAACCAGAGACATTGAAATAAAGAACAAACTGACAGTACTGAGAGAGAAGAGGGGTGGGGGATAATAGGGAAAAGAAGGGGAAGGGTCATCAAGGAACATGTACAAAGCTCCCATGGACAAAGTCAAAGAGGGGTAGGATTGAGGGTGGGAGGAGGGGATGGGTGGGGTGGGAGAAAGTTGTGGCAGGAAAATGGAGACAACTATAATTTAAGAACAATAAAAATAAATAAGGACAGGAATGTTCATGTGCATAATGTAGCCAAACTCAACGTATAATGATTAATATTTAAGATAAAACTTAGCTTCCATGCTTGTGAATTCTATTTAAAATATTTTTAATTATAGTTAACATAGTATTATATTAGTTTCAGATGTAGGACATAGTGATTATACATTTATACACCTTATGAAGTGATCACCTTGATAATTCTAGTATCTATCTGGCAGCATACCTAGTTATTACAGTATTGTTGACTACATACCCTGTGCTGTACTTTACATCCCTATGACTACTTTTATGGCTGGCAATTTGTATTTTTTAATCCCTTTCACCTTTTTCTCCCATCTCCCACACCCTTTCCCATCTGGTGACCTGTATCTCTGAGTTTCTAATTGCCATACTTTATAGTCACTAAGAGTCATGCTACTATCATGTGAGAGGAGAGAAAAGGTTGTGACAAACTCTTGCTGCCCTTGTTACAGAACGAGGTAAGTACTAATACACATGAACATCAATATTATATGGGACCTGCTTTAATTTGCATATGCAAAATGAAACTGAGATGGATTATCCATTCTAATAATTTAGTAATCTCCCTCAGCATGAAATATTACACAATTTGCTCTGGGTAGAAAGTAGTTTGGATAAATTTGTAGTACGTTACATGATTAACTCTCAGGAGGACACTTATATTGAGAGAAGAAAAATGGAGAGGAGTCAACAAATTTCTAGAAACCATAAAACAAATTATTGGTAGTAAAGAAGCATAATCTTAGAAGTATTGTGATATGTCATGGTAGTCAATATATAAATCATTAATAGCAATTTATAGCTGCCTCTGAAACAAATTGGTAATTGTAACAGTATTTTTTAAGAAATTCATCTTTAGATGCAATAATTTTACTTTCCCAAATCTATATCTTTGGCTTTTTACTTCATTTGCAAGGCTGTTATTGGTGTGATATGAATTTGAAAAGCAAGAGTGAATAGACCATTTGTTTTAATATTTCTAACTATAAAAATAAAGTAAATACACAGTTTCAACCAATTTCTTATAACATTCTGCAGTTGAGTGGCTATGAGGACCACCAAATTCATAAATGTGACTCTTAATTGTCACTGAATAATGTATTCATAAGACAGGGAGCAAAAACATTAGATTTTTTTCTTTACATTACTAAAAAGCTATGTCTGAAACTTTGTATTCAAATTTTATATTTTAGTGGTGTGCAGAATTTCTCCAATATGTAAACTCACAAGTCAAAAACTTAGAGAATTAGCTTCCCTGGGAGTTGCCCAGAGGGCAGAATAGCATTTTATAAATGCGTTGTGAAAGAGAAATTTGATTGGAGGGACTAAAGTCTAAAGTCAGGAAACCTGCAAGGAGGTTATTTCAATATGAGAGGTGAGAGGTTGGAGAGAAGAGTAAAAGATGAGAAACTGAGAATTAAAATAAACAAAACAAACTGGCAGTAGACACATGAACCCGTGTGATCAATTTATACAGACTTAAAAACACATACACACACATACACTCTAGAACACATAAAACTGAAGAAACAAATTAGATTCATGGATTGTTTCAATGTCGATCAGTGTCATGGTTGTGATATTGTACTATAATTTTGCAAATTGTTACCACTGGGAACAACCAGGTAAAGTAAACACAGGATATCTCTGCATTATTTTCTACAACTGCATGCAAATATGCAATTATCTTAATAAAGATTTTAATTACAAGGACAGGACTTACTAATTGGTGTGCTGTCGAAGCAGAAGAAATGGAGAGTTTTAGGCTGACACTTTGGACAGGTAGTAATGATGCCATTCTCTGGGATTGAAAAAAAAAACAAGGAGAGGAAATATTCTCGGAGAGATTTTGATGTTTGTGAGAGCTGCGCATTCATTGTTAAATCAATAAATTGGCATACAGCTAAAGGGAGAATCTTTATTTGGTGATATAAAGTTAGGATCATCAGAAAAAGTTAGTAGTAACTGTCAGTGTAAGAATGCATAAGATTACCTCCTACTATCTATGTTGAATCTGTTAGGGCTCTAGCCCTATCTGGAAAGGATTGAAAGTATAGTCCATGAAAACTTAAAAAAATGAGAAAATGGCATACAATATTTCCTCAGTATTCTGAACCACCCATTAGTCCAAGGTGTGATTTCCCATGATAAACGACACTTACTCTCCTCTTTTCCATCAAGAAGACCCTCTTCTGATGAATTCCTCCACAAAACTCAAGTCTTAATGATCAGGTGCCCAAATTGAGGAGGGCTGAAAATTTGGATTTAAATTCTGAATTTCTTTTTAATTTTATTTTTAATTTTATTGTTAGTCTATTACAGTTGTCCCTATTTTTCCCCATTTGCCCTCCTCCACCCAGCCCACTGGCCACCCCCACAGTCAGTCCCCACCTGGTTGTCCATGACTATGCGTCATTCATACATGTTCCTTGACTATAGTCCCTTCCCTTTCTTTCCACCATTATCCTCCTCCCCGTGAACGTCTGATCACTGTCAGTCTGTTCCTTGTTTCCATGCTTCTGGTTCTATTTTGCTTGTTTGTTTTATTTATTAGGTTCCTCTGATAGGTGAGATGATATGGTATTTGCCTTTCACCACCTGGCTTATTTCACTTAGCATAATATTATACAGTACTATCCATGCTGTTGCAAAAGGTAGGAGTACCTTCTTTCTTTCTGCCACATAGCATTCTATTGTGTAAATGTACCACACTTTTCTGATCCATTCATTTACTGATGGGCACTTAGGCTCTTTCCAGCACTTGCCTATTGTAAATAAGAGTGCTATGAACATAGGGGTGCATAAGTTCTTTTGAATTAGTGTTTAAGGATTCTTAGGGTATGTTCCTAGCAGTGGAATCCCTGGGTCAAAATTTTGGCAGTTCCACTTTTAGTTTTTTCAGAAAATTCCATACTGTTTTCCACAGTGGCTGCACCAGTCTGCATTCCCACCAAGAGTAGACTAGGGTTCCTTTTTCTCCACATCCTCACCAGCACTTATTGTTTGTTGATTTGTTTATGATGGTCATTCTGACCACTGTGTAGTGGTATTTCATTGTGGTTTTAATTTGCATCTCTCTGATGGCTAGTGATGCTGAGCATCCTTTCAAATGTCTCTGGGCCCTCTGTGAGTCCTTCTTGGAGAAGTGTCTGTTCAGGTGCTTTGCCCATTTTTGAATTGAATTGTTTGTCTTCCTTGTATTGAGTCATAAAACTTCTACAAGGCTAAGGAAACCATGATCAAAATGGAAAGGGAACCAACAGTATAGGAGAATGTATTTGCCAGTGATACCTCTGACAAGGGTTTGATCTCCAAAATATAGAAATTCTGAATTTCTAAATTTAAAACATTTTTCCATAACCACTGTATTGTAATATTAAAAATGATTTGCATTTTTAAAGGGGCAAGAAAGATGTTGGCTTCAAAATAATTACAATAATTGGAAGAGGTTTATAGATTTAAATTCAAGTATCTAATGAAAAATAACATTTACACAATTACAAAGACAACTAGCTAAGTCTTTTTCTCTGATTAATAATATATTCTGAGACATCTGTTGTATAGTAAATGCCCATGCAATTAAAGGCAAATTTCTGAAATAATAGAATGAGTCACTTTCCTACATTATTGATGTTTAGGTTCAGGTCAACAGCAGTAGAATGAGTCAACAATAGATCTTATAAAATAAAGAGTTCTGGGTTGTGGGAGGCTTAAAGACATGGTTGAAAAGCCTCTTTTACTTTAAATTTATGTCTGTGCCATTGGAAAACAAAGGGGTTTTCTCAAATCTCAATCTTGGCATATTTTACTGACCCTCATGAGATTTTCCTGGAAAGGTACATTCTCTATAGTTTTCTCTTCACTTGTTGATCTGTTGGGCTAGAGAGATTCAAAATTGAACCCCTTCATTTTTCTTTATTTTAGCATATAATTTTAATAAAAATTTTTAACTATTTTTTCTTAAGCTTCTTATCCAAATAAAATACTTTTGTCTTCCATGCCAAAGTTTTTGCAGTTTATAGTATCTTTGTAGTATATTAGCATGATTTTAATTTGGATCAATTTTTATGTTCTCTAAGTTATATCCTTGATATTTTTTATTTTATTAATATATTTTATTGATTATGCTATTACAGTTGTCCCATTCCCCCCTTCATTTCCCTCCACCCTGCACACCATCTCACACCCACATTCCCCCCATTTAGTTTGTGTCCATGTGTCATAAGTTCTTTAGCTTTTACATTTCCCAGACTATTCTTGTCCTCCCCGTCTATTTTCTACCTACCATCTATACTACTCATTCTCTGTACATTTTCCCCCTTTCTCCTCCTCCCACTCCCCTATTGCTAACCCTCCATGTGATCTCCATTTCTGTGGTTCCGTTCCTGTTCTAGTTGTTTGCTTAGTTTCTTTTTGTTTTTGGTTTAGGTGTGGTTGTTCATAATTGTGAGTTTGCTGTCATTTTACTATACATGTTTTTT
>CM052539.1:134960381-134987448 GCA_028533065.1 Trachops cirrhosus | reverse complement strand
ATAAGTCCCTTTAACATTTCATATAATAAGGGCTTGGTGATGATGAACTCCTTGAACTTGACCTTATCTGGGAAGCACTTGATCTGCCCTTCCATTCTAAATGAAAGTTTTGCTGGATAGAGCAATCTTGGATGTAGGTCCTTGCCTTTCATGACTTGAAATACTTATTTCCAGCCCCTTCTTGCTTTCAAGGTCTCTTTTGAGAAATCAGCAGATAGTCTGATGGGAACTCCTTTGTAGGTTACTGTCTACTTATCTCTTGCTGCTTCTAGGATTCTCTCCTTCATTTTTACCTTGGGTAATGTAATTATGATGTGCCTTGGTGTGTTCCTCCTTGGGTCCAAATTCTTTGGGACTCTCTGAGCTTCCTGGACTTCCTAAAAGTCTATTTCCTTTGCCAGATCGGGGAGTTCACCTTTATTATTTGTTCAAATATTTTTTCCACTTGTTGTTCTTCCACTTCTCCTTCTGGTACCCCTATAATTCGGATGTTGGAACGTTTAAAGATGTCCTGGAGGTTCCTAAGCCTCTCCTCATTTTTTTGAATTCTTATTTCTTCATTCTTTTCTGGTTGTATGTTTCTTTCTTCCTTCTGGCCCACCCCATTGATGTGAGACCCAGCTTCCATTCCATCACTATTGGTTCCCTGTGCATTTTTCTTCACTCACTTATTGTAGCCTTCAGTTTTTCATCTAGTTTGCAATCAAAATCATCCAATTCTGTGAGCATCCTGATAACCAGTGCTTTGAACTGTGCATCTGATATGATAGGTTGGCTATCTCTTGGTGACTTAGTTGTAGTTGCTGTGAAACTTTGATCTGTTCTTCCATTTGGGCCTTTTTTTTTGTCTTGTTGTGCCTGTTAAGTATGAGGGGTGGAGCCTTAGGTATTCACCAGGGTGGGACACCCCAGTCACTGGGTTGTGAGGCTGTATGTGGGGGCAGGGTCCGAGAAGGAACAATGGCGCTTGCTCTGCTCTCTGTAGGACCTCAGTCCCTTCTACCACTTCTCTCGAGCAAACTGGGCCACTCTGGTGCCAATTCCCATTTGGGTGGTCTTGTGCACCCCGTGGGACTTTCCTTTTCAATCAGTGCCCCAAGGCTCTATTTCCCAGCACTGGGACCCTGAGTTGCACGCAGTGCCTTGCTTTACAATCGCCGCCTCGCTGGGTCTGTGGGTTGCCACCCCTCAGCTGGAGTCTGCCAGCTGCCGCTTGAGCACCCAGGGTCTGCCTGCTGTGGTCTTGCATGCCCCAGTTGCCTTGCATGCCCCATTTGCCTTGCACGCCCTGGTTGCCTTACGCGTCGGGTCCCAAGGCTCTCTGCTCTCTGCTTCACAATCCGCACAGGGCTGCCTGACTCCTCCCCTTCTACCTATCTGGATGAATGTGTCTATTTTAACTCCTTGGGTGTCTGACTTCCATACAGTTCAATTTTCTGTCAGTTCTGGTTGTTATTCTGTTTCTAAATTGTTGTTGTCTCTATCTTGGTTGTGCAAGGAGGCAAAATGTGTCTACGTATGCCTCCATCTTGGCCAGAAGTCTGCTATACTTGCTATTTTTTGTTAACGCTAATACTTATTTTAGGTTCTTCTTTATTATTTAGTGTCACTAACCCTCAAAAAATCATACATTTTTATCCAACTTTATATGAAAAAGCAACTGTTTGAGGAAGTTTCAAAATAATTTAAGCTTTCAACTAACTTATAATAAGTTATAAATAATTTAAGCTTTCAACTAACATATAATAAGGTCTAAAAGTTTTCTTAACTAAAGAAAATGCTCTTTTGACATTAATATTACAAATGTGAGATACAGTGATGTGTGGCGATTCATGATGTTATTGGCAAACATAATATTTCTTTCATCAGATTTTTTTCCTCAAAATGTAAGGAGCTTGGCTTACCTTAGCTTTTCTGTTTGACTATTGTCTTCCTCACCAAAGATATTTTTCAACATATAACTAAATTCCCTAAAAATTTTACTTTTTTTAACCATCACTACTTAATACATGTGACCTACTTTGATTTCTTTCTCCTTTACTCTTTCCTACTAATAAATCCCTGACTTTAATTAAAGGTAATTTATAATGTTGGCTTGGAATTTTAAGTGATGATGAATGCTTTATTTTTGGAGTGGAGAATCATCACATGTTATCAACTTTTCTGTTTTCCTAATGATCACTATGCATTTAAGGGCACTGAGAGCATTAAATCAGGCACATTTACCTATCCATTGACTGAGGTTGAGTACTATTTGTATAAAAGCTGAATAGTTATTATTTTATTCTTAGACAGGATACCCTAAACTCTTTGTCATTTGTTTCCTGAGAATGTTGTTGATATTTTCATTTTTGAAATTTCTCCTCCTTTCAGGAAAAATAGCAGGGAGAGTGTGTCATAAAACCTAACTAAAAGAACATGGATCAGAATCTATAATGAATTAATTCTAATCTCCACCTCTCTATCAATGCAATTAATGGTTAATCATGTATTTAATTTCCTACATTTCGTTCCATATGTATGGAGTGTAAAGTTTCTCCACTGCGCACTATGAGGCAGACACAGTGCTAAAGAAATAAGGTGAGGATGAGTTTCTGAAAGCTCACACATGCTTGTTTAAGGATTTGGGCTTTGTTTGAAAGTCATAGGTAGGTCTCTCATGTTTGGCACATCTTGTGAACAGAGGCACTGATGGCTTTTGTTCTAGACCACGTTTTTAAGGTAGTGAACAACCTTAGAAGGTAGTGATTACATCTTTCTGCTGAGTAGGAGGCAAATGTATTTGCTGTTCAATATAATGAATATAAAGAATTTCTCTTTCTGAGACAAATGTTGGGTAGGTTTGCTTGCAGTCTCTTGTAAAAGAGTTTCCTTTAGCTGTGATGCAAATCTGCTGTGTGCACAGCATCAAGCTGGGCCCACATTCACATTTCTCTCCATGGATTTTAAGGAATAAGAAGAAACCACATAAATAAGAAGACCATGCTCTCTGCTATGCCACGAGTAAGACAGTCCTTTGTTTCTGGCCCAGGAGTCTTGTCTGTTGCCATTATCCATGGATCTCCATCAGCCTATATTAATAGCTTAATAACAGTAAAATCTAAACTTTTCACAGTTCTTGTCAATTGAGTATGGAATGGTGGGCAACAGAGAAATTTAATGATGGAAATAAATAATGTTATTATTCTGGATACCTAGAGATGTTCAGGACTGGGAAATATATTTAGCAGGCTTCTGTATGTAGGTAAAACCATGGAAAGCGTTGCTCTGTAGAGAAGGGTGGTGGTGGTCCCGATGAGGGCTGAGGACTAGTAAGTCTGAGACACAAATGCTGACGAGTTAGATGTACATGCCATGGGGGAGGAGGGTGTATACACAGTAAGATTAATACATCAAAAATATGAATATAAATTCCATTATCTAAAAGTCACAGAGGGCTGATACTATTTGGCATGACAGGTTGTGACCATGGAATTAGAAAATAGTAAAAAATGACACTCTAGTGGTCAAAAGAGGAGTGCCAGGAATCAACAGCAAGAGTACCACAATCCAGACGTCAAGTGAGAAAAAGAACGGGCATAGGACTTCACTTTGGTTAATAGGAAAAATAAAAATATTTCAAGAACAATTTCAGTTGCTAGGTGAGAGTAGAAAGCTAAGTGAAATGGACTAGAGAATAAATGGTGTCAAAGAATATGTATTTATAAATATAAAATCCTGATTTATACAAATATGTTAGACACATATCAAAGCTTTATGTAATTCATTAATCGATGAAGGAGCTGACAAAAAGGCACAATTAGTTCAAAGGAGATTTCAGGGGAACACAGTGGAATGCCGAAATAAATTTGCAACCATGAAAACTGGTCAATGTCCACAGAACGAGAATCAAGTGCAAGTCCACTGGATAAAATCTGTATTTCTATCAGTAGTCTAAAACTTACAAGAGAGTTTTCACATAACTCAAAAACAATGGAAGGCAGAGATAAACCTGAAGGTGTATTAGAAAAGACTCTTAGTAATTCTTTTTTCAAGTTTTTTTTTCAGAATTTTTCTTATGATAGGATATAAGGAAACAGTGAGAGTGAGTACAGATAAAAAAGATACAGGGCACTGAGACTAATTTTGCATACTAAGAAAAACACTGTAATGGGAATTAGAAAAGGAACAACTAAATAATTATAGGAATAGGGATTTGATTCAACTTTCATTCTGAACTTCTCATCAGCCATAAGGGGAGTTTAATTCCCAGTTTAGTTTCCCTCAAACTTTTTTCAACTACAGCTTCTTTTTTCTTATCTTCATCTTCTTTTTTTTGGCAACTGAAGTCTTCCTATAAATTTTGACCTAGAATATAGAGACAGCACACTGTTTGAAGTGAAGGGAAAAGCCCTACAGGGCACTTCTCTTTCACCTCTTTCTATGGTAGAGCCCTGAGGCCATTTTCAAAACCAAATTTAAATTTCTGACATGATTTCAAGGGTGCTGCAAATTTCTGCTCTTCATCAGGTCACATAACCTACTGTTTTTCTTGAACTATGCTTATTCATAGGGTTTAAAGTTATGTTTAAAATTTGGATTTATTATGTCATTAGTTTACTTGGTTGTATAACCCACCTCATGGTCATATGCAACAAGTTAACTCCCATATATAAAGGGATTAAAATATAATTTAAATTTTAATTAATCATGCCTAATTTAAAGTAGTAAAATATTTTAACATGACAGAATTTAAAATTAAATTGAGCCTGGAAGTATTTTTATTGTTCTGTTTGTCATTATATTAAATCAGTTTTTACCTCATGGTAGAAAAAGGATTATACGTTTTTTTCCCAGTTAGTTGTATGTATTAGAATATATTTTTATGTATGGTTGAATTGACACATTCTATTTAAAAATGAAGTTCCTGATATACTGCTTAATTTATATTTTAGAGATGTAGTATATAGTGGTTGAGAAAGATCATTATATAATTGGTAAGGAAAAGGATAGGAAAATATTTTATAGAAAAGGTAGTTTTCCTTTGGATTCACTTTACCTACTATTGTTGGAATGAATGTATAGCATGGCTCTTTAAAATCTAAAGATAATTTTAGAATTTATTTTCATTCAGTTGGCTTTATGTAGCACATGCCTGTTGGCACCTGTAGAAGCCTGTCGTGTGGAAGGGGAGCTTTCACCTTATTTCAATCATCAAAAAATGGCAAAGGGGAACCTTCTGCGTCTCCACTCTTGGTGATATTTTATTTTATGCTACAGTGAATTGAGCAGTAGTTTGAATTAAGATCACAAAAGTCAGTACAAATTACATGCTATAATTTAGCCTATGTGAAGGATATGAAGATAACTTAAATAAAATTTAGCTAGCTTTGCTTATGTGCCCCCTTTAATTCATTGCATAAGTGATTTATTCTGAGATAAGGCCAAAAAGTTGATATCATATGAAAAAATATTAAATTTCCATGAATGCTCTACTTTTTAAAAGAAAAGATATCAATTTTTTTCTGGACAAACAAAACTATGAACTGACATAAAATAGGAAAGGTGGTTTTCACTGGCATTGTTGAGTGTCTGGCTTTGGTAGTAAAATACTGGGTTTTTATTTTTTGTAACTACCATTTACTCTGTTTTGTAACATTTTCTCCCCCATTTACATTCTTGAGGTTGCTCCTAAGGCTGGTGGTTAGCTTTTCTAATCTTGTCTCATATATAATATTTTGGAAAGCTTATGGCAGACAAAGGATAAAAAATATATATGACCTTCCAGAACCTCAGGCTCTAAACCAAGTCTTGCAAACTCAGAAGTCTCCAGAGGTTAGAAAGGTAACAGAAGTAGATAAAGAAGATCAAGTTTAAGAAACAATAAGTATAACTGACATACAAAAGGATGTACATATTTAAGTATACAAACTGATGAGTTTAGAACTAAGTCTACATCCATGAAACCATCACTGCAATCGCTAACAAAAACATACCCATCACCTCCAAAGTTTCCTCCAGCCCTCTCTACTTATTATACATTTATAATAAAGACACAACATAAGATCTATCCTCTTAGCAAAAATTTAAACATATACTACAGTACCATCATCTATAGGCTCTGTAATATATATTTTTTTTTAAAAGATGAGGGGGAAATAGGAAGTGATCACAACTTGGACAAGAGAGAGAGCAGTTGTAGCTATTGTTCACTTCCAGCAAATTAGTGCCAGATCTGTACATTTAAAAAGTTGGAAGTTCAAAGCTTCTGTAAAATCTTCTGGCAGTTAAACCCTGACAACTAGTTTAGAGTTAATATCAACAGCAGCAGTAGGCACCTTCCACAAGCTAAGTCTCTGCATGCCAAACTCAATGTCCCCAAGACACCAAGACTGGGGCCCAACGAACTTCCTGAACATTGTATTTTAATCAGCCACACAGTTACACATTTTCAATACGCTTTAAACACTGATCTCTTGGTTACTATGTAAGTGTAACAGTAAAATTCCTTTTCCCATTTCATACCCCTGCAAAAATGAACAACAGATACTATTCAAACACAGCATCATTTTTCTTAGCTTGCAGTGGGTGCTGATTGCCTTTGAAGAGGGCAACCAGATTGGAATTCAAAAGATCTAGGGTTCATTTATAAATTTGAGCAATACTGAAATTTTTCATGGAATAAATTTTGTCTTATAGGCTTATTGCAATGATGAAATGGGATAATATATGATAAAGTAGTTTATAGATTAGATGGAACTAAATTATTAGCTACAGTCATAATTCCAAATTAGCATTACATAACAGTACCATTTAAACCTTCATGTGTTACCTCTGCTTGTTTTTTTTCCTGCTGATTCTCAGTGCTCCTGTAATACAATAGAATATTTTTTGTAGTTTTATTTCCCTGTACCTCTCCACATGGTTCCAGTTCTATGTTTGTAGTCAATTTCCTTGCCTACAAAACTAATGTGAATCAATTAAAATCTGTGTCCTTTAATCTTTTAAATAACACAATTAACATTATGATATCTGAAGTCCCTTTCCTATGCAAAAGGTGTAGTTGGTGTTTTGGTTCCAACTCTTCTGCTTTGTTCTCTTGCCATGTCTAGATGAAATAGTTACAGGCTCAGTGGCAGAAATATCACCTATCACTCAGTCTGTTTCTTCACTTTCAGAGGTGAAACCTGACACATAAAGATGCTGTGTTAATAGCCTGAGATTATAGGACAAGATAGAGCCAAACCTGGAAAAGATTTTAATACTTCTGTCTCATCTTCTCTGTACTCTTCCAAGTTCCTCAAAAATGATTTTAGTGGCTCTTCCTTTTCCTGAGAACTCTTATTTCTACATTTAAAGTTCCAGACTGCTGACTGTATTTGTTCTTACCGTACTTGCCCTAAAAAATGGTCCTTAAATTACTTCTCTATGTAATTCTCTCCCATGCATGATTCCTTCATAAAATTCTTTAATCTAGGGGAGCAAATGTAATCTTGGGATGAAATACCTGGCAAGTATTCTATTGAGAGAAAATTTAGATACAGTTTCAAAAAATGTTGTGTTTTCTAGTGAGCAGTCATGGCCTCATATCTGAATTCTCCTGTTGCTGTAACCCAACTTCATCTTAATTAAATGAGGCCTGAAGGCAAGCAAGTCCCTGGGCACTTCCTCTGCTTTGAGGGCTTGAATCTCACCCCTTTGTTGGTCCTCATCACCGACTTTCTACCAATCTCAGACAGTGTCCTCCTTCAGGATCTTGTGTAAAACACATCATCTTCATTTAGGTTTCCTTACCTGTCCTTAATTGATTGATCTACTTCATGTTTATCAACCCTTAAATATCAACTTGTATTAAATTTTTGGTTAATTTTATTTTGTTGTTTTCTGGCTGGTGTGGCTCAGTAGACTGTGTGTTGGCCTGCGAACCAGTGGGTCGTCAGTTGGAGCACATGCCTGTGTTGTAGGCCAGGTCCCCAGTGTAGGGTGTGCAAGAGGCAACCACATATCAGTGTTTCTCTTCCTCTCTTCCTCTCTCTCTTACCCTCTCTCTAAAAATAAATAAATAAAATCTTTTAAATATTTTTGTTACACAGTAGAATATTTTGTATATTTATTTTTTCTTTGTCCTCAACTTACTTGTTATTCAAACCCTGGGATATTTATTACTTTTAATGACTACCTACAATGATAACAATAGCTACTATTTATGTATACTTTCTATATTTGGAGCACCTGCAAAGTGTTATATATCCATTAGCTCACTTAAACTTCACAATGATTCTGTGAGGTAAATACTGTTACATGTCCTGTTGCACAGAAGAGAAAATTAAGATAGTTACCCAACAAAGACGAGCTGGAGCTAGAATTTCAACCAGGCATTGCCAAAAGAACTGTTCTTGCATAAAATATTTTAATACATTCCTTTCCTTTCGTTTTTTTAATCTTGCCCAGGGATCTGCTTATTGGTTTTAGAGAGAGAGGAAGGGAGATAGAGGGAGAGAAACATCCATTGGCTTCCTCTCCTAGGAATCCCGACCAGGGATTGAACTTGCAATGTAGGCATGTGCCCTGATCAGCAATTGAACCCTCAAACTTTTGGTGCATGAGATGATGCTCCAGCCAAAGGATACACCTGGCCAGAGCAAACTTAATACATTCTTAACAGAAACAGTGTACTCAATTTGCTCTTCAAATTCTTCAGCCTGTGGGATTTTTTTTTGTTTCATCACTAATAAAAACAGAGACAAAAAGCCTTAGAAAGGATATTTGAGTTCATGGAATAATCGAAAGTAAAGAAAAATATGCTGTTCAATGAAGAATTCCTCATGAGTTCAATTTCAATTTTTCAATAAGAAAACTAAATGTAAGATCCTGGAAACTGATGATTTTCAAAGTAAATTTTTAAAGTGTTTCTCTTTTAAATAAAATAGGGAAAGTACAGAAAAGATAAAGCTTTTCTCCCTTTCAAATGGTTGTCAAATCATGGTCCATTGACTAAATCACATCCCCTCTGCATGTTTTTGTAAATAGAATTTATTTTGGAACCTAGCCACACCAGTCATGTATTTATTGTCTATAACTGTTTTCAAATTACAATGTGGATTTGAATATCTGCACACCCTTTAAGGAAGAGTGTGCAGACCCTGTCCTAATTAGGTGGTTTTATATCTTGCATGTCCTCTCTCTTTATACAGAATTACATTGGGAGAAAATACACATATCTAAATGTACCTAAAATTCTACGCTTAAGATTATACTTGCATTTTCAAGTGCACACAAGGTAACATCCAGAATCCTTATGAACATTCTGAAAAATAAGAACCCCAAAAAGGCCCAGGCTCATTATGATGGCTGGAGCTTGTGCAACTATGATTGCACAGTAAACTATATTGCGCTACCATTGCAGTTATTTTAAACAGCATATAACTGATGTCTTCCATGCTTCCATTGCACTGAATCTGAAGTTTCAAGGACTAGTTTATTAAAAATTGTATATGTTTACATTTCTGAGTATCTGTAAAACCTCATGCATTAAGTAATATTTTCTTCTCTTGGATTCTTCAAGTAAGTAAATGACACCTCATCTTTAGGAAATAGCTGTGCATTCAATTAGGTATTTTAAAAATCCACATGTTCTTTTGGTTCTTAAATTGAAATATTTTTCATTGTTTCTGAAAATAGAACACATGGATACAATTTTCTCTGTGTGTGTGTCCTTCAGGTTGATAGTTAACAAGATTGATTTGTATTTTGGGTGATGTAGAAAGTATTCCTGCTGTTAATTCACAGCACAGAATCTTTTTGAGTGATATTTCCATTGTCACAGCATCCTATACAGTCCCCAATACACTTATATTCTCTATTACTCAAACCATCTCTTTGTCCATGTATTCAAATGAACTGTAGAGGTTATTAACTTGCCTTTGGCAAATAGATTTATTTTTATAAGATAAATGCTTATGTAAATTCAATGTGTGACAGTTTTATTACAAATTGTAAATAGAATGCTCTGCAAGATTTTTATGACAGCCATCACTAACTCATTTGGGCCCTTATTACATTTCAAGCTTTCATGTTCATGGATGTATATTTTTAATCACTAGAGCGTCTATCTGGGAATATTGTAGGTTTTAAATTTTAGTGTTGGGTTTGTATAATTTGTCCTTTAAATAGTAGCCAAGTCTTTTGCAATCTCTTTATGCCATTAAACATTAAACGTAATACTTATATTTGCAGTATTCTTTATCCCACTTCTGTTCTAGTGTGTTTCATTTCTTTCCAAACATGGAGTTGTAGCAAGTGGTAAAGTTTATAAATCTCCCTTTATCAACACTATTTTATTTTTTAACTTTATTTTTGTTGTTTACACCATTGCAGATGTCCCCATCCCACCCCCTTTGCCCCCCACTCCACCCAGCCTGCACTCTCTGTTGCCCTCAGACCATCACCACACTGTTGTCTGTGTCCCTGTGTTATGCGTACATGTTCTCTGGCTAATCTCTTTGCCATCTTTCATCCACTCCCCCACCCCCTCCCCTCTGACAGCTGTCAGCATGTTCCATGTGTCCATGCCTCAATTTCTATTTTGTGCAGCACATTATTCTGTTCATTAGATTCCACATATAAGTGAAATCATGTTTGATTTTCATTTATATGTATCATTAGTATTTTACATTCCATTAGAACCGTATTTTTGTTTGCTTGTATAATATGACCAAAATGAGATTATATTCTGATGTTAAAAATATTTTAATTATTTTAATATTAAAGCAAATATGTACTTAATATCAAAAATGAAGGTTATATTAGTGATGGTTACTCTGTATTCTTTCCCTTAAGAACAACGATTACTCACTAGCTAGCAGACCTTTGACAAATCATTGCAACCCTCTGTACTCACATTTATGCCATGGCATCACCAGAGCACTTACCTGCTCAGACTGTCCTGAGGATGAGATGAGATTACATCCATAATGTACTAAACACATGATCTGAAACCCAGCAGGGGCCTAATACATGTTACCAATTACCACTAAGAAAATGGTATAAGCTACTTGTTGGTATTGCTTTGCCTTAATGAAGTGTACTGGTCAGCTCAGCTGCCATAACAAAATATCAGAGACTGTGTGGCTTAAACAACTAAAATTTCTCAGAGTGCTGCAGGCTGGAAGACCAAGGTCAAGGTTCCAACAGGGCTGGTTCTGGTTAAGACCTCTGTTCCTGGTCTGCAGATGGTCACTCTCTCATTGTAGGCTCTGTGCATACACATCCTGGTGACTCTCCTCTTATAAGGACACCAGTCCTAATGGATTCAATTCCTACCTTTATGCCATTTTACTCTAATTACATCCATAAAGGTCCTATCCCCAAATATAGTCTCATTGGTGGGTAGAACTTTAACATATAAATTTTGATGGAACACAATTCAGTCCACAGTACAAGGTACTATTACTTATAATTTCACCCTCTCTTCAATTTAATACATCATTTTAAGAAGCATACATTTCAAGTGGATTGCCTATTCAGTTTTTTTCACTGGTTAGGTAACACCTAACCCTGAGTTTTTATGGTAAACTATAAAAATGGGAATAATGGCCATGCCAATGTGGCTCAATTGGTTGGATGTCCTTCCGAAATGTGAAAGGTCGACGGTTTGATTGCCAGTCAGGGCACAAGCCTGGGTCGTGAGTTTGGTCCCGGGTCTGAGCGCTTGCGAGAGGCCATTGATCTCTGTTTCCTCTCACAAGTGTTTCTCTCCCTCTCTTTCTTCCTCCCTCCCCCTCTCTCTAAAAAATAAATAAATGATACTTTTATTATTTTTTAAAAATGGGAATAATGTATTGAACTATACACATGTATACAGCTTTTCACACAGCTGCTCTTACATTCCTGCTCCCACAGGCTATAGCATTAATGTCAGCCATCTGTTGGCAAGAACTCAAACCAATATTTAATATTACTTGCTTCACAGAAACATCAAAATATCTTTATCTCATTTTCAAATGAAGCTTTACAATGTTGACCTCTCACTTCTTGAAACTTTTTCTTCCCTTAATTTCATGACACCTCCATCACAGGTTACTTGTCTCTTCTGGGAGTGTTGGTCGAACACAAATATATGTCACCCGTCTCCTGATACACTGTAAGCTTCTGCGGGAATAGCCATTGTTTATCTGTCTTCTGTGTCGTCACCACCACACAGCACATTGTACTTTCCCCAGCACATATGCTCAGTTAAGTTATGGCTGAATGAAAAAAGCCTGAGTAAGTGAAATGAATGAATACAGTAATGAATCTATGAATATAAAAGCATGTATATCTTCTAAATGACCTATAAACTAATACTTACAATCTCCTTACCTTTTAGGAAAGTCCAGTATTTCCAGGTTTTCATGTGATTGTAGGGTCTGTTTATAAACTAATAATACATATATTATTAGTTTTATAATATATCATATATATATATGTATATATAATCAGACTTTGCCTCTATTCAAACTATCAGAATCTACCTTACCAGCAAGTCCTGCCCATGTTGGAAAATTTATATAGAATATTAACCTAAGTACGATTGCCCCAATTGGGGCTTCTATGGTAAATGATTGATCTTCTTTTGTCTATTTACAGTGAGATTAAAAAGAAAGAAATTAGAACCTGAGTGAAATTAGGTGATTAAAGATAGTGGAAAGGAGGTTGCAAGGAACTTTTTGTGCCACAAATGGAAAAGACTGCAATTGAGTTTTACACAATCTTTTTTCCTCAGATGTGGTTAAAAATGGACTTGACTGTCAAATTACTGACAGAATTTAAGAATAGTACTTATTGAAGTCAGGATCTGTCCTAGGCAATTTCCCAAAGGTCATTCCCACTTCACTTGGGTAAACATTGATGTAGCGGTTCAAGGGAAGCTCTGTGGCTCACAGGTGCGTCTCTCTGTTGGTGCCAAAGGGAGATTTAAGACAGTCCAACCTTTTATACATACATTTCTCCTCTGTCTAGCACCATGGTTCTCATCCCTGTTTTTTTCTTTATTACCACACATATAATAGACATTGCTTAGAAGCATGATATATTTCCATAGATGACCCCAGTCTATATGCAGCAGCAAAGCTCAATTATGTCCTCCATTTCAGTACAGTTGCCCACACTCAAGTTAAGAGAACTTGAACTCACAATAGAATGTGATGTCATAGGATGGCATCACACTGTGACTGAAACCATTATCCTAAGTGATGACTTTCTCCTTCGTTTCCCCCCTTTTTATTTTTAAGAGTTTCTACCAATTGTTCTGGATAAAGCTTAGGTTTGTATCTTATTCAGTATTTTACTTGAGACTTTTTGTACTAGCTGACACATAGTAAAAGTTTAATAATTGAGTAAATTATATTAAATAATGAATAAATGATGTTAGATACATGGTCTGTGCGGAAGATATCCAGCCATGTAATATGAAAAGCAGATACATTTATTGAGGAAGATACAAGCTACAAGAAATATTGTACATAGGACAATGATGCCTCAGTCCCCTTCAAAGTAAGCATCTTGAGACCTCACACAGTTCTCCCAGTCACCATCAGCTGCCCATTGTATTTTCCTGAATCTCATCAAGTGTCTGAAATCTCTTCCCTTTCAAAGGCGATTTTAGTTTTGGGAAAAGCCAGAAGTTGCAGAGTGCCAAATCTGGGTTATAGCGGGGCTGAATCACCTGAGTAATTTGATGTTTCACCAAAAAACTCTGCACGAGATGTGATGCATGAGCAGGTGCAGTGTTGTGATGAAGCTGTCAATCACCAGCTGTGGCCTTCTGATCATCTGAATAGTTTTCATGGAGGAATGTTCGAGCTTAATGCAAAATTTGATATAGATGCGTTGGGCTACTTACTCAGTCATTTTGAATGAGACAGCCACACAGTGCACAGGCTTATTCAACAGTGTCTACTGCCCCCACTAATTAGTACAGTGAAGTCGTCATTGTTCACACATGTGCATTCCAGTCCACTCTCCTTAGCTGCCAAGTTACATCAATGTCATGCAAACCATTCTTATTATATTAACAATGGCTGGACTTTTCCCCAACAGACCTCCTATATCCTTTAAAGATATGTAAGGAAAGAAGGAAAGAGTGAGAGAGGGACAGAGAAAGGAAGAAAAAAATGCATTAATTTTATAACTAGTCTCTAGTTAATGTAGAACAGTACAAAAATACTAGATGTAAAGTATAGAAACTTAGATTCTGGTTTTAGATATGTTACTTGAAAGATTGGAGACCTTAGTTGATTAATTTTCTTTGTAGCTGAGAACCTCAGTTTCATAATTAGTGAAAAGAGATCATAGCAACTCCTCTGCTTGTTTACAAGTTTTTTTTTTTATTTTAGTTTATTCAGTACAGTTTCTATCCTTTATTCCCATTCCAGCCCACCCACCCATCCCTCCCCTCCTCCCTTCCATTTCCAACCCCCCTAGTTTTGTCCATGTGTTCTCTATATTTGTTCCTCTAAACCCTTCCCTTCTCCCCTGAAATTCTCTCCCCTCTCCCCTCTGGTCACTGACAACCTGTCCTCTATTTCAGTGTCTTTTGTTATATTTTACTTGTTTCTTTGCTTTGTTGTTTAGGTCCCTGTTAAAGGCGAGATCATATGGTATTTGTCTTTTAATGCCTGGCTTATTTTACCTAGCATAATGCTTTCCAGCTCCATCCATGCTGTTGCAAAGGATATGAGCTCCTTCTTTCTTTCGGCTGCATAGTATTCCATTGTGTAAATGTGCCATAGTTTTTTGATCCATTCATTTAGGTTTTTATTATGCTGAATTGAGGATGTACTTTGAAACACTTGGTGGATTTTCTACTTATGTTAATTGAAGTGTTAGGACTATGTTTTCTTTATTATTAGCTTCTTGAATAGGCCCTGCTATTCAGACTGATTATTTACAATAAGCTTACTTATCTTATATTAATGTGGAGATTAACCAATTATTTAGGTACAAAACAAAAACCAAGTAAAAACAATATAACAAGGAATACTTTTTGAATTATGTTCTTCTTTGACACCAAGAGTTGTTACTTAAAACAATGAGTAATATTAACTCATGCACCTGATATTAAAGCCTTACTCCTTCTGAGTGCCATATGTGCTTATTGCAATAAGAATTTGTGTACAAGAGGAATGAAAAAGTATTGAAAGACTATCAGAACCAGGAAAGCCTGTGATTCCCTAAGGTACAACCTAATTAGTGAAATCAGTGAATGGACTGAGATTTATTGCCTAATATAGGCAGAACCTCCTATCCCCTTTCTCTAATCTGCTCACTAAGGCTGTGTATGCATGCATATATATGTGTCTGTTAAAATATGTCAGTTCTAGAGCACACCGGGCAGCACACAGACAGCGTGCTTTCTCTCCCACTTTCTCTGTCTTTTTCTCTGTTGTTTCTTTCTCTTCCTCTTCCTGCTTCTCACTGTCTCTCTGTCTCTCTATCTCACACACACACAAACGCACGCATAATGCTTATTTCATGGAGATGAACTAACTGCTTCATCTTTGTACTTAATGATAAAATCAGACTCAATAAATATTGGCTCTTAAAATATTTCTGAAGTGACTAACTCACTTGTCTCCAGAGAGACAACTCTATGTACAAAAACCTATCTGGGTTTCTTTTAATCTGCCATTCCAGTTGTCTCTTTTTCTGATATGTGTCACTTAAAATTAGAATCTGCTCCATACATCCATATGCCTGGTAATAGTGTCAAGCTTTTTAAAAATCTGTATATGCTCTATACATATAAAATTTTCCAACATAAAAACAGGAAAGCAAGTGTTTATAGGAATGCCTCAGGGGAATGTTGATTCTCAAGGACAGAGATTTTCAAATTAAATTATCTGTGTCCAGATATTCAGGTAAATTAGCATTTGTTAAACACTGTGACACCTGACATAATCTCTTTATTTTTTTTATGCCCTGAGAGAACAATCTTTTACATCAACTCAGTAGCTCATGTATGTGAAGAAAGAAGAGTTAAAATTTTGGATCACGAGACATTATTAAAAATAGGAAATTTTAAAGTATTTTTTCTATTTTGAGACTCAATTTAAAAAAATGCACAGATCAGTGTTAGAATTCCCTGCTAATCAGAGCATCCCCCTTGTGGTGGGCCTCACTCAACACCATTGTGACAAGTCAGCAAGGTAGCAACAGGGGCAGATCCTATTATTTTAAACTATTCTGCTTATAACAAGGGTTATGATGACTCTCAGGAGAAGGTATTATTTGTAATTTTAGCAGCTACATGCGCAGCTAATATGTTTTGTGTTCTTGGACTTTCATTTAGTAATAAAAATAATTTTTCAAAAGTAAACCTGAAGTTAAGGGACACATTTCTTTATGGTTTAAAGTATTAAACTTATTGAAGAAGCTTGTATGTTACATATTCATTTATGAAATATTTTGTATATACATTAAAATATTGAGTATATGATTTACTGTTAAATATAGGTCATTACTCAATTATTCCTAGAAGTACTAAGTTTAAAGAAATATGTCAGCATTATTTAAGCATATATCAATAAAGACATTTTTTGTCTAGTATTTTCACATGTGTTCAGTACATATGTTATTATATAATAAGACTTGTGCCCCTGAAACTTACAAAAGAATTTAGACATATACCCTTCTCCTTTTATATATGGTTTGGTTAGTTTTTTAATATAAAAAATAACTGCCTTGATTTACCACATTTTAATTGTATAAGAATAGATGCAACAGTATTCACACTAATTGAGCAATTATTATATGCAAGTTACTAGGCGAAGCACTATATTTATAATAATATGAGATAAATTTAAATACTGCTACCATATAGATGAGTAGTCTGAGATTTAGCAAAACTACAGTTATAATTCAAGTAAGTGATGAAACCAAATTTCAAGGCCAGGTCAGTCTTAATCCAGAAACTGCTCTTAATCTCTGACTCTTTTTTGTGTGACTTGTTATCTATGAACATACAGAAACTCACTTGTCATCCTTAGTCTATGATATAAGTTCCTCATGACCATCAATTGGTTCTAGTCATTCTTTTTAGGTTCACCAAAAAAGATCAAGATCAGAATGTCATATTAATTGAATGCCATGATTTTTTCCCCATGCACAATTTCACTGAAACTAAATTCAAAGTTTTTGAGGAACATCTACATATATCTAAAATATTATGACATCTACAAATCTCAATCAATAAAGTTATTTGGCACTATAGAGGATATTTATTTGAATTTAAAGTGAAAAACAAAGGAAAACAATCATTTGAATTTGTTTGGTAACATGAGCACTTAAGAGACCTAACTGAAATTAATTCAATATCAAAACCATCACATTTGAATAGGGGGAAGAATTATAAAACATTAAAATAAACTAATAAATTGTATTTTTGATAACAAATATTTTCCAAACATATTTCAAAAAGTAATGTTGGTTTGCACTTTTTCTGCTATTCTAAATCAGACAGGATTAGAAAATATATGAGTTTCTAGGAAGAACCAGTGTGATGAGGGAAGAAAGACCATCATTAGACGAACATGGACATGAATCTTGCGGTCACCCCTCCTGCCCGATTGTGACCTCAGCTTTTTGAGCAGAAAGAAATTTCCTTAACTGCTGAGAATCCTCATTTCTTCACTTACCCCTTGAAAGGTTAATAAGAAAATCACAGAAAATAATGTGCATGGAAATATTGGGCATGATGCCCCACCCAGAGCAGGCCCTCAGAAAGGTTAGTTTTCTTTCCTCTCTGCTATGAGCAGATGTGGGACATTTTTGGGTAATGGAATCCAGGTATGTTACATAGAACCTTTTCAAAAAAATGATAACATTTTTAAAAAACAGTAGTTTTTCTACCAGATTCTAAGAATCACTGTACATCGCAGTCTCTACTATGTAAAATCACATACTTTGTAAAATGGCTTTCACAAAGGCATTTTACTCTGTAATTAATATTTCTAATCTACAAAATAAAAATTTGGAGAATAACCTTGCCAGTGCTAAGATTTTATGATTCCAATACTTCACTGGATGAAAACCACAAACAGAAATGTTATCTATTCGATAAGACATTAGCTCATAATTAAAGCACATAAAATTGAATGTTAATTACATCATTCTTTAAAGACCTATTTTCTGGACATGCTGCAGGAAAAAATCAGAAGAATGAAGTTTAGCATTTTAAATACACAATTACTTTTGCATACTCCCAAATCAGAAATTGTTTTTAACAATAATGCCCTCCTGTAAATGAGTTGTAGAGGTTTAGGTTATCCTGAATGAATCATTCAGTTTCAAAAGCAGTGTGGTTCTAAAATGTTAAAAAAACAAAATAAAACAAAAGAACAAAGAGAGAGAACTCAGGAGGCATACCTTAAAATTGTTTTGTAATGGATCTTCTCATTTTGATTAAAACTCTAACATGTATAATTTGTCTACATAAAGTGATGCTGATATGAAATAATACATAAATAGATCTTGCTGGTAACTAAAAGATGCATGTCTTTATTTCATAAGAAAAAACTTTTAAACCCAATTGGCAATGCCTTTCTAAAGTATTTGAAATCTTTAAGTTTGTTAAACTTTACATTTTGCTTACTCCTGATTTAGGTGAGATAGAAATATTCTCAACATAGTATTGCAAGACAGGAATTTACTTGAAATTCAGTATTGCTAGAAGTATTGATAGGACAGAAATTACTGTAAAGTCCAATAAAACAGTTATTAGCAGCATGTGACTATTTAATTTAATTACAATTAAAACTTTATATCATCAGTTACACTAACTGTATGTCATGTGCTGAAATAGCCACAGGAAGTTAGCAGTTATTCTGCGGAGTGGCACAGATATAAAACATTTTCATCTATGTAGAATGTTCTATTGCACTGTGATTGTCCAGAGTCATTCATTTCTTTTGCATGAATCTAAAATAAGAACATATTCTGAATGTTTTCATACTGGAATTATAATTTAATACATTTGTTTAAACTTCTTTTATAGTTTGTTCACAACATTCCAATAATCTAATTTATTTTAATTAAAGGCAACAGAGTGTTAAATAATCAGAGTGCTTAAAATTAAGGACAATTTACTGATAAAATTTAAAATGTAACTAGTTTTTAATCTAACTGAAAGTGGGTCAATGCCCTGCCTAACTCTGAATGATGATCAGGCTGTAATAATGGGTAATGTTCTTGTGTCTAGAATCTGTGTGATTGAAACTACAACTGTCCAGTAGAAATACAATGCAAGCCATGAACATGAACCACAATTTTATTTAAATTTTTCAAGTATCCATATTAAAGAAAGCAATAAGAACAGGTAAAATTAATTTTAGTAGTACATTTTACTTATTCCAATATATCAAAAATATTATTTTAACATCTGATCCATACATAATTATCAATAGGATATTCTACTTTTTTCATACTAAGTCTTTAAAATCTGGTGTGTGTTTTACACTGAAGTACATCTTATTTGGGCTGGTCATATTTTAAGTACTCAACAGACAGACGTGGTTCACAGCTACCATGTTATACAGCATGGGTACAGAGAGTGCAAATCAGCAGCCATTCATTTGTTCACTGATTCAATAATATTTACCCATATTGAACCCATGTTAAATGATGATATTGTACTAGATAGGCGTGGTGGTGCATGATATCACATGCACGTTCAGATAACTTCCAGTATAGTGGGTGGTGTCACACAGAAAAAGAGGAAAATATGATCTCGTGCAAAATACTTTTACCTCAGAAATCACATCCAGGGCTATTGGCAAAAACAGAAAAGGAAAAATTAACCCCGTATTTAGAGTGTTGATAAAGGTTTCTAGAGGAAATATGTAATTTAATACTTTAGTAATCTGTATGAATTGACTAGAAAATGCAGGGTAAGAACACAGAAGTGGGATGATGTAATGTTTTCAGAGGAAAAGGCTTATGGAAAAGAGGCTTGTGTGAGAATGAGTGTGTGGGTGTGTCTGTGTGAGTAACAAAGAGTGAATGCAAAATAGTTTCATGTCTTTAGCGGATTGTTATGTCTATTATGTCTAAATTACTATCTACCCACATATTGCTTGGTGAGGGGGAGAGATAAAGGGCCAGGAGTATGAAATGAAAGAAGCAGGGAGTGGATACAAACCACTGTTAATAAAGACAATATTAGAAGATTACAAAGTCCTTAAGCAATTGTCCTTGATGCTACAACCAAAAGTCAATGTGTTTTCATCAATAATAAAATCATTAAAAATTAGCAATGCTCTTGGTAGAGTGCTGTTCTTTACCCTGGAAACAAATAACTTTCAGTCAACTAATGAGTGCCTGAGGTAAAGGAATTTTACTTTTATAGTTTATTTTTCATTGTCACATTAAGTCTATCAATAGCTACAGAAGTAAAAGTGAACACCAGCTGTCGTGGGTTACATATTTGCACCCCCACCCACAACAATAGGTAAATAAATAATATGTCCAAACCATTTTTTGGTTTTTCAGGTTTAAAGTGACAGTTGCTAGCAGGAAACTCATTGGATCCCCATACGTGACATTGAGTAGCTTCCATATGTGCACGCATGTCTCTGTGCTGTACAGACATTACTAGATCAAAGCACAGCTCCACTTAATCATTAAGAGGTAAAGACTAAAATTTAATATTGTAAGGCTATCCATTTTAATTAATGATAAAGTTAAATTTTTATAGTTTAATAAAATCTGCCACAGAGTAAGATTAATTGGATGAAGAAAGTAGAAATTAAAATCAAACAGAATTGAGCTTCAAATGGAGGCAAAACATTGTGATTAGCTTGAAAGAGATATATCTAAAGATAAAGTTCCACAAGATGTTCATTTATAATAAAGAGTAAATTCTAGTACTTCAGTCACAATAACCTTATAGACACCTTGAGTAATTGTAGGTTTGTATTCAAATGAGCTGGTAAACCACTTGTATATTTCTATGTATCTTACTGTATTGGATTTGGTTCATGGTAGCAATTATACTTGTATAAATCATTGTTCCTGAAAAAGTAATTTAATGGATTTGCCCCCAAATAAATATCCTCAGTGTCTCTTAGATACTACTAAGCCTTACCTCATCTTGTCAAATCAGTAGACATGGGGATAGAAGGTTTTGAGAAGCCAATAAATAATAACAGAAGAGTGAAAGAAAAATACAAGTCTGCCCTGACATTTATTTTTAAAATTTTGCCCAATGTAAAAGAGAAAGAACCCATAACCTGTCACTTTGTGATATTAGATGTGACCAGGAGACGCTTGTCCATGTCTCTGTGCTCACAGTCTGGCTGTCATCAGATGTTCTGTGGGGCATAAGGGGAGACATATGCAGTGTGTGAAGTAGGAGGGAAATCCACTGATTTATTCTGGAGAGAATGTGGATGCTACTAATCCTCCCTTTATAGGTTTACTGATGGAGCTGCTATGCTTGTAAGCCCTTCCGCATTCTAAGCCACTATCCCCTTCCTACCCAGCACCTGGTAGATAAAGGCGAGGATGTGGGAAATCTGCAGGCTGTGGGCTTGCTGAAAACAAGATGTACTCTTATCCAATAAAACATTTAAATATTAATAATGTTATTAAACTATCACTTATGTATAGAAAGTATAAATGTATATTTAATTATAAATAATATATACACATACACATTATAGACAGCTGTGTGTGTATGTGTGTGTATATATGACATGTTTATAGTGCATATGTCTGTGTACATGTGTGTGAGCATGTGCATGTATAGGGTGACCATTGGAAACTTACCTTTTAAAAAATTTTCTGTGCATCTGTACTTAATTGATTTATTAACTTTAAATAAGATTTCAAAGTTGAGTTTATTGTATAGATCAGTCCTCCAAATATAATGTTCATGTTTATCTCCCCATTATAATGCACTTTTCTTTCTCCAGGAGCCTTCTATCACCTTAGAGCACTCTACTATGGGATACTACTCAGGCTTAATTTCTTGGATCATGTTCTAAAAATACATCTTCAAATGATTCTATATAACAACATTCTTTATTCAAACTTTTTATTGGAGTAGGTTTTCAGTTTGTCCCTGGCATTGTTATTTCTGCACAATGACAAGTGAAAAGTGGAAGGCATATTTTGGTTAAATTGACTATTATATCTCAGAAATGACTTTATATAGGTGCTTTATAAAGGTAAAAATTAAGTGTATTCTTCAGAATCCAAGAACATATTATGTTTGATATTTCCATGCATTTTAAGTAGAAAGATATTTTTTCTGTAGTAGGTCAGTAAGGAATTCAACAAATATAAACACAACAAAGTTGAAGGGCCTGAAATGTATTGAAAAGTGCTATAATGACTTACTAAGTTAATTTTTTCCTGAAAGTGACAGTGGTTTATGTTTTAGACTCAATAAACGGATGCTTACCCTAGACTTGTCAAAGTTATTCTCTCACTCGAGCAGGAATATAGATAAAGATTTAAAGAAGAACAAAGAGGACAACAAGGTTCCGTACATGTGGCATTTCAACCTTGGCTGTGGTTCCTGCTACAGTGTGCCTCCTCTCTTCAGACCACAGTTTCGGGGTTTATTTTGGCAAGGACACGTTAGGTCATTGCTTGACAGTGACAGCTCCCCGGGGCTTACTCTCAGACCTTCAGTTGTTCTGCTAGTGCTTTAGGTATCTCAACTAACCTTTGGGTTTAAAAGAACATCTGTAAGTTGCTGGTTCACAGCTCTCCTTTCCCAGTTTTAAGGATCTTTCATGTCATATCTTTATTGCTTTTGTTTAGTATAAAATTTCCATTATAAAATGAGCATGAGTTACTGAAAAGCTGTCTGCTTTCCCATTGAAAGTAGTAATCTTGCTATTTATGCTTATCCAAGCAGTCATGAATTTTTTCTTCATATTTGGTAAGAAGGACCCTCCTGCAATGAACTGAAATATGTCCCCCCTCAAATGTGTTATGTTGAAGCCCTAACCCCCAATGTGATTGTATATGAAAAGAGGGTCTTTGGAAATAATTAAGGTTAAATGAGGTTATAAGAGTAGAGCCCAAATCCAATAGGACTGTGGTTGTTCAAGAAAAAGATGATTCTCTCTCCCCTCCAACCTCCCCATACCCCCCATAATGTGAGGACACAGTACAAGGCAGGCAGGAAGAAAGCTCTCACCAGACAGTGAATAGGCCTGAACCTTGATCTCAGACTTCTAGTCTCCAGACTGAGAGAAATAAATTTCTGTTGTTTAAGCCACCGATCTGCGGCACTTAATTATGGCAGCCTGAGATGGCTACAACACAACACTTCCTTTTCCATGTCTGGATTCAGACCGTCTTTTAGGTCTCTCCCAAATAGTCTGTTTTAAAGTGATCACTTTTATTTCTTTTTAGAAACAGTTTTATTTTTCAAAGATCTTTACAACTTTTACCTGAAACAACAGACACTTTTATTTACTTTAAATTTTTTCCCTCAATGTCTGGTTGAAAGTCTTAGCCAGTCAGTGCACATTTAACAGATGTTACTCCTCTGTTACTCTAGCAAAGACTCTTTAATGGCACGTTCCAGCACATTACTTCAATGTGGCACAGGGGGGGTTTGCTGTACTCTGAGGGTGTGCTGATACACAGTGGAGCAGCCCTCAGGAGAGATTTGGCAGTTTGTGCTAGAAGCCTTAGAGACACTCTTGTCTTTTGATATCGTAATTGCACTTCTAGGAATCTGTCCTAAGCCAATCATGCCAAGAAGATTTTCTCGGCAAGGGTGTTTGTCATACAATAAATAACAAATGAAGCTGCAAAGCCAGTGAAGCTATGGCAATCGACATGTTGAGATACTATGGAACCACTAAGAGAATATTTACAGGAAGTTTTTAATTAGCTGGGGGAAATTCTGATAGTACAATTAGAAAGAATGCATACCATGACTCTGCAGTTATGCTTTTACAACTCTGAAGATACGTGTGTGTTTGAACACTTGTAGGTAAATTACAATTTTAATTGTGATGATTTTTAATCTTTTAGCTTTTATCTCTTTCTAATTAATTTACAATAAGCAAATATTATTTTTAGAGTTAGAAATCAATCAATTTATGTTTTAAAACATAATCAATATTATGTTTTAAAAATGTTTTGATGGGAGGCTTCATAGTACTTTTATACACTGTCAGATTTATCTTCCTACTATGGAGTCAGAGTAATCCATTTACTATGCCTAGGGTAGCTCTGAGTTCTCACTTATCTTATGCATGACTTTGTTATCATTGCTTTTCTTTCCTGGGAAATAAAACATTTCCTTATATACTTGACTCTATTCCTCCTATTACCCAGACTGCAGTCACAAGTAACATTCTCTGCAAAATTTTCTAATCTCAAAAAGCATGATTCTTTTTTATGACAAATTTTAGGGATGCAGTTTATTTTAGTAACAAATGTTCACATACAATAAGAGGGTATGAAAAGTCCATTCCTGCTGTGCATGAAATTGCTAGCACAAAGGATTATTTCTTAGGCTGATCCAAAAATTCAAAGATTGTGTGTTCTCTGGTCTGTACTCCTCTGGAGCTCACCTAATGCCAAGCCCCTAGAGGGCACTGAATAAGTATTTAATTGAATGGACTCTTTGAAAGCTCTTCAAGAGCAGCCTTTAAAGTAACATTATGTAGTGAACATTCATGGATATGGCCTTGACATCTCTATATCCTCATTTTATTTAGTTGCATTGAATTTATAGTAAGAAGATTGTTATGAATTCTTCCTAAGTGCTTCATTAGTAATTTTGGCATATTGATTAGATACTATTTGTCTACATGAGGACTATGTAGACATGTTCTCATGTCTAAATGCTTGGATGCATTTCCAACTGTTGTTTAATTGTAGTTTTATTCCCCCAGGTACAGCCAACCTGTTATGTATTTTATAATCATATGTAATAATATGGTCCTGTATTTTTACTCTTTAGAAAACATTTGCCATTTAACATGTCAGTTATGAAAATATCAGCAATAAATAAGTTTAGTATTGTTAGACTGTTATTCTCAATTTTTGAGTGACATAGTTGAATTGGCTGATTCATTTAAGAATCACAATAAATTGTCAAAATTCTCCTAGATGAATTTAATCACTTGTGAAATCCAATAATGCTGTGAAATTTTTATTTATTTAAAAAATAACTACTCATTATAAATGTATGATGTTTATAAAAATAATTGGCTTGGGTTACTTTAACTTTTACGATTATTACTATGCCTATTTTATTGCCCACTGGAATTTGAAACTTGGCGCTAACTAAATTGTTTTTAGCACTTTCATTTAAAACAATTTCTAATGTAAATTGGAAAGTCTTCAACATTTAAAAAAATTTAATACCAAGGGTCTTCTTTGATGAGTGATAATTCTTGCTGGGTATCAAATCCCAGGTTAGGTTCCAAGCCTCACTGCAGTAGCAGTGAATAATCACATTGTCATTTATTTCGCATCTCTAGCTTGTGTATGCTCTGCTTTCCAAAAGTCTCAATGAGAAAATATGCACACCTGTGTTTCTAGTACCACCTTTACTGTGATATGAACCTTAGGGTGAGAAGATAATAAGGTAGAAATCTAGTTTTCATAGTTTTATTTTAGTGAAAGGAATCCTGATTGAGACACGTTTATGAAAAGAATAAAATCTGAGCCAAATTGTTTTATTAGAGAACTTAAAACAGCTTTGAAATTTAGCAACAACAAAAAATGTGTGACCTCTGCCATACAGCATCATGCCATTGTTAAGAGATAGTAACAGAGTACAATAATCCATTCAGACATATTTAGCCTATTTTATTAGTAGGTTAATTAAGGAACCATTGAAATTGGTCATCTGTACTTTTAAGAATTATCTCAAGAAAAGATTATTTGTCCTAACAATCTCAGGCAGCATCCTACTCTTCAAACTCATTTAGCATAAATATTTTAAAAATTGCTTGCTTTCTCTCATTGTCTCTTAGGCCCTGACAGCATTTTGATGTTTCTACTCCAATAAAAACCAATCAGCTTTTCTAAATAAACTCAGCTTTAAACATAAACCTTTATCTGTAATAAATAGACCTTCACTAATCTAGCAACATAGAATAACTATACTTGAGATGCTTACAAAAAGTGAACTTCTGAATTTCTTGTCACCCAATTTCCTTTCAAAATTTATAGACAGAAGCAGCATTTATGACAGAGTTCGTGGAGGATATGCAGTTCACATGTTCCTCCAGAAATGACAAAATGCAGAATGCTAAAATGTACCTTTGGCCCCTGTATTACTGAAACGCAGTTTTCCACCATGCCATCAGCCTCTGCACAGGGTTACTTTAAAATAAGAAACAGCCGTATGAAACTTGATTGTATTAGTTTGAAGGTCTTGAGAAAGGTTTTCACCTTATTACATAGGGTCTTCTTTATGAAAATGTTATGAAGAGGTGCCTCTCTTGTCTTAGGGTCAGTTCTGAGCAATTGCTCAGCTTTTATTTTATGGAACCTGAATTTTGTAAAGGCTGTTTCTTGCCTTTTGCATTCACCATTAGAAAACTTAAAGCCAAATAAATGACTCAAGCCCTCTAATTGTACTAGTATCATTTCAGATTCACTTTTATATCCTTGCTCTTTTATTGCCTTTACTGTGTACTTTTATCTTTTAAAAACTTTATAACTTTCTATGTTTGGGTATCTTGTTAAGATATTTTCAAACATTTTTGAAATATGGTTGTATATAAACATAGAAAATCCTTTTAGGATTATTTGCTGTTAGCAATAAAGGTATCAGAGTTTTTTTTTCTATTGAGAAATTTGCCTCTTTCACCTTTAATAATTCTGATGAGATCTTGGTCTTTCCCTGATGTTTATAATATTCCCGATCATTTCTTTAGAGAACAGAGCACTCCAGGGAACAATACTGTTATAAAGAATTCTGAGATAAACGTAATCATCTTAACTTGCTAAAGGCATCTTCCATTGTCTTCTTTCAGTATATAGTTGATAGATATAATCCATTCATTTTATGAAGTAACCAAAAGGACCATCCATCCATTTCCTACCTTCTTGACTCATTGAT
>CM052539.1:134925297-134959881 GCA_028533065.1 Trachops cirrhosus | reverse complement strand
GATCATTTCTTTAGAGAACAGAGCACTCCAGGGAACAATACTGTTATAAAGAATTCTGAGATAAACGTAATCATCTTAACTTGCTAAAGGCATCTTCCATTGTCTTCTTTCAGTATATAGTTGATAGATATAATCCATTCATTTTATGAAGTAACCAAAAGGACCATCCATCCATTTCCTACCTTCTTGACTCATTGATTCACAGCTTCTCTCAGTGTGCAAAAACACACTGATTTTATGCACTATTGCAATTGCTTTTCTAAAATATAATTTGTCATCAGGTCATGTGGTTAAAAAAAGAATTGTGAACCCTCTTGATTTTTTTAGAATCAGCTTTAAAATTTAATTTTTCCTGAAAGAGATTGAAATTTTCTTCATTCAATTCTTTATGTAATTCCAACTCATCATGCATATTGGCATTTCTCAAAAGTTTTAACTGGCACATACTCTTATCTAGTACTATTATATAACTGATTTTTTTGGGGGTGGGGGAGGAGAATTTGAATTTTTTCTACCCACATTACAACACACTGTGTAAACTGGTCCTTTGTTTTTCTCATGCTCCTTTCAAAGGCTTTTAACAAATTATTTTTGTCCTAGAAGCTTATCCATTTCATCATACTTTCTTCAGGATTATGTTTTAAGAAATAATATTGGAGTCCAGCGGCAGGTCTGAAAAATAACAACCAAGTTTAATAAGAGATCATTTAAACAACAAGAAGAACTTTCCTTGTTCAGAACAAATTTTCTATTATTTCCTGCTTCTGAATTCTATTAAAAAATTCAGGTAGGTCTTCACTGGATAAGTGCTCTATACATATAATATATTAGAAGAGTTACAGTCCTTTTTGCCCACATTTATTGTAGTTTCTGTATGAAAATGATTCAATTGCAAGTATCTAAATGTAAGTAATTTAAGCACATTTACCCAATTATAATGACGATATGCTGGTACCAGATTAAATAAAGAATAGTGAACATGTTATTTTTATGTATCTATATGAAGAATAACACAGTGAAACTCTTTATCAGCAGCAGAACACCAGTTAGAAGAGATAAAGTCTCAAAGCCAAAAATTTAATATATTTTATGATTATAAATACTTAACATTTAACAAATAGATATAATAACATTTAAATGTTATTATACACATTTAAACAATATTTTGGTGCTAGTGACAGCAGGATCTTGAAAAAAAGAAAACTACACAGAAACAGGTTGTTTTAACTTTAGAGCAACTATTCCTTCACTTTATGTCATATTAATTTTGTGGGGAAGGGCATGGGAATAAGAAGTTTTATTTATCTAAAAGATAAATAAACTAATTGTAATCCTGTAGAAAGGTAAAGTTAGAATGTAAATGTGTTGATTCACACTTTAGTCTCAAATCTAATCTAGCATTGAACTTAGACTTTCTCCCAAATTTTCTTTTTTCATTTTGTGTTTGCATATCTTGAGCAGAATCTTCTCTTTTTTATTTCCTGCATCAGTAAGCCCATTTCTTTCTCATATTCCATGTCCTCATATACATTCATCCCTGACTTAAATATGGTCTGCATACACAACCCCAATTCTCTCTCATTACTATTTAATAAGAATTCATTAATTGTTTAAGATTTACTGAGTAATAATTATATTCTGAGCACTACAGTAGGCAGTGCATATATAAAAATGAATAATGGATAAACATTTCAAATAGTTCATAGCCAATAAAAGTCATAGTCATTCAAAGAAACAATTGGTATATAGAAATATGTGAAATAATGAACAGAGTGATCAGGCCTAGCTAATGTCACTTCATGTTCAGAATCATTATAGTGCAGATTTGGGAACAATCATTGGAAGAAGAGAGAAGACCTTTCACAGACACACACAATGACATTTATTAAAATTGATTTTCGCCTGGCTGAGAAAGGATGTAGGCAACTCTATAGACAAAATAGCCTGTTAAGTATCACACACATGAAATGTCATGACATGCTCAATGAACTGCAAAGTGCTAGGTAGAGGGCCAGTATATAACTCTTGTTAGCTATTGGCAAGGTCTTGGCTGGGCGATACTTGTTTTCTGATAATTCTGTAGAAGATGGAAAATTATTACAGAATTGTAATTGGAGGAAGGAAATTGTTATATTTTCATTTATCACAATCATTTTGTTTATTGTGCAGATGAGGACCAGAAGGGGACAAGGCTGAATAGAGAACGAGAAACCTGTAAGGAAGCTGTTGCTAAGTCTGGGAGAAAACTTTTGCGATGTGACATAGAACACTGGGAATGGAAGAGAGTGAGTGATTGAGACAGATGCCCAGACTGAGGACTAGATAGGTCTTAAGTATTGTTTGCTTATGGAAGGCAATATAGAATTATAATTTAGAAATAAATTTCAGGTTTCCAATTATGTAGGTATTGATGCTAATAAATTAAGATGGAGACTTCCATTGAAAATATTACTTCTCACTTAAATTTTTTCCTTTCTCCGCAATAAATTGATATCCCTGGACTGTTGATTCACTTATGGCCATGAGAGTTCTTTTGTGTAATAAAACATGACAAAGAATGAATGCCAAGTCTCTCTGCAAGGTGAAACCTCTAATAGCAGGCATCTGATTCACAACACTTTCTTTTCCTTCCACCATGAGACTGGCAATGCTCCAAATGAACATTACGTCCACCTGGATCCCAGGACTAAGAAGACATGCAACACAGCCCTCACGGTCCAAAAATACAGCTTTTTCCTTTAAGTCACTGAGCTATCTGGATCATTTGTTACTGTGCCATAACCTAATCTATGCTGACTGATACAGAGGAATGTAAAATAAAGAAGCTCTGAGGAGAAGATGATTAATTCAGTTTTGGACAAATTAAGACTGAGCCTTGAGGAGCCCCTAAGATTTATGGCATTAGAGAACTCATAAGGCATATTTCCATTTCTTTGCTCTCTCTGTTAATTGATTATTATTTTATTGGTGGTTTACTTGTTTAGAAATGGCATTGCATAGTTGTTAAAAGTGTGTGCTCTAAAACTGCACTGCCTACGTATGAATCCCAGATCTTTTATCTCAGCATTTTTATGTATTTCAGTTTTCTCATCAGTAAAGTAAGGATGAGCAAACCAACGATGTACTTCATATGGTTGCTGTGAGAATTAAAGTGTATATCTGTACTTAGAAGAGTGCCTGGCTTATAGTAAGTGCTATGTAATATATCTGTTACTATGTTTGTATAAATAATTGAATCTTTTCAGAGAGTAGATGAATATGAAAGTAGATGTGCTTATAAGATATTTCACTTTCCCCTGAGACTATAAGAAAAACTAAAGGAAAACATTTGCAGACTTACCTTTAAAAAAATGCTCTATTGAAAATATTTTTTAGCATTTACTTTAAAGTGAGATTACATTAATTTTAAAAGTAGGTCCTAAAATTTGATTTGCTCATTGGCCTTAGTAATATACATACCTAGTCTTTATGAGATGTGGAACAATTCAAGACTAAACAATTCTTTGAAAATGTTTGATCCAAGAAATATGAACAAGTAAAGTGATTGATTAAAATAAGAAAGAAGTTTTGATAGAGCATATTCTGGAAAAATACTGAAAATTGTTCTGTTACTCTTGGATTTCTTCCTCTTCATGAAGGACCCAGTATTCTAAGTGTCTGTCATTGCCCATTGGCTTCTCACCTCTCTCTACAATGTTGCTTGTCCCTGGGAAGCCACCTGGTCTAGGCTAGAGCAGGAATTAACATCAGCTCTGCTAAGTTTGAAACTTCCACTTCAGGGAAAACACCCAAAACTCCAAGCTTGAGATCTTCTACTTTAACTGGCAAAATTCTGCTTTTTTATATATGTGTTCCAAGTGTGATGCCATGTAGATAACACAGGAGCACAGAGGGCCACAACCATGTTGGCTGGAGTCAAATTCCACTCTGCTATTAATCAGTCATGTGCCCTAAAGTTTTGATGTAAATTGCAAAAATAAAGACATCTAGGCCTTAGGTTGTAGGGATTAAATGAGTCAATATATAAAAAGCAATAGGACAGTTCCTGCTACAACAAAAGTACTCAAGAGTTAGCTGTTGATATTGAAAATGTTTCTTCTGCTAAAAATAATTATTTATCAAAAAGTATCTAAACCACAGGAGATATTTCTTTCAACATTTCTGTTTTCCATTCTCATTATCCAAATTTGGAACCACCAGAAAACACTGCATACATATTTTTAATTAGTCTGCTCTAAAAACTAGTCTAGTTAAACATGTTAGTTGAAATGATCATGAAGCAAGCAGGTAAGTGAAGATGACATGAGTAAGCAGGTAACATTGTTAGCACCACACACATCAATTCAGGAAGGTGCCCACCTCTACCGCCCACCTGAACACTGCTGTCAACCACAGAAAGATTACCTACATTTCCCTTTCCTTTTCACGATTAGAGGGCATTTAAATTAAGTGTTTTTTAAGAGGCTATAATAGATGAGGTATTCTTTAAAGCATGATAAAAAAAATGTTTCAAGGGCAGCCTTTGCCTTTTAAAAATCTAAGCTCATTGGTCCACATATTCTCTCCTTCCAGTTTCCACTGAGCTTTGAGAAGGATGTGCTGCAGTTGTGAGTAGATGTGGACAAGTGGACAGTGTGCTTTATCCAGATGAGTGATCTAAGTACCAAGTTTAAAATGAAAGCACAAACAATGGCCCATCAATCATGTGTCCTAAACAGGAATGAAAAGTCCTGCATGTAATTTAGAGAAATCTTTACTGGATAGACAAAGACAATTTTTTTACTATTTTAAAATATTATAGAGTATATAATCCCCAATTTTCTATCTTTTTTCATTTCAAAGAAAACTTAATTATGGTTTTATTACAATTTACCTCTTTGTAGTAATCTGATTAGCTTACTTTGTACCTATAACCATGGTGAATAAAAATACCATTTAATGACTTTTAACCCTGCCTGGTGTAGCTCAGTGGACTGAGCTTGGGCCTGTGAACTAAAGGTGCACTGGATCAATTCCCAGTCAAAGCACATGCCTGGGTTGCGGGCCAGGTACCCAGTAGTGGGTATGCAAAAGGCAACCACATATTGATGTTTTCCTCCCTCTCTTTCTTCTTCCCTTACCCTCTCTCTAAAAAAAATAAGTAAAATCTTTTAAAAAATAAATACTATTTAATAACTTGTAAAAGATGAGATTTCTAAATGTCATATGTCAGGAAGCACTCAGATTTTTTTCTTTGAATAGTATTTGTTTTGGATATGTTATAACATTAACTTTTTAAAAGACATCTTTAAGTTACAACTTTTTCTATCAAAAAAAAAAAGAACCCTGAAGTGTTATAGTTCTCTCACCAGAGAAAAAGGAAACTGTACAAGGGTATTAAACTGAAGGCAATCAAGGATAGCAATAACTTACAAACTAGAATATACTGAGATCAGAAAGGTCTCAGTTGCCAAGCTGGCTTGTTGTCGGCTATCATGTTTTATTATTGGAATTAGAAAGGGTGCCCTTCTAAAGGGCAAAATAAATGTTCAGAAAAAAATCAAACAGTTTCTTCAAGTAACTGAATGTAATCCCTCAAATGACAGAGAAACACAGGCAGGGAGAAAAGACACTAGAGGCCACCAGGGCCAGATTGAGTCAGGAACTCTGCAGAAACTCTGCAGGCTAGTCAGGAAGGGTGTTAAAATCAGCCAGGGAGGAGGAGAAAAGTGTGAGCAGACACTGCTGTTCTGATCGATTCTGATTGATTAGCTACAGGATCCACAGTTAGCAACTGTTGCTTTTGTGATCTGTGAGGATGTGAACATTTGCTGGAGTGGCCCCTCTGAAAGGGCCAGGACAAGAAGAAACACTTCTATAACCTCGGGGTCACCTTTCCAAACTTTGGTAGAGTTGCACTTCTTTGGATTTGCAATGTGAAGATAACATGTATTTTGGGGTTTTTTTTTTTAGCTCATATTCTTTTTATTACTTGAGGTTTTTCTTTTACTGTGACTTGGCTCTTCTATCACATATTCAACTCAGGTTAGAAGAAAAGCACTGAAAATCTCAGTGGCTTAAAACAAGTTTATTTCCTGCTTATGGTGTATAGGGAAGACATGAGCAGGGGCATACAGATGGCTCTGCTTTTTACATCACTCAGGGATCCAGTGTGTCCTCAGGTCCACCACCCTGCAGCTCTGCTCTCTGGACCTCAGGCCTCTACTTCCCTGTGGAAGGAGAACAGAGCATAGAACTCAATACATGCACTTAACTGCTCAGTCCAGAATGGATACATGTTACTTTAGCTCATGTTTCATTGGCCATCTTTAATTATATGAAAATGAAAACAAGTGAAATATTTGGTGAAATTATGGTTTCTCACAGGCAGGATGAGGTGCTGTTGGGCAGAGGCTCTAAGAATGTTTTATGCAATGAGATGGATCTGTTCGATGGAATACCCTGAAGAAAGCCATCACTGGCAGCTTTGCTCACTTTAAATGGACTCAATTAGCCACCATTATTTTTAGCCAGATGTCACTTCCCATTTAGATCATTTCCTGTGATGGCCTTTTATGATTTTTGTATTTTATTTTGCACAGTGGAGTCAGCAATTGCAAGTGCCTGCTTTCGTGTATGATGGTGTGATGCTTCATAATACTGCACAGGGATCGCAGAGATAGAATCTGCTTTGTTTTTCACAAGTGGCATATTGTGACAGGTGGAACACTTGTCTTTCAAATGTGCATAGATTTAGAAATACTTTTCTGGGATTTTCAACTGGTCATTAGCCTTATAAGTAATAGCCAATGGTCAGGTGAATCTGGACAAAAGCATTTGCACTCTGGTCAGGAATTTTGTTCTCTAGTCAAGAATAATATATAGATGAAAAATTGTCTTAATGGAGTGATTTTTGTCCTATTCCTCAAATGATTGATGGTGCCCTAAAACCTATTATTCATAGGCAGGTAACATTTCCCAAACTTCTCTCTTGTGAAAGATCAGAGATGGGATTCATGAGGCCATAAATCTAGATAGGACATTCTCACTCAGTACATGGGGAGATGTTCTCTCAATAAGGCCAGTTAAAGTTACTAGTTCAGGTAAAGAGACATTTAGGAAAGATACTAGGGGCAGCACAGAGGATCTCAAAACAAGGATTTATTGACTTTGAGTCATGTACCCCACTGATAAAATGACACAGACACAAAAACATATTTTCATGTTTCTAAATTGCTTATTGAGCAAAGTGTATCTCAAGCCATAGATTAATTTATCTTGTCTTCCCCTGATCCAATCAGTGGTGTTTGCAGGCTGCGGGGTAGGGTGGGGGGCAATATTACACATAATTCTAATAGCCGTCAGGACTAAGCTCATAGACACTTTCTTTAAAGAGGTGTGGGTATGGAGACAAAATTTGTTGCTGTTACTATATAATCTCTTCCCTCAAGAACTTATCATTTATCTGAAGCAGGTATAAAAAAAGATTTCTAGTATGTTGTTCTAAGTACTATGGTATATGTTCATCCTTGTTTTCTACAGCTAAAAAACCTCCACTGCCTAGTGGAGTTATGAAAGAATATTCTTTGTGACACAATCTTTAAAGTTTCATCAATGAAGTTAAAATATACACCACTATGTTAGAATTCTGTGTGTATGCATGCACATGTTTGAATGTATGTGATTTGTAAGCTTTCAATAGCTTGATGGAAAAATAAAATATAGTTAAATGTTTAATTACTTATATTTGGATTCTGAATTTGCTACTTATGATACCCTTAATTACTCATATAATTTTGACTAAATTATCTAAACTTACTGAGTCTGTTACTTCATTAAAGATCAAAAAATGAAGTGTTAAAGGTCAAGATGGCAGCATAGGTAAAAGCTGTACTCAAACCCTCACATAACCACATAAAAGCTACAACTAAACTACAGAACAACCATCATTCAGAACTCCCAGAAGGGCAGCTTTCTCCCAGACAGGAGTGGTAGCAGAGGCCAATGTCCCCCCACAGAGCCAGTAAGCAGGAGCCATATCGGATTCTCTATCAACTTTGTTAGCATTGTTAGTCCTGCTCTGGTAATTCACTGAAATCCTGTTCCACTCAACTTGCAGGCCCACCCAAGCTGTTTCCAATGGCTTTTCCATACAAATGGCTTGCTTTGGTTAATGCTTCAGATTTTCCTAAAATCTCTGAATAAAGCAGCATTGGGTCTTGCCATGCCTCATACTTCTGTCTAAGTGGCTACAGGCCCAGCTCTAGTGTCAGCCAGCCTTATATCTCAGTTTAGCCTCTCCTGGGCACTTCCAAGCCAAGCACAAGTAGCAGTCATCTGCAGATTGCTTTGTAGCTTATGCTCAGTGTCCCCCCCAGGGTGCAGGTGGTGGCTGATCTTAACTTGAAACTCCCAGGAGAACCCAGAACCAGGGTACCTGGTGGACAGCTTCAGACCACATTGAAGCACAACCCAATAACCTCCAGGAATGACACCTCAAGGCGTTAACTCAGTGGGGACCATAATCCCTCTAAAGTAAGTCTTACTTTGTGGCATTGGCCCCTGAACAGTTGAACTTCCATGGTGGTCACAGCCAATAGGCATGGGGGTAAATCCTTCACATTGACATGCCAACAGCAATCAAGGCTCACCTACAACAGGAGGGTGTATACAACCCACACTGTGTGGTGTAGGGGGCAAGGAAGAGGAATACACCTGAGTGCCCAGTTCAGGTGCATGGGGAGGCTGTACCACTGTAGCCTAGAAGACACCTACTGCATAAAGTTACTCTGCCAAGATATAGCAGCTCTACCTAATACATAAAAACAAACACAGGGAGGCAGCCAAAATTAGAAGACAAAGAAATGTGTCCCAAATGAAAGAACAAAACAAAACTCCAGAAAAAGAGCTAAACAAAATGGAAGCAAACAATCTACTAGATGCAGAGTTTGAACACTTGTTATAAGGATGCTCAATGAACTCAGAGGAACAGAAGATGTACTTAGCAAAAACTCTGACAAAGTGATAGGAACACTTAAAAGTGAAGATAGAAAACGTAAAATAAAACAAGTAAAAAATGAGGACAACACTATCTAAATGAAGAATATGTTACAAGGAATCAACAGTGGATTAGATGAAGCAGAGAATCAAATCAGAGATTCAGAAGTTAAGACGGAAAAAAACACTCATCACAATAGCAAAAATAAATTAGAGTCCAAGAAAATAAGGATAGTGTGAGGAGCCTTAGGGACAACTTCAAATGTACCGAGATCCATATCATGGGGGTTCAAGAAGAAAAGAGAGAGCAAAAAATTGAAAACCTATTTGAAACAAAAATGACTAAAACTTCCCTAACCTAGTGAACAAAATAAGCATACAAGTCCAGGAAGTGAAGAGTCCCAAACAAAATGAACACTAAGACACGTCATAATTGAAAGGCCAAATGTTAAAAACAAAGAGAGAATATTAAAAGGAACAAGAGAAAAACAGTTATAATCTGGTCTGACTAGAAGGGAACTCTCATAAAACTGTCAGCTGATTTCTCAACAGAAATTTTGCTGGCTGGAAGGGATTTGCAAGTAATATTCAAAGTGATGGAAAACAAGGACCTACAACTAAGATTACTTTACCCAGCAAAATATCATTTAGAATCAAAGGACAGATAAAGAACTTCCCAGACAAGAAAAAGGTAAAGGATTTCATCATCACCAAGCCAGTATTACAAGAAACATTACAGGGTTCTTTGAGAAGAAGAAAAAATGGCATAATAATAATAAAAAGTGGAATAATAAAATGGCAATAATTGCATATCTAGCAACACTTACTTTAAATGGAAATGGACTAAATGCTCCAATCAAAAGATGCAGATGGACTTTGGGAACATTATACTAAGTGAAGTCAGTCAGAAAAAGCTAAGAACCATGTGATTTCACGCATAGGTGGGATATAAAATTGAAACTCAGAGATTCAGTCAGACAACAGTATGGCAGTTACTAGAGACAAGGGATTGGGGGTAGTAGAGGATAAAGAGGGCCAAATATATCGTGATGGAAAATGATTTGACTATGGGTGGTGGACGCACAATGCAATATACAGATCATGTATCACAGTAATACACACTTAAAACCTATATGACTCTATTAACCAATGTCACCCCAATAAATTTAATTTAAAAAGACATATCGAAGCTGAATGGATAACAAACAATACCATTACATATGCTGTCTACAAAAGACTCACTTCAGATCTAATGATACACACAGACTGAAAGTAAAAGAATGGAAAAAGATATTTCATAAAAATGTAAACAAACAAGCAAAACCCAGGGTAACGATACTTAAACCAAACAGACTAGATCTATAAAACAAAATAAATGAATAAGCAGAACATAAATAGATTCATAGATACAGAGAACATTTTGATGATTGCCAAATGGGAAAAGGGTTGGGGAGAATGGATGAAAAATGTGAAGTACAAATTGTCAGTTTCAGAAGAGTCATAAGGATGTAAAATAAAGTATGGGAATATAGTCCATAATATTGTAAAAACTATGTAACAGTTCGATGGATACTAGATTTATCAGGATGATTCCTAAGTAAGTCTGTCTAATCACTGGGTTTACATTCTGTCTGATCACTGGGTTTACATTCTGTCTAATCACTGGGTTGTACATCTTAAACTAAAACAACATTATATGTCAACTGTAATTGAAAAATTAAAAAAAATATTTAAATTAAAAATAAAAGGATAAGCAACAGTAAAGGGCAAGACAAAGAATTAAAAATCACTTAATTATTTAATGATTTTTAAAATAAAAATATAGAAAGTAAAATCTCACTTCTAAATAGATGAAGGGTTTCCACAATGACAATAATTATTTCCCTTAAAGTTTGAGTTATTTTCAAAACAGGATCAAGGTAAGGGATGCTACTGTAATACTGGACTTTGAAGGAATGTCTTACTCTTAGTGGCCTCGAACTTAACTCCACCCCAAGCCCCAACACAGTCACACAGCCACTCATAAAGCATATTACCACCTGTGATAGGCTGAAAAATGGTCCCCCAAAGATATTCACCTTAAATCCCTGGAACCTGAGAATGCTAACTTGTTTGGGAAAAGGGTCTTGACATATGTAATTAAGTTAAAATATTGAAATGAGATCATCTTGATAGACCCTGAATCCAATGACTAGTGCTTTTATGAGAGACCTCCCAGGAGAACAGACATAGGGAGGACAAAATGATGTGGCAGTGCAGGCAGAGACTGGAGTGATGTAGCCACAAAGTAAGGAAGCCAAGAAATGCCAACAGCCACCAGAAGCTGGAAGAGGCAAGGGAGAATTTTGCCCTAGTCTCCAGAGGGGCATGGCCCTGTCTTGCTGGTATCTTCATTTCAGACTTCTTTCCTTCAGAACTGTGAGGGATGACATTTCCATTGTTTTAAGGCACCGAATTTGTGACAATTCTATACAGCAGACACAGAAAACTAGCGCACCTCTATGGCTTTACTCATTTCATCTTCTTTTGCCTTTTTCTGTGAAGAGAAATTACAGCCATCTACTTTTGAGGACCTGTTTCACTATCACTTCTTGGTTAACACTTTTTGATTTCTCCCGTCCTCAGCAATAATGATTAATCTCACTTCCATCTTCCTCCTATGGCATTTTATTTCTATGTATTTAAAACACTTCTCATATTCCACTGTTTACCTCCCCATTCTACCTCAGTGCCTACCTGATTCCTAGAATAAAGTCAGCATTGCATCAATATTCCCTGCATAATTATGGCAGTATGGCCGCTAATGCTGGAATAGGACCATTCTTTGAAGAATCACATATAGTGTCAGTTACTAACCTCCTGGATATTTGGATACTTATTTAGAAGTCACTTTACAGAGCTAGAGTCTTAAACCTAGGTGAGTGGATAGCTTGATGGATTAAGAGTGACAGGAAAAGAGAGAAGGTTAAAAAGCAATTTTAAAACTGCAGTTACATTAATATGTTGTTAATTAAGTATCTCTAAAACACAATTGCCACATTTTAAAATTTATTTACATCATACCTGATTCATAAAATAGGGGGTCTGGGCTATGTACTGAATGGTTCCAAATATATGAAATTCTGGAAAAGGCAGAATTATGGGGGCAGTAAAAAGATCAGTGTTTGCCAGAGTTTGGGATGGGGAAGGGATGATAGGTAGAGCACAGAGTATTTTTAGGGCAGTGAAAATAACTGATGCCATAATGATAGATACATTATGATATGTTTGTCTGAAACCCTTAGAATATATGATGCCAAACATGAACTCTAATGTAAACTGTGGACTTTGGATGAATATGACATTTCAATGTACATTCACGACTGTAATGAATGTACTGGTCTAGTGAGGGGCGTGTGTATGCATGTATGGGGCTGAGGCATATGGGAAATCTCTGTGCCTTCTTCTCAATTTGGCTGTGAAACCTAAAAGTGTTTTAAAACATACAGTCCTTCATAGTAATGAAAAGTGGGGGTAGGTATAAGATGTGAAACATTGAAGAATATATCCCCTGTAGCAGAATTTGAGACACCAGGAGAAGTAATTCAATGGCACATCTCTGTGAGGCCCTCAATCAGTTCACAGAGGCTACTGCCTAACATAGTGGACACATGAATGGTAGGTAAGATATAGTCTTAGGTGCACTAAGAACTCAAACCTTCATGTATTCTAATGCTATGGAAAACACACACACACACACACACACACACATAGACTGCTGTCCTTTCATAGATAGTGCAATTAAAGACTGCAGCCTCATACTTCCTGAGAGCAAATCACCTCTCTGAAACTATTTCATCATCTGTAAAAGGAAGGGTTAATGTGCCTACTTGGGGAAACGGCCCACCCTACCTCCTTTTAAGAAATGTCCCCTATTCCTATGTCATGCTTATACTAGAACACTATCTCCCTGACGATCTCTAAGGAAACCAGGAGGGAAACATTATTGAACCACCCAAATGTTAATTTTTATTATGTGGAAATTCTTCCCAATATAATTATGTTGTAGCAGAATTCCACATGCCTAGAATTATATCCATGTGTCATGGTATGTCAGTCATTGCATAGTTGTACTTAAATATCTTCCCTTAAGAACCTCCTGTTAAAATGGTGCCTAATTATCTTTATCCAGGTGAAAATGTTGTTTATAACTTCAGCTTTAGAAATTGTATTTGGAAATAAAAGATCAAAGTACTTCAGAAAGAAGAAAGCTTATTTTGTACCTATAAAAATATCCTACCTGAGACAAGCATTAAAAATATATTTAATTCCCAATGGAACTTTTTTGAGAAAAACATAAACACAAATGGAATAGGCTTAGAAGAGAAATTTTGTTTCAATCTAGTGCCCTAGTTTCTTTCTGAATGCTGTCACATATATTTTTTAAAGGGATAAGAGGCATAAAAGAAGAGCAGAAATGGTCACATGGATTGTCTGACTTCATTCACACAGAGTAAATATATTGTTTACAGTGTACCTAAGTGCTGATCCCACATGGATGCCTGGGGTTAATGCTCCCTGGGACAATCATCATTAATCCCAGGGCTGAAACATAGGAATAAAATTCCTGAGAGAATACAGGCTTCTCCAACATATGCCATCATGGAGGAACTATAGGCTTGAGTCAATTACTAAGTTATTTAATCATTTAGCAAAATGTAGTGAACAATCCTCTTTATAAAGACCTGTTTCAGGTTCTGTAGGAGTTACAGAGAGAAGTTAGATGGATTGTACAAGGATGGGAGAAGAAAAAAAGAGGGAAAGGAAAAATGGAGAAGGAGATAAAACAATGGAGATCAGGACAACATCTGTAGTATGAGTTTGGCTCAGGTATAAACCAGCGAACCTGAGGTTCCCAGTGAAAAGCCTGGTGTTAGTGATGATGTTTCTAAATTACGTCTGTAGGGACCTTACTTACACTGAGCTCCATTCAGGAGTCAGAATGTGGAGAATATTTGAAAAGTTTTCTAAATAAACAACATGGATTCAGATGGTATCATTAAGATGGACTCAACACCTTGTCAATTATTCAACAATCTGACATTAAAGAATACACAGACACTTCTAATCTGTTATCTCATTTAACTTCAAAACAATCTCATAGAATATCTATTGTTATCTCAGTTTTAGAGATGAGGAATATGAGACAGAATGATTAACCAGGTTCTAACTCTGGCAAGTAGTAGAGCTAGGAATGCATATTCTTTCTATCCTTATCATAAAAATTCCCAAAGAAAGATGCAGTATCAAATTTTGTTATTGTTTTAAAATTAGGGTTATGGTTAGATTAATGTATGTAAGGTAACTCAAGTTTCACTATCATTATTCATTGTCCCTTTGAACATGTCTCTGACAGGGGAAACTTAGGGCCTCAGATCTATAGGTGACGTTCTCCTTTAATCAGAGTGTCAAATGCTTGCACTTCATTCATTTGCTTAACAAATATTTACTGAGCTCTTGTATGCTAGGTAAATATTCAGGTTCATTATACATATACATCAATTAATAAAAGTAACAAAAATGCCTGCTCTCAAGAAACTTACATTCTATTTAGGAAAAGATGAGAATGATAAAAATACAATACAGAAGCAAAGTAAATAGTATATTGATTAGAAAACATATGGTGCAATAAATACAAGAAGGATAAGGGTGATCTAGAGTACCAGCAGTAAGAGTGAGGTTTATTCACACAGAGTAGATACAGTTTTAAGTGTACCTAAGTGCTGACCCCACATGGATGTTCCATGGGTGGTCAAGGTAGGTGTCACTGAGAAGATGAAATCTGAGAAAACACCTGACTCAAGTGAGGGATTTGATGAGGCTGAGTCAGAGCTAAAGGGGCTGTTAGAATAAACACTCTGAGGCAAATGAGTCTAGATTTTTTGTTAAGAAAGCCGGCATCACCCATTCGAATGACTGAAGAGGAGGATAGAAAAAGATAAGGCCAAACTGAGTGGAGGAGGAACTGATCATGAAAGACATTCCAGGTCATTGCCTGGACTTTTACTGAGTTAAATGGTGAGATGATGCAGAATTTTGAAGAAAAAATGTGATATGACAAATTTTTAAAATATTATATTGTCTACCATGTTGACAAAATATGTATGAAGGAGTCGAGATAGGGTTGAAGTAGGAAGACCTACTAGCTGACTCTTACAATAGGTGAGAGGTATTAGTGGCTCAAACCAGTGTGGAAAGAGTGAAAGGAATGGGAACAGATTAGATTCTGGATATTTTATAGGCATTGATTCAACAAATTTGAAGTGAATTTTATATATGGATTTGAGGGGAAAAAAGAGGATATGATAATGACTAGGTTTTTTCACCTGAAAAACTGGAAGAATAAATTTTCCATTAAAACAATGCCTTGGAAAGAAGATGAAAGGACGAGAATTTGTTTTTCCAACATGTTGAGTTTGAAATACTTATTAGATTTTTGTATTAGTTGTTTATTGATGCATGGCAAAGTTCCACAAACTTAGCAGTTTAAAATAACAACCAGTTATTACCTCGAATTCTTTTTAAATCCAGATGGTTTCTGTGTTTAGGGTTTCACAATGCGAAAATCAAGACCTCTTCCAAACTGGCTATTATCTGTAGGCTCTGGGAAAGAATCCATTTCCAGGTTCACTCAGCTTGTTGGCAAAACTCAGTACCTTGTGGTTGTAGGACTGAGTTTGCTAGTTCCTTGCTCAATGTTAATTGGTGGGGTCACTCTCCAGGCATTGTTCAGGTCCCTCTATCTCCAAACACAGTCATGTTCCATCACATTCTTCTCTTGCCTCAGATCTTTCTGATTTCCCTGTCTGCTTTTCCCTCTTGCTGCCAGTTTGAAAAAAGCTCTCTGCTTTTAAAGATCTATTGGGATTATATTACTTGTACTTTGGTAATCTGTCTTTTTACAATAAAATAACACAAGCACAGGAGTAGCATTGGTGGTGGAGAAGGATGAAATAGTGAAAACCATGGGAGTCATCATAAAATGCTTATTAGCATCCAAGTGTAGATATTAAGTAAACAGTTGGATATATGAGCTTGCAGTTTGGGACAAGGTGTCAGCTAGAGTTTATAGATGGTGCTTAAAGCCCTGATCACTATGTTCTCCCCATCCATCCTCCTCAAGTGATTGGAATTGAGATGACACTCAGCCAAGGGCACAGATGGAGCTACAGACACAAGGTTAGACATTTCTAGTACCTAAAATTAACTAAAAGAAACATTTCAGTGACTCATTTTATTGGGTGTAATTTGACTGAAAGGTCATATATGCAGTGATATAATTTTTTTTGCCTAGAAAGCTCATTTACCATTATTTATAAGAAATCTACTCCAACCTCAGTAACAGATTGTGGCTGCTCCTTAAAATGTCTATTTGTTCAATCCTAAATGGTGCCCACTTTTCTTACCATGTAAAATAGGCCTATATCAAAGAAAAATTACATTCTATATGTCTTATTATAAGAAAAAGATGATCAGATCTGTGCTAAGATTGAGCATCCACAAAAGCAGAAACCAGGCTGCTCAGGAAGACATTTATGGAGCACATCTGGATGGAATAGCTAGCAGTTAAGAAGAAAGCACTAAGACTTAGATCACTCATCATCTGGTGAATTAATTAACCTGAAGCTTGACTAATGGGAAGCTATTTTGCTGTTAAGGGTGATTAATTAACAAATTCTGCCACTTAGGAATTAGTGCTTATATATGCATATATGTATACTAATGCATTAATGTGTGTGTATAAATTACAGTTAGAAATAATTATTTAAAATATTATTTTCAGGTTGTTTTATAATAGTTTAAATTATTTAAAATAAAAGCAAAGAAACGACCTCTTCCTGGAAGTTTCAGAGGCTAATAAAGAATAGTCCCCATAGACATGTTAAATTGACATCCAACGGAAAAGGAAATGGAGACAGGTGACTCTTTTCTTGTCAAAATCATTAGGCTTAATGCTAGAGTTCACAGGACAAATGAACTGCAGAAGCAACTGTGCACCCTGCTTTTGTCGTGTGACATTCCTCCCATCTAAGCAATGATGATGAGGTAGGTGGAGATAGGAAGGGGGAGGGTATGGTGGACAGCTGCCAGATCATTACCTGTATGCTTAGTTCAGCTTGAATTAGGAAAAAAGGAGAAGGAAGAATGTTTTGTGCTTTAGGATGAATAAATATTGTTGAATCAGATGTTAAGATTGATTTTAACATACTTAATAGCATCCAGAAATCTAAAGAAAAATTACTTAAATGATAATGAATCTGAAATTTGTTTTCAGGAAAAGCAGATCATTTAGCCTGAAGGTGAGTGTGGGGGTGAGACTCAAGGAGAGAAAACAGCTATTTCCTAAGATTCAAAAAAATTGTCCTGAGGAAGAAAGAAAATATTGGTTTAGTGTTATGTAAAAAGGTAGGTCTATAATGAACGATTGGAAACTAAGAGCATCTAAAGTATTTGAGATAAATTCAAGAATGGTACTTCTAAAAAAATCAGAATATTTTACTTAAAGTATTTAATCAAAAGCTAATAAACTACTGGTGAGGAGTACTTGCACTTTGTGCTTTATAAACAAGATGATTTTACTGTTGTTGTTTAGTTTTTTATTTCATAACCACAAATTTAACTCTGCAATTCAGCTAGACTTAGATGGGTGAAACTAGATAACTTGTTCAGATTGATCTGACTTTAGGTTCTATGAGCCTGTTAAATAAGATAGTTTTATTATAGATTGGTCTAATTACATATGATTCTTCAATATTCTAAAGTAGTAAGGGTCACTGTGTTAGTAGATAAAAGTTACTACTAAAGATTTTTTAAGATTTATCGTGATATTCCATGTCAGAGACTGCTACCTTTTCCCAAAACTTATTCTCCCATTTCCTCAGAGGAATGAAAACCACAATTTTAGCTGGTCTCATGGCTACTCAAAATAAATAATTCACGTTGCAGCTTCCTTTATTGCTAGTTTAAAGATAAGTATGGCCAATGTATTGTAAGCAAAGTGACATGTGGCAATTTTTCCTGAGAGACAGCTGCTTCCACCTGTCATTTTTCTTTTTATTTTGTCCTTCCTGCTGACATAGTGTCAGCAGATGGACAGAATCTCTTGAATCATGAGTTGTCTTGAAAATGAAGACCATCCTTGATAAAGAAACAAGATGGAGAGTAGATTGTAAGTGATACACACACACACACACTCACACACAGAGCTATCTATGTGAAGTGATGGGTGTGTAAATTAGCTTGATTGTGGTGAATATTTTACAATGTGTACATATATCAAATCAAGTTTTATGCCTTAAAAGTATACAATTTTAGTTGTGAATGATACCTTAGTAAAGTTGAAAAAAGAAAAATAGTAGAAGGAGTCTGAATCTCACAGAACTTTATGAAGTGAAACTCAACTACATGTACCCAGATATTTTTGTCAAAGAAAAATAAATTACATTTATACTATTGTTTTTTGTCTTTGACACTTAAAACTTAACTTTGCACTGATATATAACTACATAATAAAACTCTATTTCTACAGCAGTTTCTAATTGATAATAAGAATTCTTATAGGAGGTAGACATTGCAAAAAAATCCCTCAGTTTTACATTTCTTAATATTACTATCAATCTTTAAAATTTATACTGTTTTACAGCTTGTAAATGATCTGAAAATCGTAGTTTATTTGCTTTTTTAAGAAACAACAGTTAGCTGTGCAGTTGTATCAGGCATTTTCAACATTTATAATATAGACATTTTCCTTGGGAGATTTACCACTTAACTAGAAAGCAAACCAACATCATAGACTTCCTGGGGTCTCAAGAACACTCTGGGGAGATCCAGAGCAGATTCAACTATATATATTAATAAATACTCTGCAAACATCCTCAAGGGACTCTGCAACATTATGAATAGTGACTTTCTAGCTAATTCAGCTAGAAGAACTATTTAGATTTTATATCTTTGTGGGAAAGAATATGTCATGTTAGAGTAAATTTAGTACAAAAATATTAAAAAGAAATGATATCTCTTTAATAAACATCCTATTGATATCTCCCATATATATGAAAAATTATGCAATTGATGCAGCACAGCCAATATTCATGGCAAGCTTTCAAGCATTGTCCTTTAAATGAACTTTACAAAAGCCCCACAAAATATTTCAGATGAAGAAAAATTATGTCATAGGTTCAGGTATGTTTGACTAGATTCCCAGGCTTATTCTCTAGAAAACCAGTGGGACTTCTCTCCAAGACACACCTTCTGCCTTATTTACAGAGAAATCATGTAATCATTTGCAACTTAGGTTAAATATAAATTAGCATAAGCCAGAAATTAATTAAGTTTTTCTCATGAAATTCCAAACATACTAAATTTCATTCAAAATATTTTAAACTTGACTCTAATTTTATGAATATGAACATAATGGACAAGGTGTTATGTATAGTAAACCCAGTTAAAATCTTAATAGTTGCTGAACTCTGGAGAAAGGGTACGTATCATAGATTCATGGAGGAAAATATTTTAGAAACACATGTATGCAGCTCCATGCATATGACTTGTTGAATCAAAAGAAAGGAACCACCAAATTTTAGTTGGTCCCATGGCTACCCAGAATGAAGACACCATTTTATAGCTTCTTCTGTAGCTGGCTTTGACCATATAATATCTCTCAATGATTCAAATGGACACATCAACATTTAGAATCACTCTTCATAGCTTTTGATTAGGCTGAATCTAAGTGCTGATGGAGGTGCTCCCCATGGGACACTGACAGGTCTTGCCACATCCTCAACTACTGGGAACTATTAAAAAATTAAAATAAATTCTTCCTTCAAAACAAACTTATGGGGAGCAAAACATCAAGCTGCTTTGTCCAGTGGAAGTTTAATTTTAAAAAATTTTTCGATTAGGGATACATTACTATATTAGTTTCAGGTGTACACCCCATTGATCAGACATTGCATAACTTCCTAAGTGATCATCCTGATTTCATACCCATCTGACACCATACATAGTCATTTGAATATTATTGACTCTATTCCCTATGCTGTGCTTTACATCCCCATGACCGTTCTGTCACAACTAATTTACACTTCTTTTTAAAAGCATGTTATTAAGTAAAACCACAAGTAGGATCCTCAAATAAAGACATATATGTTTCCTGTTGACTCATTGTAATGCAAAGTGAACAACATAACAATTAAACAAGCAATATTAGGAGTTCATTTGAAAGTTCAATTTAGCAGTTTGCACTGATCTTTACAAATTCAACTCTGCCTTGTTATCTCCTGTAAATGTAGGCGGAGGAGATGAGAAGTGATGTGCCTGCCTCCCAGTGACCCTTCGGTACTGCACATTCTTAGATCACAGGGATTAAAACATGTTCATCCTGTGGATATGACTGGTAAAAAGAAAAATAAATGAAAATCTTTCTAAATAATTCTCAATAACAATGAATACATGGTTTTTTTTCTTTTAGTTAAGTAGCTATTTCAATTAACTAGAGTTCATTGTTTAGCCCTACTGTAACTGAGATATTTATATGTAATATATTTGACTTGGTATATAAGTAACTGTATCTATTTTACCTTTGAAATAAAATTAGTGTATACAAGATGTTTCCTTAACTTGTACAAAAACCAGGGATGTTTGTCTTATTTTGCTTGTGGAATGATTTGTACTTATAGCGGACTGAGATTGAAGGGATACATTCAGTACCTCGTTGATCTTGTTTAAAGCAAACATGATAAAAAGAAAGAAGAAACACATTAAAATATCTTACTTGTATTTTGGCTAACTTAGTCACAAGAGAATGCTGAATAATTAAGGAGTAAAAACAAAGTAATTAATGACAACTATGTATGTATGTATGCAAGTATTAATGGACTTAACTCTGGTATTTCAAGAGTTATGAAGTTAATACTATGACTAACTTACAACTCTCCTTGATTGAACCTCAGCTAAAATTTTATTCTGATGCATTATTATTGAAGTATATAAACTATATGTGTGATAGTACAACCTATAGTTAGTAGAGAATAATCATTGCCAGTGAAAGTAGTTTCCCTGGTGAGCCAGGAGGCTGAGTGTGTGTCTTGGTGATTTTGTTTGGTGTTTTGGTAATGGAGAGAGGCTGAGACTTTTGTGGACAAGAATGATTTTTACCAATATACAAATGTGTCACTAGGCCCCTTCTAGCACTCCAGCCAAGTAAATCCACCACTTCTTTGACCTGGTATAAGGTGTTCAGTGAAATGAGATATTGTTCAGGTGAATTATAGTTGGAAAAACAGGAGACTTCCTTGAAAGCATAAGCATATAAATAGGACATTTTATGTTAGTGTCCTAGGGGCACTCTGTTAATAAGTGATCTGTGGTTGTCTTGTGAACTTGAGTCAAGAGCATTTGTTTTGGCTGTACTTAGGTGAACCTGTAGCTAGAGGAATTATCATCATGTGGCCAGACAAGCTGAGGATACCTCAGAGTTCCTCAGCTTTGGCACTAGTGACATTTCTGGCCAGGTTATTTTATATTGTAGGGACTGTCCCCTGTAATACAGGATGTGTGGAAATTCCCCTGGCCTTTAGCCACTATACATGCCAGTAGCATCCCTCCCCCACCCTCTGTTGCAACAATCAAAAAAATGTCTCCAGACACTGCCAAATATCCCCTGTAGGGAACATATTACTGCCCTTGACTAAGAGCCACTTAGTCACTTAATGACCAAACTCAAAGAACTTCCAGAAAAGGGATTGGCTCAGTTTGCAACCATATCTCATGAAGTGAGTATAAACTGTGAATTAAAAAAAATATATTGATAGTAAAGTCAGCTAATCCTTTTCAAATGCTTAGTAACGTTTTGGGTTGTAAACTAATAAGGAGAGGTTTTATTTTGTACATTTTCAGTCTTTAAAATCATAGCAGAATAGCTCATGTTACATCACTATTACCTAGCATCAGAGATTAGTGAGATTATACCCTTGTTAAGAAAATAAACAAAAGATAAGATGGTGTTTATTGTGCATAAAAGTAAGATGTTGGGCGGTGTCATTGATGTAGAGTAAATAATGGTATCAGAATAAAAATGAATAGAATTGCTAAGATACCTAAATCTTGCCTAATGGTGTCAAAGTTGGAGCAAATGTTAGCAAGTCAGACAAAACCTAACTAATGAAGACGTACTTAAAGGAGAGAGCTGGAACACTGGAGCCATGTTCCATTTCTCCCTGCATCTACTTGTCATGAAATCACTAAGTACATGTGCATCCTGATGATTGGTGAAGTCCCTATCTATTTATTCCCACTGTTTCATTTCAGTTTGCAAATATATCTTGCTTGGAAGTGCTCTTTCTAAATAGACTTTCTGCTTCCGGTTTCACTGTCTACCATAATGAAGTCAAAAATATATATATATATATATTTTTTAATCTCATTTTGGATCATGTCATTTCCTGTATTTAAACCCTCATTATTAATTCCCTATCACCAAGGAAAAAACTGAAGACCTTTGGCAGTGAGCATATTTTAAATTTTTAATCCAGCCCCTGCCTACATTGCCTCCTCATCTCCCACTACTCACCCATATGCTCAGATACCCCAGCCATGCTGTCTTCCTAGCAGTTCTTGGAAGGAGTCAGGCTTTCTTTTATCTCTGCGACCATGCTCATGTTGTTCCCTCAGCCTGGATTATCCTCTGCCTTCTGCCTGATTTGAACTTGTCTTAAAATACATATACATTGCTTGATTTTTAGTCAAAAGGCCATCTTCTGTGCCTGCAATGTTTTATCTGTACCAAGTTGTTCTTCTGTCTTTCACTGCACTTTGTTTTAATAAGTGCCATCTGCACAGTACTCATTCTCTTTAGTCTTCCTTATAATTTTGTATGACCTACACTAAAGCATTTCGTAGGTTTTATTGTAACTGTCTGTAAGTCAGATCTCGCCGAGGGTTTCTCTATGCCTCTGTTTTCCTTTGAGAACATGCTGGTGGTGAAGTTTATTCTGACTGCCTCTCTCAGGGCCCTTCTCTGTTACTGTCTTCATCCTATAGCTCCCTGCAGCTGCCGACAACCAGTGAAAGTTTCCACGTCACAGACAACAAAAGAGCCCTGTCCTCAAATCTCTTGCTCTTCCAACTCTCCTGGAGCTCTGCCTGGTTTCCCCAGACCCCTGCACCAGACTCTGGAAAACAGATGTAGAATGACAAGCACTGAGGACATATAGGGTTCAAATCCTGGCTCTGTCATTTACCCACTACATGATATTAAACAAGTCATTATCTATAAAATATGAATAGTAATGGATTCATCTCAAAAGGTTTTTATGAAGAAGAAATAATAAAAATATGTAAAGCAGTTAAGACCTGGCACATATTGAGTATGTGATCATTATTTGTTATTGTTTGACATAAAGATGTTACTTAAGAGGAAACTAGCAGGTTGCCAGAGGGGAGGGGGATTGGAGGGCTGGGTGAAGAATGTGAAGGGATTAAGAAGTACAAATTGGTACTTACAAAATAATCACAGGGATGTGAAGTGCAGCACAGGGAATACAGTCAGTAATATTGCAATAACTATGTATGGTGACAGGTAGGTACTTGAATTATCAGGGGGATCACTGTGTAAATGATATAATTGTCTAACCACTATGCTGCACACCTGAAACTAATATAAAATAATATTGAATATCAACTGTAATAGAAAAATAAAATAAAATAAGTATATTGCCTCACAGTTAATAGAGCAAGCTGCTTAGAAGGGTTAAGAGTACAGAAAGAACAGTTTAGTAGAGACCATAGCAAAATGATTTGCAAAGGCTCAGAGCTGAGTTATTTAAGTCCAAAATAGCTGTGTGACCTTGGATAAGTGACTTATACACTCTGTGCCTCAGTGTCTTAATGTACTAAATGGAGATTGTTATTCTTACCTCACTAGGCTTTTATAAGGATTAAATGAGTTAATCCATGTTAAGTACTTAGAAGTTTTAATAAGTTAGCTAAATTTTTATTATGAAATTAGGAGGAAAGGCATTTCTACACTCATATCTGTGCAGAAATATGTCTCATATGGACTCCCCCTCCATTCAATATTTCTCTTTTTCTTCAAACTCTACCCTTATTCATTCTCTTTGGTACTCTCCCATGTGAAGCTTCCCTCTTATCTCTTCTGGTGTCTAAAAGCTTGAGCAGCCTTCAAACAGATGAGTTCTACAGGAGAATGGCCTTCCCTCCATCCTTGGTGATTTGGGTCCTCCAATTCCTCTTTAATTTTCCCACCAAATATAAAGCTGTGACTGGTATTGACTGGGGATCTCCCAGAAGAAAGCAAATCTTAAAAATCTAAACTTGAAATTTCCTTACAGTCAACCTAGCCGACTGCATCCCATATTGAGGAAAGAATATTTTTCCTATCAATCTCATTCTGGGAAGGCCTTTCAGAAATGTTTCACATCCCTGCCAACATCCTTTTAATCATGCTTAAATTTTCCTATTCCATATAAGGCCAAGGTAATTACAAAAAAAGAACTCACTCATTACAAAGGATTGTGTTCTTTCTTTCTAGAGCAATGGAGCAAGTAGATAGTAAATACGTTTGGCTCTAGAATCTTCCTCAGAATGTGACAGTGAGGGAGTTGACCAATTCATTTTACCAACTTCTGTTTACATGTTTTTGAGGAGGGAGGAAATGATTAGGTAAAAAAGAAGAAGAATGCAGAGACAAAATAGAATTCTGAGTTAAATACAAACTTACAATGTTAAAGTTAGACATAAAATTTTAAATTCATTATTTATAAAATCAGCATCATATGAATTTTTCTTACTTCTTTAATGTTTTCAAATTAAAAGTTGAATATAAATTGATTATCATTTCTAAACTAAGGGATACACTGTGAGTTTGTTTCATGTATCCCATTAATATATTTGATAAACATTATTTTCTGTATATATACAAGTTAAAAACTGCCTTTTAGAATTTAATATAGTTTATCTCAACAAGACAAATTATTCTTCTAAAAGTATCTCTTTCAATAACATGATTTGAAAAGAGCAGTTTTGAAAGTGGTAACATCATAAATTTGGTGGTTATCATTATATAGCAATTGATTAAAGTACATAAATGCATAATTCATGCATTGTGGCTCACTGATTAAAGGGATAAGTGACCAAGCAGGTAATACTAAGATGTAGACAGGTTTCAAATAATGGCCAGAATGTTTCAGTCATGCTAATTTACTTCAGGCAGTAGAGACCAAACAACTTTGATTTGATTTGCCTTCTCCCACCTCCTCTCTGTCCAGAGGCAGTCCTGTACCCAGATGTTAATTATAACCACACCTTGTGATCCCTATTGTTGTCATAAATACAATTGCAAAAGACTGACTTAGGGAGCTCTTCGGATTTCCATGGTGACATACACAAACAAATGACAAATGTGCTTCCCTGAATGCGTGATTAGCACAGCTCTGGTAGTGTCTGTGTTGGTATGCAAAAGTTTGCTTGCAGCCTTCATGGCGGGTTCATTCAGGTGACAGAAATGCCCAAATAAGCTGACTTCCACACAGAAGAGCACTGCAATTACTGAAAATTTGCCCTGCTTGTTTTATTGTTGGTGATAAAATAGTACACTTGGTGTTGTTCTTCTAATAAATATTTCAGACCCTTTTATGAATAATAAGTACAGACACAATCCCCTTTTAATGTCATGAGGTGAAGTAAAGGGAAAATAAAATACCTTTTAAGGTCTGTGTCTTTCCCTACCACATTGCTGGAATCCTCCTCTAGCCACACAATAGATTAACTACCCTCTGTGCATACTCTGTTTCGTTCAGCCCTTAACATTCTAAAGCGGGACTGAAGCGGTCGTTATCTGCGGTGGCTCCTGGGCGATTTTCAAGCCCAGTACTACCCACCCAAGTGGCAGTGACACCGGCTTTCACTGAAGCCTTATTACTCTTAAAAGAGCAATTTGGTTGGTTGCACGGCTATTAGGATCACACAGCAGCCTGAAAGCTGTCAGTACAACTGCTGCTCATCTTTTTCACACAATCCTGACATCTTTTCCCTTTCTGCCGGACACAGACATTACCGTTTTATCATTTTCAATCAAGCTTCCCCAGACCGCTGAGGAATAGATTCCCACGGAAAGCCAGGTGGAGATCGAAACTATTTCCTAGCTGTTGGAGCAGCAGCAGTGCTGACTGTGCCCTGAAAGCAGCCGGATCCGTGAGAAATGTAGCTTGGCTCAGGGCTACTCCAGGGAGCTGCTACTTCAGCTGCTAAAGATGGCAAAACAACACCTACCTCAGGGTTTTCAATGATTAATGCCACTTCAATAACCGGGCGGGAAGAGGATGTGAGAAATCTTGTGAAATTAACTTGTGGAAATGTTATCATCGGAGAAAGTGGGGAAAATTACTAGACTTGAACTTCTCTTCGTTTTGATGCTCTTTTTCTCTGGACCAACTCTGAGCAAGCTGACCCGGACTCCCTGGAAAGGAAAGCCTTGGAAAGGGGGTAAGTGATGAAAGTTTGTGTTAAAGGTCTAAATAGAGTTAGCAAGGTTAATCAGTGGACGGCTGAAGGTAGAGGGGCTGCTCTGTTTGAAATCAGGTACTTATTTCAGGAAAGAGAATCTGTGTTGCAGGTGGCTAGGAAGAAGACTTTTTCTCTGTTATTGATATAAATATGTTTTTGCAATTTTTGGTTTTCTGGTCTATCAAAGCATTACAATATATTTTTCCCCAGTGAAAGGATATAGGGCCAGATGCATGGTGCTCTAGTTCAAGGATATGTTTGGTATTCTTAAGGAGCTGCACTATTTAAAAAAAGAAGTGAGTCTGAATATGTTAGATCTTTGAATTGTTAGCAGATTTTGTGAAATAATCAGAGGGATGTGTGAGAAGGAGAATGTTATGAAATGCAGTGCCACCAACACTGATTTTTCTGGCTGACGATATCAGTGTGGATGTGCTAATAAAGATAAATTGCATTAACTTTATTGAAAAAAATCTGTTGAATGAGACCAAGCCTTTCAGTACTTTGGAGTGCTATAATCCATTTCTTCTGCTGTCGAAAAATTATGATGAGAGAGAATTTTTGGTACCTTGTAACTGTCTTTTAAGAAGTTCAATTGATGCTGTTTTTCCTTAATGCCATTTGTTTCTACTAAACACAAGTTATCAGGGTATCTGTTCTGTGAATGCTATAAGCCAAAATGATGCTGCAGAAACATGCACAAGAGACTTTCTGGGCAGTGTTTGCCTGTTTGGGGAAAAATCTTGATGGGAGCTATCTGGGGATTTTGCTTTACAGAAGCATTCTTTTCACCTAATATTTTTTTTTCTCAGCTCTAAAAAGGTTTCCTGGGTCTCTCCACCTTTTCTTTACTGTCAACGTTATGAAGTGAGGTTAAAGAGAAGCATGCACATCAACAAGAAGTTTTAATAATTTATCACAGCATCTCAGCAGGATTTTCTAAACACATGAGCTCCTTCATTTTGATCTTTCTGTTTTTTCCTTTTGTTGCATTTAAGATATTACAAATCTTCCACCTACTATACCTTCAAGGAGAAAGTTCCAACAGGCACTTAGCTTAGATGTTTGGTGCAGATGCACCCTCAAGGAGTGAAGCTGCAAATTAATGTTGGGCCTTGTAAATTATATCACCACATTACTGTCATTCCTAGTGTTATTAGTGATTTTTTTCTTGCAAACTGCAAGATGCTATTTACATTAGCCTGCATGGCAGCATTTTGGTAGCTGGGATCTAGAAATATCTGATCTTATTGACTCTAGGGGATGTCAGGAGTTTTAACTTGTACTTCCTACATAAATTTTTAAAGGACAGTCAGCACTTCTAGCATGTGAAGTATTATTTCCTGTGATAAACTTTAGCAGTAGAATTTGAAGCTCTAGCTACCCAATGAGAAAGTTACGTAGCTGCAAGATTTTAGAAAAATTGTTAACCTAGTCAGAAGGTTTATTTCAAAATGCTTGCATGTGTTCCTAGGCATTTATTCATTCTGCACAGCTTTAAATACAGATGCACTGGATTTTATTTGTAAATCAGTTCTGAAATGTTTCGTCTTTGAACACATGACTACTTTTTCCAATGTACTCTAACTAGCTCAGCTAGAAATTTGCTAGCTCTGCTGTACAACGATGATATGACTCAGTCAAGTTCAGGAATAGGCAATTATAGCAACATATTTCATTTATTGTTAAAAAAGTCCTGTGTATTTTAGAAAGGTCAGGTGAGTTATTGGAAAACTTTAAATGTGTTGACTGTTCTTTGCATTAAAATTATTCCATTTTAGTGCCTCTTTTTGTCAATGTATATGCATTGCATAAATCTTTTCTACAGATTCTGAGTTCCTGCAAAGTAGTACTGCCTTGATATGTGTATGTATATGTTTAAATATTTATTTATTCATGAGCTTTGCTATTTGATGGTTGTGTGTATATTTCTGACGGGTTGTAAAATGTTGTTACTTTTTTCTTGGCATGTTATACAGTCTTTTTAAACATATTTTTATAAATTTTCAACATTATTTTATCTTTTGGGGAAGTAGGAGTCTTTTTTATTATTTTGTAGAATACCTAGCAGAAGTGTATGTATGTATGGGGTGGTGTGGAGGTAATGACTGTGGCTACTTACATTAAACACGATGGACAGAGGCAAAGAGGAGCAAGGTCTAAAACACAAAGTTTTGAAGGTTTCTTTAACTATTTCTAATTTGCTTTAAAACTGATGCTCTATTTCTAAATACCCTGGAAAAAATAATAATAACAGAACAATGAAAGTTTTCTTGTGAAGTAGTTTTTTGAACTCACATTGCCTGTGTGCATTTGCCTTAGTCTGATTGAGCAGCTATCAATCTCCATATGGCGACCTGCCTGCACCAACAATTTCCATTTTGTTGTATTAACAGAAAGCACCATCTGAGAGAAGGGTTATTGAGATGGGACTGGGGAGTGGTAGCATCATAGGCCAGTGAGTGGCTGGGGCCCATGAGGAGTGAAACATGCAGTGTGTGGCTGGGCAGCTCCAAACAAGTATTTGTAAGCTGACTGGTTAGAACATTTGGGGAAAATGCTGATTATTGTTGGGTACCAAGGGATTTTTAAGCTCATCAACGAACATGAATCACACATACAGGTTAATAGGCCCACAAGTTTTCCTTAGGCACATGCTTTTCTATTTAATCACAATGTATGAACTCCTTAAGGGAAGGCAGGTGTCTTATCTGATTAGTTCAGAGCAGTGTAAGTGATCCTAAGTTTGTATTCATGATAAACTAACCAGAAATCCTAACTGCACTGCTGAAACCATCTTCATCAGGATTAGTGGACCTAATTGTTTTGCATTCAATTACTCCCACTGGGAACGATGTCTAAAAGACATAAACAGCTCCATTCCAATGAGCACAACTTTATCAAGGTTTACTTACATTATAGATGATCGATATTTGTAACAAAAAAGGGGTTTAAAAATATATATTTAAAAGTCACTAATATTAGAAATTAGAATTTAAGCTACATTTTGATATTTATATCTGCTATATAGCTGCATAGCTACTATGAAGAGTGGAAATAGGAGGTAAATAAAGTATAAATAGAAAAGCAGGTGTCAACGATTTAAAAGAGGAAGGCCAGCACTAAGGGTGATAGTCAAAATATTAAGTGCCTTGTGCAATATAAACAGTGACAAATCGGAGCAGCCACTGATCACACTAAGGGGAGGGGCCAATCCTGACTGTCACTGACACTTCACCCACTCTTCCAGTTGACCTTGACTCTATTTAAATCCCCTGGAAGAGGCTGTTGAGTTCCTTCAAACTTCTCAGTTGTGACACGAGTTAAATTATGTCAATAGAGCATGAGGTATCAAAACTTTTGACTTCAGAAAATGCTTTCACAACAGTCAGACTTGCTTCCTTGTATAAATTACAACAGCCAGTTTCCATGTCTGTCTTTGCTAAGCAAAGAAAACCTCGCTGACTGTTATCTCATCCCCTCTCTGAATAGTTAGAACATATTATGATCACATACTATCACTTTATTTTGTTTCATGGTACATTGAATTCCTGCCATGGAGTACTCAGAGTGGTGTTTTGGATTTTATGTCATAATTTGCATGGTTCCGTATAATATGTTGAAAATTATTTGGGTTATTTTGTTTTGAAATTTGCTGAAGCTATTTTTATTTTTTTACCTTAAAAGTTAACAAAAATCTTAACTATGTTCTGGGTTCTACTACCTACCTATAAGACCATTTTTTACAATATTACTTCTGACATCTTTTTGAGTCATATGAGCTAGTAAAACTTTTACTTTGTTTTAGGAAGTATCTCACACAATCCAGTACCTTAAATTCCTTTTTCATGGGGCATAAATGTTTTTTATTAATAAAATTTGAATACTGAAGATTTGATCTTTCACAAACAAAAAAATTAAAATTTTTTGGTTTGAAGAAATATAAATGTATCATTTTGTCTTTGTTGCTTTTCCCAGAATGCCCCTTCATTACTGCACCAGGCCACCAGATCAAATGCCCCTCAACCACACTCTGAAAGCACTATTCCATCCTTTCAATGACTTGGGCATTTTATTTACATCAGGAGATGTTTATTGGTCTTTACAGTACTTTATTGTTATGTGTATCTAATTTTTATTTTGTTTACTAGTTAGTAAGTTATTTAGAGAGAAATTCTGTCTTTGATCCATGTATGTTAACATTCAGTCTTATACCTAATAGATGCTCAATAATTTGATGAAGAAGCAAAATATATAAAAATTAGACTGTTATAAAATATTCTATGGCTTTAGGGGTTAATTACATATTCTTACTTCTGAGTTCTATAACATACCTTTCTAATGTTGGGAATTGATTTTTATCACTACACTTTACTATGTTATTTAAATTTCAGGCTTAGTTATAGAAAATATGAATGTATTTATAGTATTATAAAACTTGGGAAATTCTGGCAGACACATATAGGAAGTAGTGCAGTAAGGATAAAAAGCAACGTTGTTCAAAAGTAATTTATAATGTGAGATTGTGAATCTGTAACTGAATAGTATGAATATTCATGCAAAATGTAGCATGTTCTTTGTGGTGTGTATAATTACTATATCTGTTTTTCATTTTTTTTAATTATTTAACCCCTATCTGTATGCAATAAATAGAGTTAAAACCTTAGTTTTCCTACAAGTGGAGAGTAAATTCCAAAGTCAAATTGGAAATGAGTATGTCTTTTCTATGATCAAAAGATTATCTAAGTATTATTTAGATAAAGAAATCAGGGAGTATGTTTAACAATTATACAAAAATTTGTTGTAAAATTTTGTCATGTTCTCTAGTATTTAGCATTTGATAAATTTAGCAAAATGCATGTGAAATTTTGATAAGAAAAATTAGTTTTTGAGAATATGAAATTAGAAATTATGAAATTATGGCTTGAATATATCTTATCCACAGTCACTTTGTCTTTTATTCAAATTCATTGTTTTTCTTTTAAATTCAATTTTTATTTTAGTTATCTATTTTATTATTATATAATGTGTTTATTACCATGTGATTAAAACACCCCAAGATTTTATGTAATATTTACCTAAAATGCATTTTAATTAGATGACAAATGGAGGAAAGTTGAAAAGGCATTCCAAGTATTCTTTATATTAGAAAATAGGTTAAAAGGATTTTTGATTTTAACTCATAAATAGAAAAATACTTTTATCAAAAACAGGGAAAATTGTTTCCCAGGAAGCAGAGTGCTGCTCCATTTTACACATGTAATTTGGAGATTTGTAGATCCTTTATCAAGTGTGATTGTGCCCACGAAAAGTATGAGACTCGGATATGCGAATGCATCCTACCTTCATCAGGTAGGTGTGTGAGTTCCTATTCTGGTATGTCCTTCAGTTCCACCCCTCTCCTCTGCAGAGAGAGGATTTAGCGCCAAATCACACACAAAAATAACTTTGCTCAGAAACTCAAAGGGAAAGATTTTTGAAGAAGCTATTTACTTTTAAAAGGTGAAATGAACTGACAGTAATGAAATGCCCTGGGTACTTGTGGGGGTCCATGAATCCTTGGGTAAGATTGTGTCAGCACTTCCATTATAAGCTGTATTTTCAAAGGCTTTACAACTGAGCCATAAAATTTTTGCCTCAGGATGTATGGTGGCTAACATTTTCTTTTTTAAAATTTAAATTTTAACCTTCAAAGTCATTTGAGTATAAAAAAATGAAAAGTAAAATACAGTTATATTCACAGCCTTTGTTATTTGAAAAAATTAAGTTTTGAAAATAAAAATTTAAGAAGCAATGGAAATTTACAATAAGATTTGTTTAAGTCAATTGAAGATTGTGTGAATTAAATAGTCACCTTGATCAGTCAAGACTGGGGATATTTTATCTGTTATTGATTTTTTTTAAGAAACCAAGGTCATCCAAACAAGAGGTAATATTTTTCTGAAAAGGGAAGAAAATAAACACATTCCATTAGAAGACCATTATCTCTTCAGAGACCAGACTTTCATCAGGGCCTATGACTTCATCTAAAGTTGTCTTTCTGCCACGTAGCCACACTAGGCCTCAGGATTTCCTTTATCCAGAGATAGAATATAAGAAAAGTAACTGAAAAATCACAGTTTTATAGTTATAATGCTAAAATCAAATCAAAGTTCAAAAGTACTTAACTAGAAACTAAAAATTACATACAACTTCACAAAAGAAAGGGGTTTTTATTTTACTGATTTCACACTGGGTTTTGAAAACCCATTTATTGAGTAGGTATTTAAATCTAGTCTACCAAAGACACTGAAAAATGCTATTATATATATACAGATTTCTACCCTCTGGGAACTTGTGACCCATATATAATTCTGAGGACTTTTATTTAGGTGGGGGTGGGGAGAAAAGAGGTACTTCTTCCCTTTAACTGGCATGTCTCCAACTAAGGAAAGTGACTGTAATGTTAAAAACAAGACAAAACAAAGGTTGGACTTAGTGCTAGTTCAGGAGGAAAAATGCGCAAATACCCAAATTATATTTGAAGGTATCTTTGTACAAATTTTACCTTGATTTAGGCTAAAATTGGGTAATCCCCATTGAATCTGTTTTACAAGTTATTTTTTAACTTCTGGATGGTTTATAATGACTTTTATGATAGTCTTGTGTTTCCCATTTGTACACCTTCTTAAAAAATGAGAAAACAATGGTCTGTTACAGTACAAATAGCATTCATGTTTGTTTGTGTGATATTTCAAAGTAACTTTAGCTAGTGGATAGCTGTGTCAGTTCACTTTAAAATATAAATTTCAAATAATCTGTTTGGGATCTTTAGTTTGCGGTGTGGTGTAGTGATATATATGGCCCAGCAACCAGTCTATATCCCAAGATAAGAAGGAAAAGATCTGTTCTTGATCATAGGAGGAAAGCAGTTGTGAGGCAATTACTTTCTAAGCAGGATGTGGTTTATACATAACAGATTAAGTTGAAACCTAGTCCACTCTGCTGTGGAAACATTCTCCTACACATCACATTGAGCCTACCATGTGTGCTTCAGCTTCCAGATTATAACAGAATTCCTTTGTAGATATTAATGGTATGTTATCCAATCACCAATAGCACGCAGTCACAATAAAAAACTTCGTATACATTTACTAATAATATTTATTGAAATGGCTCCATTTTAAATTCCATCTTTGTACAAAATGCTAAATTACTAAGACTATAGTCTCACATACAGAAAATATTTGCCTGGTATTATTCAGGAAAATGTAAAGGTTTAATGAGTTAATTCAGCACTGCCAATTTAGAGCTCTTGATATGTTGCCAGAATAAGTATAGAAATTAATTCCTTCTGTCAATTTATGAAGAGTTCACCATATAGACTATTAGGATAGACCTTACATATGCTTGGTAAAATCCCTGTCATATCAATGTCAAGGCTGTGCCATCAAAGAAGTAGTTTATCAAGCTGGGGAAAGTCCAAGATTATGTTTTGGAGACAGAGGCACATCACAAAATCTCTAATGTAATAGTTGGCAGCTAATAAAGAATATATTTTAGGGCAATCCGGAATGTAACTGAAGTGCCTTCCACAGTCCACAGGAGCCTAAGACTTGCTGCTGGCTAACTAGTACAGATTTTTACTTATCCAACAGACTGTGCCTCTCCTGTTTAGGGACTGCACAGACCAGCACAGAGACACATGCAGGGATTTAGGGCTGAGGTTGTAGACTGCCAAGTGTGATGAGTTAAACTTGATGCTCTGTTTGGAAGAGAACTTTGCTAATCACATATTTCCACTCAAGGCCCTCAAAGGGTTATGGAAATAATTTGTAAATGCAAAGTGAAATAACACATGTTATATATTTTTTTATTTTATTTTTTATTAGAAAAAATTGTATGTACATCAACTATATCCCCACACTCTGCTTACACAATTGGAAACCTAAATATATATACATTCACTTATTCAAATAAATATTTATTGAATGCTCCCCCAGAGAAACATAACTTAAATGGTAAAGATACATGTGGAAAAATAACTAGTACAATACATAAACTGTA
>CM052539.1:134842645-134925197 GCA_028533065.1 Trachops cirrhosus | reverse complement strand
TCCCTTCCCTTCCCTTCCCTTCCCTTCCCTTCCCTTCCCTTCCCTTCCCTTCCCTTCCTTTCCATTTCTTAAACACATGCTCTGCACTAGGCTCTGTGTTATACAATTTCTTTAAATTTTGTAGCATAATGCTTGCATCAACCCTACTTGAAAGGTACTGTTATTTTTATCATCCCCATTTGTCATATGAGAGTAACAAGTTGACTACAGTTATCAAGTTGTATATTTTTGAGCCAGGTACCCAACCCAGGCAATCAGTGTGATACAGTTGGGGGATTGTCAAGTAATCAGCCTGATGCTGATGAGCAGCATGTTGAGAATTAATGGGAAATAGCAGAACCAGTTAAGTACAGCTTTGAAAATCAGGCAGAGTGAACTAAAATTTATAGAATTGGAAACAAGGGGCCATTGTAGAACTTGGTAAGACCAGTCTTGTATGATGACTGACTGCAATATTTGGGAACAACACATGGTGCCTATTACCTGGGTATTTTGCAGATAACTATCACCCTGTAGAATGCATGCCTCATTACATTTGCAAGATATACATTTTAATCAATTAAAAACAAAAGCAGTGACACAGAATCATCCACTAGAATAAAATTCAGGTTGTGATATTGATCTTCTTACTGTGGACAGTTTAAATGCATAATGTCCCTGTTATTGAAAGCTTTCACTGAAAACTGGCTGCCTTCTATCAATATCACGTGTGTTGTGCAAATCAAGCCATCTTCTCGGTGGTTTACTTGACAGTTCAAAGTACTTTCTATCAAAATTATTATGTGATTTTGTATTACAACTATAATAAATTAGTCTCTGTATGTACATACCTATGTAATAAACATTGTGTAGGTAAATATATATGACCATATCCTATATATAAACAGTTTATCTTTTATAATCATTACATTTAATTATATAGTGTAAATTATGTGTTTATGTAACTTATGCCTTTTAAAATAAGCTTTACAGAGATACAAAAATGTAACTTAAAGCCTCAATATACACTTTCTAAAAAGAGCTCTTCATATCATAATTAAATTATTGGATAATCTTTAAGATTTACTTTTATCATTTTAAATGCCTTGTGAATATAGTTGGAAGCATTATTTTGTTCATCTGTTTGAAAGATCTAGGCAAGTGAATGGATATACTAGTTAAGTAAATAATTTCAAGAGTGGTAGCTTATTTCTCAAAATAAAAAAATTAACAGAATAATTTTAAAGGCATGATATGAAGATACTGGAAGTCAGTTTTACTTTAAGTGTCACCTACTTTCAATTAGATCTGACTAGGTTATCAAGAACTAAATGATCAATAGAGCTGAGAAAATCCACTCTTATGGATCCTATTGTATCTTAGATTCTATAATTCTGATTACAAAATATTGGTTTTAATATCTTGTAGATACATTTAAACATAACTTTATGGTATGATAGCTTACATTTGCTAAACATATTTGACAGTATCATAAGGGAATAACAGAGAAATCAAGTTTCTCCCCACTCTGCCATTTATTAGCTATATGCTTTGTGGGGAGTTGACTTCTATAATTTCCAGTATTCTCACAGTACTATTTTGTGTGTAACATGTAAGACAGTATGCCTATAGTTACTGAAAGTGGTTTTTAATAAATATTTTCTCCATTTACTCAATTATTTTATTTATTATTATCAACACACACACAAGCTAAAGTGTAATTGCTAACATTTCCTGAGCACTGCTTGTGTGCCAGCACTGTGTAAATGCATTCCATGCATAATCTTATTTAATCCTATGTCTATATATTAGGCCCTACTTTTTCTCTTACTTTACAACTCAACGAGCCAAATCTGTTTTTTTTCCCTCCTCACTCTTCATTTGAATTCATCAATCTGTATTTTAGGCTCATTAAATATGTAAAAATTTTAGATCTGTGTGTGCATATATATATATACACACACACATATATATGTATATATGTATTATTTTTAGTCAAATGAAATGCAATCGTTACTTAATATGTCAATAAATAAAATACTAATATCACATCAGGTTTAAAATAAAGACAAGTGTGTCCATGAATAAAAAGACATTTGTGAAATATTGACAGTGAGAAAAAAATGAAAATATTATATATTTAGGAAATCCAAGAAGATATGCCTAGGTGGCATGTAGTCGATCATTCTCATTTAGTATATATAAAATTGGAGTATTTACAAGGGCAAAACTGGAATTGAATGAGCCAGGTCCAAAACCAGATGGCAAGAAAAAGTTTCAAGCTGTTTCATTTGGGAATTGATTTTAAGATCTCCACGTGCTGCATTACATTATAAGTTCAAATTAATTTTAAACTTTTAATTTTTCATATATATCTTTATGATGCCTAGTACATGTTTGTTGTCTGTCTTGTTGCCAGTGAATCTAAAATCAGCACCAAACAGCTTTCCACTCTACAATAAATGCACACAAAATAGCACTTAACTGTGCGTTTTGTACTCCTCTCAATAAAAGTTTTACGAGACAAGAAGCTTTTTCTACTTTAGAGTCACTGTTAGTCTGAATAATACATAAACATGGAGGAACAGAAGTTCTACTGAGGATTGAAACATAGCTTTAATAAAATTATCTGTCATTATTGCAATTGATGAGTTTATTCTACCATTAAACTTCATATCATACTAAACATGTCTTATGGTTTCTTCCTCCCATCAGAACATAATTTAAAATTTAAACTGAAGGGGAAAACATGGGTAGTACTTTGAGGTGTTAAGAGTCAAAAACTAAGAAGAAAAAAAGAGATCCTTTACGTAGCCTCAAAACCCACAAAGGATAAATAAAATGCTACTGAGACAGGACACGATGCTCTTCTTGAACTGAAGCTACCTGTTTTGTTTTTTTCCACTCAGGACTCAGTTCAGAGAGTTGCTTATGTATCCCTTAAATTCATTATTTAAAAAAATGTTCAACTACTAAATGGATGCTTTCTAAATGTCACTGTAAATGGGTATGATTGGAAATTAGATAAAGCAGAAAAAAATGAGATTTTCTCTCTAATTTAACCAATTGGCAATTGCTTCAATCTGTTAAATTGACTAACAGCATGTTTGCTATAGGTTGATTATTTGAGGCAGAGCTTTAAGTAATTTACTGAGTTTGTTGATTTAAAATCATGCTTCAATGTCCAGGAGAGTATGGACATTTTAAAGTACATGAAAATAAGAGTCTTTAATTAATAAAAAGTTTGTTTGATTTCAAGTGAGACTTTTCTTCTTCCAAAATGTTCTCCCCTCCCCCCTCCATCTATCTGAGGAGAAAAAGAAAACACTTGCAAATGTAATTTTTCTGTTATCTGCCATGGTCTGAGAATGCGGTTTTCTGATAAATGAATTTTTAATGTGAATAGAAATATCACAAAAGACCAAGTCTATGAAATAACCTCAGTATACTCTTAAGTGCAACATTTTATTTAGTATTATATTGCAAACTCTTGTATATTTTTATATTTTAGGATATATCACTGTGGCTCAAGGTCTTCGTTATGAATATCAACTATTATGGTATCAAAGCCAAAAAGAAATCAATTAGCAGAATTTCACAGTCATTACATTGTAAACTGAATGTACTGGTTTTTATTTATGCATTTTAGATATGTAAATAATTAATGAAATCATGAATATTTTGAGTAGGAAGTCTGTGTATGCCACTCTTTCCCACTCGGCCCCTTAGTTTAAATTCAGTAGTAATATAAATACTGCCTTCTAAGTGTGTGGAGTGTCAGGTGTCAGGCTGAAGCAGTAAATGGAGGGTGACTGCAGCCTGGGAGGGACACACCTTTGTCTGTGTGTTAGTCTCTAGGCCAAATCAGTTCACGCTGGGCATTTCTCACCTGCTTATTCATGAATGCCACTCAAGGCACAATGTTATGATAAAATGTTTTAAAAGTATTTGTTTTAATATTGTTAATAATCATGTTCCTATGAAATTATTTAATATGACAACATTTGAGATGTTGGAAAGGAAGTGTTATTGTTCCTTGGTCAAAAAGGAATGGCATTAGCTTGAATAACTATGCTAATAAAATCTGTGTGGCTTTAAAGCATGATCAGTCGGAGTATTATTTGGGATTCAATTATCTTGAACTGAGAATACTGTAGAAAATACATTTCTAACAAGCTGAGAAATGAACACTGAGTCTTTAAAGATAATTTCAGAAACATTGAGTAACTAAGAACAAAGCATGCTGAAAAACGTGAAAAAATACTTCCATGCTGAAGTTTTGGTGATATTGAATATTTTATTCTACACATTCTGCAAATTCCTGATCTTGGCAAATAAGGGGTCTTTCTGAGTTTTAGTAGTTATTATAGCATTTCAGCAGAAGTTAGTTCTTGTGTAAACTTAAGGCTCAGATCAATTTATTTTTCATTTAAACAGTAACACATGGTCAATGTAGAAATGCTGGGACTAGGGAAAAAAGCATTTAAGAGAGCCCAAATTACTGTAACCCTTCCCCCTAAGAATAATCACTTTAATTTTGCCCCATACTTTTGAGTGCCAAGAAAAATAGACAAAATATGTATATACCCACATATACATAAACATAGTGGTAAACAGGTACATTATACTACATAATAAAAATATATATCTATTTTTAATGAAGAATATATGTACAGAATTATCTTATATGTATAATTTTATATCAAATATTCTTTTACTTAAATTTAGATTTTGTCCAATTTGCACTATTATTCTGCTGTAAATATCTTTGAGCATTAATCTGATCATTCCCTTGGCAGAGTTTCTAGAAGTAGGGTTATCATCACAAAAGGTGTGATTGTTTAAGGTTCTTGATTCATAATGAGGAAGAGCATAGCATGAAGGAGTACGACTTACACACTGCATGGAATTGTACTTGAATGACTAATGAGATGCACTTTTACTAGAATAAAAATATTGTTCTTTTTAATTCTATATGCAAATATAGTATTCTATTCTTTTAAACAAAATATATTTTATTAGTAGGAAATTTGAATTATATATACATGAATTCACTGTACATAATTTGTATTTTTTTAATTTCCTTTCAATTTACTATTAGAAGCACATATTGTTGTCAATTTTCTCCTCCATTTAAGTACATGAAAAACATGCATTTAAATTTAAGAATGATGTTCAGCATTGTCACAATTCAATATCATAAAAAGCAGAAATATGTTGAAAATCATTCCTTGATTCTTCTAACCAGTATTTCATATAAGTCTTTTATATATTTGAAGTAGATGATGATGGCCGGAGCCCAACATGAGAAAAAAACTCTAGCTTGCATAAACATAAACACTTTAGATTAATTTTGAGTGGCTTAACCATCACTGGCATCATTTTATGTGAAGACTATCCTAATTTAAGCAGAAAAATGTGATATGAATTGAAGGTTAAGAAAAATGTAACTGCATATTTTGGCCATATTCATATAATATACAGATTTTAGAAAAGAAATAGTCTGGATGTCTATTTGAATCCGCTGTTTGAAACAGTGGAATAAGGAACATATAGACACTAGTAGATAGGGTGTTAAAAAGTTTTCAAAACTTTTTTGAATGAAGAATGTTTGGAAAACTATAAGCTGATTAGCCTGAAAAATGAGGAATAAGCTAAATTTTTTCAGAATCACACAGAAGGATGGAAAAAAAGCTCATCTGATACTTCAAAGGGAAGGGGAAAGAGATGCCCTAGATGCATAAATTTGTGTTCCAAAAAAAGAAAGAAGAAAGGAAAGGAATAAAAAAAGGAAAATAAAGTGTAATTAATTGATGCTTTAAGAAGTTCCCTTATTTTAGATCAATATAAAAAGTAATGCCCAGAGGATTATAATTATCTGAAAATGGCAGGTCTGTCTTGTGGACATCCGTACATGTTGTCACTAGAAGTTTGAGGAGAGCATGTAGGGCTGGCTACCTGTTAAGAGGGATTATCTCTTTGTTCCCATCCAACTCTTAGGTTGTATGGTTATAGAAAATTAAAATAAAGCATCATTTTGCTGAATATGCTGTTAAATCATTTAAAAATATTCCTCTATGTATTAATTGTAGTAATTGGAAATTTTTCTAATGACTGAACATTATATTTTTTAAATTATTTTGAGACATTTTCTCTAAACTAGTATGTTTTGTGCTATAAAGTGTATGATTTTATTTTAATAAAGTATGCCATTAATTGTCATAGAACACCCCCGACCTCATAAAGAATGGCAATGAGTAAAAGACCCCCAAAGAGGTGACTAAGCAAGAGTGCCGATTAGTTTGCCAGAATGTCACAGTTCCCCAAAGTAGAAAAAAGACTCTGGATCAGAGCAAGTCAGTTAACAAACACTACATGCACGGCACAATATAGTAAACATGGAGAGTTTGGGTGTGGTAGCTCAATTTCCCTTACCTGCAAGCCCCACAGAGTGACAAAACAAGGCCAGATGATACTGTAGCAAAGGGACCCAGGTTTGGTCCCTTTAAAAGAAAGTTCTTGGTATCTTTTAAAGAAAATAGCAAATACTTGTTCTGTTACCAAGGGAAATAAGTCTTTGTAGGATAGTCATCTTTTTTCTTTTTCTTTCTTTTTTTTTTTTTGTTGACACTATTACAAATGTCCCCATCCCCCTGCCTTGTCTGCCTCCACTCAACTTCTACCCTCCCCCTCCCCCTCTGGTACTAGAGTCATTGCCCCACGGTTGTCTGCATCTATGGATTCTGCAGGTTATGCATACATGTGCTGTGGCCAACTCTTCCACTTTCTTCAACCCACTTCCTCTCTGTCCTCCCCTCTGACACTGTCAGTCTGTCCCACATGTCCATGCCTCTGTTTCTATTTTGTTCATTGGTTTATTTTGTTCTGTAGGTTACCCGTATACATGAGATCATATGTTAGGTAGTCAGCTTGACCTCCTTTTGCTGATGCAACTTGCTTCAGGAGCAGCTCAGAGTCAGGAGACATTTTGCTTTGCTCTTTGCCAGACTCAGCAAGGACTACCAAGAAATGGGGTTCATGGTAGACTGTTGTCTAAAAATTAATAGAAACTTTTAATCCAGTAAAAGATCAAACACACAAACAAAGAAAAAAATAAAAACTTTTCCTCAGGTTAAACACTTAGTTCTAATTGGGGAGGAAAAAATTTCCACTCTGTAGTCTTTCTTTCCAAATCCTCTTCAAAGTTCCTTTGATTTGCTTTTGCAGGAACAGTGGTGCATTTATTTAAAATGTCTTGTTTAGAGTCCCTGTGACTACACTGGAGCATTTTCAAAGGTCTAACTAGCAAGAGAATCTGGTTTTCAGGAATTCAACTTTTCATGCAAAGTATATATACTTAGAAAACTTTTATCTAAATACTAAATGTAAAAGATAGTACTTTTAAGAAATGTTAGTGTTAACATTTTCATATCTGTGTAGGGATTTTTTTTGTGTATTATCCTCACCCAAGGACATGCTTATTGATTTTAGAAAGGGGGACGGGAGAGAGAAACATTCAGCCATTGCCTCTCATACAAACCCTGGCTAGGGACAGAAGTCAAAACTTAGGTATGTGCTCTGACTGGAAATTGAACTTGTAACCTTCAGTTTACCAGATGATGCTCTAACCAGCTGAGCCATACTGGCTAGAGCTCCATGTAGGTTTTGAAAAATGATTGTAGAGCAATAGACCACATACAAGAACTGTAATTCCACTGAGAGTGGCACTATGGAATAGAAAAAAAAATGTGTGAGATTGTATATACTTCAAGCACCTTATAGTCTAAGGAAGAATACAAAGTAAAACAGAATTATTCATATTTGGAGAAGAGAAAGAAATAAGCCCAATTAATTGTAGAGATAAATAAAGTTCATAACTAATCAACATGACAGGAATAATCAATGTGACAGAGGACTAAAGGGGATTCATTAATATTAGAAAGGTGGGCTTGATTATGAATTTTTTGCAAGATGTGTTTTTTTGTAGCACAAAGAAACATTTCTACATAGTGTAATCATCATGCCTGTATGAGTATATAAGCATTCAACTATGCTTTTTAAATTTTTGTTCTTTTTGTGGTATCTTAATATTTAGTTTTATAACAAATATGAATGGAAATGACATTTTCCTTCATTCTGCTTAAATAAAAGCATATTTTTAAATAATTATGTTGACTTTTTTAGTCAGAATCTAAATACAATCCTCATTCTTATAACATTTAAAAAATAAAATAAAAGACCATTCTTAAGAGTCATTTGTGTAAAGAACCAAGGTCTGAATTTCAATGGCCCATCCTCATAGAAATTCTATTTCGGATGACAAGATTCTATCGATTCATTTTGATAATACATATAAATGAAAATACCAAATGTCTTTCGCTTTGTCAGTGAAAAAGTGTTTGGGCTTAATAAATGGTTCAGTGATGTCTATTTGGAAGCTTCATGACATATTAAAGCAGTTGATGAGGTACAATTTGTTGTGGGGTTGCATCTGATTGATGGTTTACTATCTACCACAGCCTCATCTGCTGTGATATTCCTATAATAAATGTTCATTGCTAGACAGTGCTAAATGTGTTCTATCTAAATCATTCGTTACTTACAACAAGTTTCAGTATATATGAATCAAATTTTGTTTATAGTTGCCTTCAATAGTATTTATCATTTAGAACCTTTTCTACCACTTCAAATAGAATAACTAAGGTATAGGGTTTTGAGTAAGGTATAGGGACTCAAAACACTTATTCAAGTGTTTTGAGTCCCTGGGTGGAAATGTACTAGGAAATCAGTCACAAAATAATATTAAGCAAGTTATCTTAAGAATAAACTTAAAATGTGATTTTATATTTCTTTTAGTTTCTAAACATAGAAGTTATATATTTTCATAGTATACATTTATTAGAAAACAATTAACATAAAGGGAATATTGAATATAACAATTTCTTAAAATTATATTAAGAATCTTGCTCCCAGCTATTAGAAGGTATATATATAAATATACATTTTATATATATACATATATAATTATATATAGAGAGAGAGTCACTCTAGCAGCTTTGACTCTGAAACTGTCTTTCAAGCACAAGCTTCTATTTTTTATATCTCACCTCCTTTTACTGCCTTGACCCCATCTCGTTTTATTTCTACACATTTTTTACCCCCATCTGACTCATTTTCTTTATAGCTCTAGATTCCTTGTTGCTTGGTTTTAACCCCATGATTTGACATTATCAGCCCATGATCAATATTTATTGATATCCAAGCATCTCTGCATAAACTGCCCTTTGTCAAAATCCTGTCTGCATTCTCACTGTAGGGAAACACATCCAATGTTTTTGTTTATTTAAATAATATCTGGATTATTTAAACAAATAGACTATTTGATGCCATTTATACATTGCCTAGATCATGAAAACTCTTGAGATTATCTTAATCACTACAAAAGTAGAAATGGAAAGCATAGATTTATATTTTGATTCATTCATTTCTAATGTAAATGGCAAGATTGCCAGTTATGTTTGTGTTTCATGAATGAAGAAATTTTGAGACAAATTACTCCCTTGTGCCTTGCCTACAGTCACTTCATAAGAGGGATTTTAGGTTTCAGCCAGAGAAAGAGGCTCCGCTAATGCTATACAATACTGATTTGGTTCACAGTTTCTACAAGTTGTATATGTAATTGTACATGTATGTCAAGGTGTTTTATGACCCCAAATTGAGACCATCTCATATCTGTTCATTTATTTTGAGTAAAACAATATTTTACAAAGTTAGTATAAATTACTCTAAAATTTTTTATTAGTAGTAAAAACTTTAAGGAGAATGTTACCAATAATTTCACATGGGTTTGCCCTTTTATATTTTTTAACTGCTAAATTTCATTTAATCACAATTTATTTAGTCTTCTGGGATTTATCTTTTGCACAGAATTAAAGAAAAACATTTCCAATTGTCTTTTCTTGTAGGCAGTATAATCTTGATGGGTAAAAGCTGTTTACAAGTTTCTGAAACTGTGACCTTAATTTGATTTTTGAGTGGGATGAGGGGAAAAATCTTTACCCTCTAATCAAGCAGTATAATTTAATACTTTCACCTCTTTATGCCATATGAAATATATATTTTTCTCTTGAAAATATATTTAGTGCACTTCAGATGATACTTACATAATGAACATAGTAAAACATCACACTGGATATCAAATAAGTTATATAATAGAAGGAAGTTGTGCGCAGAGTAGGGAATTCTGTGTGTTTTTTGTTGTTGTAGAGTGAAATGGTTTTCCAGCTTCAGTGTCTATTCAGATCACTCGGAGGGCTTGAGAAAACACAGTGTTAGGCCCCATACCCATAGTTTCTGATTCAGCAGGTCTGAAGTGAGACCCAAGAGCTTGCTTTTATTAAATATAACAAATTTGCAGGTGATGCTGATGCTGTGGGTCCTGGGGCCCCACTTTAAGAACTAATGGTATATTAGAGTTGGTCTTTGCATAAAAAGAGTCTTTATAAAAATCCTGGCATTACCACGTAAGATCCCTATGACCTTGGCTAGGTTATATAACCTCTCTGGGACCAGTGTTTCAAAGTTTGTAAAATGAGAAACTTGGTACCTGCCTGAGAAGGTGGTTGTGATCATTGAGATACTGTAGAGAGGTTGCCAACAGCCATGACTGGCATATATTAGCTTTGCAATGATTCTCAACTGTCTTACACATCTGCAGATGACCTGCTGTTGTCATCCTCATGCTGAGTAAATGTGTAGAAAAAAGGAAAAAAACTCAGTTTTCTCTCTCTAGAACTCAGTAATTAAAATATATATATATATATATATACACTCATATACAATGCACTCAATAAGCCTTATTATTATCTCATATGCAGCGAGTATCATTCAATTATTGAGAATATAATAATGATAAGACCTGGTCACTTATCTTGAGAAGCTTAAAGTCTACTTCAATAATTGCTGTAAGTTGTTTATAGAAGAAGGCATTCAATCAGAATGACTTCTTGTGTTACTCAGGTGTTAGCCCAACTATTACCTCTTGAAAGAGAAATCTCTCTCTACTAACCACAAAATTCAAAGAAGCCTACTCCCTCACCCACATTTCCACTTTCTTTTTTGGTCTGAAAATCTTTTTTTACTTCAGTTATTTTGTTTGTTCAAATCACAGTGTGTATGTTTTCTCACAAGTACTTGACTATGAGAGAGAAAGGCTCTGTTTTCTTTTATTTATCACTGAATTCCAGCCCCCTTAAATATTTGAATGTAGACTGTTGTCAATATATATTTATTGAACAAATAAATGAATGAAAGTATGTTTAGGAAAATCTACTTATGTTTCACAAGGGAGAAAGCATTTGAATCAAACACCCAAATGGGAGAAAGTCATCTTAGGTTGGGGAAACCACCAAGTGTTAAGACATTGAAAAGAACGTGTAATAGCTCTTTAATGTTTTACAAAAACCTGGTTATTTTGAGAGACACATAAGGAAGTGTGAGCAAGAGTTATGCCAGCATTACCAGAAGAATCTATTAACCTCTACACAATGGATAAAATTGAAGAATAAAGGAAAATGATCAGTGGACATCTTAGTGTAGGTATTTCTTCTAGTAACTGTACGATTGTTGAACCAACCTATGCTTAAATATAGCATGTGGAAGCTCACTTTGATGACACTAAAGATAGAGAAGTTGACTTTAAAATCTTATTGCAATGTTAGGAGAATTAATGACATAATAAAGGTTGGAGCTACCTGAGGAAAAAGATATCATTTTAAAGGTTAATTGTTATAATTATTAAAATAATTTCTGTTTTTTATTTATTGTGATTATTTGGGATATATAATCTAAAACATTAACATGTAAAATATATAGATGATTTTTGGATGCTTTTCTTCCACCCCTTTTGCTGTGCTCTTTACATTTAAAATCATATTATAAAATTAATTTTATATCCTTCATTTATAAAAGTTATAACAATGCATTTCCATGTCAAAGATACAGCTTGTAATAGCCACATTACACTCCATTGTATGGGGGTATTGTAACTTACTTAAATGTTTTTCTCTTGAATACTTACATTGAATCCCATGTAAATATAGGATATATTCATATTAGGTAGGAGATTATTTAATTGTATGTAACAGAGACACTGAATGGAGCAGCTTAAAGAAAATGCATCTCTTTCATTAAAATGTTTGAATGAGTAATTGGCTGTATTCTGGAAGCCATCATGCATTTAGTCTCCTTCAGTGTTACTGGTAAATAATAACTTAGAACGTTGTCCTCATGGACCTGGTACAAAATGGTCCATGGTAGTTCAAGATTACTGTGAAAGTAGTGATTTAATGCAGAAATTCTACACATTTTCACTCATTTCCTATATGATGTATTCATATAGTCACCTTAGAAAGTCAAGTGGAGAAATGTAGTCTCTTTTTGGGGGAGGTGGGGGGAGGGGACCAAGTGTCCAGCTGTAATGTTCTGGAACAAAGACAAGTTTCCCACTCTAATAAGGACACTTCTCTAGAGATAGCTCATGGAAGTCACTGAATTAAAGGAGTTATTAAATTTACTTTTGAAGAACATATGGTGATCTTATTCAAAATGTATCTGTTATTTTGTTTAAATGACCTACTTTAAAATGTTTAGTTGATTATTTAATTCTTGACTTGTATTAAGTTCAATGAAAGACATAGTATTTAAGAAAAAATTCTGGTCTGTAGCATTGTTTAAATTATTTTAGGCCAGAACTGCTTTAAGATTAGAGACTAATTTACTTTTAAATTCATGATATAAGTACATTAACATAGTCCAAGAGATATTTTTTCTTCTGGATCAGAATATTTAACAGAAAAATTGATACTTAACAAGATTTTTTTCTTTAATCAATTACATATATATTTAATTGATAAATAAGATATAAGTCAAATTCTCAAAATTAATGTTTCAGATTTTTTAAAAGATTTTATTTATTTATTTTTAGAGAGAGTGGAAGGGAAGGAAGGGGAAGGAGAGGGAGAGAAATATCAACAAGTGGTTGCCTCTCACTCACCCCCTACTGGGGACCTGGCCCGCAACCCAGGCATGTGCCCTGTGAACCCTTTGGTTCACAGGCCAGCACTCAATCCACTGAGCCACACCAGCCAGGGCTAATATTTGGGATTATAATTTCTTAAAATAGGCTTATAAGAAGTTAGTTGATATAATTAAATAATACAATAATACACAATCACTCTTTTCTGAGCCTTGCTAGAGAAAAAAAAATGCAATTGTGTGTATCAAGCATGTTCTTAGCTATACCATTTAAAAATTGAGCAACAGGTATTTTACTTTTAGTAGGATCCTGTCTAATTTGGAGGATCTAAAGTGGATCTTTCATTTACTTTTTTAAGAGAAGTTTTACTTTCACAGTCATATTGAGATGTTCAGAAATTTCCCATACACTCCCTGGCCCCACACATGCGTAAGCTGTCTCATGATTCACATCATTCACCAGAGTGGTACTTTTGTTAAAAATGATTGACTTACATCCACACATCATTATAAACAAAAGTCCATTGGGGTTCACTCTTCCCATTATACATTCTATGGCAGTGGTCCCCAACCTTTTTGGTACCACTGACAATCTGTGGAAGAGGGGGCTAGGGGGTGTGGGTGGGTGGATGGAAGGGGTTGGGGACAGGGAAAGGTCAGGAGGCAGAGCTCCAGTAAGCTTGCTAACCCCACTGTGGAATGGGTGGAGCAGAGATGGATCTCAGGTGAGCTTCACTCCCCTGCTGTGGATGGCAGCAGGGGGCAGGGGCAGTAAGCAGGGGAGACAGGGGTCAGAGCTGGAGCTTAGGTGAGCTTTGTTGCAGCCCCTGGGGTGAGGGACCCCTGTTATATGGGTTAGATGAATGTGTAATGACAAGTATCAACTATTAAAGTATCATACAGAGTATTTTAATCACTCTAAAAATTAAAATCCTCTATGCTGCATCTTTCCACCCCTCCTACATGTCCAAACCTTGGCAACCATTGCCCTCTTTACTTGTTACTATTGTTTTACCCTGTCCAGAATGTCATATAGTTGGAATCACACAGTATGTAGCCTTTTCCGATTGACTTCTTTCACTTACTTAGTATGAACCTAAGGTCCCTCCATGTCCTTTCAGATCTTTCAATTCTTGAACCTTTGCCTTTATTAGGTTGTTAGCCTCTGAAAACATGGTCAGTACTTGTCATAGTCCCTAGTCCATCTCCCTTGTCCCACCACACACTCTTTATAACACCGGTGGCAGAATCTCAAGTTAAATAGAGAAAACACTTCTTCATATATCAGAAAACCTTTAAGAACTCCTCCCTGCTGTAACAATATGAAAAGATTTTCAGAGTCATTTTGAGTTCACTTGGTAGATCCATAGAGGTTGTAAAAAACAATGGGCTATAGCTAAAAATGAGGATAGTTAATAGATTAAAAATTAATCTTTCTTTAATTACTTAGTGAAAATCTTCCATCAATACCAAAACCCCATGACTTGTATTTGTTTTTGGCATCATAAGGCATCAGAGTAATTTGTATCTGTTTTGTAAAATTCTCCTTAGGAAAACCTCAGTATATGCTTCATGTGTAGAAGTCATGGTCATAATGGTTAGGGTGTGGAAGAAAACAGTAAAGTCAGAAAAAGAAAAAAAAAATAAGAAAGAGAACTAGCAATGGGAAAGGAGGAGGTGAAGAACAAAATCCATTCCATATTTCTAAAAAAAATAATGCTGTTTTGTTTAGTTTTGATTGATTTTTGAAGTATGCATATATAAATACTTTTGGATCTAATTTGTTATATTAACCCTGATATCAGTCTGTTGCCATATGTACAAAATATTGTTTTAAAAGCACAAAGGTTAAAACTAATTAAACAATAAAGTTTGAGGGGACACTTAACCATAGGAGATTTTTTGCCTTGTTATTGACCCTGGGTAGAACTAGGAACAGCACTGTAACAGCAGCAACATATGGGCATGTTGTTCTCTGATCACATGTTTCCTGTAATTTCCTTCACATACTGTCCTGATGGCTACAACTCACTCGTAGCTTCTCAAGAGGAAGGTATGGTTGGGGAAGAAGAAAGTTTCGGTTTTTTCTAGGTATTGTTGAGCCCTTATGCATGTAGCTGCAGTGGGTTCAGGTACCGCTTCAGCCCTCTGCTAAACTTCACTCCACCCACTAGAGAGAACTGAGTGTGAGTTCGTGTCTTTTTCCCTTTTGCACGTACACCCAACCAAGCAGACATTATCCCATGCATTCCCTTCCATACCTCTGCCATAAGGTAATTTGGAATTTTAATTTTATCTTCACGTTCTTTCCTTTATTTTTTGCTCATTTAAATACACGTATTTTGGCTAGTCCTTAAGTAGTTTGACAATGAAAATTTATTTTTATTTCTGATTCATACATACAACAAAATTAATTTCACCAAAGTAGGACTACTCTACTAAAAATCTGGAAAGACGAAGAGAAAATTAAGAAAGCAAAGAGTAAATACTGATGAGTCAGATTGTGATTACTTTTACAAAGTAGCTACTTAGGCAGTAGATTAAAGTGATACCTTCTAAATGTTTCCTATTACCCACAAAATACTTGTAGAATTTATCACACATACTCTAGTGAAACATTATCAGTAAGTTAGTTGCATTTGAAGCTGTATACTATTCTGAGACACGTCAGCTGTTCTGAACATGTAACACTATATTATCAGACAATAGACTGACTGATGGGGGTTCATCCTTCACTTTGAAGAGCTCTGAACTTCAGCAAGACCTCTAATGCCTCTGTGTTAATTTCTTCATCCAAATAATATATTTTTAAAGTTTATTCTCCTTAACAAATTGCATTCTATGTTATTTTACCTGAAATTACAGACCATTCCTAAACTCATAAGAGTATATGGCATGCTCTGTGTAGCACCACTTCTAATGTGAGTTTGATGAGAGCTATGATGATCTCCTTTTGGGGTGTATATATTTCTTGACAGTCACAATAAACTTGTTCATGTCTCCAAAGTTGTCACTTTATAGCAAACTCAAAGTGTTTATAGTTTGTGTACATTATTCATATGTCATTGTATGTATGTTTTTCCTATTGTGTATGACCTAGGGGAAATTTGCCAGACTTTAGTATATGGATAATATTCAACTTTATTATAATATAACACCACTAAATTTTCTCTTCAAACTCTATTGCATAAACTACTAGATGTAAATTTTAACAAATGTCAACCAATTTCAGGGGATAAAAAGTTGTCTATAGACATATGATTATGTAGTGAAAAGCTAGGTAATTATGCCGATGGTCAATTTTGCTAGTTAAGACACAGACACAATGAAAAATACAAAGATGAGTTCAAAGCAGTTTTATATCATTCCAATGAGAAGATTCATGCTGGTCCTTTTGCTCTCCCTCAGCCTTCAGTCAAGATAATTTCATTTATCTTCCAAGTTAGCATAACATTGTGGGATAGAACAATACCCAAACATTTCACCTCCTTGACCATGTTCAAGAAACCTTGTTTGTCTTGGGCATAATGTTTTAACCTATCCTACATGTCAGGCTATCACTCTAACTGACCTATTTCTAAACAGAATAATGTGAGCATAAAAGTATATGTAATGTGAAGTCTAAATTACTGAAGCCCTGAATGGATATAAACTGCTTTACAGTATGTGTAATTTAAAGCTATTGGAGCATCTCGACATTTTATAAGCATTTAACTTTTAGAGAAAACACACCCCAGATCACAAAGATTATTATGATGTGTGAATATTAGATAGCTACCTACTTTCAGAAGGACATTGTTCATGGTTAGCTGCACCAAGCAACTAGTCATTTATTAAAAGTCAGTCTTACCTTCAGCTGATGGATAGAAAATACGTCAATATTCCAAATAAAATGGATTTTTTTAGTTCTAAAAGTTCATTGCTCATATTCTAAACACTAAAGAGGCAACTATTAGAGCTAAGATATCCTGAAACATATATTATGTTAGTAATTAACTTGTAGAAACAACTTTAAAAAGTACTTGAAGACAAATCTGCCACTCAGGAACTATCAGTAAAATAAAGAAAAGCAAAGAAACAAGTTTCTGGGTTGCATTATGAATCTTTTAGGTGCTTTCTATCTCCTTAAAGGTTATTACCTGTCCTTTATCTGGTGTTGCATATTTTCTAAAGGTCAGAATTATTGTAATTTTATGTTCCCCTTTGAGTAAATAGTTACTCATGATATAAGGAAATTTGTCATTGATTTAGTATGTTAGAAATACCATAACAGTTTTAGATAGTCTATTATAAGAAAAATAACTACAAACTATTAAGGAATCATCTGCTCACATCATATTGTATTGCTGAAGATGGCCTGACATTTATCTAGCTAGTCTCTGTCATATCTAAACTGTGACATCAAAAGTAACCACTGGCAATCCATGATGCAGTGCTATATTTTGAGAGTATTTCTGGAAGGAATGTTTTATTATGGTGATCACTTGTAGTCTGTGTTGTTCTCTCTTTCCAGTCATCCAGGTGAATGATTATTCCCCATCTTCTTACAGTGAGTCATGGGTATGTAATGTAAATCAACAGTTGGATGCACTATTTTTAGCAACTGTCTTTGAATCTATTCCACTACCCCAGGGCTGGTACCACCTTCTATTTCCTCTTCATGTACAGGCAATAAAATAAAGACTGTTTATTGCTTGTTTGACCACATAATTTGGTCAAAATTGTTAAAAGATAAACTGAGGCATACTAAAATATTTAAGAGTTTATTTGAACAAAAATAGATTCAAATCGGGAAGATCCCAACTGGAAATGGCTAGGTACACTTTGACAGCAGGAGCCACAGGGATAAAAAGCTTATATAAAGAGTGGAAACACAGGTAGGAAATTATTTGATTGTCTATAACTTAAAGCCTACTTGTCTGTACTTGGCTGTACCTAGCATATTAAGTTTGTAACTTTGAGGAATTTACAGGCTTAAGTTTTGGTTTCCTTATGTAGGTTACCATGACATCAGAGCAAAGTCAGTCTAACAGCTTCCTTGTTTGATAAATTTAACAATATACTCACTATTAACGTGCCTGGACTTCCTTTAAATCTTGTTATCCAGCCTTGAGGTCCTTTTTTAAATTTTTAAATTTTTTTTTAATTTTAATTGTTGTTCAAGTACAGTTTTCTGCCTTTTACTCCCATCCCAGCCCACCCTCCAGCCCTCCCCACCTCCCTCTTGTTTCCACCTCCCTAGTTTTTGTCCATGTGGCCTTTATATTTGTTCCTGTAAACCCTTTCCCTTTTCCCCTGAAATTCCCTCCCCTCCCCACTCTGGTCACTGTCAGCCTATTCTTTATTTCAGTGTCTTTGGTTATATTTTGCTTGTTTGTTTGTTTTGTTGTTTAGGTTCCTGTTGAAGGTGAGATCATATGGTATTTGTTTTTCACCACCTGGCTTATTTCCCTTAGAATAATGCTTTCCAGTTCCTTTTTTAAAAGATATGTCTCTGTTAGCCTTCCAATCCCATCCCAAAAAGTTGTCTTGATCTATGAAGGGTCTTAGATTTTACTCTTGCAAACTAACAAGTAAGCCTGCCATTGATTAATGGATCCTAGAAGAAGACATGTGACTCTTGGGTCAGAAAACAAAAACGTTATTACTCATGGCAGAGCAAACATTACAAAAATGTGCATGTTTGCATGGATTCCCCTTGAATGTAAGTCTTATGTGAGTGGCACAGATGGACCCAGATAAATGATTGCACAAACAGTGGGTGGCATTTCAGGAGAACTGTGTGCTCAGGGAAACTAATTCTTCTATAAATGGCAGGAAGCATGCTGCTCTTGGTTTTGGAGGGAAACAGTCCATGAAAACACACCCTTTGCACTGGAGGGAAACACTATCTCTCTATTCTAAGGCTGTTTGCTCTACATACATCCTCATGAATATAGTCCGTCATGGACAGTCAATGCCACACTGCCAAGAGATTTACAGAGAACTTTGCCCCGGCGTTATTGTCACTGGATTACACATTTTCAAAATCCATCCAGTAAATATGCAAGTCTGCATTGGCAACAACATTTTAAAGAATGTTTAAGTAGACCAATTAAAATATATGCTTGCTGTTTACGGGAGAAAAGTGAAATCATAATTTCTAGTAGTGACACAGTTTTTTGCCAGGCCAACTGTATGTAAATGCAGAATGATTAAATTTCATTAAAATTGATTTGTATGTAGGTTTAACATGTAATTACATTCTTTGCCTGGTAAACAGCCATAGCTGTGACTCAAATTTTATTATCCCAAAGGTGAGCACATAAAAGTTTTTCTCAGTAAATATAATTTATAATCAAGTACCAGAAACTTTTCTCTAGAATTCTGACTTGTGGATGTGTTCCATCTGGAATTCAACTAAGACTGCAAATCTCTACTTGTTGTACCTGTTCAATAAAACTGTCACATACAAATAACCTGTATCAGTGTTCTCTATCCATGAAGAAGCAAAATGAAAAAAAACAACTATGGGATATGTTACAAGCATAATTTTGTCATTTGTCTTTGCTTCAAGTGATAAAAATGCTCAGTGTCTTTATGTGTAGCAGGATATGCCCAGGTGAGCGCAATGAGGAATTCAATATTTGTCTGATAAATGAGTGACTGGCAGCACACAGGTGGCCATCTGCATAAGCTGATTTGCACATGGGATGGAAACCTTCTAAATGAAGTTTTGCATGTGAGAAAACTTGCAGAGTTTAACTTAGGAATCTGAGAGAGAGAGATACACTTTAGAAAGGTAGGCATTGTGACTCCTCCCTCGTCCCTGTTTAAGTTCATTGGAGACAGTTGGTATGTATATAATTGAAGAGCTATTTAAGGGGCAAAGCAAGGCATAGATTGGGAAATGGTACGCAACACTGGTGTGGTGAGATCTCACAGATTGGAAACTGCTGTGTCTATCAGTGCAGTAGAGAACCAATGGAAATAGTTTTTATTTTTAATTTTTTAATTTTTATTTTTATAAGCACAATAAGAAAGCCCTTGAGTTCTCCAGAGATATTTGAGGAAGGTGCAATTTTGTACCATTCACTTAAAAAATGAAATGCAAAATATGAACATTACTTCTATTATGATCTCATTGTGTCCAAAGGTTATTTAAATCTGCACCAATTTGGATTTTACTTCTTAGCATTGTAATGCACTTGAATCTGTTTCTAAGGTTGGGCTTTTCATCTTTTTCCAGCTATACTTTTTTTCCTTTTTTATATGTATAGGTAAGTGAACTCTATTAATTTTAGCTATATATGTCAGTAAATTCTTGTTTTTTTTAAGTCATACTTAAGCTTTTAAGATAATCATCTTGTAAGATAATTGATTTGTTATACGTAAAACAAATGACTATAAGAAAAGAACCTTTTAAAAACTTATACTCTGGTATTCCAGGTTACTTTTGCATCCAGGAGTGCTCAGAATTCAGCTTTTTACAATGGAATTTAATTTACCAAGCATTAACACACATAAACACATTATATAACAATTGAAGGTGTAATACAAACAAATTAAGTGAGGAAGTGATTCTGTCTGCATAGAGCATGAGGAAAGATTTCGTGATGACCTTAAAGATGTGGCTGAAATTCCACTCTGTTCAAATTCAGTAGTCATCATGGTTATTAGAATTTTCAGTCAAGGTAGTAGTAATATTCTTTGGGCTGTACTTTCATTCAGTCCAGTTAGTAATAGTCTTTGAGCTATTCTCCTGAAGATTAAAAGTCAAGGAGTCCCCAAAATGTGAAGTTCAGGAAGCACTTACAGTAGACTATGTGAAATGCTGACTTGTTTCAGCAAATGTTATATGACTTGGTCACTGATTAAATAGTAAAAATGAAGGATAAGAGGAGGTGAAAAGATGCTTTCCAGGTATCTGAAATCAGAAAATAAGAAAGTGAATGTTGTTTAGAAAATGATGTGGTCAATTCAAGTTAAAATATCTACCAGGTGGTTAAAAATGGTTGACAGATTAATGTCAGTAATTTGGGAGATATCTATCTGTGTTAATAACTACAGCTATTTATGCAAGACTTGTATTTTAGACTCTGTGCAAGATGTTTAATACAGTCAGCCCTTTGTATCTGTGGATTTCACATCAAGGATTCAACCAACCACAGATAAGAAATATTCAAGGGGAAAAAAACCTTGAAATTTCCAAAAAGTAAAACTTGAATTTGCCATTCATTGTATCCCTCAAATGAAGTGATGTGTAGTCAGGCCCTGCTGTAGCCCATATGCAAATATAGGTTATATGTAAATGCTATACCATTTTATATAAGGGACTTGAGCATCTGTGTATTTTGGTGTTGATGGGGGTTTTGAAATCAATCTCCTGTGAGTACTTAGGGGTAGCAATATTCATTACTATACTTTATCTTTTAATTATAATGTTATAGGTATTCATGTATATTCATATGTACATTAATATTTATACCTGTATACTTATATATGAAATTGATCAATTTTAAAGATAAATAATGATTACTACTCAGTCATTTCCAGTCTTGAATTTCAGTCCATATGGTAAAAAAAGTTTTACCAAAAATTGTATCTGAAGAATAAGATGTATTTTAGCATTCCTAATTTGAGTGAGAGAAATAAACTTCCCTGGAATAAAAAATTGCCTTGAGGTTAATAACAAAAATAATTTCTGAAATCTCAGAGAACATCACAGAAAGAAAATGGCAGTGCTAGGACAAAAAAATTTTTTTTCAGTCCACGTCTCCTTTACCTACTTCAAATTATTTAGTTGCTGAAAATTTTATGAAATTTCCCTTCATACAGTTACTTTTCTATAAAGCTTTGTGATTCAGTTTTATTTGCTTTAACATTTCTACTTCAAAGCATGCACAAATCTAAGTGTGTATTGTCATGTGCCTTATGATTTTAAATGTAAAAGTGCTCCTTTTAGACAGTCACTCTCTATTCCCAAAGGATCTCAGCTTCTCTTTAATCTATTTATCCCCCCACCACCTCCATAAGGCGGCCTCTGTGGGGGTCCTAAGATGGATCAGGCTTTGTCCTTATAGACCAATTAGCTCAGGCTTTGATCACACAAAAGGAGAAACACAGGATAGATCAGCCTTGTCCTTCTGGAAGCTTCTCTCTTGGGGCCTCTATGAGCAGCATTCTTTGTTTCCTTAAGTTTGAAAAGCATTTAGCAATCTCTGATGTAAGGAATGTTAGTTCCTTCAAGTTACTAACACTAACATTCTTACTAACACTACCATTCTTTTATAATTCATTGAGAAATTTTTTAAATATTAAGAAAAAATATGGGCAGTAAAACCTAATGGAAACATTGGTAATAAGTCTAAGCTATTTCTTTTATTTCTTAGAAAACTGAGGTCACGACTTTTATTCAGTGTGGGAATCATTGACTTTTAAATTATTTTTTGATTTTTATTCCATGAAATATTACTCTTCTGGCTTTCAAAATCTTGTCTAATGACCTGTAGCTGACAGTTGCATAATATGGCCATTAGAAATACGGGCAATGTGTATCAAAAAGATACATTTTGTTGGCCAGTGCTACCAGATGACTTGGAAACCATTTCATGTTTCACAGATACTTATTCGTCACATTTTTCTCCATTGAGATTTGCAGGTAAGTATTTCAAATTAATAAGATTATGAGAATTTAACCTACATTTTACATCCTCCTAAAGGAGTTAATAAATTCGATTTTTCACCCACCTCTTTACCAATCAGAAAGGCAAAAATTTGCCTGATATATTCATAGAGTGACAACATGAATGCAAAAGAAATTACTCTGTAAACTCCCTTTGTGGCCTCCTGTTACTACAGGCCACTTTGCATCAATTGGGAATAAAAGTATAATGATATACTCCCTAATGTGAGGATGATGCAGTGGATCGTTTCAAACACAGCTTGAAGAGGCTATGGCTGCATTGGAAGCAAAGGTTCATAGATTTTTGTGGCTGAACACCTATGGAGAAATAGCATTCAGACAAAAGAACAAAAATGAATGATATCTTTTTACGATTAGCAGTCCTTGCTGGGAATAAGATTTGTTTTCAATAAAATGAGGAAGATAGACTACCCAAGTACCAATTCATAGTCCAATTTCACTGTGTCCACCTTCTTATCACCTTCATGTTTCTAAACTCTAAGACATAGATTCTTTTCTTTTAAGTTCAAGATTTATTAATGCCTTAGGTACTGAAGAACAGTTAGAAACATTGTGATGAAAACAGTTTTACTTAATGCAAAATAATTATTTATTCTATTTATGTTAGCCCTAAAGGGTTTAGAAAATTCCTGCTGAAATTTGGTTTGTCATTAGTGGATGTGTAGAAGTTGGTGTGCATTCCAATTTTTTTGTGCAAGGGGTGGGGCAGATAGATGTGGTTAACATTTACAAATTCAAAACTATTTTGAATGTGAGGCAATAATTCCAAACAAAGGAATAGTGTGCTTGAAAAGTACGTGTTATGGTCAAATCTATTGTTATAATTTGAAGCACTCAATGGATTTTTTTCTATTTAATTTATTTTACCAAAAATAACTTTATAGTTTTTAAAGAATTGTGGATTTAAAATATCAAAAATCATCAATAGCAACAGAAGATAGTAGCTATGTGTAATGAGAAATTTGTTAACTACTCTTGTAGTAATCATGTCACAATATATAAATATCAAATCACTGTGTGTTTGAAATTTAAATAATGCTATATTCTAATTATATCTCAATAAAGCTGAGAAAAATGGGAACATATCTAAGGTTAGCATAAAGACTAAGTTATAGATTTAAAATGCTTATCATAGCTCTTTGGGCATAATAAATGCTTAATAAATGTGCTATTGTTGCTGTTAAAAATAAATAAAATGACAGTAAAGAAACAAGAAAAAACAATATGTTGGTTGTCCCTCACCCTGTCCTGGCATGTGCATAGGGAGCAAGTAGGGAAGGGAAGTGCAAAAATAGGTCATTGATTGTGTAAAAATCTTGAAAATTTATAATATTAGGGAATCCTTTTATAGTATAACATTTTGTATATTTGTATTTTCTATAAGTAGGCACAAACAGCATGCCACTTACTAAATAATCTAATCTTAAAATACTGTTTAGTACTAATATTGAACAATTGTAAGAGAATGTTTAGTTGGACTCTCTCAGCTGTTCAAGAATGACAGTTGAAGAAAACAAATCCCAAAAGCATTAAACTACCCACATGCTACAAACTGCTGCCCTTGAGATCTCAGACACTTGCAGAAAATGCTCAAACATGGTTCACCATAATTCCATAGTACATAGTCAATATGAGTCTATAAAAAGACGGAGGAAGAAAGAAAATTAAATTCACCTTGTGAGGAGGACAGTAATTGAAGGGAAAAGCTATCTTTCTGGTCAGTAGTGCTCTGGGCAAGTTAGGATGGGAGGCTGGGAGCTATCCTTGAATTTTGCCTTAAATAGGAAAAAAATGTGACATCTGAATTTATATCTGAAGTACATAGATTAAAATGCAGATGTTGTCAAACCTTACCACCACTATGCAGAAAGGAGAAATGTAGACTTCTACTAGTGGAAAAAAATGAAGGGAACTTAGTCTACTTATTTTTAAGAGGGTTCATCAACATTAGGAAAAGCAAGAGTAAAACTTGAGATTACCCCAAGAACACTGTTCCTACATCCTGTGGGAACCTATTAGTATGAGGGTAAACTAAACTAAATTAGAGAACAGGGTCACATAACATATCTACAGACAATAAATTTATGTATTATATCTGTCTCTTTACCATTCCCCCTGCTTTTACAATTGAAGGAATTTGTCCCTAAAGAAAGAGTAGTGCAGCTCAACTTCATCTAACCACAAATCTAGTCAATAAATTGCTATGAAGGGTGGAGAGTGGAGACAGAATCAGCTATATGATTGAGCAATTTTATTTATTGAAAATGTGCAAAAACTTATAAAGTCTGATAAATTGTCACCAAAGAATAGAAAGGGAGATTTGTTATACCATAATTAAAAGCAACTTAAATCATTCCTTTGTTTTATACCCCAAGGAGTTGAGATTTCTCAGTAAACCAGTTACACATGGAATCTATCAAAATGTCTAGTTCTTTGGGACAATCCTGGTGATCTTACTTACTGTATAAGATCTTTTTTCCATTTGTAAGTGGTAGAAGCCAGGATTCCTTGAAACCAAATGACCTTAAATAAAACCTATGTGATCAATTTTTTAAATATTTTATTTGAAAAGTGGTTCTAAATATACTAATATTGTGAAAATAAATATAAAAACAAAACACAAAAGTATACCAAAACGATAACATGTAAAATTAATTGTGTACTTATGAATATTTTCTTTTTATATCCCTGTTCCCCCAATTTTATAAAATAATTAATAATAGACATTATTAAACATCTAGTAAACATGAACCTTTACATTTCTAAGTACTTTACATATACTCACTTAACTCATCACAACCGTCTTTAAAAAATATATTTATTTATTTATTTTTAGATAGAGGGGAAGGAAGGGAGAAAGAGAGAGAAATATCAATGTATGGTTGCCTCTCATGTGCCCCCTGCTGGGGACATGACCCCAACCCAGGCTTGTGCCCTGACTGGGAATCGAACCTGTGACCCTTTGGTTCACAGACTAGCACTTAATCCACTGAGCCTCACTAGCCAGGGCTCATCACAACCATCTTAAGAGATGGGAAAAAACATTATTATCCCTGTTTTACAGATAATGTAACTGAGTCCTGGTGAAATTGTATGATATTCCCAAGACCATACAGCCACAGTTTCATGGGAGAAGGCATGAAACTCCTGGGACAGAAACAAAGGGCATTTTCTTACACCAATAATTGTAGCAAGAGCAACATTATTTTTCTTATGTCAGTTTTCCTGGACCACAGTTTCCCCAGAACAATATGAAGAAATTTGGGGAACACCTTCACAATTGATGGATTACTTTATAGAAGAGGAATTCTGTGCTTATACTAGAATAAGTTGCTTGCTTATTGCTCCAGAGGAAGAGACTATATAATTTCAAAGGCTGTAAGCAAACCTGTCTTTTGCTCAGAGGGATGGACTATTTCTTCTTTTCTAGGCTGTTCACTATACAAATACCTTGAAAAGTTTCTGAAACAGTATCAGTGACAGTGTCTTTCCACACAGATATGCAGAAACATGAGAAAGCATGGAGAACAGTCTCCCCATAAAGCCTCATAAATGCCATTATCAATGGGAAAGTCATGAAAATGACAAGGATTTACATTGTCTACTGAGGATATACATACACACATATATGCAAATCATCAAAATCCCTTACATAACAAAAGATAATTGCTTTGCTTTGTGTCATTCATGCTGGATTGTTTATATCTGCTTTTCACAGTTGACGTGTCCTTACTTTCTTTTCTTTTTTTTGACACATAAAGAACATCACATTTTCCTCAGTGGCTATCCAGGATTTGCACTTTGAAATGTATCTCTAGTAAAAGCTGACATTTTCTTTCTTTAAGAAAGTCTATTTTGGCCCTGGCTGGTGTAGCTTAGTGGATTAAGCGCAGACCTGTGAACCAAGATATCACGGTTCGATTCCCAGTCAGGGCACATGCCTGGGTTGCAGGCCAGTTCCCAGCAGGGAATGCACAGGAAGCAACCATACATTGATATTTCTCTCCCTCTCTTCTTCCCTTCCTCTCTGAAAATAAGTAAATAAAATCTTTAAAAAAAAAAAAAAGAAAGTCTATTTTATTTGCATCATAAACTATGTGATATTTTATGTTAAGACTTGTATTAGCAGTACTCTGTTTCAGTTAACTATATAAATTCAAATTGGCCTTTTATTCCTTTTTATTTCCTATAACTATTAATATTAAAATATGATATTTAGCATAGTCATTAATGATTTGGAAGTTGATAGATACAATGGAAGCCTTAAAGCTTTAACTATTTTAATGGAAGCTTGTGCTTTCCATATATTTAAGATATGTTTAAATATAAAGAGTGTTGCAAATAATGACTTGCTGTTCAAAGCCAAAGAGAAATAAGACAAGACTAAAGTTAAGCAAATAGGATCACTTATGAGGTAACATTCACCACCTCTTTATTTTTGTTTTTTATAGAAATTTAGTTGTGAAAACAAACTATCATTGTTATCAGAAGAAACCTGTATTCTTATCTTAGTCCTCTTATAAAAGAACCCTAGAAGGAGATGATTAAGGCAAATAAGGATGTATCCTGGGAATTTCATTATTTTATTATGAATCAATAGTCATTACTTTTTATTTTTGTATGGGCATTTCAATTTTACTAAGCATATTCACAAGAATTTTTCCTCAATCCTCACAATGAAATAATGACATATGTAGTATGAGTCCTCTTTGATAAGTAAAAAAAATGAGGCATAAAAATTTTATATAATTGTACTAATATCACATAAGGCTAAACAACAGTCACATGGAATTCATCTCTGTAATCTGAAGAGAAAAGAAGAGTAATATATAAATATATAAATGTGTATATATAGTCTGTCCAGAAAAAGTCCAGTCATTGTTAATATAATGAGAATAGTACGGACAACATCAATATAACCTGGCAGCCAAGGAGAGTGGACTGGAATGTGCATGAGTGAACAATGATGACTTCACTGTACTAGTGAGTCAGGGCAGTAGATGCTGTTGAATGAGCATGTGTACTGTGTGGCCATCACATTCAAAATGACAGTAAGTGGAGTAATGAACCTGAATCAAATTTTGCATGAAGCTTGAACATTCCTCCATGGAAACTATTCTAATGATTCAGAAGCCTGCAGCTATGGGCAACTGGTGATTTGCAGCTTCATCATGACAATGTGCCCTTCATGTGTCATGTCTTGTGCAGAGTTTTTGGTGAAACATCTAATCACCCAGGTGACTCAGCATTCCTACAACCCAGCTTTGGTGCTGTGTGACTTCTGGCTCTTCCCAAATCTAAAATCACCTTTGAAAGGGAAGATATTTCAGACTGTGGATGAAATTCAGGAAAATATGATGGGGCAGCTGATGGTGATTGGGAAAACTGTGAGGTTGCAAGGGGCCTACTTTGAAAATGACTGAGGCATCATTGTCCTTTTTACAATTTTTACTGTATCTTGTATCATCTTCAAATAATAATATTTTTCATATTACATGGCTGGATACCTTCTGGACAGAAAATATATATATACACACACACATTCTCCCTGAATTTTGACTTTTATGGTGATATTAAATGATTACCTACATTTATAACTTTTGCACATTACTTTCCCCCAAAATAGTTTGCAAATAAAATTTTCTTGCAAATACCATTTTTCTATTCCTAATTTTACTCATGGTTGGAGATTAATATAGTAATCTCACATAATATAAGAATTATGGAAACTAGTAGTCTTTTGATACTTTATGCTGAAGTGACTCACCAACTATATTGAACATCGGAATCACCTGAATCCTAAAACTTATTAGGTCTACCCTTTGGCTATTTTGATTCACTGTATATGGAATGGGGCTCTTGAATCAGAGCCCCATTAGTCTTCAATTAATTAGTCTTTAATTTTTTTTCTTTAACTCCACAAGGATTCTGATGTAGAAGGGACCTTCCCCAATGTAAGATACTTAGTAATTATATTATCTCCATTACCTGCCTCTACATTAAAATCCTTTTTTCTTGTATAAACTGAGAATGCCAGTATTTCACAAACTTATATTTCTGTATCATGTCTTTATTGCTTGCCACATTCTTATAAATATACATATATATGTAACACCTCATGTGCATATAGGAAGAACTAATCTACCTAATATTAGCTATGTTAAAATGAGTAAATTATTTATCTCACACGGCTCTAGGTTTTATCAGTTTGTAAAGGGGGTTACTGCTAGAAATCTCACAGATTTGTTGTGAAGTCTGAGTCAGAAATGTAATCAAAGTGCTTGGGATATTATGGTGAATAAATATTAATAATAATTTTATTATGCTGTATCTATAGTTCATCCAAAATACCATGTTAATACTCAGACACAAAGTGTTAAAAATGTCTTCTTAAAATAGCATATCATTGTCAATAGTTATACTGAACTTATATCTTACATGGATATGCTATTTTTGTCAGTCAAAGAAATGGACTATTTCATTACCTGTAGGCTAATTTGCTTCCAAAGTTAAAAGCATGTATAAATCTCTTGAACTATATTTATAGATTAACCAGTGTCTGCAGAATTAAAGATATAGCTAAGCTTCCATCTTGAGAGAAAACCACCCCCTCAGACTGGTTAAGTAGCTATTACTATTTGCAGTGAGGCAAGTTCGTCACACACCTCCTTGTTCCTCCTGGTATTTGTCCATTGTTCTGCTTTTCCTTCTTGATTGTTCTCATTCTAATGCGTTCTTTTGTTTTACTGAGGGGTAGAGTACTAGCTAAAGATTAGATAAAATTTTTAATGAAACAATTTGAAAACATTTTTTCTTATACCTGGAATAATTATATAGAGCTTCTTATAAGATATTCCCGTTTGATAGTTAATTCCCTGTCCAAATTTGAATGCAAATAAGTTGAACTGACCTCTTTAGTATACTATTTGTGACCATCACTTTATTAAATGACTTTTAAAAAATTGGTTGTGAAAGCTTGGGTCTTTCTCTTGCGTTCAGGAATGACTGATGAAGCAGCCTTTATGTGCAACATATACTGTAGATTGCAGAGACAGCAACTTCTGGTCCTTCATTAGACTGAGTTTTACTACTGAGTTTCCCATAAACACCATTTTATAAATAAACTGTACCTCTCAAGTGCTTCAACCTGATTCTAGGCCGCTCTCTAATTGGCCTTCCATGGATGGCTATGACCAAATAACTAAGAATTAGATTACCCCCCATTGTTACAAATTTACTCTGAAAATAGCAAGGCACATGTGACCTTCAACGGGAGGTTACACAAGAAAGGTGAACAACTTGGCAAATATTAAGCAATTATTTAATTCAAAAGCGTGCCTTTTGTTCTCTTGAAATACAGTTCTTAATAGTCACTGTCAGCATGTGGTGTGGTGTGATTTCGTATAGTTATACTTTTGATGAGAAAAGAAAAATGAAAGAATTAAGGAAATAATATTTACATGTTAATATTCCATTTCTTCAGTCTGTGGGTTGGAGAATAGTTGATAAATCTGTAGAAAGAATGTCTCCTGTAATCTGCAAAAAGTACTTAACGAATTACATTGCACATTCAGCCACATCCACTATATTACCTGACATTTCTCATACATACTGGATCCCCATTCTTTACCTAAATTAAATTAACACAGGTACCAAGGGGTATTTGCAAAAAAATAAAGATTATCCCTTCCTTTTCATTCATGGAATCTATATATCAAACATGGAAATAAAGCCAAAAAGATAGTCTGACTCTCTCACGTTTTTCAACCTTTTTTAGAAGAGCACTACATTGTATTTATCTGATGTCTTCAGGACAAGTTCCTCTAGGAACTGTGTTTTCATAGAACTTGAGAACTCTCAAGCACAGTCCTAATTAACACCAAAATTCTTTCTTTGCATAACAACGTCTGGGGTATTTGCAAGTCTCAGCTTGCTTCACATTTTTTTTTGGGGGGTGCAGTTCTCGTGACCAGAAATGCATGTGAAAGCAAATTTATTGCAGTCAGAGAGGAGGAACAGTTAAACTAAAAATGATCTCTGATTGAGAATAGCAACACTAGATGTCTGACATCTGTTTCTCTACTTGTTTTAAAACTCGACATAGACGAAGCATTTTAAATTATAATGAACAGCATACTCTCCATTTGAGACATATGATTATCAAAAATTCAGTAGCTTCGTTTTACAAGTAACTAATTTTTAAATAGACAATCATTAAAAAATACTTGACAAAAACTGAGCAGTCCATGTATGTTAAGATATGCTTCCAAATGTTTTGAATTCCAGCTGTTTCTTTTTCTGTCCTTCATAAGAAGAATGAGCCAAGAACTCTGGATACATTCACATAACATTTTTGTAAATTAAAAGAGAATATTTTGGGTATGCTTTCATGAATTTTGAAACAATAACTTCTACATTTGCTGAAGTCCTTACCAAAATAAATTTTTTTGATAGTGTACTTTTGATTGATTAGAGCTTCATTATGATTTTATAAATTATTATTAAAATGTTAATAGTGAAGATAGTCATTACTATTTATAATTACTTAGAGCCCACATTGCTTGTTTTGCCTGACAATAAGTTATTACTGCTTTGTTTGTGGGAAGTTATGTGTAAAATCAGTTATAAATTAAACCTTAATTTCCATTTTAATATGAAGTGAAAAAATAATCTGAAACTGGTGAATTTTTGGTGGCTCCAGTCACTGTCACACACTCTAGGCAAGTGATATTTTTAGAGAGATTTTGAGAAATGTAATAAGAATTATGAAGGAAAACCATTTGCTTCAGAGGAAAAACTGCTGGGTGTAATTAGGAGAAAGGAGAGCTCTCGGCAGAGTCTGTTTACATGTTTGATATCTGCCATAGATTCTCATGAGGTTTTTACTAAATTACTAAACTATGATGTACCTCCATTTGTTCATTTAAAAATAATTTCATAAATTAAGCTTTCCCATTTACAGAGCTGTTAGCATTAAATGAGATACTTTGTTAGACATTTGAATGTGCTACACCAATTTCTGTGCATTTGTGGGAGAGTGTGTGAGTGCGTGTGCACAGGAGGTTGTATGCTTGCTGGTGATTTGTGTTATTTCACTCCTTAAGAATGTGATGTGCTTTCTAATTTATTTAAGTAAACTATTAAATGTCAGGCATTGAAATTAAAACTGAGAACAATGTTGGTATTTTTAAAAAGGTACCAATGTACCAGGTGCGTTATATTCATTACTGATGATAATAGAGAGAATTAAATCAATTGATACAAGTAAATTATATATCTCACATTGCTTGATAAAAGCTAAGATTTTAAAAATATTTGGTATTATCATATAATTTAATTATCAAACCAATGATATGGAATAGGTAGCAATAATCCTCATTTTTGGCTGCAGCAAGTGAGGCTTGGGAGGTGTTAAGGAAGTTATCTGAGATCAGGTTGTGAATATCAGCTGAAAGAAAGAAGGAACTCATACCCTTTGCAACAGCATGGATGGAGCTGGAAAGCATTATGCTAAGCAAAATAAGCCAGGCAGTGAAAGACAAATACCATATGATCTCGCCTTTAACAGGAACCTAAACAACAAAACAAAGAAACAAGTAAAATATAACAAAAGACACTGAACTAGAGGACAGGTAGTCAGTGACCAGAGGGGAGAGGGGAGGGAATTTCAGGGGAGAAGGGAAGGGTTTAGAGGAACAAATATAGAGAACACATGGACAAAACTAGGGGTGTTGGAAAGGGGAGGGAGGAGGGGAGGAATGGGTGGGTGGGCTGGAATGGGAATAAAGGATAGAAACTGTACTGAATAAACTAAAATAAAAAATTAAAAAAAAATAAACTGATGGACTATACAGTACATCCTCTTATGTTGTATTTCACTAACACTCTAATGCATATATTCACTTTCTTATTAAAATTTGCATACAGTAAAATTATCTAAGACTGTATTGGGATTCTATTTTTTACTCAGAACACCTATATAGCAATCTGATATTGGATAAATAGAAAGTTAAATAAAAAAATTCTAAAATGAATGGCACATCAACATAAAAAGTGTCTACTGTGGAATTTTCTTTTGCAATTATTAGGTAACACATAGGTGAATTGGTGAACTGCAATTTTTGGGGGGTGTGCTGCAAATTTTTGGTGACCTGAAGTATATTTTATGCAGAAGGTATTTTTCAGTGGTTCATTCTGGTTTTTAGAATTCCTCCCTGGTGCTGAGTGGAATCTAGCTAAAGCTGCAACAGAGCACAAACACAGTCCAGCTCCAGAATAGACTGATTTGCCCCCTGACATTGGCAGCAGCCTGACAGGAGGAGGACAAATCCTCGCTTGGGATGCAGTGGGCTCTGTTGTTTATTGCATAAGCAGAAGTAATATATGAGACTTCTAAAGCACAAAGGGATGACACAGGATAAGTGGAACTATACTGTTGTTCATATGTATTCTAATAATAATTAAAGGTATATTTTGATAAATTAAAGATATATACTGTGCTTTTTATAATAGCACATAAAAAATCACAAGAGATTATAGCTAAAATGTAGAAACAATGAAAAAAACTACTACAAAATATTTGAGTCATCCACAAGGTAACAGGAAAGGAGAAACAGAAAAGTAAAGAACATGTGGAATAAATAGAAAAAAATAAAATAAATTGATAAGCCTAAAAATAACCATATCAATAACTACATTAATTGGAAATAGAATAAACATGCCTATTAAGAGAGAAATGCCACACTGGGAAAAAAACGAAAGCAAGATTTAGCTATGTGCTATGTATAAGTAGTGAATTTTAGTAAAAATATATGAAGGGATTTAAAGTAAAGAGTGAAGAACTATATCATACAAAACTGAGTATAATAAAGACTTTGTGGCTATACGAATTTCAAATAAGATATAGTTCAAGCAGAAAACACACTACCAGAGATAAGAGGGAAATTTCTTTTTTAAATGTATTTGTTGCCATTGCCATTTATCTCCCTTATACCCTATTCCACCTTCAACCCCCAACCCCTGCAATCAACACACTGTTGTCCATGTCCATGAGCCCTTTTTCTTTTTTGCTAGATCCCTCCATCCCCTAATCCCAACACCCCAGAGTGGTCATCCTGCTCTCTGTCTATGAGTCGTTCTCTATTTTGCTTGTTAGTTCTGTTTGTTTATTAGATTTCACATATGAGTGAAATTGTAAGGCATGTGTGTTTCTCTGACTGGCATTTCATAATGATAAAAAGATCAAGTCATCAAGAATTCATAACAAAACAAAAATGCAAGAAAATATAACCAGAAACATTGAAATTAAGAGCAAACTGACAGTAACCAGAGGGGAGGGGGGAGGGCAATTATAGAGAGGAGGGGAGGGGGGAGGGAAAAAAGGGAAGGGATTGTCAAAGAACGTATATAAAGGACCCATGGACAAAGCCAAAGGGGGGTAAGATTGAGGGTGGGAGGTGGGGGTACATGGGGCAGGGGAAAGTGGTGGTGGGAAAATGTAGACAACTATATTTGAACATTAATAAAGAATTCATAACAATTCTAAGTATCTTTATACATGATAGAATTTCAAATAAATGAAGCAAAAGTTGACAGAAATAAAGGAAGAAACAGACACAACCATAATAACAGTTGGTGACTTTAACACACCTCTCTTGTAATGGATAGAACAAGTAGACCTCCTCCCCCTAAAAAATCAGCTTGATTTTTTTGGCATTTACATATCACCCCATTGCACATCTGCAGAATGTACGTTTTTTAACATCATAGAAAATGTTTACCCAGATAGATCATATTCTTATCTATAAGACTCAATAAATTGCAAGAAATTGAATTATATAGAATATATCCAAACATGATTATTATGTTAGAAATCACATGACTTCAGTGTTATATTCTATATTTAATTTACAATAATTTTGAAAACCTAAATCCTTAAGAATAAATTTAATAAAAATGATGGGAAAATTAAATAAAATGGAAATAAATGGATATTTAAGTAGACATGGATTGGAATAGTCAATAGCATTAATGTACTTTCTCCATAAATTAATATATGAATTCAACAGAATACTGAGCAAAACCCCAGTTGGAATTTTTACAGAAATTGATAACCTAATTCTAAAATTTACATGGAAAACCAATTTAGAAAATAAAGAAACTTTTGGAAGACTTGCACTACCTGCTGTCAAGAATTCTAATAAAGCTACAGCAGTATGAACAAGAAAAAGATCAATGCAGCAGATGAAGAGTTCAGAAAAACACCTATGTATATCTGTTCAGTTAATTTTGACTAAGGTACCAAATCAATTCAATGAGGAAAGGAAAGTCTCTCTAACAGATGGCACTGGATAAAGTAAGTGTCCATATAGAAGTATGAAGTTTAATCATACCTCACCATTTGCACAAAAAATATCTTCCAATTGACCATGGATATAATGAAAAGGCTTCTAGAAGAATACCATAAAGCTTCTAGAAGAAACCATAAAAATATATACATATCACCTTGGGATAGACAAAGATTTCTTGGTAGGATTCAAAGATCCCTAACCAAAACAGTGATAAAAATTTATTTAAAAAGTTTAATTTTTTGCTCATCTAAATAACATTAGTATATGTAAGTCACATATTGGGGAAGATATTAGCAATAGGTATATCTGAAAAAGCACACATTCAAAAAACATAAATCCCCTATAAGTCAGTTAAAAAAGATGAACAGCCCAACAAAGGAATACAAAACTGCTCAGTATTATTAATCACGAGGACAATGAAAATTAAAGCCACAATGACCTATCATGTTTTTTATTCACTGACAGTGAAGTAGTTAAGGTGTAGAGCAACTGGAATGCTGACACATTACCAACAGGAATTATAAAATGTGTAACTGCTTTGGATGACAATCTGTAATCATTCATAGATAAAATATATATTAACCACAGCACCATAGAATTCTAACCCTAGTATTTACTAAGGAAAACTGAAAATACTTTTATGTCCTCAGTAAGGTTCATAAGCAGTGGTTATAGTAACCTTATTGATGACAGCCCTTACCAGGAAACTACTCAAATCTCCATGAGTAGGAGAATGGATGAACAAATTGTGGTGGAATACTGCTTAACAATACAAAAGAAATTAATCTCAGAAATATGCAACCAATACATATGAATCCCAAAGACATAAAGTTAAGCAAAAGACAACAGAATCAAAAGAGGACATGTTGTATGACTTATGTGAATTCTGAAAACAGACCAAACACATAATGTGGTAATACAAATTTGAACAACTAGTGCCTCAGAGGAGTTGGGAGGTTGCAAAATGGAAAACTCTGAAGTGATAAAATTTTTCTTCATTTTACTTTGCACAATGGCTACTTGTATATAATTGGCAAAACCCATCGAACTAAAGTAAACTATTCATACATGACATAGTTGTGAATAAAGAAATCTCAATGGGATCTACCCAAAAATTCAACTGGAGTTAATAAGTGAATTTACCAAAGTTTCAGGATATAAAAATCAGTAAGCAAATATAATTGTATTTATATAATCTAATAATATATAATTAGAAAATAAAATGTTTAAAAATGCAATTTGAATAGATTTTTTAAAAATCCAATAAAGACAAATTATATATAAATTATATCCAAATATTAGAAAATACATAGAGATTAAAATATGTCTACCCACAAAGGAAACAATTATGTCTCCCCATAAAATTTAGGTGATTAGTTTATGAAATAAACCTTTGTAGTTTATTTTCTTAATGTTCTGAACAAACAATGTTACTGCCTGGAATTGAAAGTGTTTCTTGTCTGGAGCTACAAAATTTTCTGAGGCTTATGTCAAAGCCCTATAAGTATATGTTTCAATAGCCTACCTCCCTGAAAGGCTAGGTATACATCACCACACTCCTCCCTCTATCACAGGCACCTGCTTTGTCTACCTGAGAGTCTCCTCTATACTTGGGGTCTTACAAGGCCTTAACTCTGGATATTTCCTCCCATCTTCCCCACTCCAAAAATATACTAACTGTCTCTAATTTCCTTCTTACCTGGTCTCTTATTCTTTCAGTTAATAAACTATGCAGTAATCTGAAAATTTCCAACCTGCTTTACCTGTCTAATCCTGTGAATAGCTAAGGAATGTATTCTCTCCTCCATTCTAGTACTGCATGTTTTATCCTTTCATCATAGTACTTATGTCAATACTAACGTAATAATTAGGCTCAAGCACTCACTAGAGCATAAGCTCCTAGATGTCAGAAACAAGTTCTTATTCCTCTTTGTCATAGAAGGTACAATAAATTATATTTACATGACTATTCATAGTAGAAATAGAGCATGTTATGATAATCATTCAGTCCAACTTAAAGAGCAAGTTACTTAGCTTTTCTTTAATTTTAAATAATGGTTATCTGGAAAGAGACAACAGAAGAACTTATAATGATAACTTACATTTTCCCAATATATATTCCTCAAAATCATTAAACCATTAGGTTCAGAAAATATACTTCGGCATTTGCAGTTTGAGACAAAAGTCGATGCTGTTTAAATATTGAATGAACCCTTTTAGCTAGAAGTAATGCTTTAAAATTGAAAGAGACTTTCATCTGAGATGTAATAAGGAATGAGTTTCATTTGTCTAAGTATGTTTCTTGCTATGAATTACCAGCACCTATTATATGGTCTTGTGTTAGGTATTTCATATTATTCTAGTCCTGTAATAGCAAATACAAGTGAATGGCTGAAAGCATATTATGGTTGTTTGGTTTATAACATAAAATGCTATGCTGAAGCTTTTCGCTGTTTATACACACATGACCCTCTTCTTGATGTGCACAATGGTAAGACATCCAAGCATGCTTTACCCATAGATTTCTCAGGCTCACATTTCTTTGTCCTAAACATAATTTCTATCATAAGAAATATATTTTCTGCATTATTTACTGCTCTTTGGTATTGATATGCTTCCTTTGATAACACTTATTGGTAAATATCTCTTTCCTTTATTTCCCAACTACCTTTTGTTTTCTCTGGTCTACTTGTTTCCTTTAAAGAGATTAGTACTGCTTTGATAAAAGGATCTACTGATAATACATGCTTTTCAATCACTTATTTGATTTTATTCATATAAAAGAAAGCATTAAAATATATTTTAAGAGAATAATGTAGAAAATAATACTTAATGTCACTTCCAAAACTCTAGTTTCTACTAAATAGAGATAAATCCTAGAAGAAAGTGATTTTTTATTCCCTTGCAGTTTAGTTCTTTAATACTGGTAACCCTTTATTTATTTATTTCAATGCAAAGCTTTTATTTATTTCTCTTCTGGCTAAGATGAAAGCATAGGTAGAGATACACTTTGCCTCCTTGCACAACCAAAAGAAGGACAACAACACAGTTAAAAACAACAACAACAAAAATACAGCCAAAAGTGCCAGATAATTGAACTGTATGGAAGTCCAACAACCAAGGAGTTAGAGAAGAAACATTCATCCAGACTGGTAGGAAGGGCAGAGAGGATGCACAGCAAGGCAGTGGCTGGAGAACCAGGTAGGCAACGTGGTGGCTGGTGGTCCCACATTTGTTTGCAGTTAAACCAGGAGGAACAACTGGAGAGTAAGACAAACCATGTAACTCAGGGTTCCAATGCAGGGAAATAAAGCTTCAAAACCTTTGGCTGTAAAAACCTCTGGGGGTTGCATAGTTGGGGGAAATTCCCAACGTCACAGGAGAGTTCATTGGAGAGACTTATGAGGTTCTAGAAAGTACACCCACCCACGCACCCAGGAATCAGCACCAGAAGGGCCTGATTTGCTTGTGGGTAGCAGGGAAAGTGACTGAAAGCTGGCCAAGAGCTAAGCAAGCAGCTTTGTTCCCTCTCTGACCCCTCCCCAACACACAACATCACAACGAAGCAACCTGGGTTGCCTCACCCTGGTGAGCACCTAAGACTCTGCCCATTACTACATAACAGACTCACTAAGACAAAAAATATATGCCCCAACTGAAAAAACAGATCAAAACTCCAGAAGAAGAACTAAGCGATGAGGAGATAGCTAACCTATCAGAAGCAGAGTTCAAAACACTGGTAATCAGGATGCTCACAGAAGTGGTTGAATATGGTCGCAAATAGAGGAAGAAGTTAAGGTTATGAAAAGTGAAATAAAGAACAATATACAGGGAACCTACAGTGAAGAGAAGGAAACTGGCACTTAAATCAAAGATTTGGAAGAGATGGAAAAAGTAAACATGCAACTGAAGGAGAACAAAGAAATAAGAATTCAAAAAAATTAGGAGAGGTTTAGGAAGCTCTAGGCCAACTTTAAACATTCCAACATCCAAATCATAGGGGCACCAGAAGGAGAAGAGGAAGAGCAAGGAATTGAAAACTTATTTGAAAAAAATAATGAAGAACTTCCCCAATCTGGCAAAGGAAATAGACTTCCAGGAAGTCCAGGGAGCTCAGAGAGTCCCAAAGAAATTGGACCCAAGGGGAACACACCAAGGCGCATCATAATTACATTAGCCAAGATTAAAGATAAGGAGAGAATCTTAAAAGCAGCAAGAAAAAAGGAGACAGTTACTTACAAAGGAGTTCCCATAAGACTATCAGCTGATTTCTCAAAAGAAAACTTTCAGGTAAGAAGGAGCTGGCAAGAAGTATTTGAAGTCATGAAAGGAAAGATTGTCCAAGATTGCTCTATCCAGCAAAACTTTCATTTAGAATGGAAGGGCAGATAAAGTGCTTCCCAGATAAGGTCAAGTTAAAGGAGTTCATCATCACCAAGCCCTTATTATATGAAATGTTAAGGGGATTTATCTAAGAAAAAGAAGAAGATCAAAACTATGAATAGCAAAATGACAACAAACCCACAAGTATCAACAACTGAACCTAAAACACACACACACACACACAACAAAAACAAACTAAGCAAACAACTAGAACAGGAAGAGAATCACAGAAATGGAAATCACATGGAGGGTTATCCAACAGAAATGGGGGGGGAGGGGGGAAAATGGGGAAAAGGTACAGGGAATAAGAAGCATAATTTGTATCTACAAAATAGAGAGGAGAAGGTTAAGAATTATAAGAAACAGAGAAGCCAAAGAACTTATATGGATGACCCATGACATGAACTAAGAGGGGAATGGTGGTAGGAAGAGGGGAGCAGGGCAAAGGTGAATATAGGGAAGAAAGAAAATAGGACAACTGTAATAACATAATCAATAAAAATACTTTAAAAATAAAGATTTTATTTATTTTTAGAGAGAGAGGAATGGAGGCAGAAAGAGAGGGAGAGGGAGAGAAATATCAGTTGGTTGTCTCTGGCAGGCCCCCAACTGGGAACATGGCCCACAACTCCAGCATGTTCCCTCATAGGGAATCGAACTGGCAACCTTTCCATTTGCAGGCTAGCATTCAGTCCACTGAGCCACACCAGCCAGTGCAAGTAACCATTTATTGAACCTGTAATCAACCCAATGTTTCAAGCATTTGTGTTTATAATTTTATTCGTGTTTCAAAACTATCCTATGAGGCAAGTGACTTTATGTCAGTCTAAAAATGAGAAAACTGTGATATCAAAAGTTTGCACTGACTAAAGTAGCCAAGTCTAAAATTGAACTCCATTCTGAATGATTTCAATGACTCTCCTCAACCATTTTCCTTAATATGTTATATGTGAGACTTTTCTATAAAATATCGTAAACAATGATTAGGATACATTAGCATGTTAATGTCAGTTAGTCCTGAAAACCTGCACATTTCACAAAAATATATTAAGAAGTCAATGTTAGTATAGAGAGAATATCTAAAGTTATGATTTTATATTCAGTCTAAATGTAACTGAGAAATATATTACATATAGTAGGTCCAACTTTCAATTTCAAGCAAGTGTAAATCATCCTGCTCATAATATGTGGCTATTCATGTTTGACTCTGAATTGGTTGAGAACTTTGCTATGGTTCATCCCCACCTATGACCAGTGTAGTTCTGTATGAAGTTCCATGTGTGTAATTGGGATGGGAACTTGCACATTCTGTCACTCACAGAGGAACTACTGAGCTTCCTGATGAGAAGCTGATCAATAATAAGTTGACCCAATCTTGTGATTGGCCATGGTTTGTATCCTTCTCTCTTTTTTCAGGCTTAATATACAGTTGTGAGTATGCAAAATATGGTTTATTCCTTTATTATTATTTATTGCATTTTTCATAGGAGCAACTATAAACCTACTTTTGCCCACCCCTGTATTGACCCAAATAGAGAAAACATAATAGTTCCCTTTCTTCATTTCACCTAGGTGGATGTATTCCTGTATCCCATCTTGAAATCTATATTATTGTTGAGCAGTTTTATTTTAGAAGTGTGGATGTCCTTGCCTGTAGACATAGAGAAATGGAGACAGGAACATATTAGGGAGTCCTGGATAAAATATTTGACTTCAGATCTGAAAAAGTCTAATAAGCACTGTAGGTGTAGGAGTATTAAAAACCTCTTTTACAAAGGATAAGTTAACAAACTTTTACAGGAACAAATATAGAGGACACATGGACAAAACTACGGGGCTTGGAAATGGAAGGGAGGTGGGGAGGGATGGGTGGGTGGGCTGGAATGGGAATAAAAGATTGAAACTGTACTGAATAATCTAAAATAAAAATAAAAAAAAACAACAAACTTTTAAACAAAATAAACATGTCCTTAGTGAGGAAGAGAAGGCAAATTCTAATGGTATGTCAATATCATTGGCCCCATTTCCCTTTGCTAAGAATTTTTTTCAGATTGACATTGCACTCAGCTTAAACATTCACCTTCTTAAACATTTTTGAAACTAGACATAGTCATATAATCCAGTTCTGGCCAACAGTGTATAGTTAGATGTCACTTGGTGGGCCTTTGTGGAAAGCTTTTGAAAGGAGAAAGAATTGGCTGGAGTCTTCTTTGTGCTTTTTGCCCTTGTTCTTTTCCCCTTTCCTCTGTAATGCTTGGAGACAGAGTAACCAACTTGTGAACATAAAGATAAATGCCAAACTCGAGAGAGAGTGAGGTTGGAAGTAAAAAGAAGACATTGTGATGACATTGTGAAGCTCCTATATCAGGTCTAAATTTCTTCTTCTAAGACTCTTTTTATCTTGGGTAAAAATTTCCTCTTTGGTCAATATAGTACAGCTGACACATCTCAACAGAAACAAGGAAGCAATAACATTTTCTTTCATATACTATACTGACATGTGGAAAACATTGTATTGTTTTAATAAATTCTGGGGCTAATATTAATCTTGATAAAGGAACCTCAAAGACTGTAGGAAGTGAACCCTGGCATTGCATGTGAGAGTTTTGCACTATTATCCAGCAAATGCAGCATTATTTACTTACATGGGTCTAGTCCTTGAGCAGCACTTTATGTGGAACATTTCTGAAGGCCTCTTTGTTGCCACAATGTGCTTTTCCAGCTTTAATGGTTTCAAAATGTTGAGCACAGTTTCACTGGGACATTGCTGAGGAAATAACAGAAATTACTATTTATCCCACAACAACTGTTGCTGTACCTTGGTATTCTCTATTCATGGAGATTTCAACTGTCCTATAGGTGATGAAATTTTCATTGTATTTGTACAATGCAAGTGGAAATAAAATACCAGTGGAAATCAAAGCTGGAAATATAGTGTGAAAAATGTGTTTTCTTTAGAAAGCAAACATCTTGCCTATGACCATAATTTTGGAGCAATATATTAAAATTAATAATTACTCAACACCCCTTAATTAATTAAACATTCTAGTTCAACTTCTGATCTCATACCAGAAAACATGGTAAGATAAATGTGTGACCTTTATGTAGCTAACATAGTAAGAACCTGACTCCTAAATTAATATCTCCATAAGAAATTCACCATTCTATCTTGAAATTCAAAACAAATACAAAGAAAGTATATTTGCTAATAAATTGTCTTTAAATGAAAAGGTTGCTAATTCATACCATTTAAGTATGAGTAGAATGAGAAAATGAAAAGCCTAACTACCTTTAAAAACTAAGGATTAGAATTATTATTGTTTATGTGTAGACATTCAGACATTTTAAAACACTCTTTGCTATTTGCTGAAAATCAAAGATATGTATACTCTTTTAATGTATTAGTGTATTTCATTTATGGAAATATACAAAATAAGTTAAATGCCACAATAAACATACTATACATAAACTTAAGATAGTAAATATTTTAGACAGTTTACTTTATTGATTATAAGGTTGTTTAGGGTAGTGTAAGCAGTATTTTATTAACTTGAAGTCAGGAGGTCCAGGTGTCACTAACCAGCTGTGTTGGCTTACATAAGGTGAATAACCTTTCTAGTCTTCAGTTGTCTAATTTGTAAAGGAAAAAATAAAGCTTAAGTACACATCAATTTCTGTTAATTGATGGTATGTATGTTAAATGTATTGCTTTGAGCATATTCCAGATCTAATACTTTGCTGATGTTACACAAGAATCATGGTTTGAAGAAATGATGGACATCGATTTCAGAATCTGATCCGTAGTCCTTCAAACAGTATAACCCAGGGATTATGGTTTTTTTTCTTTCATTTCAGTTGCTGCTAGGGAGAGATTTTAGTATGCAGCCAGGCTAGGGCAGCTCCCTTTCAGCCACCCAGACTTGCTTCTCTTTTGTCAGAGGGCTGCCTCTGTTAACTCCTTCAACAGACATTTATTGTGCCAGTCACTCTTTCTATGCTGATGCTTTATTGACCTTCTTGTGATTACAGTGTAGGGCAGATCAGAAGATGACACATGAGCTACCTTTATTTGGCTGTCTCTTCATTTAAAAATAAGAAATTTGAATAGAAATTACACTAAGTGATATATATAACCTTGGGCTGGCAGATATGTTTGCAGTCTGTAATCTGTCTAATTCTGATTGAACAATATAAGTAGGTGAAGAAACAGTGCAATAGGGTATCACTTGGTAAAATCTCTAATAGCCTCTTTCATTTTGTCTCACCTGCCAGCTCACGTGTGTGTATGACACACACACACACACACAATCAGGATCATCGTCTCCTTTAAATTTATGGTTCTACTCCTTGGTCTCGTCTTGAACTCCTAACACAATGGCTCCTTGCCATTTATCACAAGCAAGACTATTAGAAAATGATGGATGGATTGGCCTAAATCTATCACTACTAATAGAAAGCAATTCAAAAATTAAGATGCTTAACATTTTAAAACAACACTTTTATTCTTCCATCTAAAAGTTACCATAAGAGCACTTCATTAATTGTAATCATCATCATCATCATCATCATCATCAAGTTTCTTAAGTATCACTGAAGATAAAGTGAAGGCCAGGTAATTGTAATTTCACACCATGCTGTGAATATGTTTTTCTCCTAGTTTCTAGGGCTCTGTCTAGGTAACTGTAATAGATAATGTTTATTACACGACCATTCTCTTATGTTTGATATATTTGCTTAAAAAAAGCACTAACCAGTGTGTCTAATAGAAAATCAATTCATTTTCATAATACAAATATTTGCTTAATAAGATTCCTTAGGAAGCCAATATTAATCAAAAGCTCAGAATAATCTGTAATTAGCACATCAACTGTACGTATGTTATGGATGATTCTAAAGTGCCTAAGGGTTCTTCAAATACTTTATCCTTTATTATAGTAAAAATGTTTTCTCCTCACACTTCATTTAAATTTCTCAGCCCAGGACATCATTGTCATTTTTTCTGGACTGTGCCCCTAACCTTCTAACTTCTTCTATTTCAACCTTAGTCACATAGAGCTGAAACAGAGTAAATTTTTAATAATATATTTCAAATCAAATCTCACCTCATATTAAATCCCTCCAGTAGCTTCATGTCATACTAAAATAAAATTCAAGTTTTGATCCCTGAATACATTTTCTGATCCAATTCCTACCATTGCCTCCGTGATATTCTGTGTTCCAGCTACATCTGCTTTCTTTAGGCTTCAAGCTTTACCTTTCCTTAGATCTTTGCATTTGCCATGTCCCCTGTCTAAACTATTGACTGAGGTCCTCTTACAGTTCAACTGAAATCTCACAAACATATTCTCTGAATCCTGAATTTATAGTATAGCCTAATTGAACCAATGACCCTCAACCACATTTCCCTACTATTACTTTATTTGTAGCATTCATTGCTTCTGAAATCTTTACCAATTTACCTAATTGTTTATAATCTGTCTCTCTATATTAGATGTATAAGCTTCATGAAAGCAAGAGTTCTTGTTCAAAGCTATATTCCTAAAACAGAAAAATTCTTTTCAAATAAATAGATGTCAGAATATATATATGTATTTTTATGTTAGCTAAATTGAAAAGTAGGTCTTCAGAGATTCTTTCCTCACCTCACATTCTCTAACTTATAAGTATGTTTTTAAAAAAATTTCTGCCTGATTTTTGGAGCAAAAAAATTCTACCTGGACTTTTATTATTTGTTTCATTATTTTGTGATAGTGAATAATTTTATTAATATGGGAAACACCTGACTGTTCATATACAAGGTAGAATTTTTCATTCACTTCACCAAAAACATTGGGGGAAATGAATGAATATTTTGAAGGCTGTACAACATCTTTTTTCCTTAAGAATTTTTAAACTTTTGCAGATAGTTGGCCCTAATAATACTTTCCCCTTTTAGAGTAGCTTTTTAAAGAACTCTCAGATTTGAAATTCTAATAGGGAGTACAACCTACTGTGTAAATTGCATTTAGTTTGCATTTCATCTGATTCTAAAGCATCTCTACCTTTTATTATAGATTTGCTTGGCTTTATTTCTGCTCCCAACTTATTTGCTGTTCCATTGTCATCCTGGATGCTACTCTGTTGTTTTCTTTGTGAACCAACTCTAAGAGAGATTAAAGTAAGCCAGCTGAGAGATTTTCCAATAAGAAACCACAATTCATTCTAATTATTTTGGAACTGAAGCATATCACAGTGTCACAAATGAGTAAAGAAGAGAGCCTGTGGTTTGGCTCCTTGTGTATACTACCACCTGAACCTGTACTCTGAGATAAATGTATCTTGTGCTCTATGGTGTTCTCTGACAGCTCATAAAAGAAAGCACTTTATGCTGTTTTTTATTTATAAGTTTCTTTTACATTTGTATGTGATGAAAACTCCAGCAGTACAGAAAGAAAAATATTTGTCCTCCTTCCTCTGAACCTTTAATATGGTAACAATCATGTTTTGAAATTCTGTAAGAGATATGATGTAAGCTAATTGACATTCAATTAGTATATCACATGCTTTTTGCTGTGCAGATGCTAACTGGGGATCTGTCTATCAGAAATTACTCATAGCTGGATGAGAGCTAGATGAATAGTAATTTAGACCTTGAAAGACATGCTAGACTATAAATGGAAGTAAAAGTGAGGCTAATGGAAAATCACCCAAGAACTTTTCAAAATTCCCTAATGAGAAATTCCAATTTTTATATTTGACATCAGGGTTTATGATAATGATGAAACCTCAAGATTGAGAACAATTACATGCATAAATTACATTGCAAATATCTTGAAAACTACCTATTAAATTGAACCTTTGAGCCAAATTTGTCTTACTCTCCTGTAATGATTCATAACATGAGCAATTCTGTATTTACTTTTCTTTGTTACTTACAATCAATATAATTTCATATTATGTATCTAATTATATACATAACAGCCAAAGTGATCTCTTCAAAACCAAAGACAAAATGTCATTCCTCTGCTCAAAATATAATATGGCTTCCCATCTTTCTGAGAATTAATTCCAGTCTTTACTATGGCCGTCTATGTACTCTAGAATCTTCACCCACCCCACCCCTACTCTTCATCTTTGCCAGTTTTTCATATCTCCCTTTGCTTGGTTCTACCTTTATGTTTCATGACCATGCCAGATGGCCTCCCCACTAATCAGGTGCTTTGCATATTCTGTTCTCCTATTAGGGAATACCTTTAGTATAGATGATACTCTCTTTTCTCATTCTGCTCTGCAGGTGGAGCAACTTTTCAGAGAAATCTTCTCTGATGAAACTACCTAAAATAGCACCCATCAACTCTGTAGCCCTTCTCCTGCTCTCTTATTCTTAGTACTTGCAGTCTGACACAGTATAATTTGTTTATTCTATTACATATTTTTTTCATTTAAAGTGTGAGTTTCCCAAGATCAGACGCTTTGGAGTTTTCGTTCATGACTCCATCTCTGCTACATGTTAGCATTCTATAAATATCTGACTACTGAATGATCTATTATCCTTTATCTTTGTGATTTTTCCAAATCAGTTAATTGTGCATTTACTATGAAAGATAGCATAGTAGAAATTTTTATGTGAATTTTAGAGGTTAGCCTACATTCTATAGTAGTGCTATTATCAAAATTACTTTATAATATAAAATTTTAATGAACTATTCTTATGTCAAATAGCCCTGGATATCCAATATTTATTTTAATGTAGAAACAAATGTTATGAAAAAGATATATGGTTTCACAGAAATTTCTAGCTAATAATATATTGACATAATTCTATATCTGATCTTTTACATAAAAGTTTGCTTAAAAATGTATTTCACATTAATTAGCTTTACCACTGTACAAGCTTGCTTTATATAGCATTACTTTTTTAGCATTTTGCAAATTGTAGCTCAAGCAATGAAAATTATAATCAAAGCATATTTTATTTTAAACTGTAATAAATAAAATAATAACAGCACATATTATTGTTAGCAATGTTAGTATACATCCAATATAGAATTTAAGCAGAATTATATGCCATAACCAATTTTACATAATCTCCTTTCTTTGAAGATTTAATTCCTGAAAGTAGTTCTTCTTCTTCTTCTTCTTTTTTTTTTTTACCATTGTCCTAATACAGTTGTCTGAATTTTCCCCTGTTGCTCTCCCAGGTCCCACCTACCCTGTATACCCCCACTCCCACATTCAATCCCCACTCTGTTGTCCATGTCCATGGGTCCTTAATACCTGTTCCTTGACTAGACCTTTCCCCTTCTTTCCCTCATTATCCCCCTTCCCCCTCCACTCTGGTCACTTTCAGTCTGTTCCTTGTTTCCATGCCTCTGGTTCTATTTAGCTCGTTTGTTTTGTTCACTAGGTTCTTCCTATAGGTGAGACCATATGGTATTTGTCTTTCACTGTCAAAATAACTATCTTTGATCTTAGAAAATAGTTGCACAGATGTTATTTTATAATATTTATGTCTCATAAAATAATCAATTAACCTTTCACCAGTTAAAATTTCTAATTTCATATTTCATATAACATTCTGAACAGTTATGGAAAGGGACTATTCCACCTATTTATCTACCTACCTATCTACCTATCTGTCAGGAGATATTAATAAAACACTTACCTGCATTTAATATACCCAGATTTTCCATCATGAATGGAACGGTTGTAGGGAAGTGGGGACAATTTGAAGATTTTATATATGTATGTGTGTGTATATGTATGTGTGTATATATATATGTTTTTGCTGCTTTCCTTAAGAGAATTTATGTCTGCAGCAGTATAAGTTCAAACACATTGCAAGATATGAGAGATGACACTGACTTAAAGGGGAATATTCCATGCACTGCATCACTACTTCCTGTGGTTTGTGCCTGAATTCACCACAGTGAAAATGCTCACACTCAACATTATTTAAGTCATAAAACAATTGGTTATTATAGGCTGTAGAAAACCACGCAAAATAAAAGAAGATGGACTCCATGGAGCTTTTTATATAATTCACATTGTTCAAGTGGTTTCAATTTCCATCAGGAAAAAAATATATCTAAATGACCTACCTTGGATATCAAAGATCTTACTTAGATTTTTTTTTTTCAAATTGAGCATTGTGTGAAAGCATTATTTGGGAGCTGTAATAAGGTTTTGCTATGATTTTGTGCAACATTAGATTATCAGTCCTTTTCTATCAGTCTACTTGCAGTACACATTATCAACAACAGATAATATTTACCCATGCCCAATGATATGTAGTCATTATTTTTTTATTACCTAAAAGGGTAGAATATGGATTTTAAAAATAGCATTAATGTTGTAATCATGATTGTTTTTCTTTTGGTGTCATATCTAAATATAGTAAAGGTTAGCTTTTGAAACTTTTTATAACATCATCATGCATCATTATGGAATGAAACAAAATCAGATATTGAAAGTTTCCATTGTGTTTTCCCTCAAGTGTCATATAAAAAAAGGAAGTTAAGAGGAACACTTTGCCAGAAGAGAGTTGAGAGGTGAATGGGACATACTTTATGTAGTTGTTCACACATTTTAAAAATAAAATTAGTTAATTCTAGTCACTTGTGAAAGTGTGAAATAGAATAATTTTTAAAATAGCATTTCAGGTACTTACTGCTACATAATAAATTACTCCAAAAATTAGCCACTTAAGACAAGAACAATTATATTTCATGATGTTGTGGATCAGGACTCATCTAGGTGATTGTACTCCATGTGTCAATTACGAAGGTCAGCACAGTTGTTACTCATCAGCCTGGAGAGCTGATAAGAAAGTCCAAGCAGTTTTAGTCACATGTCTGATACTTTGCCTGAAATGCCTGCAAGGTGGGGCTCAGCTAGGTCAGTTGTCCACAGTGGCTACACTTGCCCACTCCAGCTATGATCATATTAGGATGGTTGAACTTGAGACTTGGCAACAAAGAAGCTCCTGAATAGACTGTGGCAATAGACAGAAAGTAGAAGCTTCCTGTTTCTTAAGACCTAGATTAATAAACTAGTATGGTTTCTCTTTTACTATACTGGATTGGTTAAATAATTCCCAGAGTGCATTCAGATTAAAAGGAGAACAACATAGGCCATGCCCTTTGATGGAAAAATATCAAAGGACTTATGTCCATCTTTAATTTGTCATGCTTATGACAAATTAATTTCATAATTTGTCTAAACATAAGTCAGAAATTTAATTAATACTAAAATTCTCTTGAAGGTATTCATAAGATGTAGAGGAAATATATTTTGTTATGTAAAAATAGCTATCAATCATTCTTATTTCCTTTCCCAATGTATTGTCAAAACTTAGTCTACCATTAACAATAATGAAAACAATAAAAATTGTCAAAAATATCAGAACTCTCCCTTGATTCTGTATTACTCTATTATGTCTAGTTTTTTCCCTTGATCTACAAACTTATAAGAGTGCTGCACAGTGATTTCATGTCTGACTCTCTATGGACAGCAATGTAGCTTCTTTTTCATGTGTTTTACAGAAATGTCTCCCACTCTTTTCATCAATAGCCTTTTAATTCCAAATGCAATGAATGATCATTGTTCAAGTTGCTGGACTTCTATGCTGCCTTTAACATTGTTGATCAATTCTTATATCTGAAAATTATTCAGTGGCCTTCTGGTCATCACGAGCTCTGGTTTTCCAAGTTTCATACTGTCTTCTCTTGAGATTCCTCAGTTTGTCTACTCTGTAGATGTCAGTTCTCTCCAGGTTCTGCCACTGGGTTCTGCTCTTTTCATTCCACCATCTCTGTCTAGGTGATTTCATCTTTGTTCACTCCTGGAAATATTCACTATGTATTGATGACTTACATAGTTATATCTCTTTTTCAAACCTCTTATGAGAACTTCAGTACTAACATCTAAAAGACATCTAGACCTCTCTAAATAGATATCCTAGAGCTACTTCAAACTCAACATGTCTAACCCTCATCATCTAATATTTACTGTACCTTTTAGGCAATAACAGCATTTATTAGGTCAATCTTATTGTAAAATTGGGCTTTATTGCTGTTTTCTTCTGCCTTCCTACACTTTCCAGCCCTCCAAATTCTCACAGTCCTTAAGATGAAAGTCCTGTTGATTCATACTTCTAAATATTTTCTGTTTTATTTTTTTTATTTCTACTAACATTGCCCTAATTTGGTTAACATTATTTTTTGATAGGAGATATGCCACTGCCTCCTTTTTGTTTCTCAGTCTTGTCTTATGTCCACTCAGATATTAGAACTAAGCCTACAAGCCTAACTTTTAATATCTCTCCATTATTATGAAAATACTTTATTTCTTTTTCAATTGAAGTAATTGGGGTGACATTGGTTAATATAACTATGTAGGTTTCAAGAGTATAATACTGTAATACATCATCTGTATATTGTATTGTGTGTTCACCACCACAAGCCAAGCCTCCTTCCATCACCATTTATCACTCCTTTACCCTCTTCTACCTCTCCATACCCCACTTTCCTTTTTGTAATCACCATACTGTTGTCTGTGTATGAGATTTTTTTAATCCCTTCACCTTTTTCACTGAGCCTTCCAGCCTTCTCTCCTTTGACAGATGTATCTGTGAGTCTGTTTTCATTTTCTTAGTTTATTTTGCTCATTAGATTTCACATATAAGTGAAATCATATGGTGTTTGCCTTTCTCTGATGGGCTTATTTCACTTAGCATAATACTCTCCAGGTAAGCCATGATGTCACAAAAGGTAAGATTTTCTTCTTTTCTCTTTCTTTTCTGTTCTTTTCTTTTGTAACAATGTTTTTTTTTTCTGATACATCTCCTTGGACAAGTGAAACAAAGGAAAAAATAAACAAATGGGACTATTTCAAATTAAAAAGTTTTCATACAGCAAAGGAAAGCACAACTAAGCCACTGAATGAGAGAACATGTTTGCCAATGATATATCTGAAAAGGTGTTAATATGCAAAATTTATTTTAAAAACTTACAAAATTCTACACTTAAAAACAACAATTCAATTAAAAATGGGTAAAGGTCCTGACTGGATACTTTTTCAAGTAGGACATACACCTGGCTAATACATATATGAAAGGATGCTCAAAATAGTAATCATCAGAGAAATACAAATTAAAACCACAATAAGATATCATGTCACACCTGTCAGAATGGCTACCATCAATAAATCAACAAACAACATATGATGGCCAGGATGTGGGCAAAAGAGAACTCTCATGTACTGTTGGTAGTAATGCATATTGGTTCAGCCACCATGGAAAGCAGTATATGGAACTACCTCACAAAATTAAAAACTGAACTACCTTATTACTCAGAAATTCCACTTCTGGGAATATATCCAAAGAAACACAAAACACTAATTTGAAAGAATATATGTGCCCCTATGTTATTTACAGTAGCCAAGATTTGGAAGCAGCCCAAGTGTCTATCATTAGATGAGTGGATAAAAAACCTGTGGTACATTTACACAATGGAATACTACTCAGCTATAAAAAAAAAATAGAAAAAACACACAAGGGAAAAGAACAATATTTTTTAAACTGCAGATAGTTACCCCTTAATTAATTATAAAATTAGTTTAGTATATCACAATGAATGTTTCTATTAAGATATAATATATAAAATTAATGAGTTTTACCCTTAGTAAGTTAAGAATGAGTATATAGGTACACCACTTGATTGTGTCAGGTGTGTGTGTATGTATGAGTAGGAGCAATGAATGGGTTCTTATTTTAGAATAGTAGAATATTGCTATTTCAGTGCACAAGATAATGCACCAAGGGGGAATAGTATGACTTAAAATGTTTCTTTGTTTTATCTAAAATGGTGAGAAATGATTCTTGAGAGTGCTTGTCATTCCCACTCCCTTTCTCAATGTGTTGTAAAAACTTGTAATCTACCATTGAACAAAAATAGAAACAACACAATCAAAAAGAAAATAAAAGAGCTCTCCCTTGGTTCTATATCACTCTCTCATGTGTACATTCTTTCTTCCCTTCACTTATAATCTTGAACTTTTATTACATTTAATATATGGATGGAAGTGTGTACCCTCCTTTGGTCAATATGTCAGCTAGTCCAGTTCACATGTATCTCCCATGTCTGAGGTATCCATAGGGAAGAAATGCTCCACACTGAAAGCTTTAAAGATGATGTCCTCTCTTTTTAAATCTCTTTTAACTGGACATGCTATAGGTACTTGGTGAAGCAAATTTGGGTAATCTTATAAGAGATTTAGATAAACTCACCTGCACAATAGATCTGTGGTTTAAAAAGTGTTTATAACAAGCCACAGAGTCAAGACAGCTCTGTAAGTCAACACAGAACACTGGAGTTACCAGTTCTAGACTTTCCAGGATCTCTTAATTGATCACAATAGAAAGTAAAGATATTTTCAATACTAAATAAAATTGCTCCTGGTAATTGTGACAAAGATATTCCTTTCTGGGGTAACAACAAAGACTGAAATGGGGCAACAGAATTGATTTTGCACAAAGGTCTATGTTTATTGTAAGCAACCACTTCTATACACTTTTAATAATCAACTTAATTGACAACAATTTCTCTAGTATTTATTAGAACCAGACACTAGGTTGGTGGCTGACTCATGTGACACCTCCACCCAAACTCTTCTCTAATAGGTTGAATTTTATTTCTTCCCCAGGATTTCCATGATAATCTTTGTAAACTTCTCTCATTGCACATACCCTTAAGGAAAAGATCTGTCTTCCCCTTGAGTTCCATGGTACCTAATCATCTTTATACTCCCTGCATGCTGGACATTTCCTGGCACAGAGATGACACACAGTAAGTGATGAATCTGAGCATAGGTGAATACATGTTGTGTGTGTGTGTGTCTATACATTTATGACAGTAGCTAAGTTAATGCTTTAGTTTTCTATTTAATTTGCACACAAGGATTAGAAATGCTAGAAAAATTTTACTTCATTAAAATTAAGATGATCTATTCTTATCTTTGTCCTTCTGTGGTTATCATGTGTTTGCTCCAGAATATTTTGAGTACACAAAAATATGTAAATCATCAAAAAACTGAAAGGCTATTTACAATCTGCTATATACATAATCATATCTGAGACTTCGCACACACTGTATTGACTGCACATTTGCTGATGTGAGAAAAAGCAAAACAAGAAACTTAGAAATTAGCTGCATATCAAGTGTTTGCTTCAATCTTTGTACATTGAAAATGACATTATTTTTCAAGTTGATGTTTTTCACTGAGACTTCAAGTTTATGTAAAATATCAACATCACTCAAAACAGTAGACTCACACCTTCCTAGTTCCTAAACTCCCTCAACAATGTGCATGATTTATATCAAGCCATTAAGATTTCCTTCGGTTTCCTATGATATGAGTAAATAAGTTGGATATTAAAGAATAATATAAAAATCTGTCTCATGTACTGTATACTCTGAGACATTATGAAGAAGAAATTGTGGGTAAAAGAGGATCACCTTACGAGATCAGAGTGTTTTGATTGCCAACTGATGACACATTTAATTAGAGTGACATTCATTTTTTCCATTATTGTTATTTTCACTTATATCATGTTTAATTATAGTGTTAAATGGGAAGGGTTTACAGGAACAAATATAAAGAACACATAGACAAAAACTAGGGGGGCTGGAAATGGGGGGGAGGTAGGGAGGGTGGAGTGGGTGGGCTGGGATGGGACTAAAGGACAGAAAACTGTACTTGAACAACTATTAAAATAAAATTTTTAAAAAAGTAATAGACATTCAGTCCTTTTTTGTGCAAATAAAATTACATAAAATTATGACTAGTGATTTTAGTTTTAGGTATATATATATATTCAAACAGACCTAAAATGCTAATTCAAAAGAACATATTCACCCTTATGTTTATTGTAGTATTATTTACCATAGCAAAGATATGGAAACAATCCAAGAGCCAATCAATAGATGAGTGGATAAAAAATGCTATGGAATATTAATCAGCCATAAAAAATGAAACCTTACCATTTGTAATAGCATGGTTGGACCTAGCGGGTATTATGATAAGTCAAATAAGTCAGTCAGAGAAGGATACCATATAATTTCACTTACATGGGAAAGTAAGGAACAGTATAAATGAGCTAACAAAACAGAAACATCTCACTTATAATTGGAACCTAATCAACAGAACAAGCAAGTGAGCAAAATAGAACCACAGGCGTGGAAATAAAGAACAAACTGACAGTGACCAGAGGTGAGGGGATAGGGGATAATAAGAGAGAGAGGGGGAAGGTCCACCAAGGAACATGTATAAAGGACCCATGGACAAAGACAAGGAAGGGAAGGATTGAATGTAGGTGGTGGGGTAGGGAGAGTAATGGAGGGAAAATGGGGACAATTGCAATTGTACAACAATTTAAAAAGTCAGTTAAAAAAAAATCTTACTGATGGTTGACCAAGAGGGGAAGGTTGGGGGACTAGGTGAAAAAGGTGAAGGAATTAAGAAGTACAAATTGGTAGCAACAAAATAGTCATGGAGATGTAAAGTACAGCATAGGTAATGTAGCCAATAATATTTTAATAACTGTGCATGGTGCCAGGTGGGTACTAAAATATCAAGCGGCCGAACACTTTGTAAAGTATGTGACTGTCTAACGACTATGCATACATCTGAAACTAATTTAAAATAATATTGAACATAAAAGAAATTAGGTAAAATAATATTTGACTTTCTAAACTTATATCTTAAAGAGTATTGTTGCCACATCCAGGGCTATCCAAATAAGTGCTCCTATTTCCTATTTGTGTTTGATAATCAAAATATGCAGAGTCTAGGAGTATTGGGGACTTATTTTATATATATATACACACATATGTGTATACATGTATATATATGGACATTTTAGCTTTATGTATATATAAACATATATGTGTGTATATGCATACATATTTATATATATATATATGTATATATATAAAGCTAAAATGTTCCTGGAGTTTAGGCTTACCTCTCCTGATGGGTTGCTACCAAGGTTGAACAATAATATGGACCTGGTAACTTGGGGTAGAAGTTGATGTGAATTTCTATAAACAATTCTCAACATAGTTAAAATAAATTGGGGAGGCTTCATCTTTTGTTTGAAAAATGGCTTCCATATGGGAGTATATTTGAAATATACTATATATTACTCATGAGAACACATTCTTTTCCTAAACTGCATTGACATGTATAAAATATATCTTCTGCTTTCACTTATCTGATGAAAATTCAAATATTGGGCATAAAAAATGAAATCTTTTTTAACAATTTGAGCCAGAGCTCCTTATTTGTAGATTGAAAATCACTGAATTCTCTATAACTTGGAAGTGGTTTATGACCAATGCTTGCACATGGCTTCTGTCATCACTGCCCAAAGCCAGAGGTGGTGCCACTCAGTAAATCCTAGGAGAAGGACAGAGAAGGCTTTGCTTCTCAAGCACTGACTTCAGTAGGAGCCCTCGCAGTGACTGAAGATGGATATAGCTAACATCCAGCCCACCAGCCATGCCTCCTGAAGCGGTCCCAGAACCAGACCAAACTCTAGAACATGCTTTGGGAATATAGAGATCTTCCCTGAAGATTAGTGAACTTCTCCTTAAACAGGGTTGGTTTATTATGAAGAAATGAGGAGTTAGGGGTATATGATCTAGTTCCATTTCTGAATATCAGTATGAGTTCACTTTCCCCACCAGAAAAAGCTGCTTCTGACTTTTATAAATTATTCATTTATTTCAGTATATTCTCCTCAAATGGAGAACAGTTTGAAGTCAATGATAATGAATTGTTAACCTCTATATCTTCAGTTCATAACACAATGACTGCTACAAAGTAGGTGCACAATAGTTATTGAATGTGAAAATAAAGAATGCATAAGGCAATTTCCAATATGCAATAAACCACCTCAGAACTTAGTGCTTAAAACAACCACCATTATTATTGTTCATGAATGTGTTGATCATTTGAGCATTTCTGCTTGTCTGGTCAGACTAGGTTGATCTTAGATGAGCTCACTCATTCTTCTGTGGTCAGTAATGGTTTTGACCAAGAGCTATGGTATCTAAAATTATCTTATTCTAATGCCTGGTGTCTTTCTTTCTATTGTCATGGCTGATGGGCTAATGAGGTTAACTACAACATATGTCACTCACCATCCAACACTCTAGGCAGAGCTTGTTCACTTTGCAGTAGATGTTAGGGAGTCCAAGAACTTAATACAAACTACAAGTCCTTCTGAGGACTAGGCTAAAAGGCTCAGCAACATTTCTGATTCACTTATTCAGTCAAAGAAAGTCACAAGGCAAACTTGTATTCAACATTTGGAGAAAAGGATTCTCATCTCACATTCAATGGGAAGAGCCTCAAATTATCATCATCATTTTTGAAATTTACCACAAATTATAAAACATTTAAAATATCACAAGAGGTTAAGCTGCTGTGAAAGCTGGAGTCTGCTCTCTGTGACAGTAGTAACATCATTAATATCTTGTGCTTTTGCCTGACTGGGATCTGAGTCCCCTTCAAAAACCTACTAAATGCTAATTATTAGCTTTACTCCCTGTAAAATGTTATTGTAACTGTACAACCACTGAGCATCTATCTACCTGGGAAGTATATATAGAACTAAAACTCTAAGCTAAAAAAAATTTGCTTATAGAAAACTGTTTTGAGAACAACTGGAAATTTCAGTGGCCTGGTGCAAGCCCGCATTTACGGCTTATTTTAGTTCTATTTTATGTCTTGATTTCACTCAGCCTTAAGAAGGCCATAGTTCAGATAATAATAGTTCATTTCTGAAGTGGATTCAACAAAAGAAAGCTTTGACCATTCTTTTAGCCTTCTTCAATAGTGTCACTATCATAAGCTTTTTTTTCTTCTTTTTTTTAAGCAGGTGGTCTGAGCATCAAGTATTGTTAGAACCCTCAGGAATTCGTGGGCTGCATTAGTTAGAATCATTGAATTTGATGATGCCTATAAAGATATATTGGGGATGTTATTAAAATAAACACTAAGCATTGTGAGAATTTGAAATTGTAGATAAGGTGATTTTCATTGTTGGGTCTTAAGAAAACTGTAAAATTAGGAAAATGTGTTCCTGGCAACCCATTACTTCCCTTAAATTTTAGGTTTTGCTTTGTCTCATAAAGCTGTTTATCTCCATTAAAATCCTCCCTCATAATGTTTGGGTAGTTTTCACAGAAAGTGTTCAAGGATGAAAATAGCCTCAAGGCCAGGAAAAATGGATTTAAGCAAAGGCAGATGAATGAAGGTAGCAACCTTCATATCACACTGTGGAGGTCACTAACTGCTTTTAAATAATCTTGGGTACTTTCATGCATGCAGTCATACATTCATCTAATAAACACTTATTGAGCACCTTCTAGATATCAAGCCTTGAGGCAATTACAGAGAAGAATGAGGTTCATTCTTATTCTTAGGAATTATACTGCCTGGTAAAGTAAGCCTACAGGTAAGAGATGAAAAGGTATGAAGTGCAGATAAATTTAAAGTTCCTCTCATAGCATACATGGAAAGTAACTAAATATTATCTGGAGAGCCAGAGGTGGATTAGTAGGGAAGATAACATAGAAGATAAAGAGAAAATGATGACTATTCACTCTTCTCAAGTAAAGTAGAATTCAAGTAAAGAGTAGTACAAAGAAAGAAATTTTGTCTTTTTGAGTAATTAAAAGACAAGTTTATAAAGCATAAACTATATTATAGTGGGGAAGATGATATTTCCAGGCATAGTATTACTGAGTCAGAATTACTAGAGTTCCAAGTATTATTCGTGTATAGGCATTGTTATTGAATATATCGCACCCTTCATTTGTCCTGAGTCATATTGGGTGTTTTATCTCTAATGCCCTGGATTCTAATACTTCTCATATCATATTACAGTAGCTCCCCTTATTCACAGGAGGAAAATTCCAAGGCCCCCAGTGGTTGTCTAAAACTACAGATAATAACAAACCCACATATGCTATGTTTTTTTCCTACACATAACATATCTATAACAAAGTATAATTATAAATTAGGCACAGTAAGAAATGAACAACAATAAATAATAATGAAATAGACAATTATAATAATATGCTATAATAAAAGTTATGTAAGTGTGGTCTTCTCTCTCTATCTTTCTCTCTCACTCACTCTCTAAATATATTATTGTATGATATTCACCCTTCTTCTTATGATGATGATATGAAATAATACAACACCTATGTGATGAGATAAAATGAGGTGAATGATGTAGACACTGTGACATAGAGTTAGGCTACTATATAAGGGTTACAGGAACATAAACACTGTGATACCACAGTAGCACAACAGTTCATCTGGTAACTGAGGAGGATACTGACTGCCTAATGGGCCAGTGGCATACACAGCATGGATTTGATGAATAAAGTAAGGAGTTATGGCCTGCTGGGACAGAGTGCAAAATTTCCTCATATTACTGATAGTAGCCAGACACTAAAAACTTATGATTGATCTATTTTTGGAGTTTTCCATTTACTATTTCGGATTGTAGTTGACTACAGATAACTGAAACCTCAGAAGGCAAAATAAATTGAGGTTTCTGTATATGGTTTCTTAATGTCTGTATTTTTACTTGAGAATAATACTGTGCCATATGTTTCTTTTTATATGCAATAGTGCAAAGCACATGTTAAATGTTTTTTCCTTAATCTTTCTTAATTACTTTAATTCTTCCCAATCTTAGTCTTAAACTAAGTTAACTTAGTGTTAGTGAGCTTATTCCATTGTCCCAAGACGTTAATAACACCAACCAATGAACTTAAACTAGAACAAAGTATTCATCTAGGTCTAAATCATTTTCTTAGCCTCAGTGAATTCAGCAAAAGTACTGAGCCTTGTAAATGTACAGAAGTGGCCAAGAATCCTGCTGTTAATGTCATTTGTACAGGATTTGCTCAAATGTGGAGAGCCATTTAGGTGAGAATACAATGAATTCCACCCGTTATCCGTTTGTACAAACTTATTTGTATTCCGCTGTTTTTTTACTCTCTGAATATATATGCTTTTAATCAGTTAGATGCAGAGTTGTATAAGTTTTCCAGCTACTCAACTTTTCAAGAGTTGTGAAAATCCAGGAGTCAGTGGTCTCCAGGTATCTGATAACGGTGCATCAAAGCTGTTAAAATGTTCCAAAAATTTGATTCACAAAAATCTATGTGCACCATATTTCCATGTCCAGATTCAGAAATTTAATATCTGTGAAATTATATACAAGCTATTGGTGAAAGGAATAGTCATAAAGTAAGCCTTGAGACAGCTTCCCAATATCTATTTTAAATTAAATGATGGCATCAACAGTGTTGACACAGGACAATGTCCTATGGCTGCATTGCACTATTAAAGGGGTAGCTGCATGAGTGATTTAAGGCATATTTAGAGGTCACGCTTTAGGCATTGTTACCTTTTATTGATAAAAGAGATTGCATGTTGGCTGTTTTTCAATAGTTACTGCTTTCTAGGCAATAGTACTACACACAAAAAGGACTGGCATTCTAATTCTATGAAATTGCTACTAAATATCAGCCAGAAAAAATTGCTATGATCTAAGAGATCTTATAATTTAGCCACTCCCTTAATTGTTTCCCTTTTTAGTTTTTTGGTTTTTTCGTTGTTTTTTTGTTTTTTTTTTGGCTAATCTTCTGGCCTCCTTGCTTTCATCTTTGTTTGAAGTTATTTTTGTTTTTTCCTTTTTACACTTGAGTGAATGCTCTCCCTATGTGAGAAGAACTGAGGACCAAAGTTCATAGTTGTTTACTATTCTCATGTCTAACACATGCATGACAGAGTGTTATACTAAAAATGTCTAGCAAACTGCTTCCATTATCTTCCTCCTATAAGAAGAAAGGATAGCATCTTGTATATGTATTTTTTCTAATGGAAATATACTGCTATTATCACTCTGAGAATACTTGATAACCCAACTTGATTGCACTTTTCCAGTTGATTACATTAGTACCAGTATCAGTTTGCTAGGATTTAACTCAGTGGCATGATATTTGGTCCCTGAACACTAATGCATTTCCATGAGCACATCTGTGACTGACTGGTTGACTTTAAAGTCACCCTCTGTCACTGCATTTCTGTCAGTATCTCCTTATTGAATGTATATGTACAGAAAAGTCACAGACTATGGCACTTCGTAGTATAATGTGAGATGCCTTCTAGGCATAAAATAAAAAATACCAAACACAGTTAAAGAATTTTTAACCATTCTTTTATTATTAAGTGAAAGGAATAAAAGTCAAATAAATCCTACAAAGAAATGAAAAATAAAATTCTTCACTCATTGCTTGTGTGTGTCTTTCTAAATTCATGTTCCAAAGGAAATTATTAAGTTGATCTCAATAATGGTGACAGATCAGGATATAAATTAGTTACTAGAGTGTCAGTTATTAGAGTGTCAGTTATGCAGAATGCATTGTGATATGATGTTGTGACATTACTAGGCAATACAAATTCTTCAGCTTCATTATAATCTCATGAGACCATCATTGTGTAAGTGGTTCATCATTGAACAAAACATCAGCACGTGGTGCATGACTGTACATTCTATAGGCAATGGTGAGAAGTCATTTTATGTCTTTACAGAGTAATGGAAGACCATCCATTATGTTTAATGGTAGGAGGTGGTAAGGACAAATACAGGAGGGGTGGACAACAGGCAGACATTGATAAATGAAAATATTGTTTTAATGGTATGTAAAATGCTGCACCTTGAAGAAAGATGTAACTGGGGATGTAAAAAGAAAAGAGGTTACAGGTATTCTAAGTTCCATGGCATACATACTAGACAGTTTTGATTTTTTAAGGAAGAAATGTCTCAGTATAGGCTTGCCAAAAGTTTTTAAGCTAAAAATTATTTAAATGAGAAGCTTATACATACTTCAAATCTACACTTTTGCCTATAACCACAAGAGAAAATATTTTAAAATATTTTTCATAAGAAGAAAAATCATTGCCATTTAAAAAATGTTTTTCTACATAGAAGAACAATGATTCTGAGTTTTTCAAGTTATCTTAAATGTCCTTATATTTATTCCTGTTTTCTTTGCTAAAGAGTTATTGAGTTATTCTTGTAGCATCTCTAACATAGTCAACAAAATAATGCCATGAAATATGTCAGATCAGCTAGTTTGCAATAACCTGTCACTAAAACCCATACTTACATAAATTTGTCTAACACTAAAAATTCTATACTCTTTTCAAAATAAAATTTAAAAAACATAATTATTTTAAAGTAGTTCCTTCTGAATATGAACTTTATGACAATTTTTTAAAATACTTGAAAGTACTTTGTTGGAGGTTATTTTGTCATTATTTTCCATTAAAGATGAACAAACTGATAGGAAGCAATATTTTCAGTGACTCAGATTATAGCCTTGGGGACATTAGTACCATTCCTGCTATGTTTGATTTGAGCTAATACCTGAAAGTTTGTATAGATGAATACCGCTACATGTTGTTTGACAAGTATGTTTGTCAATTGACTTCTTATAGTGAAGCTTCAGTTTCTCCTTGATTCAAGTTAGATTCCTTTTTTAAAAAAATATAGGTGCTTCAAGTTAGATTTTTTTAATAAAATGCTTTTATTTATCTTGATCAGCATTACTTTCAGCAATATTATTCTATAATTATTCTTGGTTTAAAGACAATCACTGCTATTGGCTGTTGTTTTATTCTGTTATTAACTTCTGTGCTCTTTCTATTCTGCTCACTACATACTGTATTTTGTTCATTTATATGGCATTCTTATTCTCATTTTGGTGCTGTTTAGGTAGTTGCACCTTACTTCTTATACTGTTTCTGGTGTCAATGGAAATATAATAGTTGGCAGATTTAATGCATATCCCGTGACTTGCTGGCCAATAAATTTTGGTTGGACTTTATGGAATGTAATATTTTTTCCAGTCTAAGAGCTGTTTCAATGTCTAATTCCTAGAAGATATTTAACTGTAACTCCAGAGCTCTAATGTCTTTTAAGGGCAATTAGCTATTCGCTTGGCTATAGAGAGGGAGATTTGGCATGTATTTGCTCATTCACCCGGTCTACAAATATTTATTAATACTTAACACATAAAAAGTACTTGCAAACTACCAGAAAATTGTATAGAAATGAGTAATGGTTGGTTCCTGATTTCAAGGACCTGAATAGTCTAGTGGGAAAAGTAAGATGTACTCAAAAAGTACCTCAATATAACATAAAAGGTGAGAAATATGATAAAATATATATAGATGAAGTAGTGTGGTTGCTTGGAATAAGGAAAGATTATTTCTATCAGATCATGAAATGGTCTGATTTATTTACATATCCAGGTAACATTTTTGATTTGCTGTATGCCAGATGACATTCTAAGCATGACAGACTACTACAATGAAAAAGTAGAGTCCCAGGTCCAGGGAATTTATAGTCTGCATGAGAAGGCTGTAGACAAATAAGCAAGTAAATAATTTTAGAATATTTGAAATGACATTGAAAACAAACATTTATAGTGACAATGTGTGTTGGAAAAAGTTGCTCCAGTTTGGATGGACCATGTAAGAAACGGAAGACGAAGAGGAGGCATCCATTTAGAGATGTGGGAGCATGTGGTAAGAGGGAGTTCAGACAGTTCCAACAAATGGTCAGTGAACACAGAGAATAGTGAGAAGAGACAAGTTTGAAAGAAGAGGTAGAAGCCAAAATTTCAATAAGCTTTAGATGTGTTAGACTTTATTCTAACTGAAACAAGGTCTTATTGGAAGTTTTCAAGCAAGAAGTGCATTAATATTCATGAACAAGTTGGCTATTGAGCTAAGTCTGGAGAAGAGAGACTAAATTAGGCCACAGGAAATCAAGATTTAGGGGAAAGAACAAGTTTGGAAAGGGCATATATATAACAGAAATGTAGACTTCTTATTGAATGTATACAATGTCCTTAGAGTATTCTAACCATTTTGTCCATATTTGCTTACTTCTTTCTCACAACAATAAAGTAGATGCTTTATTGTTTTGCAGGTGGGAAGACTGGGACACACAGGAGTTAAGCATTTTGTCCTGTTTCTCTGTGAATAAGGGGCAATGCTAGAATTTAAATCTAAGTTTAAAATCAACCTGGATAGCCTACCCTTGAGCACAATGTCACATTATTCACTAGTCCAGATATATCTAGAACATATCTAGAGCTTTTATTCATTAATAATCTGTGATTGTTGAACCCATTAAAGAAAAGCGAATGAAAAGAATACTAAAGAATAAAGAATACTATGAAAAATGAAGAATACTAATAAATGAATATACTAACAAAAAAAGAATATGCCAATGTCATGGGAATGTGTATTTACATTAGACAGAGGAGGACAAGCCAGGGAAGAGGCACTTAGAGAGGTAGGTAGAGAATTCAGGAGAGAAGGTGGTTTCTAGGAAGGCAGTGCTATTCACATGACCGGAAGAGCCAGTGCACAGAACATGTGTCTGTGGCCTTCAAGGGTGGTTCTAATTGTCTTTGGGGTTTAAGAGGTATAGGGGAAATGAGAACCTACAGATGATTCTTTCAAACAGATTGAGCTACAGGGAAAGAAGAGAAGATGTTACCATAAGAGAGTCTAGAAAAAATTTTTTTGGAGATAGGCAAACTTTAGCATTATTTCACACTGAAGATCAAATAAAGTTTGAATTTGTAAGCAAGTTTTAAAAATAATTCAGTAGCATTCTTAAAGATGTGAGAAGTGATGTATTGAAGTGAGCTAGGAAAAGGTTAGTTTTGGAAAGAAAAATTGTTTTCATTCTGAGAATAAGAAAAAAAAAGAAAGAAGAGAGACAGTATTCTAAAAGCTCAGTTAACATGTATTGTTCTTATTCCTCTCAGGTATTAAATGTTCTGGGAGAAATAAGAACAATACATATTAATATATGTTTATAGAAGTGGAATACATAGCTTTGCCTGTTCATTTTTTTCCTCCATTATACAACTATGCAGTGAATAAGTAAAGAATATATTCAGTAGTGACTGCTTCACAAATACATCCAAACTCCAAATGATGCACATAAATCAAAACCAGTTAATTTTCACTTCAGTGAATATATTGTTACTTTTGATACTGATTAGAACTGAAAAACATTTTATATGTTTTCTCTAGTAAATGGTATTTAAATTAATTGTCAATATTCTATTTCAAAGAAAGTACAGAAAATTAGTTATTTTTTTAGTGTGTATTGAGAGAGGGAAGACACAAATTTTCTGGATTATAGCAACTGAACTGCCAACAGTTCAGATGGCTTTATAGAGGTCCTAGTTCATTCATTTTTTTAAAAAGAAACCCTCAATTATATTAGAATAAATCAAATAAACTTCTGGAAATATGCAATTAAATGAGAATAACTGACTGAAAAGCAGGCCAGGTTATCTTGTGAATTCTATGTAAGGCTTCACTGGAGACTTTAAATTTTATAAGTGTCAGAAAAATTTCTGTTCTGGGAATTCCCAGAGGATGGAATGGTTTAAACTTAGATTTCACAATGGCAGTGTCTGCTACAATACTGGCAGATATCAGAGCATGTGATGAGACAGGCCAGACAGCAATGCAGAAGAGCATCCGTGAAGCAGTTCAGGGAGAGAATAAATGTTTGTTTACAGTAGAAAGATTATAAATAAGTCTGCTGTGTTAATCAAGGTTACATAAGCATTTTATCTGCCCACCATATAGTCATTTCAACTGGGACAAATAAATACACTTAAATTTTTTCAAGTAGTTTTCTTGTATTGTTACTAAAAGTATCCCTGAGTGGATATTATACATAGGGATATGTTTATATATTTCTTAATTTGGCTTTATAGTACACTATTTATTCTCAATAAGTATTTTAGTCCACACTTTATGGACAAGAACAAGATAATTAGCTTGCTGGATACGTCTTCACAGTCAGCCATCTAGACCATCTGTGTCAACCCTTTGGGGCTGCCCTATTGTCATGAGAAGCTTTCAGAGGAGAAATGCAGAGAAATAAATAAGTTAAAACTCTAAGACCTATACTTCAAATCAGAGTGGCCTGGTGAACCTTAAAGACTGAAGCCCAAATATTGGTGTTTGTGTGTGTACCTATCTAGTACAGACAAGGGACCCTACTCCAACTCTCTATTATTTTGTCTGTAAAGTATTTCTCTTCTAAAAATTATATTAGTTTCATATTTTCCAATGTAGAAGATTTCATATAATAGCAAAGTTTCTTAAATTATCTTTAAAAAATCTGCATGCTTAGCAAAATGACCTGCATTTGTGATGATGAAAATTGGCTAAAGCTGTGTAGCCCAACAAAATCAAATTGAGTAATTATTGAATAGTAAGTTACGTTACCTTCCTGACTCCTACAAATGTTTGAGGCAGAGAGCCCTGGTCAACTGTATGACATCCACAAATCGTCAGACTGGTATGGAAAGCCTACTAGCAAGTTAAATATTTGTTCATATATAAACATAATTTGCATAAATATGTAATTATTAAAGTCATACAGCATTCCAAAGCTCTTGGGACCACTCATAAGCCTCTCAGTAAAATATTTTAACTTTGCCTCTCTCTCAAAATGTTGCTGTCAGTCAGTTTATTCTCTCTTACATGGATTTTGATATAAATATTTGGGTTAACTTCTGTGTAGAAAAAGTAGTAAAGAAATACTAATTTAAGTGAAGAGCTTGAGTTTATTAACATTAATAGCACATCACTTCTGCAGTGTGAATGCTCATTTCCCTGTGTCTATAGTTTGCATCTGTGAGACACATCAGTTAGATAGGACACATCTGTTAGATTCCAGTCTCCACAGTCAACAGAACAGAAGCTGCTGTCAGCTAAATGTGTGGATGGTGGGCCGGAGACCGAGTGATCTGATTCCAATTACAGGTGGCCTGTCTTGAACAATGTGGGGGTTGGGGTTGCGGAGCACTTACACAATAGAAACTCTGTGTATAACTTTAGACTACCCAAAACATAACTAGTAACAACCTACCGTTGACTGGATGACATACTGGTAACATAAACTGTCAGCACATATTTTGTATAAGTGTTACATAATGTATTCTTATAGTAAAGTAAGCTAGAGAAAAAGTGTTGTTTTAAAAATCATAAGAGAAAATATATTCACAGTATTTATTTAAAAACCCTCTTATGAATGGACCCATGCAGTTCAAACAATGTTGTTAAAGACCCAAATGTACACTGATGATATAATTTTGTTTCACCTTTGACTTTTCCATCCTAAATAAGTACATCTTTAAATTTAAGAAAACATACTAATATTTTCTAGATAAAAGCCATAACAAACCAAATCATACATTTAAATATAAAGTATATACATAAAAGTTACAGCGTGGTAAATTTGTTTTTAACACATGTTTTACATTTATAAGTATATGAGATCTGTCTGGAAAAAGCCCAGCCATTGTTAATACAACAAGAACAGTTTGCACAACATCATTGTGACCTGGCAGCCAAGGGGAGTGGATCAGAATGCACATGTGTGAGCAATAACAACTTTGCCATACTATTCAGTGGGGGCAGTAGACTCTGTTGAGTGAGCATGTTTACTATGTGGCTATGACACACAAAATGACTAAGTGTGTAGAGCAACCAACCTGCATCAAATGTTGTGCTAAGCCTGAGCATTCTTCTGTGAAAACTATTCAGATGACTCAGAAGACTGCAGCTATGAACAAATGATGATTAGCAACTTCATCATGACAAGGCGCCTGCTCATGGGTCACTTCTGCAGAGTTTTTTGGCAAAACATCAGATCACCCAGGTGAAATAGCACCCCCTACAGCCCAGATTTGATGCCCTGTGACTTCTTTTCCTAAAACTAAAATCAGCTCTGAAAGGGGAGAGATTTCAGACTGTTGGTGAGATTCAGGAGAATATGACAGAGCAGCTGATGTTGACTGGGAGAACTGTGTGAGGTCCCAGCATGCCTACTTTGAAGGGTTGTGAGGCATCACTGTCCTATGTACAATGTTTCTTGTATCTCGTATCTTCAATAAATGTCTCTATTTTTCATATTACATGGCTGGATGCCTTCTGACAGACCTCATATATTTATGTATATTTAGTAAATGTGTACATTTTTAGGTTATTTTTATCTATACTCAGAGAGACACAGGCTATCTTAATAAAGCAAATTAGACCTTTATATTACTCCTTTCTTTCTTCTTTCTAATCATCTTTCCATTCTTTCATTCTTCCTTCCACAAAGGTTTGTTGAATACATACTATATGTCAGATATTGTCCTGGGGATACAGAAGTTAATAAGACAAACAAAAGATTCTGCTCTCCTAAAGGTTGCATCCCCTATTCAGGTGGTATGTATTTATGTATGTAAAGCTAATATACACAATTTAGAGATGTATGTCATTTTGGTTTCTTTAATATGTGGCAAATTTCCTCACCATTGATCCTACAGTTAAAGTAATTTCTTCAGTGTCACTGAGTCTAAAAATTATTTAGGACAAAAGGCTGGATTGCAGCATCAAAAGAGGGAGTTTGAAGTGCAGATGGTTGGAATAAGTTTGCGTTGCTTCTGTTAATCCAGTATTGAAATTGCATACACCACTGTTCCACAAAGTCTTTTTGAGCTCCAGCTGTGGGCCGCACACTATGCCAGGAACTTGTGAGAAAAGGTAAATAAGACATGGCCCTGCCTTCACTGATAAGAGGACAGCTGCAGGAGGTTATAATCACTTAAAATGAAAGGTTTTAGGTTTTAAATCAGAGGGTGGGAGAGGATTCATTCACCTTAAATAGACCAGGAAGGAGTGATGGCATGTTTCTTGGAAGGAAGGATGATTATGCTAGGTCTTGAAGAATCATTATTAATAATAGCAACTGCTATTTACTTACCAATTATATTAATTAAAATCCATGAAACAGGGATTATTCCTGTATTTTATTTGCTTCTGTATCTACAGCATCTAAAATTGTGTGTAGCACATAAATGGCAATCGGTAAATATTTGTTCAATGAATGTACCAGATATTGTAGTGATGAATTGTCATAATTTTTTCAAGCCCCCAAACAACCCCATGAGGACATTATTATAATTGTTATTCTCATTTCCTAGATGGCAAAACTGGGCCTTTTAAGTGGGATATTTAAAAGAAATTAAACAACTTGTTTAAAGTTAGGAAGTTTTTCTTTGATAAAAGCTAAGATGGTGCACAAGCAGCAAAGTTCTAGAGTCTGTGTTGTAGACAAGTGAGGGTTTGGGAGGTGATCAAGTACCATGTCCAATGTGCACAGGACAAAGGCTTAACAAAAAGGCCATATCTTAAAGTTTATTGCATTTCTTCTAAAGAAATGTGAGTTTTAGTAATAAGGCAATGGGAAATCATATAAAGAATTAGAAGAGAGAGGATGGAATGGTGAGATATCAACCTTATAAAAATCAATCTAAAAACATTATCAACACTCCCTAGAGTAGGCAAAAATTTGGGCAACAAAACCACTGAAGGGTTTCTTACAGTGACTATAATGAAGATCATGAGAAATGTTTTCTGTCGTACGCTCCTTTTGTGTGATTGCTGGATCATCAACCTGTGTCACGTTCCCCTGTGACTCATCACTCTTGCATTGTACTTTTAACTTTTAGAAATGAAATTATTGAAATGTGTAAAGGAAAATGCTTGTTACAAAGAATCAATGCCATGTCAAATTGTGTAAATTCAGTGACTGAAAATTGTACCAAAGCTCATTTGCATTTTTATAACCCTTTCTCCAAACTTCCTTTGCCCCACTACAAATGATTTGCTAGACAAACTGAAATATCTGCAATTTTCAGAATGTGCCTTAATTTTTATATCTTAGCTCCAGATATTTTATTTTTTAAGGGAAGTTAATGTTAATTGATAGCCCTAGTTTTTGACAGTTCTGCCAAATATTTTATATACTTTTCTGTTTATCCACCCATCCATTCAATACATACTTCATATTTTATATCTATAGATATGTTATAAATATCATGTTATTTAATATCTTTTTATTAATTAGTACATGTGCCTTAATGTACTCTTAAACCTAAAACTATAATTTTTCTGAGACTATTTTTATATTTTTCAGTACCAGTAGCATTTAAACAGCAAAAACAAATTAGCCTATATAAAAATGTTTTCAAAAACATACATAAAAATTTTATTGCCCTGAAGTTAGAAAATACATTTTAAAAATGAAAGACTATTTTTACTAACATTCTGCTCAAATTTTATTCAGACCTTGTATCTTACAAATTGATTTTGGATGTTCGGGTCAGAGTGCAATGTGTACAGAAAACTGATATTGAAATATGAGCAATAAAAATTTACTGACTGTGGTATTAGCTGATATTTCAAATCAAGAATCTTTACAAGAAATACCTTGAGCTCATTAAAAATATAGCAAAAATTATCTACTAGTGTGCAATAACACATTTTGAAGGAAAAATTCTACCTAATGATATGATATGAATACAGAATATTTTAAGAAAATGACTGGGTCCTAGGTTAGTGTCATATGAAACTCTGAATTAGATTCACCACTGTAGGTTTTGAGTGAAAGTAATTTGTTGACTATGAACAGGATATTTGAGAACAATAGGAAGATATCATCTTAGACTATGATTTCTTACTGAATTCATTTTATTCAAATATATTGCTGCATGTACACTCTTTGGCATATAAATCTTATAAATCTTAAGTTCAGTGTTACAGATAAAAAGAAATCCATAAAATTCTGTGCCTCTCTATCTTTTTAATAAAAAGCATACTTTATTCCTGTGAGACATGAATAATTTGGTGGTTTGTACGATGCATACAAATACAAGCAATGTTAGAGCTTCTTATGAAGTCATTTTATAATTCATCAATTATATCTAGCAATGAGTTTTAACCTCTCAATTCATTTGAGTTGAACATAGATTTTAGAGTTAGGAAAATTGTCTCTGTGTTTCAGTTAGTATCTTCCTTGGAAAATAATGGTTAGCTTTATTTTAGCTTATTGTTTTTATTATTGTGCACTGAAAGCAAATCGTAGTCATCCTTCGCTTAGGCTCAAAATACGTAGTTCATTCAACAAAGTTTTACCAAAATTTTTGGTATAGAGCTTAAAATAATTATCTTGAAATAAGGACTAATTCATTTCAAAGATGATAAGTATGGGTATTATTTTTATTTAGACCATACTCTAATAATTTAACAATTATAGCAGGTTACTTCTATTGAAAACATTCAAATGTGCTTGTCACCAGAAACAAACCAAGTATGTTCATTTAGGAACATTCCATTTAAATCCAGAAACACAGTCATCACAATATTCTGATTTTTTCATAATATTAAGGCCCTTTGATGCATTAACTATTCAAAATATTGAGATTACAATACATTATGTTACTATATGAGGTATTCTACATATATTTATGTATATATCTTGAAACTGATTTATTACACATCTTAATCTTGTAATTGTTATCTGAAGGGAAAACAATAAGGTATATGCTAAAGAGGTAATTTCTATTTCTTAATGCAAGGTAATTATAGCTGTAATTTTTACTACTGTGCTAGACAGTGTGTCTAAAATGAAACATTAAAATTCCATTAATGAAATCTTGGCTATGTTAGCCCATGTAAATTAAGTAGTAAACTTAATGTCATATCCTTAACCTACCTCATTTCTTTTTTATTGTAGTCTCTCTCTTTGGCTTTCTAGACTTCTGTAAGTCTATCTCTGAAATATGAACACAGGGCTTTCTTTCCTCTTCTCTAAATGATTATTACTATTTTTTGAAGGAATTCTTGTCCCTCCTTTTCTGCCAAACTTTCTACATGCTCTTGCTATATGAATGAATTTACCATATATAGTAAGAATTAGCATTTATAAGGATAATATATGTTCTGTATGTTATTTAATGCCTTATACTCTGAAGTCTGACTAATAGTACAGGCAGTAAAGTCTGTATTGTAAATAAAGCAGAGTGATTTTAGCTGTTTCCTTGTTAATGTGTACCATACAGAAAACATATAGGGATAATAAATATTATTCAAATTTAATGAAATAATCTATGTAAAGTTTTAGCATAGTGCATAGTAAATAACAATGAATCCATATTAGTTTTAATAAATATTATAAATATTAAATGTTATTATCATTAATTTTTTGCCTGTTGGTCCAATTGGAGGTTCTCACTGTTATCAATGACGCAGTTGTTTCTCAGTGATTAAGTAGGGCGCATGTATCTGTCCAGAGATTTCAATACACAACAGTTGCCAACCCCTGTTGATGAAAAATAGCGGCCTGTTCTATTTTGCTGAAAATGATTTTGAGGTAAATCTGAGTATGAGTGTGTTATTTATTTTGCTAATGTCTGTAATGCACAAAGCCAGTCTGCACTCTGCATATACGATATACCTATAAGAAAATGTACTTATTTAAGATGAAAAAAATATGTAAACTTCTGAAATGTTTCTCTGGTCTGAAACAAATTATTGGTATATCCATGTTCATCCAGTTGGGAATTTTGTAATATTCCTTCATCATTTTGTTACTTTCTATTTTAATAGATAGTGAATTTGTTTTAAGAAGAATTATAAAAATATTGACAATAAATGACTCCTTACAAACTAAAACAAAAATTGTAATGCTATAAGTTGGTAGTTTAAAATAAGATCTGTTCAGAAGACAGTGGACTCCCAGGTTATTTAAACACTATAAACAGATTATATACATTATTTATATATACATATATGTGTGTGTATATATGTATATATACACAAATATTATATGTATATGAGCACTCTTATTCAGGGTTAATTTTATTAGACTTTTGGCCACAGCATTATTAATTTTTTTCCAGATGGCAATATACTTATTTAATAAAAGTTTCCCTTTTTGTATATACTTATGCTTGATTATCAACTAATATACTCAGTATTAATAATGCAAATCCTAATTACAAGTTATAAAATTGATATACTCTTTTGGTTTCATTATTACAGTGGCTATATATAATGTAGGATTATTTGGATAATAATCTCTTGGGTATCCTGAGTTTTGCCTTAATTGCTTTTAATTTTGTTTAGAGCTCTGTACTTTTACTTAGAACTTAGTTGTTGTTCATGAACAGTGAATAGGGTACTTGAAAAATTTAGGAATTATACAGGATAAATACCTGTATAAATTGTTTTGTTTTGGAAGAGATAGAATATATATTAATAACTCCATAAATAAATTCTTACTAAATTGATATATACATATTGTTTCTTTGTTATTTAAAAGAATGAGAATTATGACTGAATATGTATTAGACTGATTTTAAGACATCTCATAAAATGTTAGCATTTTTGTGCATGTTTTATATCAGAATTACTTACCACTTTAGAGATTTAGTAGCTTCTGGAAAACTATTAAATGAGGCAACAATTGCCAGTTTCCTCTCATCATAAAATAATAAAGAGCAATAGTCATTTATAATTTATAGAAGATAAGGATGCTTGAAGTACTAGAGAACACTGGATTAAAATTTATGATAACCAGCTGCAGATTAAATCTGAGACACTCTAGTTTTGGTATAGGTTAGGATAAAAACTACCTGAGATGAACTAATTTACTTATTCATTCATTCATCCATTCATTCTATTACAATTACCCCAATTTCTTTTTTCCTTTTGCCCCGTCTGTCCAGCGAACCCCTCTTACCCACAGTGTCCATGAGCATCACACGAATTTGTCTTGTGTGAGTAACAGAGTAACTACTGTTACCACAGCACTGCTACCCAGTTCTTGCTTAATTGTTGGCAAGAGTTATCTTTTTGAGTTAATTCAGTGTGGTATAGAAACAGGGCTTAGTTTAAGTGTGTGTTTTTAGGTATATAAATTTGGACATGAAGATGTAAGTGCTGTTAGGAAGCTCTCTGGAGCTGATGACTTAGATGGGGGCTTGTCAAGTGTTGAACAGGTGACAGCTTTTATTCTGTCCTAACAGAAAAATGCCACGTTTCCTAGATCTTACATCTGGCTGTATATGAAAATCACAGGGGAGCTTGTTAAAAATATAGATGTCTAGGCTCCATCCCAGACCTATTGAATAAGATCTCTCTAGGTACAGAACCCAAGGACCTTTTATGTTTTAAGTAGCCCAAGTGGTTTTGAAGTTGTTTAAGAACTGAAACAGTAAATTTCTCTATGAAGTAAGGAAGCATCATCACATTAAAAACAATCATATAGAGTTTGGAAAATTGTATTTATATTTTTATGAATGAAGTTCCAGTATAGAAAATTTTTATATTATGAAATATATGACACCAACATAATAACAGGGGAAGTTTTATGGGAAATTAAATAATTATTGTAAAGAACTTGATCAGATTTTTGAAAGTTTTGTAGCATTTGTATTATAAGTTGTGATCTATTCTTATTAGATTCTTTATTTTTATTAGAAATAAAACCTTCTAAAGTAAAGATATATGTCCTTATCTTGAGAAACATTATGGAAGGTTGGAGAGGGAAGAGTAGTGTAACTGTCTTAGTAAGAAAGTAACATGGCTACGAGGATGAGGGTAGGAGGGTTCCTTGAAATCATATGACCTACAGAAAGAAATTGAGTGAAGCTTGATGCATCGTCTCTGGATAGAAGAATGAATCTGAGTGTTTAAGAATCACATCAGTTCCTCAACATCCAAGTTTGTTGTTGTTTTTTCACCTGGTAACATGGTGTCAGGTTTTACTTGTATTTTTATTATGCAACATGAAAGTGTGAAATTGTGACGATATGCTTGGATTTGCTAATAGGGATACAAGTAGATAAAGGATATATAGGAAAAGAACATAGGAAATTACAACTATTTATATTAGTAGGTCTGACCTAAATTAATAATCTATTCAATTAATCAAGTAGTATACAAGAGAACTTCAAGATATGTTTCTTTTACATCTAGAGGTATATAATCTAGTTTCATAGACAAAATGTAAAAATAAAGCAACAGTAAATTATAGACAGCCTTATTTAATTAAATGGTTATATTTGCAATACAAATGAAAATGGAGAAATTCAAAGGTGAAATAAATCAATGAAGATGGGAGAAATTGTCAAAACTGTCATTGTGCTTAAGTATATAGAATGTGATGAGGCAGAGGGAAAGACAGAAGGTATTCCAATGAGACAGAACATGCACAAGGTGAGGGAACTGAGAACACGCCAAGTATGCTGTGGCTGACGAGAGGACAGACTGTGAGCAAGTGTAGGAGGAAACACTTTGGATAGTAAAGTCAAGTCACATGAGATTAGGTGCTGAAGCTATAAGGCAAAAATCTCTTACCATGAAAATTGGACTTAAATCGATGAAATAACCCATAAAAAACACCTTGTGTGGTTTTAGCATACAGCTCTGTAGAACATTTTGTTTATATAAATATGTGTTGTATACAAACATATCCATTTTATATTAAGCAATAAGTAAAATATAATCTTATAACATTTAAATCATATTACAGAGAGATGAAACAGAAATAAGAAATAAAAATCTAAGGTTCTTAGAATTGAATTTTTATTTGTTAAAAATACAAACCTGCAATCTGTCTTGACTAGTAAATAAGTACAAAAAGAAAGGAAATTATATGACAAGTGTCTATTATGCAACAGATGCTTCGTCAATCTTTCTGGAAATGGGTCATCTTTTCTTCATGTAAACACCTTGAGAGAGGAACACTTCAAGGAAAAATTACTAACACAATCACATATAAGACAACAAGGATGTAGTGTTTTGTCTAATTGTAGAATCTGGGGTTAAAACTAAGGAACTAAGGTCTCTAGGGATCCCAAAGCTTTGGTGTGATATGACACAGTATTCTTTTCCTTGTACCAAGAATAGCTTTCACCATATTAACTAACAGACCCAGGAGATTTCTGAACAAATCAATAACACAATGACAACAACTTTAAAAAACAGATAAGTAAAATAGGTCAGAGTAGAAAAGAGATGCAAAAAGCCACACAAGAAGTAATAAAATGCCATAGTATGGTAATGACATTGAGCATGGGCCCTTCCCAGGGAGTAACTGATAGACTGTCAAGGGAGCCAGCCCATAATGTCCAACTCTAAATCTCTCCACCTATAACAGTTTGTTGGAGACCAATTTTCTAAAGAGTAAACAATGATGGAATGACATTTTAGAACAACCAAGCTCACTTGATGTTATAACATCATATAGTAAACATGATTTCACCTAAAAGGAAAAAAATCCAGCCTTTTGAGCATGCTCTATTTATCCACAGGCACATTTATTTTAATATTTGTATTTTATCTTAATTAATTAATTAATTAATAGAAGAGACTGGAGTCTATTGCTAATAAAATTTTAAATGGTTATTAAAAATTGGCACAGAGTGATTGATATACAGAGCATTATCATATAATAATCAGTGAGAGCGAACCTTGAGCAAGAATGAATTCATTTTAAAATTGGTGTGTTATATTCATAACTCAGGGTGTGGAAAATAGATGAATGGATATTAGGACTAGTGTAGTCATTTTTCTCTATAAAATATATCTTTAATTTTTGATGCATACCAATTTTAGCAGCCCAAGAACTTGAAAACAAACTTTCATCAATGTGCTACTGCTTAGTTGGTAACTGCAGTACCTTAATAGTTTATAAGAAGTTTATACTCAAAAGACTTACTGTAATACTTAAAAATGAATGTGAAATTGCATCAAAGCACTATCTTTGAATCTCTAGAATGGGTTATTAAACTAGAGAAGTGAGACTGAGTCTCAAAAGCTGGTTTTATATCTGCCACTGACAGTGAAATTCATATTTATAGATTCTCTCCTTCCTCAATGGTGAGACATGAAATGAGTTGCCCCATACAAAAGGAGAACAGTGTTTAGATGGCAAAATGATCTTTGAGTGGGATAAAATATGAAAGTTCTGAGTACAGTTATCACCTTATATAATTACAGGACATTAAATTTTTATAGTTTGGCAAAAATTATGTATTTGGTATGGACACTGAAATATAACTACATCCTAAAATATAGCATAGGGAAATGTATTTAAAACAAAAATATTTTGCTTTTAAAAGTATGCAATTATTTTCAACTTTGAGAAAGCAAACTATAAATGATATAGCAAGATATTAAAATGGTACATTATTATAAATTCAATGAATCTTTTTAATAACACCATAAAACCTGATGTGCAGAAAATATAAATTATTTATAAAATGCATCCATTAAATATTTGCTATTTGTGAAATCAAGTTTAGTCAACTTATCTGTCATCATTGGAACTAAAGTCTTATCAATTTCTAAAGTAATTTTGACAAGTCAAATTTGTTCTATGATTCCCATATATGAATCTTATAAACCAAGTCTACTAGAAGGTTCTAAACCTTGCCTGCCAGTTTGCTGCTTCTGTTCACAACTTACTCATTGTGATGACAGAAGTACATGTGGGAGGGAGACATTAGTGATGCACACTGACATCTCTGGTTCTACTGCTGGATACGTGAGCAATTGCAGCTCTTCGCCTTTTTGAGCTGGGCATGACCGTGAGATTTGCATTGGTCAATAAAATGTAAGCAGAAATATTTATATACTTGTCTCTTCTCCTCCACTACAGTTGTCGCGGGGTGCATGCATGTTTCTGTAAGGATCAAACTCAGCAGTCTGCAAGACCCATAGTCAATTTTGCAGGGGCAAAAAAATCAACCTTTATATTTTAAAACTTAAGATTCAAGGACCTTGGATAATTTTGCTTCTTGCAGTTAACCTACATTGACTTGAAAGTTATACTACATGTCCTCTACTTACTATTGTAATGTAAAGATGCTGAGCACTTTTGAAAGTAAAGAAAGTCTGTATTTAAATCACCCTCATAACTTTAATACCTAGCATATACTACAGTGTAGGTTATTGGTTAATGAAAAAATTTGAATAAATGATAAATTATAAATTGTAATATAGATAGCATCTTGAAAAGAACTTTTTAAAAAGACAATGAGGTGATAAAAGATTGAGTTAGCATGAACAATTAACAATAAGAATTGAAATTTATTGTAGTCTTATAAGTATCAGGAGTTATTCAATATGCCTCCCATATATTACCATATTAAATTCTCACAATCAATTTCTAATAGAAATATTAACATTATCCATATTTTATGGATGAGGAAATAAAATCAAATCTTTACCCTGGGAATATAAGAATTAAAAACATATTATCATACAGCTATTCAAAATAATTAAAAATCCAATTAGAATAAGAAAAGCAAAAACCATTCATCACGTTCTTATGATATAGAGCAGGTTGGTGGAATCCTTTAAATATTCTAGTTTACACAGTTGTAATATAATAAGTAAAATCATTATAAATAGAATATAAACTTTTTTCAGAAATTTCATATGAAATTCTGGAAAGCCATTCTATAATTTGTCTGGAAGTAACTTCTAAGTTTTATGAGTTTTGAGATTAATATTACCAGAACAAAAAAACAAACAAAAAACCCACCTTCATCCCTTTAAAAAACAATACTGTATTAAATGGACATATCCTTAGACCTATAACAATTTTTCTTATGTGCTAAGAACATTTTTTGATTTGTGACGTTTCCTTATTTATCCTTATATGCCTAGAATTGTCAAGGGGATATTTTTTAAAATATTAACTTGGTCTTGAATTTAATTACTTTTTCAGTTAAAGAAATTGAATCAGTTATCATTCTCATGTCCTCAGTGGTAAATGCTGGGCTTCCATATGTTGATCTATACTCTTAACTTTGCAGTTGAGTAGGGGATGATGCTTGAATTCATTTCTGTAATTGTGTATTCAGGTGTGGAACCTCTCTTTCCTCCCTGTTAAAATTGCATATTCTCTTTTACTAGCATCCTTATTAAGTCACTGTGTGAATTTTCTATCACTGATGCAACAACTCAAGTCTCCTGTCTTACAGATATGTAAGTCTAAGTCATAGGTTTTGCACACGTCTTACCCAACTAAAGTCAAGTTGTCCTCAGACTGCCTTCCTTTTTGGGGGCTCTTCCCTAGAGCCCCCAAAAAGGAATAACCTATTTTAAATAGGTTATTTAAGTAACCTATTTAAATAAATAACCTATTTATTTAAACCCTCCTGCTCATTTAGAATGTTGGCAAAATTCAGCTTATTGAGGTTATAGAACTGAGGTCCCTGTATTAGACAGGGTTGTCCAGACAAATAGAACTGTAAAAGAACAAAATTTAACAAAGCAAATTTGAAAATTTAATTGGCTTTATCAACTGATTCATGAATCAGGCTGCAGCATCCCATCCAGCAACTAGGAGGATGGTCAGGTGGTGGTCAGGATGGTCAGCGTGGACGGAAGGTTTATTATAGGAAGAAGGGTGGGGTGATGGAGTTATTAATAGAAAGGAAAAGACTAATTTTAGACTAGGACATCTTTTGGGGAAAAGGGAATAGCAAGAGTTTTCATCATTCGTATCACTGCTTCTTTCTATGGGGATGGAGAAGGCCCATGTGACAGATTACTGGGGCTTGACCAGAAAATTCCAGACATGTTGATTAAGATTATGTTTCTAGGAGAGGTCAAAGCAGTAATTAGGTCAGGTATTAAATTTATATTTGATCTCATGGGCTTTAGCACAGGTGATAACTTTTGGGAGCTATAATTTTCTCTTTAACATAATCAATAGTAAGATAGGTAGATAGATAGATAGATAGATAGATAGATAGATAGATAGATAGATAAAAATAGATTATGAGGCATTAACTCATGTGATTATGGTAACTAAAAGTCTCATGATATTTCACCTGCAGTGGGAGATCCAAGCAAGTGGTGAAATAGTTTTTATTCCAACCCAAAGTCTTGAGAACCAGGGCAGCCAATGATTTAAGTAATTCCTGGTCTAAATCAGTGGGGCTCAAGAACTAGGACCTCTAAAGTCTGATTTCTGATGTCTGTGGATACAAGAAGATGGATATGCCAGCTAAAACATAGACAGAAAATATACTCTTTCTCTAACTTCTTTTTTTCTATTTAGGAATTGGTTGATACCTATTGGTTAACCCACATTGGTTAGAGCCATCTTTTTTCTCAGTCTACAGATTAAAATGCTAATATCTTCCAGAGCAGCCACATAGATACACGTAGAAGAAAAGTTTGCCAGTGATCTAAGCATCCCTTAGTCTGGTCACACTGACTCATAAAATTAACCATCACAGTCCCCATTTTTTAACTGACTATAAATGAAGAGCCACTAACTGCTTCTAAAGGTGGCTACATTCCTGATCCCTTTCTTCCATCTTCAAAACCACAGATGAAGTATTTCTCAGTGTTCATTTTCTGAGCAACCATTCTTCCACTCTCTTCAATTTTTAAGGACTAGTGTGATTACACTGAACCCACCTAGGTAATCCAGCATAATCTTCACATCTCAAAGTCTCTCGACATGTATAATAACCCATTTTCATTTTGGAGAATTTGGTTATTGATGTCTTTCCTGGACTTTTATTCTGCCTACCAGAGCCAATGAAAGTTTGTTTCTTAGAAGCAGTGAAACTCAGTAGGTTACATCAGAAAGGATTATCTCAAGGGGGGATCATTCAGCAATGTTTCTACCTAGTGCTCAGTGCTTTTTTTGCTATTTTCTGTGCTGCCAGTGAGATTTCTTTATATTCTTTCCCATACATGAAGGAATTAGATAACAACAGGGATTTTCTTTTTAATTTTCCTTCAGCAATATCAGTATGTTAATTATCTGTACAGTACTACCTGAAATTTACATTATTTTCAGCATTACTATTAAGTAACCTATTTTTTTAAAAAACTTGTTGACAAGGAGAAGTATTTGTTTTTTTTTTAAATCAAGATTATGAGCAAGAGACAGATTTCTCAGACCAATTTCTGGTATCAGGGAGATCTTTAGAACTCTGACCCTGACCCAGACTAAATTCTCCAAAGACCATACCCAAAGTGCATGCCCAGGGGTCTCTCTACATCTGCCTCAACCATCATGTCCAGTCTATTGTATATGTGATTTATCTGCAGTCTACTATGTCAGTCAAGATAGGACTTAAAGATCCTGATCTTTAGAATCACTTACAGAGTCTGTTAAACAATACACATGTGGTGGACCAGAGTCTTTATTGCATGATAGTTCCATCACAAAGATTTCAGGTATCAGGTAAGTGCAATGTATACTAATGTTTGAGAGTTGTGACTTTGATTTTTATATGAAATACTTTTTTTGAATATTAAATAATGCCAGTATTTTATTCTGTGGAAATGTATATGCCATGTCATGTTATTAAGCATTTCTTTAGACCTTTAGGGTTACTCCTATTTAATAACTTGTTAGTCCAAATGAATGATTTATAAGAAGTGATCTAAATACATTAAAAATTGAGATGACAAGATCTTTGACCTCAAAAACTAAGATGCTTAGCTTAAATCTGTGAAATCAATGGGGGAAAACTTGTTATTGATAGTATAAAGGTGCAGCATAAAGCTAGATAGAGTCTCAGGCATACTTCATTTCTATCATTCAGGGCAGACAAAAAGTCAGAGGTCACAGAAATTGTTTTGAGATTGGCATAGAAAGGCAGGCATGATGGGTTGGGAGAATGACTATCACAGTACTTAATTGTAGAATATTGAAGAGATGATGTGAGATTAAAAGAAATAAAGATGGCTCTAAAGCTTCTAATACAGAAAAGTGAGAAAACTGGAAAAGTTGAAAGACAATTCAGAATGTGCATGTTTTCTTTTTGAATGTACTAAATCTAACATGACAATGAGATATAAAGCATAAATATTCTGTCTTTATTGAACATTAATGGAATACTCACATATGTGATCATGTTCATTGGCATACAATTTAAAATGGCAACACTTGGCACTTTTCCTGGAGCTCTCACTTTGACAGGAACAAAGGGGCAGGTAACTGCTGATAATGACAAATGTTTAGAGAAGTACAAGTGTTAAAAAGAATGAAAGAGTAAAAGTACTTTAGTAGAGTAATTGAAGAAGGCCTTACTGAGGAGGTGACATCTGAGCATAGATTGGAATAATGATAAGCAATAAGCCTTGAGAATATTCCAGGCAGAAGTTTCTTAATGTTTAAAGGCTGTGATGTGAAGGTTGCTTGTTCCAGGAAGAGCAAGGTCAATGTGGCTGAAGGGTAAAGAGAACTTGTTTAAAGATGAAGTCATAGAGAAAGGCTGGGACCAATAAATATTTATTGTGTGACTTAGCTCATGATTCATTCCAGATGCAAATGATCATGGAATGTACAAATAACTGAAATATAAATTAGTTAAGTCCCTTTATTTTTCAGATAAAAATTCTGAAGCTCAGATATTTAAAAAATATTCACACATTTACACTAAAATTTTGGCTAAATTTGGAAGAGCTAGTAATCAGTTCATTGTTCTTCTCGTTTACTTAGAAAAATCTTCCAACCTGCTCTACTTCTTTGCTGAAAAACAGTAGGGTGTCATTACTGCATAGAGTATCCAAAATGATCGTTAAGAACTGAAATTGTGATGGTTTGGGAAACATGGGCTTCTTGGCTCTCATCCTCATGCTCATCTTTTTCTATTTGATTTTCTTCTCCCCACAATCTTAATGTGAAAAGTAACCTTGAAGAGAAAAGAATTCACGAGGCTAGCCTATGGGAAATGAGATTGCGTGCTTGGGGATTCACTTTTCATCGCTTTGCCAGGTGGTACATATGGGCAAATTATATTTGGAAACTAATTATGCCTTTTTGAAAATGATTTGCTGGTGTATTATTGTAATACATTGTAGGTTCTTGGCATTCTTTATGTAATTATTGTATCTTGTCTTTTCCCTTTAGTTATTTGTTTTGCTCATATTGTATGCTTTAAAAAATGGGTATGACTAAGTTGATTCAAGTATCTGGTAAAAAACATTTATGACATTGAAAAAATACATATGCTAGTAAAGTAGTAAGGAGTTGTATTTCTTTATCTTACATTTGTATAATTTTATTAATTTATTCATATTTCCCACAGCAATATTTTTATGTTTTTTTCCAAGTTAGCAC
>CM052539.1:134793685-134842145 GCA_028533065.1 Trachops cirrhosus | reverse complement strand
GGGAAGGGAAGGAGAGAGGGAGAGAAATATCAATGTATGGTTGCTTCCTGTGCATTCCCTGCTGGGAACTGTCCTGCAACCCAGGCATGTGCCCCGACTGGGAATCGAACCGTGATCTCTTGGTTCACAGGCCCGCGCTTAATCCACTAAGCTACACCAGCCAGGGCTATTTAAAAATTTTTTTAAAAAAAATTTATATAGAACCACAAAAGATCCCAAAGAGCCATAGCAATATTGAAAAAGGAGAACAAAATTGGAGGAATCAAACTACCTGCTATCAAATTATACTACAAGGCCATAGTAACCAAAACAGCATAGTACTGGCATAAAAACAAACTTATAGATTAGTGGAACACAATAGAGAACCCAGAAATAAACCCATGCCTTTGTAGTCAAATAATATTTGACAAGAGAGGCAAACATATACAATGAGGTAGAGATAGTCTATTCATTAATGGTGTTGGAAAAATTGCACATATACATGCAAAAAAATGAAACTAGACTGCCTTTTTATACTATACACAAGAGTAAACTCAAAATGGATTGGAAACCTAAATGTTAGACTCAAGACCATAAAAATTACTATATTTTCAGACTATAACATGCACTCCCCCTGCCCAAATTTGGGAGGAAAAAGGGTGCATCTTATAGTCCAAATGTAGCTTACCTGGCTAGTAAATGTAGTATACATTTACACTGGTGAAATATTATGTTACTTATGTCATTAAATATTTTACCATATTTTTTGCTTCAAATTTCTTTTCCTATTTTTCTCCTCTAAAACCTAGGTGCATCTTATGGTCCTAAAAATACAGTATAGAAGAAGACATAGGCAGTAAGATCTCAGACGTTTCTGGTAGCAATATTTTTTCTGATATATCACCTGGGGCAAGAAAAACAAAAGAAAAAATAAACAAATGGGACTACATCAAACTAAAACACATTGCTTTTCTCAGTGATAATGGGAACGGGACTGTCCCCATTATGCTTGTTATTGTGGATTCTTGGTGCTCAGACAACTGTCTGACACAGAGTTGATATAGTTGATATAGTGTGTTGAATCAAATTAAATACTGAAAAAGGCATAAAGACAGAAGAAAATGTGCATGTAATATTGCAATCCCTTCTAATGAGAGACATGGAGAGAATTAGGAAAAGTGTTAGTGTCAGGATGAGAAAAATCAGGTCATTGACATTATTGGGAGAACAGATGGAGAAATTATTATACCAAATATTAAAATTACTTATAATCTTTGTCCTCAAGAAGCATGTTTTATTGTCATTTCCATATATATGGAAACAGCAATATATTGCACTTGTATATGTATCCTATATATATATATATCAGGAAGTGCAATATATATCTATATGCCAAGCATTACAAAAGGAACATGTGTTATAGTTTATAATCAGCAGAGGTTATCTTAAGAAAGAAATCACAACATAGAATGAACAGTATGATGGGATGGGCATTCATTCTTACAGTTAAAAGTATAACTAAAGGACATAATCTTACAATTTAAATTCTTAGTTCATGTCTGATTAAGAATACCAGACTCAAAGAAATCAACCGTTTGCTTAATTCAGACACTGATATCAATCTCCCTTGATACATTTCCTACTGGAATAGTTGGAGGGAATTGAGAAATGTGGGCTCAGCTGGCATGGATAACAACACAAATGCAGTTTTGTTTCTTTGCCATTAAATTCGTGGACAGAATTCTGTTTTATCTTTCCTCACCAGTTGCCTGTTTTTGCTCCAAACACAGATAGCTTCCAAAAGATGCAACTTGTGTCAAGTCTATGAAACATCCTGTGGTTTTTGTTCAGGGTAGTGAATAGATTCTTAATTATTTTAATTTAGGTTAGTATTAACATTGCAACAAGTATCTTCTTTAACAAAGCTTCAAACTAAAGATATTTAAGCCACTCTATTTCAGTAAAAGAAAAATTCAGAATATAACTGAAAACCATCTTGTTTAATACATCTATGTATAAATATATTTAGCAAATATATTTCAGATGTAAGTTTGTCATTAATTAATTGATTGGAGCAAAGTCAATGATAGAAGATTATGAAAGTTAGTGATAGTTAAGAAATTCAGGAGAGTGAGATCAAAGAGATAAGTATATACTGCTGGTAATAATATATTTGCTCTTTCTTTATTTTATGTAAATTAGGTAGTCACAGAATATCTTTAGCTTTGTAAGTACTAAAAATATATGAATATTGATTATTTGGAACAAAATTTTGCTAATTTGCTAAGTTTTTTCCTCCCCTGTCACTAACTACTCATGCAATTTACCAGTTTGGGATGACATGTAGGGTGTTGCAAGGATTCAACATGAATTCTAATATACTAGGGGATACCAAATTCTGAACTGAACACTCAGATACTTATGTGTGTTGAATGAGGAGAGTTCTATAGTCAAATGAGTGTAGGAAACTAAGCTGAAATATAATAGTTTTTTTATTTTGTTTTAATTTTTATTGTAGAAATTTCTAGTAGCTTTTGCTATACATAAAAATAAGTGTACATTGAAAAATGTTATAGCTTCTAAAGATTTAGAGATCTTTATATCTCCTTGGAGTACAAAATTATAGATATCAAGATGAATTATGACCAGATCCAACTGAAAATTGACATCAAAAGCTGGTAATGGGTAATCATGAAGCATGTTTTTCTCTTAGCTTCCACATCTCCTAGCAGAATGTCTTTCTTTAATTTTAAATGGCATTTTGGATGGAAGCTACATTGAGATAATGTTTTCCTAAAATGGGTTTCCTCATAACCAGACTTTTAAAAATTAAGTAACTTATATTTATTATATTTAATATTAGTTTGAGGAGAGATTTATCAGATAATTTTCTGTCCATTTATCAAAACAAAATTCCCTTACATTCCAAGTTCTCACCTGATATAAGGCTCATGCAAAAGCGGTATATAGTTTATTGAGCAGGAAAAGGTAGGTACATGAGTCTGGAGCATGGTCTCTGGGGCAGACAACCTTGAATTTCAAACCAAGCTCCATTACTTAGTAAACCACGATCTTAAATATATTACAAAACCCTTTGAACTTACTGTTCTTATTGGCAAAATGTGTATAATAATAAATATGTATCAAAAACAAAACAAAATTAAAAACAACAAAAAAGTATAGTGTTGGGATAAGAACATGCATGAAATAAAGTGTTATTATATTTTAAAATTTGTGGATTTCATTGAGGACATATGATAGAGTACAGACTTATTTCTAGCAAAAATGCTACTCCCCCAAACATGTGTTCACTGATATTTGTTTTTGAATTACTCATTTTATGTCAGTTTCTGAGAGCAAGCTGTTTTGTTTATTCAAAGTGAGAAGACTGAACAAAAGACAAAGTTTTTGTCTTTGTGTCCATGTTTTGTCACTGTTAAGACAAAATAATTATTTCACTGTATTTTTTTCCTAGGGATTCTCTGTTGCTACTAGAAATGTATTAGTGAAAACAAAATGCTCTAGCAATTTTGTACTTTCTTCTAAAATTCAGTGTAGTCCTGAGGGTTTGGAGTCTTATGCACAACATTGTTGTTTGTGATTGTTTAGATGACATATTCTGCCATCATCAGATCTTTGCACTAGTTCATGTGTATGAGACACACATGAGACATAGCACACAGTACAGCATAAGTATATGTGGTGTCTATTCTAAAAGATCATGACTAAACCATGAGGATTTTGACTATTAAATTATTATAAAATTATTAAATAGCAAACGTTATGATTTATAACTTTTATGACCTGAGTGATGAAATAGACAAACTTAAAGATGTAGAATATTGAAATGAATATTTCTGAGTGGTAGAAAACCATGTATGTCTGTATTTATGTATCGATGACAGTTTCACATGTGTGATCTACATTGTAAGATCAGGTCCTAAATTGCTTTCTAAGCTGAGGCCACTGCTAGTACGTCTTTATATTTTAAACTTTCTGTTGTATGTTTCCATCCAAATAGTCCTAATTTATTGCTAGCTTAAAATAAGTTTGAGTATCCAGTTATATAAAAGACACAATGGTATTTTTTGGAGTAAAGCTTTTATTCACCTCAAAGTTTATTTTAAGCCAACAAAAAAAAGTAAGGGCAAAGCAAGAGTGTTTCTCTTAGGTCTTATAAGAACTGAGTTTTTATTTTTATATTAATTAGTTTAATATAGAATAAAAGATAAAAATAAGCTGTAATCATCCTAATTTTATTATTTCACCAAGTATTTATGTATCATATCTAATTTTACCTATAATATGATTCTTAACTGGGAGTCCTAGCCATAGCAATCACACAAGAAGAAGAAATAAAAGGCATCCAAACTGGAAAAAGAAGAAGCAAAACTGTCAGTCATTATTTGCATATGATATGCCACAGTATATTGAGAACCCCAAAGATTCAACCAAGAGATACTAGAGCTGATAAATGAATTCAGCAAAGTAGCAGGATACAAAATTAATATCCGGAAATCAGTTGCATTTATATATGCCAATAAGAAACTAACAGAAAAGGAGATTAAGACAACAATCCCATTCACAATTACTATAAAAAATAAAATATGAAATAAACCTAACCAAAGATGTGAAAGACCTGTACTTGAAAAGTTTTAAGACATAGAAGAATTTGAAGAAGATACAAATAAGTGGAAGCACATACTATGTTTGTGGATAAGAAGAATTAACATCATTAAAATGTCCACATTATCCAAAGCAATCTACATATTCAATGCAATTCCTATCAAGAGTCCAATGATGTATTTCACAGAACTAGTACAAGTATTTTAAAAATGTGTATGGAAACCACAAAAGGCCTCGCATAACAACAGCAATCCTGAGAAAGAACAATGTTGGAAGAATCATGCTGCCTAATATCAAACTATACTATAAGGTCATAGCAATCACAACAGCATGGTACTGGCATAAAAGCAGACACAGAGATCAATGGAACAGAATAGATAGCCCAGAAATAAACCCACCTCTGTATGGTAAATTAATATTCAAAGGAGTAAGCAAGCACATAAAATGGGCTAAAGATATTTTATTTAATACATGGTGTTTGGAGATTGGACAGATACATGCAGTAAAATGAAACTAGACCACCTTTTTACACCACACAGAAGAATAAATTTGAAATGGATTAACAACTTAAATGGTAGACCTGAAACCATAAAAATCCTAGAAGAAAACATAGGTAGCAAAATCTCAGACTATTGCTTGTAGCAATAATTTATTGGATATATCTCTCCAGGCAAGGGAAACAAAAGAAAAACTAAACAAATGGGATTACACTAAACTAAAAAGTTTTGCACAGCAAACAAAAGCATCAACAAAATAAAAAGAACCCACAAAATGGGACAACATATTCATTGATACATCTGATAATGGTTTAATATCTAAAATTTTAAAAAAGTGTACAAAACTTAACACCAAAAAAAAAAAAACAACCCTATTAAGAAATGAGCCAAGGACCTGAATAGACACTGCTCCAAAGAGGACATACAGATGGCCAATAGACATATGAAGAGATGCTCGATGTCACTAATCAGAGAAATGCAAATTAAAACCACAATGAGATATTTCCTACACCTGTCAGGATGGCTATCATTAATAAATCAACAAACAAGTGCTGGCAAGAATGTGGAGAAAGGGGAAGCCTTTTTCACTGTTGGTGGGAATGCAGATCGGTGCAGCCACTGTGGAAAGCAGTATGGAGATACCTTAAGAAGTTAAAAATGGATCTACGTTTCATCCCAACTATCCCACTTCTGGGAATATATCTGAAGGAACCCCAAAACTAATAATAATTACCCTTATGTTCATTGAAGGTTTATTTACAATCACCAAGATATGGAAGCAGCCCAAGTATTCATCAGTAGATGAGTAGATTAGACAACTATGGGACATTTGCACAATGGAATCTTACTCTGCTATAACAAAAGAAGAAAAATTTTACCCTCTGTGACAGTATGAATAGACCTGGAGAACATTATGCTAAAGGCAGTCAGAGAAAGAAAAATACCACATGATGTCATATATATGTGGGGTTGTAATGAACAAACTGAACTAATGAGAAAAATGGGGACAGACTCATAGATGGAGAGAGGAGGATGACAGCTCAGGCTAGGGGGAGGTGAGGGGATGGAGGGATTAAGCAAAAAAAGAAGGACTCATGGGCATGGACAAGAGGGTGGTGGTTGTTGGGGGCTGGGGTTATAAGGGGACTAAAAGCAATATAAATAAAATACAATAAAGATTAAATTAAAAAATGAAAAAATGAAAAATAAAAAGAAATGAGCCATCAAGCTATGAAAAATACATAGAGGAACATTAAATACATATTACAAAAACGTCAATCTGAAAAGTCTACATAGTGGATGATTCCAACTATATGACATTCTGGAAGACAAAACTATAGAGGCAGTAAAAAGATCAGTGTTTCTAGAGGTGAGTGGGAGGGACAAATAAGTGGAGCACAGAGAATTTTTAGGGTGGTGAAATGACTGTGTATCACACTGTAATAGTGTATGTGTGTTTTTATACATTTGTTAAAACCCAGTGATGTATACCACTAGGAGTAAACCCTAATGTACCTAATGTAAACTATGGACTTAAGGTAACGATGTGACAATGTGAATTTATCAATTGCAACAAGTGTAGCACTCTATAGCAGGATGTTGATAGTGAGGAGGCTGTATGTTTTTATGAGCAGTGGGTATCACTGCAATTGCCATTCAATTATGCTGTGAATCTAAAGCTACTCTAAAAAAAATAAAGTATTTTTTTAAAAAAATCTAAATGCTGCCATTATCCAGAAAATTTAACAGGTTTTATAATTTATAATTGTCATAGCTGAATTAGTAAAAAAAAAAAAAGTTTGGAGGCCCCTTCATGAGGCCATTTTTATGTGATTAATAGCTCAGATTTTCATTAATTTACCATGAGGTTGAAAGGGGAGACATCCCATATGGAGATGGAAGATCAGTAAGGAACTGAGCCCCTCATTCCCACCAGGCTGCAGGGGTTAAGCAAGTTGCTTGGCCTCTCTGTGCTTCAGTTCCCTCCTCTGTGAAATCAGAGAAATGGGGTATTTAATAATAATTGATATATAATATTGTAAATATTAAACTGCTTACTTCATGTAAACTGTGCTTGCCACATAGTATACACTTTCTAATGGTTTGTACACAGAACACACAACAACAGAGGTGCCCTCGGATGCTCACTTGTTGCTGGTGAGCATGGGGGAGGAAAGTGTTGGGCAAGAGTTGGGTAAGAGCCTGTGCTGCTGTACCAGGTGCTCATTCAGTCGTCCCCCAACTAAGAGGTGAAAAGCATCCTCCCAGGTTTACCCAGAACTGGGAGCTCACAGTGTTCAAACAATTTGCCCAAAATCACATAGCTGGATGGAAGTGACTGAGCCAGCATGCAAATTGGATCTCCATGACACCAGATTAAGTCCCACTCTGTCCCCTATCTTCTTACCAAGTTCCTGGTACCCCAATTGCGAGTGAGACAGAGGGCCATGACTCTATCTTCGGCAGCCAGCTTGGGGGTAGGGGACATATGAAAAACAATAGCAGAAAAAATGAATGAGATTTCATTTTAATCTACATGTATTTTCTTCTTTCTCTGTTAATCCATGTGGTTTGATAGTTTCTTGTTTAGGAATATAATTGTATTAAATGAAGTCACTTCATGATTTAGGGCATTGAGCTATGATACACTGTACACAGTGAGTGAAATGAGTCAGGCAGATCCAAATAAAGGAATCTATTTCAAAGTGGAAATCAAGGCATGTAATGAAAAACCGAATAAAATTTAATGCAGTTTACATGATGGTCTTAATTAAAACCTATTAGCTGTAGACATTAAACTAACTTAGTTTTTTTTTTTTATTTATAGAAATCCTAACATTTATTATACTGAAAAGCTCATACTAAGCCTGTGAACATCTGGGCAGCTCTCCCAAAAGTTTGGGCATTTTCTTCTTCTCCTTCATGTTTTGTTTAAATTTTAACCTAATTTAAAATATAATTTTCATCACCTTATCTGCTAAAGTGGCTCAAAACAAATTATCTTGATGCCGTTGTTCATACTGACTTCTCTTGAAATCCTCCTCTTTGATTTGTGTCCTCCATTTAATATTGAATTTAAACTTTGCTCCCGTATTTATAGCTACATTATCTCATAGCCCAATTTTACTCCGCCTTTCCTTTTTGAAATACACACTTACGCTATCCCTTGCCACTTCATCCACATTTTTCATATTTGAAGCCATTTTAACCGACCTGTGACTGAGATTTCCTTGGGTTAAATCATTATCACATCATCAAAACAAAGCCAGAAAGTATAAAAAGATTTCCTCTTTTTCTTGCCTAAATAAATGTAAATTACTGTAAAGTCAAACTGCTTTATTTCTGTTTGAATTTGATCTGAATTTACTTTCATGATATCCCATATTTATTTCCTAATATGATAGAATGATAACTCTGCAGTATGTAAAATATACATGTTTATGTTTAATGATATGAACATATTATTGTCAGAAGTTTATAGCCATTTTCACTCATTAACAATTTGTGATTTTTAATATTGGATCAGATATTTGAAATACAATGTTTCAGAGCATCATTAAAAATTGAATTGGTAAGAGGTGTAGGAGTTTAGCTTTAATGGAGGAAAATTGATGCTCACAGCTCAACCACTCAGAGTATGGTAAATCCTCTGCTTAAAAGAAGATGAATGGCAAATAATTGTTTCAATCCAGAGAATTGGGTATTTTAACAAGTGATGATGAGATTATCATGAATAAACCTTACTTGGGTGCATGGCATTTCATTGTTCTAAGTTATTCTTTTGGATGATAAAGTCCACTGGCAATGAGTAAAATTATGCAGGCCCATGATAAACAACTAATATGCTGAATTATAGAAATCCAAATAACCAGACAAAACTCTGAAGTTTAGTTTAAATCAACAAACATATATCAAGGCTTCTGCCATGGCCATGCAGCGCACTAAGAAGAGTGAGGCATGGTTCTTCCTCTCTGGAAGCAAATAACCCTGTGCTATACAGAGACACGTCAGCAGAAAATAAATGCCGTGTATGTAGTAATAAAGCACAAGCAATAAATAGGAATAATGTACATAATGAAATCCTAGTAAAAATGTTTTCATTTAGGCATTTTACAGAAAGAATCTCCTAGCTTTTCCATTCCTTATTATCCTTTTCAAGTAAATTTTTCACTTTTCCTAAATGAATCCCAACTGAACCTTATTGAAACTTTTATTTTTCTACCATAATACTTCAGCCCAAATACCTTCTATACGGAAGTCACACTTCCTTTATCACACAGCTTCACACATTCCTAAGTCTTTCTCCAGCATATAAATATATTTTATGACAGTTACAAGGGCTATTTCTGATTTACATTCAGGTAACAAATGGTGTTGGGCAAGTTACTTACAAGAAAAAGGAAGGTAGTTTAAGTCAGAAATGTTTCACTCTGTTATTACCCACAATGACAATACTGGCAAATGCTATCGTATGAAATGTGTATATTCCTGGTAGCGGGACAGAAGACAATGGACTTGTCAGAGCCAGAGCACTGAGCCTCCCTCTCCCTCTTCCCCTCCGCTCACTCCTGCCTCTTCCTCTCCCTTTCTCTGGTTTGCTCCTCTGTAAGGTATTAGAGAAAAAAAGTATGTCTTTGGTCTCCATAAGATGAAAATTGACTAGAATCTTCCATCTTTCTCCATCTTCCCATTGTGGAATGCATCATTGTTGCAGGAACACATGAGGACTCCAGTGCAATTTTGGTATTTCCAGAGTTCCCCATCATGGTAGTTCTGAGGCATTGGGACCTTGAACAAACTGGGGACCTTTGCAAGCATCTAAAGCCTTAAGAGTGAGTGAAGGGTAAGAAATATGTGGGAGACATGTAAACTCTCATAAATATCAGAATTCTTTATAAAAGACTATAAAAGACTAGTGACTTTGGATGTCTATATGTTAATGAGCCCCTTCTTTAAATCTGAGATGGATATTGCTCAGGGACACAGAAGTTACCTATGCGATCATTGGTCTTCGAACTTTATTTCAAAAGCACTGAATGTTTTTAATGATTACTTTGCAATTCTGACAAATTGGAGAGACAAAATCTAACCCAAAATTGTCAGCACCTTGGACAAAGGGAAGACTCCCAGATAGTTTTCAAATTGCACACTCTTGTGTATATGTGGATATCAATGTAGGATTTAAAGGTGTCAACACAATACTGCTAGTTAATTAAAAGTTGACTGACTAAATTTTCATAGTTTTTGTCAAATCCATTTGAATAAACTTGTAGACAAAAATGGTCAGCATATCATTTCTATGCAATTTCCATTAGAGTTTGACCCATTTTTGAAAAAAATACAATTTCAAATCAGGCAACAAAGAGTTACACACTTTTAATAAGTGCTAACCTCAGTTTGATTTTATCTTCAAGCATCACAACTAAAATTGGAACTTTACAGATCACTTTAAATTAAATTGATTAATAATACATCATGTTAAAATGAATTTTTCATGGTTTGGGAGCTAATGTTCTCAATTATTTAGCAATGCAAAGTGTAGGAAATGCACATAAACAGCATACAGGAGCTGATCCGTGAACTTTCCCTTAAAAGAAGATGATAAATGGCCTATTTTTTCTATCATACTAAAGCGATATGTTAATGTTTTTTGCTCTGAACATTTGCTCTTCAGGAAACCAAATCAGGACATGCAATGTGGTAATAAAATATAATAATAATATTTTTGTTAAATTAAAACAATAATCAGCCCTGAATATATGCAAAAGAATGTGTAATTTAATTAAAAAATTCTTTAGGCATATGACCTTATCCCTTTTGAGTTATATTTCCACAATAATTTGTCTCATTTTCCATTTTAATGAAAATATGTTTTTAGTATTAAGTATCCCCAAAACTATTATGTGATTCTATTATTTAATTTAACATTTATTTCATTCCTGTGTTTTCATGGGAAAATAATGTTTATAATTAAATGTCACTAAAAAGGTAAAGTACTGTTTACATTTTAAACATTATATTTTTTATTCAAAATTACTTCAGAATTTTAAGTAGTTAAGATAACAAATTAGTAGATTCTTTCTGAATGACAGCTTTGCAATGCCCATTTTACTAATGCATCCAGAATCAGAGAAGCTCTAGGATGTTGTTCTCTCCACTATGTGAGCATTTTTATTTACCAATTTGTAGGAGAGATGGACCATAAGACCTTGTATAGCTTCAGACATAGGTTCTCTACACTAAGGCATCTGGTGAGACTGCTAATTCTCATCAACTGCCCCATCATTTTCTACTCCATTAGCCTTCTCTCTTGCCTGTTTTGGCAAGAGAGTTTGCTTTGACATAAATTTAGCTTGTGATGATGTAAAGTTTGAGTTAATTCCTGCAATTCAGTGTTATGAACAATAATACAGAACTTTGCACACTATAGGGCTTGCTTTTTCAGCTTTATTGCATAATTGACAAATAAAATTATATCTGTTTAAAGTGTACAAGATAATTTGATAGATGTACACATTATAAGACGATTACCACAATGAAGTTAACACACCCATCATCTCACATAGTTACTTGTGTGTGTGTTTGTTGGAGGGGAAGGGTGACAAAACAATACTCTTTTAGCAAATTGCAAGTATGCAATGCAATATTGTTAATTCCAGTCACTATGCTGCACATGGTACTCTGATAAAACATTTATCTTACAACTGAAAGACTGTATCATAGGAACAACATGCCCCCATGTTACCCTCTCCTCAGCTGCTGGAAACCATTCTTCCCACCCTCTGTTTCTATGATTTTGACATTTTTTTTCCTCTCTCTCTCTTTATTAGATCCTATACATAAATAATGCCATATACTTTTGATCTTCCTCTGTCTGACTTATTTCTCTTATTATAATGGCATCCAGTTTTATCCATGTTGTTACCAATGTCAGTGCTTCTTCCTTTTTAAAGGCTGAATAATATTTTCCATTGTGTACTATACATCATTTTCTTCATCAGTGGATTGATGCACAAGTTGTTTCAAATTCTTGGCTATTATCAGTGATGGCATGGTGAATATTTGAGTGCAGATATCATTTTGAGAAACTGATACTATATCTTTTAGATATATACCCAAATAAGATAAAAATTTCCTAATTTGTTAGCTGCTTACACTTTTTAAAGTCATTTTTAATTACTAAAAATATTATTTCAATTTTTTAGAAACCTCCATTATGTTTTCCATAGGGCTTCTCCAATTTTTATTCCCACAAACAATGTATAAGAAACACTTTTTTCCAGAGCCTTACCAACATTCCTTATCTCTTGTCCTGTTGATAATAGCTATCTTAATATGTGTAAGGTGACATCTCATTGATGTTTTGATTTGTATTTTCTTGATAATTTTTGAGCATCTTTTTATTGTTTCTGCTAGTCATTTCTGTATCTTCTTAGAAAAAAAGTCTATTAAGGTCCTTACCCATTTTTAAATAGGATTATTTATTTTTCTGCTATTGAGTTTTTTGAGTTCTTTGTAGTTTTAGTAGTTAATCCTTTCTCAGATATATGGTTTGCAAATATTGTCTCCCATTCTTTAGGTTACCTTTTTTATTTTGTTGATCATTTCCTTTGCTATATAGAAGACCTCTAGTTTCATTTAGTCCCACTTGATTATTTTTGCTTTTTTTGCCTGAGTGTTTGGTATCATATCCAAAAAATCATTGTCACAGTACATATAAAAGTATTTTTCCCATGATTTTTATTAGGAATTTTATGACTTCAAATTTTATATTTAAGTTATTAATCAATTTTGAGTTAATATTTGTGAACAGTATAAGATAGAAGTCCAGTTTCATTCTTTTTGCATGAGATAATTCAATTTTCCTTACACCATTTACTGAAGAGGATATCCTTTCCCCATTGTTCATTCTTGGCACCCTTCTCAAAATCAGATGACATAAATGAAAGTGCTCATTTCTGGACTTTCTATTCTGGTCTATTGGTTGATGTGCCTGCTTTTATACCAACACCATACTGATTTGATTAGCATAGCTATGTGATAGAGACTGAAACCTGGTAGCCTCTAGCTTTGTCCTTCTTTCTAAAGATTACTTTGATTATTTGGAGTATTTGTGATTCCATGCAAATTTTATCATTATGGTTTTCTATTTCTGGAAAATCCCACTAGAATTTTGACAGGATGTGCATGGAGTTTGTAGATCACTTTAGGTAGTATGAACATTTTAACAATATTACTTATTATAATCCAAAAACAGAGGCTATCCTTCCAATTATTTATGTTTTCATTAACTTTTTTACCAATGACTTACTGTTTTCAATATAGAGGTTTTCTTCCCCAATTAAATTTATTCCTAAGTATTTTACTGTTTTTGATGCTGTTGTAAATGGGATTAATTTCTTAATTTCTCTTTCAAATAGTTAATTATTACTGTATAGAAACCAAACTGACTTAGTATGTTAATTTTTATCCTTCAGATTTACTGAGTTTATCTATTAGTTTAAACAGTATTTTGTTAAAGCTGTTAGGATTTTCTATTCATATCATCTACCCACAGAAAATTTTGTTCTTTCTTTCTGATTTGGATGATTTATATTTCTTTTCCTTACCTAATTGGTCTGACTAGAACTTGCAGTACAATGTTGAACAGAAGTGATGCCAGTGGAATTCTTGTTCTGTTTCTGATCTCATAAGAAGGGATTTTAGTTTTTCACCAGTGAGTTTAATGTGAGCTGTGGGCAAGTCATATATGGCCTCATTATGTTGGGTTACTCCCTTCTACACATTATCATTACATTTTTAAGATTAAATGAGGTTAAATGTTGTCAAATGCTTTTTTACCATCTATTCAGATGATATGATTTTATTCTTTATTCTATTAATGCACAGTGTCACATTTATTAATTTGCAAATATTGAAAGATCCTTTTTCACAGGGATAAATTTAGCTTGGTCCTGGGGTACAAACCTTTTAATGAACTGTTGAATTTGGTTTGTTGGTATTTTTTGGAGAAGTTTTGTATCTATATTCATAAGGAATATTCTTTTTTTTGTAGTGTTCTTATCTGACTTTAGTATCAGAGAAATTCTGCACTTGTTAAATGAGTTTAGATGTGCTCTCTCCTGTTTACTTTAATGAAGAGTTTGAGAAGTGTATGAGAAAATTAAGAATGAGAAAGGGAAAATAAAACAAAAAAATATTTGATCAATGTATACCCTGCCAGTTAGAGTTAAAAGTGGAATGGACATGCCTGATGCCAGTTTCATTGTACTCTCTAAGAAGTTTAACTAGTTAAGACATTTTTAAAAGTTTACCTAACAGGGTAAAAAAAGAAGAGATGTTTATTCAAATAACTGTGAGAAGGGCAGTTATAGTATGAGCAAGATGTAGGTGGTCAGGATGTGGTACCAGTGAGCACATTAGAAAGACAGGCCATAGGCAATAGAATTTCCAAGCAGAAGATAAAGTCGAATTCAATTGAGCTGTCCCTGGAAGTCCAACTTAATAACTTAAAGAGGATTTTTAGTTGAAAAAGAACCTCAACTAATTTTTGGATTTTATAGTTTATTCATACCTAGACCATAAGGGTGAGATTTTTCTCTAATTCCCATTATCCTATTTTAAAAAAAGACAAATTTTGCACAAGGATATTTTTTTTTACCACATGCCGTACTTGGAATTGTCTTCCAAACAAACTGCATAGTATAAAACTAAAAATTTTCAAAAAATAATCTCATCTACTCTATATTAATCATTTGATTGAAAATCTACTCAAAGACCTTTCATATCAGTTCTGCCTAATGTTTATTGTGTTAGTATATAAGTCATATTAATTACATACTTTACTGATGAACGATAAATCCATGAGCTAGAATTAGTTCACCTCCTCCTCATGGTCAGTGTAACTCTTTATGGAGTATAATTCTCTTTATTCATGAGAAAGTACGTCTGATCAAAATACCAATGCAACTACATTTACTTCATATTTTCACAAACTCATATATATAATAGGAAAACTAATGTGTTGTTTTTCTTATTTTTCCTATTTTACCCTGTGTATTTTGTTTTCTAGACTTTACTGACAGCAGGTTTGATGGGGGTAGTAAACAGAAGGTTAAGGAATAAACAGAAAAATCAACATGACTATATATATGCTAAGAAATATATTAGACTCTGAATATATGCAAATGAGACTCTGAGAGTCATTTGTTTTTCTTCTGAGGCCAGAGCAATACACCCACTAAATCTACATTTTGGGAAAAAAACAAGAGACCAGAAAACCTAACAAGTGATCATGAACTACAGAAACACTGAGGCTTGACCCACTCTCTTGACATGACCATAAACAGCAATATGATGCATTTAAATGCATGTATCTATGTGCACTTCAATTAAATACCAGTTTTGTTCAAATTAATACAAATACCAATGGAATGGGGTTGCTAAAAGCTTTTTTAAAAAAAATTAACCTGACTGCATTGAAAAACAGGTGAAGGTGATTTGTTTTATTAACTGAACTACTTTCTTATTCAGGGCAATCAGGATTTTCTAAATGAACTATATGTGTATCACTTCTTTGCTCCACACATGAAACTGTAAAAACTAGATCACAAGAAAATGTTTTTTTTTTTTTCCCCTGGAAGTAGGAAGGATAACGTTATTAAGGTCAAATGCATCAAGGAGATTTAGTCTTGTATTTTCTTAATGACAATGGGAATCATGTAGCTAAATCTTGGCAAATTGTAGTGAATAGTTACTTCCAATGTTATTTGACTATTATTATAAGATGTTCATTTGACATTTGTAGTGCAACAACTAATTCTAATGTGTTTTGTTTTAGTCATAGTGATATATCACCAGGTGGAAATGCCTTTGCATCAGGGATTAAGAAAACACCTTAATCAGTGGTTAAGTTAACCATTTCTTTATATTCTGATCTGTAACTCTCTGAACATATACTATAATTCATATACACATAATAAGATAAATACTTAAAGTACTTTCTTTCAGAAGCACTCTTCATTGTATTTGAGGAAAATGGCCACAGATGACTCTATATCATGTCATTTAGATTTTATTTTTGGTCTTTTGAGAAATCCTTTAAATACATTATTAATGCCATTATGTTATTAATAATACAATTATATCCATTTAATGTGTGATAGTTAGAAAAGGCCTAACTACATAAAGAGATAGAATCTATCCTGTTGTGTTTAAATAATGATGTGTTTAAATAATGCTAACATTGTTATACTTCTGTATATGATGTTAGTCTAACAAGTTAAAAACAAAACAATTGACAGTTAAAATTTTTATTAATAAATTATGTAAACATACATTCAAGATAAGAATTAGCACTAACGATGGCTATATTCACTAAGTGCTAGATAAATATAGACTATTGCACAAATACAATTCAGTAGAGTCCCTTTTGCCACTATGTGCTGTTTTCTTTTTCTTTAAATTTTTTTATTGTTGTTTAAGTACAGTTGTCCCCATTTTCCTGCCACCATTCTCCACTGTCCCTCCTACCTCCACCTCCCACTCTCAATCCTACACACCATTGACTGTGCCCATGGGTCTTTTATACATGTTCCTTGATGACCCTTCCCCCTCCTCTCTGGCTGCTGTCACCCTGTTCATTTCAATGTCTCTGGTTATATTTTTTCTTGCTGGTTTGTTTTGCTGATCAGGTTCCACTTATAGGTGAGATCATTATGGTATTTGTAGTATTTGACTTATTTCGCTTAGCATAATGCTCTCCAGATACATCCATGCTGTCTTGAAGGGTAGGAGTTCCTTCTTTCTTTCTGCTGTGTAGTATTCCATTGTGTACATATACCCTTAGATTGCTTCCAAAACTTGGCTATTGTAAATTGTGCTGCTATGAACTTTGGGGTGCATAGGTTCTTTTGAATTGGTGTTTCAGGATACTTAGGTTGTAATCCCAGCAGTAAAATTGCTGGGTCAAAAGGCAGTCCCATTTTTAGTTTTCTGAGGAAATTCCATACTGTTTTCCACAGTGGCTATACCTATCTGCATTCCCACCAACAGTGTACTAGGGTTCCCTTTTCTCTACAACCTCTCCAGTATTTGTTGTTTGTTTATTTCTTTATAATGGCTATTCTGACTGATGTGAAGTGGGTATCTCACTGTGGTTTTAATTTACATCTTTCTGATGGCTAGTGATACTGAGCATCCTTTCATATGTCTCTGGGCCCTCTGTATGTCCTCCTCAGAAAAGTGTCTGTTCTGGTCCTCTGCCAATTTTTTAATTGGGTTGTTTGTCTTCCTAGAATGGACTTGTGTGAGTTCTTTATATATTTTGGAGATCAAATCCTTGTTTGAGGTATCATTGGCAAAGGCATTTTCCCATACAGTTGGTTCCCTTTCATGTTGTTGATGTTTTCTTTAGGCATGCAGAAGCTTTTCATTTTGGTGAAGCCCCATTTGTTTATTCTTTCCTTTCTGCTCCTTGCTCTTGGGGACATATCAGTGAAAATATTGTTACATGGAATATCTGAGATTTTCCTGACTGTGTTCTCCTCTAGGACTTTTATGGTGTCACAATTTATATTTGTCTTTATCCATCTTGAGTTTATTTTTTTGTATATGGTGTAAGTTGTGGTCAAGTTTCAATTTTTTGCATGTACCTCTCCAGATCACCCAACACCATTTGTTGAAGATATTTTTACTCCAATTTATGCCCCTGCCCCCTTTGTCAAATACTAACTAACCATAGAGACATGCATTTATTTCTGGGCTCTCTACTCTGTTCCATTAATCTATGTTTTGTTCTTATGCCAGTACCAGACCATTTTGGTTACAGTGACCTTGAAATACAGTTTGACGTCAGGTATTGTGCTCCCTCCTACATTGTTCTTCTTTCTCAAAATTGCTGTGGCTATTCAGGGTCATTTATGGTTCCATATAAATTTTTGAAATGTCTGTTCTATGTCTGTGAAATATGTCATTGGTATTTTAATAGGGATTAGTCAACATTATACTCAATTGGCAAAAACTAAAAGCTTTCCCACTAAGATCAAGAACAAGAGAAGAATGTCTGCTTTCACCACTTCTATTCAGAGTATTGGAAGTCCTAGCCACAGCAATCAGACTAAGAAAAGTAAGTATAAGGCATCCAGACTGGAAAGGAGTAAGTAAAACTCTCATTGTTTGGAGGTACATAGAAAACCCTATTGACTCCACCAAAAAACTGCTGGACCTAATAAGTGAATCTGGCAAAACAGTAGGATACAAAGTCAATATTCAGAAATGAAAGGCATTTTTGTACACCAACAATGACATATCAGAAATCAGGAAAAAAATCCCATTTGCTATAGCAACAAGAAAAATAAAGTACCTAGGAATAAACCTAACCAAGGAGATAAAAGACCTGTATTCAGAAAACTACACAACACTGAAGAAAGAAATGAAAGAACACACAAATAAACGGAAACATATTCCATGTTCATGGATTGGAATAATTAACATCATCAAAATGTGCATACTACCCAAAGCAATTTATATATTCAATGCTATCACTATTTGATATTTTCTATAAATATTATAACATTAGTGCTCATTAATAAGCTATGAAGGATATATTTCAACTGTGTTTTTCTCTAAAAAGTTTCAACTACCTTCAAATTAAATAATTTTTCTATAATAGAATTTTATATTTTCTCAAGCAGAATATTACAAATTCTAATTGTTAGAAACTATTTTTTAAAGGCTGAATCAGAATTATTGTATATCTCTACAGAAAACTGTAATTTCATTCTTTGTGCTTAAATATTGGGTTGGCCAAAAAGTTCATTTATTTTTCTCCATACTATAACTCTACTATAGCTCTACTATGGCTTTAACTTCATTTGAAACAATTTTGTTAGATTGTATTGTGACAGCTATCATATCAGCATGCATTTAATAAAAATATCAAAATTGGTGATATTTTATGCAGCCATTTTAACATTAAGATGGAATAAAATACACATTTTTATGTATTATGCTTTATTATTTCAATAAAGGTAAAAATGCAATTGAAACACACAAAAAATACTTGTGCAGTATATGGAGAAAGTGCTATGACTGATCCCATGTGTCAAGAGTGGTTTGCAAAGTTTCTTGGTAACATTGACATTTTGGCCAAATAATTCTTTGCTGTGGGGCTGTCTTACTCATTGGAAGATGTTTAGCAACATCCCTGCCCTCTGCCCACTAGAAGTCAATAGCAGGAGATAGCTGACATACTAAAAATATCCAAATCAAAGTGATAAGTGGAAATGAAAAATGTGTTTTATTTTATGGAAAAATCTAAACAGACTTTTTGGCTAATGCAATATATAAAAGCTATCACCAATTAATAAAGGATGGTCTATGTGTGTAAGGAGTAGGGAACTGGCAAGAAATAGTTTGTGCTCAACCCCTGGAGCTGGTCTACAAATCCATGCTGATATTTAATAGCTCTTATCAGCAGGAAAGCAATGAGAATATTTGGGGCATAACTAGTTTCACACCAAAGCTGGTGGCAAAACATTTATGAAATTGTTGAATCTCTTCCCACTGAGCAAATAGACATCAACTTTAAGAAAATATTCTGACAAACAAATCTAATATTTATTTTTTGAGCCCTCCCCATATTTTGGTATTTATTTATAGCTTTGTGATGATAATATGTGACGGGTTTCAATTGGGGATCTAACAGCAAGCAATGTTTAGTGGACAGCAGTCTCTATTCCATGGTGAATTTTGTGGTCATTCAACCACAGTTGCTGGACAATAGTCAAAAGAAGGTTCAACATGTCCAAGGAACAGGTTAATTGTTTCTCATTAGATTTCAAACAGACTGTTTATTTCCAGCAATATCAACTTTTGACTGTTCTCTACTTTCCTATTAAGAGCATGTGTAATATGACGCAGGAAGAGACTAAGCTTTTATGGAGTGAGAGATCTATTTGAAATGCTGATGAAATAGTTTTGTGTGTCATCCACCAGAGCTGGAATCAAGATTATTATGTCACAAATTGATATTAACTTGGTGTGTATTACTTTTATCTTAAAGAAGCAATGCTTTTTAATGTTAGATATACCTTAGAATTACCAAAAGAGCTGCTTTTTAAATATACACATTTAATGGCCCCCCTCCACCTACTGATTCAAATTTTAGTTGAGTGGAGTGTGGGTGGTGTGACCATCTTTATCATTTAAAATCTATCAGTAATTTCGATGTTCACAACTAAAACCCTATAGGGGATAAAATAACCCTGATAGAATGAGATGTTTAGGGGTTTGGGATTCATCAATAGTTAAGAGCAAATAAGATTCAGCATGTTCTTTAAAACAATGTATTTTATGATTGGTAACTTATTAATGCAACATCATTCTCAAAAAATTGATGTGGAATTAGGATAACCTTGAATGACAATGTTTCATGACTTTACCGTGAGATTCATATGTAGTCCCCAATTTTCACATTGCCTCTGCACATAATACTGTGATCCTTTTGAGGTTTCTTTTTGTCTGCTCTTTCTGGCAACTCTTCGTATTCCTATATCCAATTCTTATTTCCTCATATGCACATATGGACCATTGAAAGGTTCAAGTTGTTTTCTTTAAATACCTGTTGGCATGATAGGCTAATATGTGTTACAATGGGCAAGAAATTGAAAAAATATATATTTCAGAACAAGTCCTTTTTATAGGCTTATTCCTCAATTTCTTCAGTGATCCCAGTGTCAACTCTTGCCTCTCTTAATTGTACAATTTTGTGATAGCTTCCTATCAAGTGGCTCTAGCCCTTTGTTTTATAACATTTAGATCTAAATTTTTGCTCAAATTTAACTGGAGAGAATGATTAAAGAGAACATGGATAATCCTCAATATTTCTACATGAGTGGCCAGCCCTACTACAGGTCAAAAGAGTTCCCATATTAGACAGTGAATCAACTTCTCAACAAAGATTAAAATTACATGCATGTTTGATCTGAATTAACCTTCCTGGTCACTGGGGCACCATTTAGTAAATTGCATTGTTTCTTTGTAAATGGGATCAGTGCTATAAAAGAATTATTTCATCTAACTTAGAAAATGAATTTACTTATGTGTGTTACGCTGGGAATCAGAAACATGCTTGCCATCCTTAAGAGCAAAGTGACAATATAGTTTATGTAGAAATTTTTCTCTTCAAATGTTTTCATACTGCAAAATTTAAAAACAATAAAATAGAAATAAATAGAAGATTAGAAGTAGAAAAGACAACTTTATCAAACCATTCATTGAATTTGATTTTGAAAGAGAATAAATAGGTGGTCAAGGTCAGAAAAAGGTGAGGTTTCTCTGCAAACTTGAAGACACCCCAAAATATTTGGTTTATTTCTTTTTTCTTTTACTGAATGTCCATAAAAGAGAAGGGAGGATAAGCATAGTAGGACAACTGAGGATATGAGAGTACATAAAATCTCATCCAAAGATGAAGGATTGTCCTTAAGAAGTGGTCCATATCTCCTATCCTAACAGAAGCGAAAATGAAATGAATAGTGGTAAATGCAGGTGAGTTTGGAGGTTGACCACAGAGTGAGGAAGTTACCATCTAATCGCATCTATGTTCTCAGTAAAAATTTAAGGTGATACCATCTCACACTGGCCAGAATGGCTAGCATCAATAAACCAACAAACAAGTGCTGGCGAGGATGTGGAAAAAAGGGAAGCATTTTGCACTGTTGGTGGGAATGCAGACTTGTTCAGCCACTGTGTAAAACAGTTTAGAGTTTCCTCCAAAAAAGTGGAAGTGCCTTTTGACCCAATGATCCTGCTTCTGGGAATGTATTTTAAGAATACTGAAACACTAATCAGAAAGAATATATGTGCCCCCTATTCATAGCAGTGTTATTTATAATAGCCAAGGTCTGGACACAGCCCAAGTGCCCACCAGTAGATGAGTGGATAAAAAAGCTGTGGTTCATCTACATAATAGAATTCTACATCACTGTAAAAAGATGGAACTCTTACTCTTTGCAACAGCATGGATGCACCTGGAGAACATTATGCTAAGCAAAATAAGCCCACCAGAGAAGCAGAAATACCATATGATCTCATTTTTGTGTGGAATCTAATGAACAAAATAAACTGACAAAATAAAACCAGAGGCATGGACACATGGGACAGACTGATAAATCTTAGAGGGGAGGGTGGTGGGGGGACTGTAAGAGGTTATCCAAGAAACATGTATGCATATATGCAAAACCCATGGACACAGACAACAATGTGGTAAAGACTGAAGGGCAGAGGTGGGGGCTTGGTGGAATGAAGAAGAGGGAGGAAAAATAGGGGACACTGTAACAGTGTCAACAATTTTTAAAAGTGATAATTAGAAAGTTGAAAGGGGCAAGAGGATGAAATAGAAGGCTGCTCAGGAAAGCAGAAGAGAGTGCCAATGAGGAAAACCTGCTTAGAGCCAGTCCAGGCCTAGCTCCGTGGGGGAACCCTGAGTCCTAGTGCCACTAGTATTCACAGTTGTGTTTTCTCCAGGGGCACTCAGCATGTAGGATGTTCGGCAAAGCAGGCAGCTGATGAGGGCTAGAAAGACAACTCTGGGAAAGAAAGTTGAAGCTATTTGCATGAAAGCAGCTGAATTTAAGATGGGTAGAAAAGAAATAGATACATAGGTGGGCTAATAGTGAGAACAGTAGTAAATGGATATAATAAACTTGAAAACAGGACAAGGGGAAGTAACCCGTTAAGAGAAAGAGCTAGAAGTTGATGACCAGATGATTAAATGTTTTGTATTAAAAATTGTATACGCAGATCGTTTCTGAGTGATGAGTAAGGAAGAGAGGGGTAGAAGTGAGTGGAAGTAAATCCACTACATGTGAACTCACTCAGTGTTTATTTAACAACACATACTCATGCACATACATGCAGACTAATATGCACTGCTAACATGTATTTTTCCATCCCCTGACTTATTCTCAGCCGATTCTAAATTGATCAGTGAGCATTAGCACCCCATGCTGCATACGTCTTTAACAACAAACGCTCTACATGACTATCCTCTTACATGAGCTGCACATCAGGGGCCATTTCCACCACAGTGTTGTCAGTTTTTGATGTTCATTATGCATTCTGGTCAACAGTAGTGATGTTTAATGTCTATAAAATTTGTGCAACTGTTAATGCTGGAAACCACAGAGGTAAATGAAGGGGAAGATTATTATTCTATGTGTAAAAAAAGATCTAAAATGGAAATACTATAATGAAAATACTGAAGAAAATAGATGATGATTAACAGACAATGGAGGATTTGTGGATCTACTTTGAATTTTGAAGCTTACAACCAATGTAACAACAGCAAAACAGAGTTTCAGAAATAGACCTATGGCTGCAAAAAATATAGCCGGTGGCGTCAAGATTTTAGGAGGTTTCAATAAAATGGAAGGACAGTTTCCATGTGTAATGACAGCAGAGCATTCCGATAGATTGCCAGTCCACTAAAAGAAAAAAATGTCTTGTCAAATGTCACATACATAATTGATCATCATTAGTAAACAATATATTTGCTCTCCTTCATGAATTACCACAAATGCTTGTTGTGGTTGTTGTTATTTAATTATTAGAATCATGTTATATTTTTTGCAAAGTAATATGATTTTAAAGCTATCTTTTAAAATGAGCAGGGATCCTTTCAGATTTTTTCTAAGAATCTGGCTTTTGGGTAAACATCTTTACCTGAATATCTTAATTATTCACACCAATTAGTATGTACCTCTCTTCTCCAGTTTTAGACACTGTAAACCCAGCCTTGAATGTGAATATATTTAACTCATGTTTTTAGAATATTCAGGTATAAGAAATATGGATACTCTACAATTGGAGAAATGATTCTGCAATATTTATCTTAAATTTAGTATTTATAACTAGTTTTACTGATTTGAAATAGATGTTTCCCCTGCCTCAGTTTATGTTTATGATATGAAATAAGAAACCAGGTGGTGTTTCTGCTTCAGTAGTCTGTGTCTATTCAGCAGAAAATATTAGAATGTAGAAGACCTTATAAGTTCCATCTGCCCAAATATCTGGTTTCTTTCCTTACCATAATTTCCAGACATCTTCATAATGAATCCATCACATAAAAACAGTTGTCAAAAGGCATAGTTGTTTAATCCTACAGACACCTCCAAAAGAGAAAAATAAAAAATGAGGTTATTATTTTGCATATTTTCATACTGTAGAGAAAATGATTGGGAAAAATGACTGAAAGAGATGTCTTCAGGATTTCTAAAGGAAGGATCTGGAAGACTCTGAGTAACTTAAAAAGATTACCAGCACTTATTCATTCTTTTAAAATGGTAAAGATAGTATAAACTTTGATTGAGAAAAGGAGAGAAAACAAATGCTTTTTAAATTCATGATATTGTGAAAATGCTTCAGTTAATATCATCATTATTTACTTCCTAATATATGTCTAGCATATGTTAGTTCTCATGAGTTCAAAAATAAATAAGATAAAGTTTTACCCTCTTAGAGCTCACAGTCATGTGTGTATTTTGTGTGTGCAACATAAATAAGAATATATACATATACACACTTAACCATACAATGTAATATGTGCTATGTTTAATATATAGATCTATGGTTTTAGGGGTAGAGAGAAGAAGTGGTTATCCTTACCTGGAAAAAAAGAGAGACAAAGAACTAGCTTATGTGGAAAATCCATTATTAGGTTGTTAATGAGGATGAGATTTTATTTTAAAGCACTTAGAATAATTTCTGGTTTTATACAAGTATCACTTCAATAAATATAACTTTAATGGTTTTAAGAATACATTCTAATTTTTTTCATTCTTGATCATCTAGTTTGATATGATGGAAAAATATGTAACACTTCGACATACATCAGAAAAAGTTTCCAAAGGAACAACTGGATTTTCCACAAAAGCAGTAAATGTTAGAATCAATCTAACTAGGACATATCACAGACTCTCTTGGCCCAATTTAAATTTAATGAACTCTTAGCTGAACTAAATGTCCCACACTCACAAACTGAGAGGCACAAGATTTACAGAAACTGTAGCTGCAACATTCTTTAACAGTAAATATGACTATAAATCAAGAGGCACATTTATTTTCTTTTAGGATTCTAAATTTTTGCCATCTGCTAATGTAGCATCTTGCCCATTTGAAATATTGTTAGATTATATAAAACACAGGTGTTGCCTCCCTGCTCTGCTCCCAATTTAAGATTAACTCCATTTCTTTGGGAAATGGTAAAGGCAACAGGAACAATCAAAATAGCAGTCTACTTAGACTGTTCAGTTTCTTGGGCCACTTGCCTATGACCTGGGACAGTGAGCCTTTCTTCATTGCATTAAAAGCACCTGGTTAGTGGCAAAGACAAGGCAAAGTGGGTATATTTTATCATGTTTAGTTGCAGAAGACATATATGTGTACAGTTTATCTCAAATACCTTGTATGTTCTTTCACTAGGATCCACCGAAGTTCCCATCTATGTAGGTACTATCAATTTCCAGAAATCATGTAGACTGTTACTTTTCCCTTTTATCTTATCATAGTAATGTAAAGAGTGGTTTGGCTTTCTAGGCCAAATAGTGTAAAAAACCACAAAACTCTTCAGTGATCAAAACTGTGTAAGAGCCAAATATTCCCTTTTCAAAATATCTCACAGATTTCATTTGGTTTTAAACTGATTTATACCTTTTCCATAATCTTTGTTTTTTTAATCAAAAACATATTTTCTCCTAATTATTTCTAATGTACTTTTAGATATATTGTTATATTTAAATATACTCCACATCAATAGGTGCTGACTCTCTGGAAGTTTTAGGGACATTGGGAAAAAAACATATGCTTCTGAGTCATAAGAAAATACTATGTGACTAATATAATTTGCTAGTGTTATCCACATATATAATTTATATATTTATTTTACTGTTCTAGATACATTGTGTTCTATTTTCAATATATTACTCATCCTCAGCTAAATTAAAACTAGGAGTTACTACAAAGCAGACTGATGCATTTAAACAAAATACTATGCTTTTCATGATTTCTTCAATAATTTCATCAGTAACATTGTGATTTTCCTTTTTAATTGAGTTCAGTTCTTTTCATTTTTCAGTTTTAAATAAATATTGTATATATTTAAGTTATAAAGTATGATGTTTAGATATGCATATACATAGTACATTGTTGGGTAAATCTGAAGGATGCTATGCTAAGTTAAAAAGTCAGACACAGAAAGAAAAATACTTCATAATTTCACGTGCATGTGGAATCTTTAAAAATCAAATACACAGAAACAGAGAATACAGAGGTGGTTACTGGGAGCAGGGAAGAGGAGGAATGGGAGATGTTGGTCCAAGGGGATGAAGTGGTCGTTATAAAGGATAAGTTCTGAAGATCTAATGTTCAGCATGATGATTATAGTTGATGATACTGCACTTTATACTAGAACAGCATTGGGATTTTCTATCACCATTATTTCTTATATTTGAACAGTTTTTCCTGATCACAAAAATGTTCACATTTATATGTAAACAACAAACTTTGTATTTTGTATATCAGTGTGTCATTCTGAATAGCTATTAACTAAAAGATATGCTATAATTAATTACTACATTGAGCAGAAGATTTCTATTAGCAGTTCAAGTTTATTTTATGAACTACTTGTGGGTATTTATTCATTTTATTCTTTCACTATTTATTACAGACCTAGTATGAATTAGGCATCATACACATGAATAAGTAATTAGGTGATTACTTGAACATCATATTCAGATTGATATTTAACAGAATTTCACACTGACAATCATTGACCAATATTGATTGAACATAAGGAAGGGTAAGCATGACATGGTTACTCAGGACTGAATAAAACATCATGGATACCAGATTGTTCTGAAAATACTTGTTCATTCATGCTGTTCCAGATTTTCTTAGAATTTCCAAGTAATTAGCATTCACCTCCCTCTAGGCTTAACCATGCTCCTTCATATTTTATTTACATTACAGAATATACCCAAAGTTAACTACACTAATAGGTAAAATTTCATGGATTCACAGTTCTCCGACTCACTTTCTAGGAAATTACATTTGCCTTCTCATTCTTTAAAGATTAATTGATAAAAAGATATTTTTTAAAGTCTGAGGATTTTTATTTGAAGAGACAGAAAAGGACTTTAATTTCCACATTTTTTTTACCAGCACATGGGCAGTGGGAGGAGGTCACTGTAAAGTTACCATGAACCAGAGGCTGCATTATAGAGGAGAGGATCAAGGAAGGAACTGCAATTCCTGAAGAGCAGCAACATGTTCTCTTTAGATAATCTTCCCCATGAATCTTACATAGTTCTATAAAACAGGAATATGTTTTCATTCTACCTACTTTATTTTTTATTGCTTATGCCATTACAGTTGTCCCAACCTTTTTCCCTTTTGCCCCCTCTCCACCCAGCCCACCCTTCTTGCCTAAAGTCAAAACTCTTTCCATTATCCATGTCCCCTGAGTCATTTATACATAGATAAAAAGACTTGGTCCATTTTACCTGTAGTAAAACAAATAATCTGTTTTGACATTAATTCAATTATCAAAATATTTAAAAGTAGATTATAAACATTAGCATTTTTAACCCTAACACCTGGTACAGTACCTAAAACACAGAGAATAAGTGATAAATAGTAATTTGGCAAATAAATAAGTTAACCCAGGAGAATATTTTTGTGTTTTGTTTAAAAAATAACACTTAGGAAGTCTTAAAAGTATATATGTGTGTGTATTCATTTCATATATATTCATATACATATTCATTTCATAGAATGCTATGTGGTTTTTATTAGTGGAATAACAAAACTCTTCTACTTTTCACTACATTTTTCAAACAGATCATATAATAGCTATTTACTTATATTTTCTTATATTTTCTTAATCAATTCTACTTGTAATTATCATATAAAGTGTTCATGTTTCTTGAGTAGTTTAGCAAGTACAAGAAGCCACTTGTCTCATTTAGGAGAAACATACATAAAATATCTGCATCATTTGAACATCACGAACTCTATAGGAAAAAGTTGATGAAGAGGTAAACTATTTTTTCAAGAAGTATACTATTTAAACATACCTAATCCTTTGGCTTTATGAAGGTGCAACACATGGCTTTTTATTTTTCAATCAAAAAACAGATATGCTTAAAAGCCATTTTAAAAGATATACAAATCTTAGTAACTAGATATTTCTGAAATATGTTTGGAAATTAACATACACAGTAGTTTTTAAACATTTTATAGTGACTAAAAGGTGGTCTTACTATAGTAAGAAATACCTTTATGTGCTTAAATGACATGAATCACAAATATGGTGAGGCTTTAAAATATAAAAATAAAACATACCATGTAGAGTAGTTGTATAAAACACAAGAAATATAGTAAGTCTGAGAGTCCCATATTTATGACCACTTTGTTAGCATTAAGGCCAGTGGGTTAAGCTCAGTGGGGTAAAATAATATGGTGTGCTATTCCCATGATAGTCTTAAATATAAACATGTAGAAACATAAGCCTAAGAAAGAGACCTTTCAACACAGTAAAAAATGAGTTACTAAATGGAAAGGGACATTGTTAATACTAAATGAATATTGTGTAATACCAAAGTGACAAATAAGGAAATGAAGAAGAGATGGAGTTAGGTGCTGGCTTGGTCCAACTAAAGAAAGTTTTATTTTGTTTGTTGTTTGGTTTTAACTGTTAGCACCATGTAAATGTGTTTATAAATTGATTTTATGTTAATGAGGGAATATAAATATATTTAATTTTACATTAAAATGTTAGATTTTAATACTTGGGGACATTGAAATGTCAAGGACTAGAGATAAAAATCAGGGTAAGAAATACAGCCATTCTAAGCATAAGTTGTAATGATTATTGCTTATAATCATTAGGATTCCCTTTACAAGAAAAGGAATTATGTAGTGTGTCAAAATGGTGAGCATCAAAGTTGAATGTGTTATTTATGCTGTGTGGAGTTTAGTCTCCTACAAAGTTGTATGTTAGCATATCTACAGCTTCGAGGAGTTTTGTTCAGATAAGGCAAGAGTAATGGTCTACATTTTGTATAAATACAGAAAGTTCTCCTAATATTCAAACAGGAATGAAATGTTGGCAAAACCTATGGTTAGAAGAGCCAGATTTACTTGAGTTTTTAAATACAATGTTTTTTAAAAAAGATAGATTTATGTTTAAGAACATTATCCTTGCTTTAAAGATTGATGGTCTCAAAGATATTTAGATACAATGAAGACATTAGTTGAGAGTATCTGATTTTTTAATCTCTTTTCAAAGCAAATTTCCTGACACAGTTAGTTGTATTTTGCTACATGACAAATTACTCCAAAACTTAGTGGCTTAAAACAACAAACATTTATTTTCTCACACAGTTTCTGAGATTGCCATCTAAGATTGCCTTAGGTGCCCAACAGACTCTCATGAGATTACAGCTAAAATGTTGGCTAGTATTGCAGTCATCTGAAGGTGTAATTGGGGCCATAGGGTCTGTTTCCAAGATAACTCACTCACATGGCTATGACAGGGGACCTCAATTTCTCATGGGCTTTTGGGGGAGACCTTAGTTCTGCAGAGAACATACTTCTTACACCATGGCAGCTGGCTTCCACCAGAATGAATAATCCAGGAGAATGAGGCAGAAGCAATAACGGTTTTTAAGATCATGCTTTGGAAGCACCTTACCATCATTGTTGCTGCATTCTATCCATCACAACAAAAAGCTTGACTCAATGGGGAAGGAATGTACACAAATACCAGAAGACATGACATTGGAATTGGGAATCATCTTTGAGGTCAGCTATCACAGTAAGTATAAAAAGAAGGAAGGATAGAAGAAAGGAAAGAAGAAAGGAAGAGAAGAAGGAAAGAAGGAAGGAATGAAGGAAGGAAGGAAAGGAGGGAGAGAAGAAAAAAGGAAAAAAAGACTACAGAATTTTGGCAATTTCTTTACATTTTAGGAACTATGACCACCATCTCAAAAAAAAAAAAGGTATTATTTTAAGTTTGCTAACATTTTTTTAAAGCAACTAGTCAGATGTTAACTATCTACTAGGGTTCTCATATTTAGCAATTAATTAATCAGAATGTTTATACTTTATCAGACTGTATAAAATTAGACTGACTTCCAAAAGAGAATGTAAAATTGTATGGTACTTAATGGACTTTATAAGTATAAAATATTACCACTAAATGATATATTTAAATTAGGGTTGCCAGATGTAGCAAATAAAAATATGAGACATTCAGCTGAACATAAATTTAAGATAAATAACAAATAATATTTAGTACATTTTATACAATAAACATTTATCTGAGATTTAAATTTAACTGGGTTGTCTGTATTTTCCCTGGCAACACTACCTTACGTAACTCTGCAGCTACATTTTCTTCAAACATAATAAAATTTCAAGTGGTATAAATGATTTTCTTTTATGCGTTAGTTTTGCCATATAAAACTCTATTTGAACTAGAATTAGTACATCCAGAAAAATCGATTATATCCATAGTTGTTATCAATTAAATGTGTGCATGTGCATGTGGGTGTGTTTGTAACCCCAAAACATGAGGAGGAGAATGACTTGACAATTGAATAAAGATGTGTATGTTGCCATGTTTATTTGTAAGACTGTTGCAATCTATGTCTACGAACATATATGATAACCAAGCTTCTGATTCTAGTTCAAATTTTCTGGTCAGTTTTTTTTAATAGTTGTTCAAATAGAGTTGTCTCCATTTTCCCCTCCCCATGCCCACCCACCCCACCCATCCCCACCTTCTATCCTCGAACCTACCCCATTTGACTTTGTCCCTGTGTCCTTTATATATGTTCCTTTTTGTCCCTTCCCCTATTTTCCCCCATTATTTCCCTCTCCCCTTCCCTCTGGTTACTGTCAGTTTGTTCTTTATTTCAATGTCTCTGGTTATATTTTGCTTGCTTGTATTGTTGATTGGGTTCCACCTATAGATGAGATCATATGGTATTTGTCTTTCATTGCCTGACTTATTTCACTTAGCATAATGCTGAGAAGGGCAGGAGCTCCTTCTTTCTTTCTCTTAAGTAGTATTCCACTGTGTAAAGGTACCATAGTTTTTTTGATCCACTCATTTACTGATGGGAACTTAGGTTGATTCCAAAACTTGGCTATTATGAATTGTGCTAAATAAACATGGGGGTGCATAGGTTCTTTTGAATTGGTGTTTCAGGATTCTTAGGGTATAATCTCAGCAGTAAAATTGCTGGGTCAAAAGGCAGTTCCATTTTTAGTTTTCTGAGGAAATTCCGCTCTGTTTTCCACAGTGACAGCACCAGTCTGCATTCCCACCCATGGTGCACTAGGGTTCCCTTTTCTCCACATCCTCTCCAACACCTGTTTGTTGATTTGTTTATGATGGCCATTCTGACTGGTGTGAAGTGCTATCTGATTGTGGTTTTAATTTGCATTTCTCTGATGACTAGTGGTCCTGAGCATCTTTTCATATGTCTCTGGGCCCTCTGTAAGTCCTCCTTGGAGAAGTGTCTGTTCAGGTCCTATGCCAATTTTTTTTCTTTTTATTTTTTATTTTTATTTTTTAAATTTTTATTTTAGTTTATTCAGTACAGTTTCTATCCTTTATTCCCATTCCAGCCCACCCACCCATTCCTCCCCTCCTCCCTCCCCTTTCCAACCCCCCTAGTTTTGTCCATGTGTCCTCTATATTTGTTCCTGTAAACCCTTCCCTTCTCCCCTGAAATTCCCTCCCCTCTCCCCTCTGGGCACTGACAACTCTATTTCAGTGTCTTTTGTAATATTTCACTTGCTTCTTTGTTTTGTTGTTTAGGTTCCTGTTAAAGGTGAGATCATATGGTATTTGTCTTTCACTGCCTGGCTTATTTCGCTTAGCATAATGCTTTCCAGCTCCATCCGTGCTGTTGCAAAGGGTATGAGCTCCTTCTTTCTTTCAGCTGCATAGAATTCCATTGTGTAAATGTACCATAGTTTTTTGATCCATTCATTTACTGATGGGCACCTATGCCAATTTTTTAATTGGTTTGCTTGTCTTCCTGGAGTGGCCACATGTGAGTTCTTCATATATTTTGGGGATCAAACCCTTTTCTGAGGTATGTATCATTGGCAAAGATATTTTCCCATACAGTTGGTTCCCTTTTCATTTTGCTGATGCTTTCTTTAGCCATGTAGACAATTTTTATTTTGGTGAAGTCCCATTTTTTTATTCCTTTATGTTCCTTGTTCTAGGGGATATATCGATGAAAATATTGGTGCATAGACTATCTGAGATTTTCCTGCCTATGTTCTTCTCTAGGACTTTTATGGTGTCATAACTTACGTATATTTAAGTTTTAATCCACCTTGAATTTATTTTTGTGTATATGAGAAACCTACACCCAACATCATACTCAAAGGGCAAAAACTAAAAGCTTTTCCACTAAGATCAGAAACAAGACAAGGATGTCCACTTTCACCATTTCTATTCAACATAGTATTAGAAGTCCTAGCCACGGCAATCAGACAAGAAAAAAAAGGCATCCTTTTTGGTCAGTTTTATAGATTGATTTAAACAAGTAACATAACCACTTCAAAGCTGTAGAAATCTCTAATTCTTAAGGACACAATGACAACTTTAGCATTTCTATGTTTCTATTCCTTTTCTTTGAAGTTTGCTAGCAGTTTTCTCATTCTCTTTCTTGACTTTAACTTGACATCTTAGGATGAGAATTATGATGCTATTCCAATAGAATTTAGAAGAAAATCAAGAGAGTTACCAGGAAGGTGAATTCAAGGAAATTATCATCCATGAAAGTGTTCTGCCCAGTGACATTTATGTAATGTACATTAAACCAACGTGGAAGGTACATTTAGGTTGACCATCCCTTTCTGCAAAGGTTACATATGGAATATTGTGGCCAAAGAAGCAAGATGTAGAATCACTAATTTTAAATTGCATAGCCAATTTATTTTTCTTTGCATACTGATCTAGCTAGCAATATACCTAAAAGCACAAACAAATATGTGAAATGCTATCACAATTAACATTTAAATATTCAAGAGATACATTTCTTAATCTACAGTTGAAAACTTGTTTTGTGTGAGAGAATTGTTTGATCTTTACACAAGACAATATGAATTGCTATGTTTTAAAGTCTGAATTTCAAAATCCATATAAGAGATGACAATACAGTGAAGCTTTCAAAATTTTACTCAAAGCCAATTATTTTTTCTTTTCAATATGTGATTTAATATAGAAATATACATAGAATAGAGCTGGAATTTAGTATTCCAAGGAAAAACAGTTTTTCATAACATTAAAAATGAATAATGATAAAGAAGATAGGTAAATGACAAGACACTAGTATACTGCTTTCTAATAAGGGTTGCTCACCACTGCCTGGATTTTATTCAACTGAAAAAAAGACTGTTAGTCTTTCAAGTAGTAGTAAGCAGGGAAATTGATATTTAAAGGGAAAGAAATCAACAGATGGCATGGAAGAAAATTTTTTAAATAATTTCAAACACTATCCCCAATTTTGCTGATAGTTTGAGAAGTATTTTCAGTTCATTTAATTAAAATGTCACATGTGGATTTCAAAACACACTAAAAAATATTAGTGTTCCTCTAGACTCTGAACAAATAGACAGATGGCTTAATAAATTGAAAAACTGGGACAGCTTTAAAATTATTATACATACACATGGCTTAAAATTTCAGAAATTTCCTCCTGTAAATGAAGAGGAAGCTTTTCTAATGCTGTTCCACTTTTGTTTGTGCTCTACATATACAAATAGATACTGAAAAAGAAACAAAGAACAAAAAATATTGCTTCCAAAATACTGCCTACTGTTGCTGGGCATGTTCCCTTTTTAATATCATTATCAGTTGTTTAGTAGTGGCATTAACATCCCTGTCTGATGGCAAGATAATGATGTCTGCTAGCTTTTTCTGCTCCTTCAAATCTACTGGGCTTGAGAAGGACATAGTCAGGGCATAGCTGCATGCTGAAATATAAGCATGCTCTCAAGTGAGCTTATGATTCTTAAGGACGTGAAGACCCTTGCAAAAGGTTAGGCATATACAGTCCCTGCATTGGAATGACAATTTTTTTGTCTACTAAGAACCTAAAACTTTCCTGGATTGGAAGTTTTTGTGCAAACAACAGCATTTATAACACGGGTAATATTCCTTCTTGAAAAAGAATTTATAGTCTCTGGCAAATCCTGAGCAGAGGTTTGTTAGAAAAGACTATCCACTGAAAACTGTGGAAATATTGGCTACTTATATTTTGTTCAAAATATATCATCTTTAATTGATATTATAATTGATATTATAGCAATACAGATATTCTTTGTAGAGTGAATAAACTCCAATTAATTCCATGTCTATACGATTACATGTGGAATATATGTGTGATATATACCAACTGATATATAGCCTATGTTTGGGGTTATACTGTATTTTCAAATTTTAAATGTAATAAATTGACAAAAATATATGTACTATATTTATATAAATCTGATGGTGACACAAATTTTATATCAAATAAACTTATAAAAATCATCTCCATCTCTTTCACCAATATGCCTAATGTCATAGACTAGACAAGTTAAACAAATCAAATATGAGTCTAGCCAGAGAATAACTTGGAAGTAGGAAGTTGTCAAAAAGGTTAAATGCCAAAGTGTGTTCCTAGGGTAATTGCATTTTACAGTATAAATTTAATAGGAATGATTGGATATTAAATTATTAACTTTCAAGTTTAGAGAAGAAACATCTTAAACCACTTCTTTTGTAATTTTTAGTTAAATGATCAACTATGACATTTAAATGTATACATTCAGTGAATCAATAGGTATTTAGAATCTATCTCAAACATATATGATACAGGGATAAAGGACCCTGGTCCTGAAATTAAGACCCTGGGTTCACAAGAGAAAAAGAAACAAAGAGATTCTCAGAGTCATTAAAAGTTGTGGCTTGTATGACTTTCTTTAAATTGTGTTGACAACTTCTGGATTTTTGGCTGTTTTTATTTCCTTGACTATTAAGTTGTGATTATTATATACTGCTGCAAAGAAATGTCAATAGAGAAAAAATGAGTTTTTATGGTATATTTCCATAAAATAACCATAAAGAAATGGACCAAGTAACTAGCAAGACCCACTATTTAACCACTGATTCACTCATTCAGTAAATATTTATTGACTAATAACTTTGTCTCATGTTCTATGGTAGGTGCTGGGAAATGGTGACTCAAAAGACACAAGGGTCCTTATTCTCATGGAATTTAAAACTAGGGGAGACTGAAACAAAAGTGCAAATGAAATGTGATTCTGTTGAAGGTTACAGAGAAAAGGTACAAAGAACTCTGAATCAGAGAGATAAGAGATGTACCTAATGAAGTGACACAGATATGGACTAGAAGGAAGGATACAAGGTCACAATGACTCAAAGAGCTAAGTGATATCCAGGTAGGGAGAACAACATGTACAATGGCCTTCTAGCCATAGGCATCATGCCAAGCATTAAAAAGATGACCGAAAACAATGGAATTGCTTGTGCTCATTGAGGGCAAGTACTCCCACAGTCCCTAGAAAATTTAGGGCACATATGAGATGACCACAGTTTCTTATAGATTAAGAAAATTAAAGTAAAAAATCCAAAGCTCTAGTCAATTATCCTTAGTGTATTTTTAAGATTTGCCTGTCAATTAGTGATGGGAGAATTAGTTGAATTATGTGCTAAGTAATAGACATTCTCCCTACCCTTTTTCTAATGCTGTTCACTTGTGGTAAATATTCTCACATGCTCACCATGGGTAGTTTATCATATTAGTGACTTCAAGGAAGCTTGTCTTTTGATATCAATGTCTTTATGTTGTGTGTTCTCCTTACAGTCAGGGTCAGGGGCTCTATGGATTGCTTTAACTAACAGAATGTGGTAGGAGAGACTATTTCAATTCTAGGCCTTAGCCTTAAGAAGGGGCAGTTTCTACATGTCTATTCTTTGGAATCCTGAACTTTTTTTAACTTAAAAAACCAAAGTGAGAGAGAGCAAGCATTTATTTGAGATCCAAAAGAGTATTTAGAAAGTACAAATTCATGCAGAAATCCCAATAGTGTTCTTATTAGGAGGCAAAACAGCAAGAGAAAAGGAAGGAGAACAATTACATCAACAGAAGAAAGTAGTATCTGTGGGCTGCAGATAAGCTAACATTGTGATGCTAATTCTAAGTACTGTTTGTTTTTAATTTTTAGCTCCATAACCATAATATCTGCTTCCTTGTTATCTTTGCAAACAGTTGCTTTAGGCACAGTCCAAAGGCTATTTTGCCCTGTTTAACATTCCAAAGGTTTGAGGTGTGCAATGTTCCTCTGGATGGTGGTTCCTCTCCGTTGGCAACACTGATTCCATTTTTAAGTGGCTCTGCCTACATTATTTTTTACATCTACAATGTAACATATCTGGCTCTTCTGGTAGAGAGACCACATGGTGAAGGAGAGGATATAAGATTACATGAAGGAGAACTGATAATTCAACTAGAGCTGAGACTCCAGATACAATCAAGTCCAATCAAGTCCAAAGCAAGGATGTAACTATAGGTACTTCATTTGGAAGGGGACTCCAGGATCCAGTCAGAAGAATAAAGAAATAGCAGGAAGAGAAGGAATAAAGGAAGAGAAAGAATCTATAAAGTGTACTTTACTGAGCTGACTACCATGGAGGGCCACCGAAGCACAATTCTTTGGAAAGTCTGGGAGGCAGGGTCGAACACATCTAAATTACCCCCTCTAAGTGCAGAAATGGCTTACATATTCACCAAATCTCCATCCATGAGTGGTGGAAGACGGCATCCAGAAACATAATTTCTCTGGTATTTCTGGCTTACCTTACCCAAGGGTTAAGTTTGCCCCAGGCCAGAACAACCCCTCAGGCAAAGAGTCTCACTATCCAAAGGAAACAACCTTTGGGATCTAGAAGTAAGTGCTAACTGAGTAGGTCAGATTTCTGAGCAGTTTGCCTCCACTTCGAAATGTTAACTTCTCAGGTATGTGGCAATGTTGCTTTAGCCCATTTGTCCATCTCTAACCTAATACATAGCACATACAACAGAGCACATACTGATATTACATTTTGCATTTGATTTTTGTGAAAGGCTTGTGCCATGTTTGATGGACTTTGTCAATATTAAGTACTGGAACAATGTGTGTGATGGAAATGAAATGTTCATTCTATCTGAAGCAAACCAGTCCAGATGCCTCATCCTGACAGAACTAAAAAATTATATTATGCCAATCATTTGCAAAGCCAGTGCTGGGATTTTTGTACAACTTTAAGATGCATTTTGAATTACTTGAGTAGAGAAAGAGTAGAAGAGAGTTTCTAAGAAACCTAGGATATTGGTAGTGCTGTTCCCTTTGCAAAAGCCTTCCTAGGAAGCCTCTGTGAATGAGATATGTCAGTACTTAAGCAATTTGAATGGGAATCGCAGAAATATAAAAGGAACATTCCCCAGTCTAATTGAGAGTTTTTACAAAGGAATTGTTGGTCAAAAGAATCTTAACTATTTGGGAGAAGAAAAAAAAATCACTCATTTTTTTAAAGTTGTGTATTAAAAATGAGAGGGCAGAAATATAGTTTTCAGAAGAAGCAGGTTGACAACCCAAGAATTAAACACCTGCAGAACAAGACTCAGTCTGGTAGAGAGACATTAAGTTCCATTGTTATTAAATTCCATATGTCTATGTTTCTCCTGTCAGCGTCTTAAAAAAAAATGAATGTATGCCTTAGAGTGAGAAAGCAAGGGGGTCCATTTGTATCTGTATATGATTCCTTCCTTCCCCCTGTAGGTAGGTGAAGAAATGCAGCAAATTAAATGTCAAGGTGATTTTCATGTTAAAAATAAGAGAATAACATGAAACTTCTTGCTCTAAACTGTATTGCCTGATGTGTACTCACAGCTATAACTGTTTGGTCTCAAACAGCCCAACTTTCAACTCTGAACTGAAAACTTCATGTTGGGAAGTGGCATTAAGTAGCAAATGCACTATATTTAAGGGACAGAGAAAGAGAGGAGAAGAAAAATAAAGATATCAGGGCCTATTTACCTTGAAAGGTCCACTTCCTACTTGCTTTTCAGGAGAAATAAAGTTTGGATTTATCGAAGACTATTTTTGGGGGGACAGAGGAAAAGCAAGTGAAGGGTCTGGATAATCCACAAACCAAGGAACTAAACTACAAATACTTTCAGAAGCCATCTTAGAACTTCATTCACTTTGTTTAGACGAATTTTAAGCTTTCAATAATTACTAGAGGATGGAATACCTGGGAATACACTGTGTTCACCTTTGTGTCAAGAACTACCCTGATAACTTATCCCTGCATCTCATAATGTAGTCAGGATGCTTTCTTGAATCTGTCTTACAAATCTCCCCTAAGACCTCTTTGGCTTTATCTAATTTTCCCTAGTGCAGACCTGAGAACGATCTACTGACCATTATTACTTTCTATGATTTTTATTGTGTTGGCTCTTTATGGGAGTTTGGGGCAATTCCCTTAGCAGAATGATTGTTATGGGAGTATCAGGTGCTGCCATCAATGCTATTGAAAGTGACCTGAGTATATTTGAGAGCTTCAGATGAAACTTCTCAGGTCAGCAGGTTTCTACCTGTAACAATGCCCTTTTCTCCTTGCCGTGTGGTCTTCCATGGAAAAGATAATCAGTGGAAAAAGTAAAGTGCAGTTGAAATGTCAGTTTCAGTGAAGTTTTGTGTTTGTTTGTTTTTTGCTCTGCTTGTATCAGAATCACATGAAGTTCTCTTTCAAAATGTGGCCCACTGAGAGCCACATCAGACTAAATCAAAGTCTCTGAAAATTAGGGCCTAGGAATCTTCATTTTAGATTAATTCATTATAACTAAGGAATTCTTATAATTTAAGAACTTCTGCTAAACTTTTTATTAAGGGCAAGACATATGAATTTGACCTTCCTTGGTGGAACTTGTGATAAGTTGTTCAATAGACACAATATGGCCAAACATTTCTCCAAAATATATTTTATATTATACTTATTTTTAAATGATTATTTTTATATTTTAAAATTGGCAAAAAATCTAATCTATAATCACAGGACTCAAAGGTAACTGGACATTCTAAATATTTTCCCAAAGGTTTGTCTACATCTTTTCACAGAAATAGGGTCAAAATTTTCCTATAGTTTTTTTACTCCCTTTCTTATTCAAAATACATAGTAAATATTTTCAATATGTTTAACTATTTTTCTACACTTACATCATTTTATAAAGTTTTATGTATTTTTATCAAAATTATGTGCAGGGATATTATCAATTCTAATGTTAGTTTGATTCATTTTTTTGTAAATATTAAAATGCTGAATTAACATCCGTATCACATCCATTTACTTTCAAACCATAAACATATCATGATATTTACAAGTCCACGTTATAGCAGATTTTAGGTTACTAGCAATGGAAGAGAAAGATATTTCCTACACAGTTTATGAATAAAATGAATACATATGTTACATAGTCCAAGTATATTACATAAATTGTATTTTAAAATTACCTTCCATAAAGTCTAATAGTCCTGTACAGTGCACATTAACAATTAATTTCCCAAGCTGAAAGGGTTTTGAAAGAGGCTTTCAAGGTGAGCCGTTTTCCAGAACATCCTCTTGTGCATGAAGATGTGTGGTAGCAAAGTTGAGTGAACAAGAAAGAATGTTTAATGAAAGCATGCTCACTGAGATCATGTTGAAGAAACAGGTATCTACACCTCAATTGTAGATGCTGAGATGTCTGGCAAGTGCTAACAAGTTTGAATGTTGGTACAAGGAAATGCCCAGAACATCCTCAGTGTGCTCTCGGTTTCCTGTGAAAAGAGGCACATCTGAGAAACCAGCCCCAACAACAGTCCACCAAAGGCGAAGTCATTGCCGTAGTCCTTCCTGATGAAAGGAAGAGGCTGCTGATTAACATTAGGTTGTTGTCTCACCAGAATGTTATTATTTGCTTTATCTAGTTATGATTTGAATAACTGTTACTAAATTGTGATTTCATAGCTAACTTCTTCATAGTCCTTATAAAATTATGATTTAAAGAATCCTGTCAAACAATTTTAAGGAGAGGTACCTAGAATTGTTAGAATCAACTGAAACTTTCTTTTAGCTAAAGATTATTCAACACTTACTTTGAACCAGACTCTATATATTAATCCATGTATTTCTCAAAATAACTTTAAAAAATAAACATAATTATTTCCATTTTGTGGATGAAAAACGAAGCTTCAGAGTACTCCAAGAACCCAAGATTTGCAGACCATAAGTAGTCAGATCACTACTGAAGTGCAAGTCTAAAGCACTATGTTCCTATTTATTATTTTTAACCTGGTTCTCAGAGTAAACAATAGCATTTATAGAATGGATTCTAAAAAGGGATATATTCTTACAAAAACATTTATAATCAGTAAGGAACAATGGAACTATAACTTTTAATTGAAGTATATCATTAAATGATTTTTATTCATGAATAATGAAGAGGATATATTGACTTTTCATGTAACAGTACAATGATTTCAATACTTGCTGAGCATCTCCCCTTGTCAATAAAAATGTTTTGACTTTGCCAAATATATGTATTAAGTACTATGTATAAATAATATATATATTGGAATGAATTATGCTCATTATAAATTATATCAAAAATGCATATTTAGTCCTGGCTGGTATGGCTCAGTGGATTGAACACCAGACTGCAAAGCCAAGGGTTGCTGGTTCGATTCCCAGTAGGGGCCTGTGCCTGGGTTACGGGCCAGGTTCCCAGTCAGGGGCATGTGAGGCAACCACACATTCTCCCTCCTTTGCCCTCTCTCTAAAAATTAAAAACAACACAACAACAAAAACAAAACAGTGCTTCTCAAGCTATCTGTAGTGAACAACTAATTTTAAAAAATGTATATTTAAAGGTTCAAATATATGACTCTAATAAAAGGTTTTTTTTCTTCTTTCCTCCCCCAAATCTTTTTGCTTGCCCTGTTTTATACATTGCTTAGCATTCACAATAAGACTTTCAGCAAGAAAGACATACAAATCATGGGTGAATATAAAGAAATAATAGTTCACTCCTGAAATTTGCTGCATCATCATCTGGAGTCTAACCTCTGGGGAAGGGACATGGTTCTACGTGTGCATATAATGTTAACTTTTAACAAATAGTCAGATATTTCTCCAGTGAAATGTGTTATCCTATACAGAAACAACAAAGAATTACAATTTGGGACATATGTTCTAACTGTGAAGCAGGAACAAGTTCAGAGAAACAACGAGAGGAACTTTCTTTAAGGACTTGCAAGGGGCTCTTGTAAATGAAGAAACTACTCTGATTGCTTGAGTTATGGTAATCTCCCACTGGCTGAACTGTTACTGTTGAAGGAGAAATCTTTTGTTCTTCCCATGGAGGTAGTAATGCAGAAGCACTTCCTGTCAGAGACACAAGGTCTGTCTCTTTCTATTGGGTCAGGAGGTGCCACTGAGTGACACACTCATGTCTGAAAGTCCACTCTTCTATGATCTTCACCCTACTTTAAATGGGGTTTCTTTTTATTAATTTTCACAGTCTTATAAAATGTCCCTTAACGAGACTTAAATTAACTAATTTTCTGTATTTCTAGAGCTAGAGAATGCTCCCTGTTGGTTGGATACTTACAGTTTAAATTTTACACATAACAAAAGTCAATTATGTATGTTTACCCCAAAATACAGCTTAATATTTGTGCATTTTGCTGTGATACAGTCTTTAGATTTTACTTCTGGATAAGTGAAACCAAATTAGCAAGCACCAGAAAAAGTACTTCAAAAAGAGTCTAAAGATTTGCTGAGCATTATTAGGTTGCTCACAAAGCAATCACTAATAAACACTTTAGAAAGGTTGAGTTTCTGACAATCACTGGATATTCAGAGCATAGTAACTATTTCACCTGCTCACACTTGCTGCAAGTAGAGATGGAAGAACGTTTCTGACCCTGTTGAATAAAGAAGCAACAGACAATTTTACACATTAAGTGCTAATGTGAAGTGAAAAGTCTAATAATTGCAAAAGTCATTTATTGAAATGATTTTCAATATCATGAAATGCCAGATAACAGAAACATTCAACATGATTTTTAGGGAAAATAAGTTTTTTGTATGTTATTACTTTTGTGTTTTCTGTCCTTTTTTAGCTACTGATGATAAGACTAGATAATCAAGATTAATTAGGTTTTAGAATAAAGAATGTCTGAGAAAGTAGATACTCAAAGTTTACATGACTGAGTCAAAGAGTTAACAACCTCAGGAAAGTGTAATATTTCACACAATTCACACTTTTAGTTTGTTTCATATGATCTTGAATGATATTTCAGCTTTACTTTTTATAATTAAATTTCAGTAATAAAATTAACAACATATTTTACTTAGAATTTTTTTAATTCTTAACATTTTATCTGAAATTTTCAGAATAACAGATTTAAAATTCGGCAGGAAAGATTTATGAAAATTAGAACAAATAGCTTTTTGATGAGGCTATTTAAACTTTAAAGGTTACTAAAATTTGATGGTTGTATTTCTTGCATTCAATGTTGAGTTATTTTTTTAAGATTTTATTTATTTAGTTTTAGAGAGAGGAGAAGGGAAGGAGAGAGGGAGAGAGACATCAGTGTGTGGTTGCCTCTCACACTCCCCACAGTAGTGACCTGGCCTGCAACCCAGGCATGTGCCCTGACTGGGAATCAAACTGGTGACCCTTGGGTTCACATGTCCACACTCAATCCACTGAGCTACACCAGCCAGGGCAGTTGAGTTATTTTTTTAATGAAGGTTTATAAACATTATGAAATGCTCATCAATTAAGTACTTCTAAAATATTTGCATTCAATGTTGAGTTTTTTTTTAAGATTTTATTTATTTACTTTAGAGAGAGGTGAAAGGGAGAAAGAGAGAGAGAGAAATATCAATGAGATATTGATATTATCTCAATATATCAAGAGAAATAGCAAGAGATACATCAGTTTTTTTGCCTTTCACAAGCCCCCAACCAGGCACCTGGCCTGAAACCCAGGCATATGCCCTGACTTGGAATTGAACTGGTGACCTTTCAGTTTGCAGGTCAGCACTCAATCCACTAAGCTACACCAGTCAGGGATAATGTTGCGTTATTTTTTTTTTAATGAAGGTTTGTATACATCATGAAACACTCAACAATTAAATCATTCTAAAACACTGGCATGTGAAATTTATTTTTCTCATTGTGTTTTTTTCTTTTCCCTTTTAAAAAAAAATATTTTATTGTTTATGCTATTACAGTTGTCCTAGTTTCCCCCCTCCCCCACCCTCCACTCCCTCAGGGAATCCCGTCACCTTGTCTATGTCCTTGGGTCATGCATATATATTTTTGGCTAATTCCTTCACCTTCTTTCAACCAGTCCACCCCTCCCCGCTTCCCTCTTACAGTTGTCAGTGTGTTCCATGTTTATGCCTCTAGTTCTATTTTGCTTGTTAGTTGATTTTGTTCATTAGATTCCACATCTAAGTGAGATCATATGGTATTTGTATATCACTGATGGCTTATTTCACTTAGCATAATAGTCTCCAGGTCCATCCATGCTGTTGCAAAAGTTAATAGTTCCTACTTTTTTACTGTTGTGTAGTTTTCCATTATATAAGTATACCACATTTTTTAGCCACTCATCTACTGATGGGCACTTAGGCTGTTTCTAGATCTTGGCTATTGTAAATGGTGTTGCTATGAACATAGGGATACATACATTCTTTGAATTGGTCTTTTGGGATTTTTAGGATATATTCCTAGAAGTAGAATATCTGGGTCAAAAGGCAGTTCCATTTTTTAATTTTTGAGGAATCCCCATACTGTTTTCCACAGTGGCTGTACCAGTCTGCACTCCCACCAACAGTGCACTAGGGTTCCCTTTTCTCCACATTCTTGCCAGCACTTGTGGTTTGTTGATATATTAATTAATTATAGTCAAGTTGACAGGTGTGGGATGATACCTCATTGTGGTTTTAATTTGCCTTTCTCAGTTGGCCAGTGATGTTGAGCATGATGAACTTGTCTATGAGCCATCTGTCTGTCCTCCTTGAAGAACTGTCTATTTAGGTCCTTTCCCCATTTTTTAACTGTTTTTTCTTTTTTTGTCTTCCCAGTGTTGAGTCATATGGATTCTTTATATATTTTGGGCATTAAACCTTTGTTTGATGTGACATTAGCAAATATGTTCTCCCATAGAGCAGGTTCCACTTTCATTTTGGTTATGGTTTCTTTAGCTGTGCAGAAGCTTTTTAATTTGATGTAGTCTCATTTGCTTTTTTTCCCCTTTGTTTCCCTTGCCCTAGGAGATATATTGGCAAGAGTGTTGCTACATGAGATATATGAAATTTTACTGCCTATATTTTCCCCTAGGATTTTTTATGGTATTGCAACCTATATTTAAGTCTTATCAATTTTGAGTTTATTCTCATGGTGGTCTAGTTTTATTTTTTTGCATGTACCAGTCTAGTTTTCCCAACACCATTTATAGAAGAGACTGTCTTTATTCCATTGTATGATCTTGCCTCCTTTGTCAAGTGTCAATTGACCATAAAGTTGTGGGTTTATTTTTGGGCTCTCTGTTCTATTGCATTGTTCATTTTTCTTTTATAATTTTAAATTTTAGTTTTCAATTACAGTTTACATTCAATATTATATTAGTTTCAGGAGTATAACATAGTGGTTAGACAATCACATACTTTACAAAGCATTCCTCCTGATAATTCCAGTACCTGTCTGGTATCCTATATAGTTATTACTATTATTGACTATATTCCCTATGCTGTATTTTATATCCCTGTGACTGTTCTGTAACTATCAATTTGTACTTTTTAATCCCTTCATTTTTTTCACACATTCCTCTGACCTCTCATCTGACAACCGTCAGTCTGTTCTCAGTATCTATGACTCTGTTTCTGTTTTGTTTGTTTATTTATTATGTTCTTTAGATTCCACATATAAATGAAATCATATGGTATCTGTCTTTCTGTGACTAATTTCATGTAGTATAATACCCACAAGATCTATCCATGCTATCACAAATAGTAAGATTTTATTCTTTTGATGGCCAAGTAATATTGCATTGTACAGGTTGAGGCAAACATAGGTTTACAGTTGTGAGTACATGAAATAATTTATTTTTGAATTAGTATTTATTAATTGTATTATTTTTCATATGAACTACTGTAAACCCACTTTTGTCCCAGCCTGTATATAGTATGTACCACAACCTTTTTATCCACTTGTCTATTCATGGGCAAAAGGTTGCTTTCATTTCTTATATTGCCAGTGTTTTTTAAAAAGTATTTTGATAAAGATATTTTCAAAAAATATCATAAAATTTTTATTAGAGAAAAATTTTCTAAATTTTTTCAATGCCTGATATATCATTTATAATGGACTTTGATTATACTGTCATAATAATCTGTCATAATATACCGTCACACAACAAAATTTGTGTGACTTAAGAACACTAAAGTTAACTTGCCTCCTATGCAAAGTCCACACTGGCACCAGACTCGTTCCCCTGGAGAGTATTCTTCACCTTGTCACTTAGGGTTCCAGACTGCTTCAGTAGATTGTGTAACATTGGGCACAATGGGGGTCTAATGCAAAACTTTTCAGCGACTCACCTGAAATTGACATGTGTCACCTCCCCACACAGCCCTCGGCCTGTCATGTGTGTTAGTCATGGCCTCTTCCAGCTGCAAAGAGGAATGAGAAAGGGTGTCTCCTTGTTCCCTAAGGGAAGGAAAACAGAATATTGGTGAATACCAGTATCTCTACTCACATGCACACAAGTGTGGCAGTATTTGTCCTTGCTTCTGCAGTTGGTTAAATGGGAATATGTCACTTTATTTGGTATTCTTTAAAAAATACATCAAGTCTCTGCCATGAAATCCTGCTAGTCAGAAAATTGCATATGCATTTACCTTAAGTTATATAGACCTCAGCAGTTTATTTGCTAGAAAATATGGGAAAGAAGAAAACTATGACCCAAAGAAGACACTGATTGCCTCTTTCCTAGAATTATCTTATTTAGCTGTTAAGTTACTAGTTTCTAGGAATTTCCCTCATTTGCCATCTGTGCAATTTATAATATAATGATGGAATATTTTATCAAATTCTGACCTCAGGTGTTATCCTTTCAATGATTTGAAGTTTTCTGGGCATAACCACTAGCTGTTTCTCTGCCAGCAGTGGCTCCAGGTATACAGATGCAGGGATGGCAATCACCCACTTTGTAGCAGGGGTGTCCATCTTGCAGCCCAGGATGGCTATTAATGTGGCCCAACACAAAATCATAGACTTACTTAAAACATCATGAAATATTTTTGTGGTTATGTGTCTCAATATATTTAATGTGTGGCCCAAGACAACTCTTCTTCCAGTGTGGCCCAGAGACACCGAAAGTTTGGGTGCCCCTGAATGTGAAGAGTTTATAATTTTTGAAGTACTTTGAGGACAGGGAAAGTCACTTTATAAATCAATAAGTTGTTATGACATCGTAAGTGATCTGAATCATTAGATTCAGTCTGCATTGCTTATAAGTCAAAATAATAATAGCAGAGAGGGAAAATCATTTATGACTAAGGAAACTCTTCCCTGTAGGTGTTAAGGTATGAGAAAGAGTAGAGAGAAAATCAGAGGGGGTTGGTTAATGAAGTGGAAATAACTCATCTCAGCTGCAAGAAAGTCATAATATGGTCATCAAGAGAGAGGAAGCCCTATTAAAAAGTTTTCTTTGAGAACTTATCTCTTCAAATTATTCCTCCTTTTTTAAATTATAGACTTATGTTGATGCAGTTAAAGACAAAAGTTATTTAGCATGCAAAAGTTTTATTTTCTGAATACATTCTGATGCAGCTGAGAGTATAAATCAAAACTTGACAAAAGTTGACTTTACTTAAATATTCCTCTTCACTTCTCAGTCACTGTTGGGAGAATATTTTATTGTTATATTATTAAACCTAATACATCTTTATATTTTTACTTGTTTTTTCTCTTACAGATTTTTTAAAACATCAAAAATTTACATAAACATTTTTAGTTGGTAAAGCAACCTGCTAAATAAGTTGCAGGTATGCAATTAGGCCCCTTTGAATTCTCTGAAACAGAAGGGTAGTATAATTGGCCACTAACAAAGTAAACATATTTTGTTACACCCGTTTTAATAGTCAGTATTTAATAAAGCACCTGATAAGTAGATCCTCAATTAAGGCATAATGATTAAACAGAATGAATATATTAATGTGTCAGTATATAAATTGGATATATTAAATGCAGATAAGGAACGATGCTCAGAGAAATAAGATTTTTATGTGGAGTTTCAGAGCCCATTTGTGTGTGTATCTATTGCCACCAGGGCCAGGGCCCATTATCCTGCATTTTATACGTGGATGTGTTTCTTCAAAAGCCCTAAAAAGCAATGCAGAGGACAATTATTTCAGCAAACTTGATTATACTTTTTCAATTCTTAATTGTTACTCTCATCCATCCATTCATTCCAGAAACTTTTATGAGTACTTATCAGGAATCCAGTTTTGGGGATTCAGATCTATCTAACTCATTGGCATTGCTTTCAAGAATTTACATAACAGGTTAAAAAACAACAAAGAACAGATATAATATGGTAAATGTAAAATTAAAAATATATGAATAATTTGTTAGCTTACAAAAGCTATTTGGCTAAAACTTACTTTAAGCAAAAACAGGAGTTAGTTGTTTGTCACATTGTAAAAGAGTGGAAGTCATCTCTCTCCAGAACATCATCACTGTTGCAGGTGGAGGGGTATGTGACCACAGTAGGTGGGATGCTGAGGCTGATGGGCCCCACCCGAATGTAAGTTCCACAGCGCTGACAGGTGGTTGGAGGTCAAGACAGCACTGTGGTTAAAGCTCAGGGTTAAAATCAGGTTTGAATATTAGTTTCAGTCTTCGCTAATTGTTTAATTAGAGCACCTGCTTAACTTCTTTAAGCTTCAACTTCCATACTGTAAAATACGATCATTCTTACTATCGTGTTACTCAATCTGAGGATTTCATTAAATTAAATTGAAAAGCATTTAGCAATTTCACTGCTGGGACTATATCCTAAGAATCCTGAAACACCAATCCAAAAGAACCTATGCACCCCAGTGTTCATAGCAGCACAATTTACAATAGCTAAGTGCTGGAAACAACCCAGGTGCCCATCAG
>CM052539.1:134718700-134793185 GCA_028533065.1 Trachops cirrhosus | reverse complement strand
GGGCTGGAAAGGGAATAAAGGATAGAAACTGTACTGAATAAACTAAAATAAAAAAAAATGGATATCACCTATTTTTCTGATCAAAAGTTTTCATATCTCTGTCTTTTTAAAAATGCCTTTCAGAGTTAAGGGTTGATGTCTGAATTGAAGTAGGGCTCTCTAGAACTCAAGTTCCACATAGAATTCCACTTCAGGGCTAGTTTACCATACACAATGCCATATACTTTCACCAGGCTAAGACAGGAAAAGTGGAAATAATGTAAGAATGCTCTCATAAGATTTGATCTGAGCCTTAGCTCTATCACTCTCCGGCCACATAATTTTGGGTAAGTGATCGTCTCATTTAATCTCCTGTCTATAATTATAAAGCTATAAAATAAGCCCTGTGTATGTTGTCGCCAGGCAATGAAGGGGAACATCAGGTGACATAATACACGGGAAACTGTTTTGTGAATTTCAAAATGTTATATAATAGTTGTAGTTTATACTGTAAAGCACTTCTCAGCCACAAATAAACAGATAATGTTAGAAATATTTCTAGTAATTTATTTCCAATAGAGAAATAAATATCCAGAGTCTAGATTTTTTGTGATTCTGTAAGATAAGTTAATGGGGGATGGTGTTATGTCCTTTCCAGGCTAATTAGCTTATGTGGAGAGATTTTTCCCTTTAATATATAAAGTTGAGGTAACCTGGGTTATGGCAATTTTGATTTGCATCGGTGACTTAGATGGAACCTATCTTGAATGTAAGGGGAGTTAGGCCTTTGAGTATTTTTGCACAGATTTTCTAACAAATTTTCTTAAGTTTACTCAGAAAAATCTCTGGTTATGTGATAATGAAAACTCATATATCTTTGAAATGTCTTATGATGACATTTGGTAAGGATCACTGAGAATCTTCTCAAATATTAGAAAAATCAAAATAAATATGTGAGGGCAAATTCTAAAGGACGTTTTATTTTCCTGTTATTTATAGGTGTTCTGAATCTCAAAATTATATTTACTATTTATTATTCTTAGAAACAAAATGTATGTTATTACTTTTTCAGGCTACTGCATTTTACTTTGACAGAAATATATTTATCTAATAAATAGCAATTATGGGATCTATTTGGTGTATGATCCATGCCTTCAAATTTTTCATGTTCAAATTATAATAATTATATAATACTAATGAAGTACATTCATTTGATTTCAAAATAAGGGGAAACATAAAACATTATTAAGTTTAATGCATTAAGATTTTTCTGTATTTTACTCATTAACTAAAAGTAATATGTGTAAAGCAATTGACACAGGATTGTGCTATTATACAAAATTGCAGACACAAAGAACAATATCAAATTTATCCCCCAAAATTCTGATGAATTGTAAGCAGGGAAGCAAAATGGTGGTGTTGACAATTTTAAGAGATTATCATGTACATATTTAAAACATAGGAGAAGGAGAGACTATAAGTAGAAGGAAATTAGGAGGATGACCAGTGAGTCTGGAAAGGCATAGAAAACATTACATGTGGAGGAGGTTTACATGAGGTTAAATTCATAGAATAGTTGGGTAACAGTATGAGGAACAAGAGGAGTCACAATGCTTTCAGGATGCAGGGTTCCCAGAAAATAATTGGATATATAAGTCTGTGGCTTTCAAGAAAATATTCTGGTGAAGTAATAGATTTATAAGGCATAAGAATATGTTGGAAATGGAATCTTAGAACTAGATGAATCTATAAAATAAAAGTGTATAGGATGGGAAGAGGTAAGTACCAAGGAGAAAATTCTAACCAGAGGAAAGGATTCCACAAAAAGATGGAGAATCTCAGCCAGAGGAGATATGACAACCATAGAGGAGAGATAGAATAAATTTCAAATGTTGCTATTGGGTCAAAGAAAAATGACTAAGATATTTTTATTGAATAAAAATATGGAGAGATTTTTGGTAACCTTGACAAGTATTATTTCTGGTATGTTGTGGGTAGGAATAAATGGCGTATTGAGAAGTGAGTGATAGGTGATAAAATTACAAAAAGAGTAAAGAGGAGAGAAGATAGGGGAGTGAGAGAGGGAGAGATTTGGAAAGAAACAAGAAGAGATGTGGGGTTGGGGCAATTTCGGTTTGATTCATTGTTGATATTTGGATATGATTTGATTTTTTAAAGATCCCTAGAGTGAGAGAGAAAGAGACAGAGTTAGAATTAGGGCTGCAGTGATTGATAGAGTGAATTGCTAGGGAGGCAGAAAGAGATGAGTTAAAAACACAGACCTTAGACTCAGGAGAATGACTATCACTTCCATAAAAATAGAAAGGAAGAAATGCAATGTACAAACGATGTATCACAGAAATACACATTTGGAATCTGTGTAATCTTATTAACCATTGTCACCCCAATACATTTAATAATAAAAAACAATTAGATGAGATTACTTGACATGAACACAGATCCTTTTTAAAAACCCTTGCAAATCCCTATTTAAATATAATTGTGTTTATTTAATTGTGGGCAGGGAAATTTATCTGCAGGTGAAAGCAGACATCAGACTTGGTCAAGCCTGAAAAATCTTCAAGTAAACTTGTATCTAAATGACCTGCATTACTTCATAATCAAGGCATCCACAGTGTCACAGAAAATAATATAACAGAAAAATATACCATTGCCAATGTAGGGTTATTGAAATAGGCTTTTGGCATATAATATGAGAACAACTTGAAATTACACAAATGTGCTCCTCTTAATACTAGCAATAACTAAGGTTATGCATGAATGTATTCTGTAGATTGGAAAGGCAGACATTGAAAAGTATTGGAGAGCTTTTGTCTCAGTAATGAAAAGCATTAATGATGTATCTTTAGACATATTCCTTAACCTTTCTGGCCTGTTTCCTCATGAAAATAAAAAGCAGAGTTTGGGGATGGAATTATTCTGTAATCATATTTGGTCACAGACTATTCTAAAAATTCTGAGTTTAGTCTATCTGATTTAAATTTAACTTGGTATTTTTGTATCAGCCCTAGCAACTAAATGAGCATTTGGTTGTTTAAAAGGAATATGTCTCCAAGAACTATTAGGAAGGTAAGTACAATTTGAGGAAACTGTCTCTGGATGTAATGCTCTGTATAACTCATCCCAAATTCCTTGACTTGCATAGTGAACAAAAAATTAGATAGAGTTGTTCCACTTTCCAAAAAAATTTTGCATCAGTGAAACTGCTCACCATAAAACCATGAGAAACCACCAAAACATGAGAGGTGTTACATTGTGCAGACTCAATGTAATGCCTCTCATGTGTCAGTGGTTTACACCTACTAGCTGATTTACACCTGACATTACATTTTACCTCTCAAATTCTGTGAAATAAATGTAGATTCTTAAAAACATTTCTGAACTTGGCAAGAATCATACTTTACATGTAATTATGTAAAAACCATGATTTATAGAGTATTTCCATTTAACAATCTACTCCACTCAATTTGTCTTAATTTTACACTAAAACAGGTAATAAGATATTGGAGAATATTAAAAATAAATGTATTTCCTTCAATCATGAATAACTATGTCATTGAATTTAAAATACCCAGCACCTTTTTATTTTAAGGTATTATTAAGGAACATATACATAGAAAAAAAGTGCCCAAACCATATCTGTAACAATTAGACTTTCTCTGAAATCCTGCATCCAAATCTAGAACTAAAACATGACCAGGACCACAAAAGACCCTCCCCTTGTATCCCCTTTCATTTACTCACATCCCCAGGGTAACAAGTATTCTTGCTTTGTAAGTAGAATAGATTGGCTTTGCCAGTTTTTATACTTTATTTAAATGTAATCATATGGGATATACTATTTTGTGTTTAGCTCATGTGCTCAGCATTATTCTTATAAAATTCATATATAGTCATGTGCAGTTATAGCTCATATTTTTTTCATTACTCTGTAGTTTCTCCTTTTAAAAACAAAAATATATTTATGTGTTCTATATTTTATAGGCATTTGGGCAGAAAAAAGAAAGGAAGTGTGGTGGAAAGAAAGGAAAGTAAGGGGGGAGGCAGAAAAGAAGGAGAGAGGCGAAGGAAAAGAAGAATTTGATTAGATACGATTCTATGCTGGCTACAAAAATTTGTGGGAATTTTTTTCTGTGTGCGATAACAGCAGAGAAGTACACTTCCTGATAAAAGAAGTCTTAGGTAAAGAGTCTATAATTTCATAAAGTAGAAAGCAAAATTGTAGGAAAATTATTCTCAGGAAGGAAACTGGAATAAAGAAGTAAGTGATTATTAGATGAATGAAAATGAAGAATGAAGAGGAGAAGAAAAAAGAGACTACAAATGTATTTTCCTACTTTCTGATTCTGTGATTATTAATAGTATTTCAAGCTTTTGTTTATTCATTCATCAAATGCTTACTGAGTGCTGACTATATACAACCCACCTTTAAGGACAGAAAATATAGCAAAGCAAAAATCTTCCTCTGGGAAGTCTCCTCGTAAGTAGGAAGTGCTAGAAGTAAAAGAACAATGAGATGAGGGCAAGAGCTAGATAGAGATTATAGTATGTTAAGTCCAGGAAGGATGTCCCTGTTGACTACTTTTGTTCTGATGATTGGCAATAACTGAGATCCAAATGCCAAAGAAGAATTGGCAAAGCAAAAGTAAGGGAACCATAGGCAATGACCTTAAGGCAAGAAAGAGTTAGACATGTAATGGGAGGAGAAAGGCCAGTGAAGAAGAAAAGAGCAGAGCCAGATGAGGTCAGCAATGTAGACAAGAACCCCATGCCACCAGGTTTTGTAAGCCAGAGAAAGGAGGGCAGCTTTTATTCCGAGTGATGGAATGCCATCGAAGGTGATAAGCAGGTGAGTGAAGTGTACTGACTTTCTCTTTAATTTTTAATTTTTCCAATGTTTTCTAATTACAGTGTACATTTAACACTATTTTGTATTAGTTTTAGGTATATGGCGTAGTGGTTAGACAATCATATACTTTACAAAATATTCCCCCTGATATTTATTTCCAATACCCACCTGGTACCATACATAATCATTACAATATTATTGGCTACATTCCTTATACTGTATTTTACATCCTCATGATTACTTTGTAACTACCAATTTGTACTTCTCAATCCCTTCACCTTTTTCACACAATATAAAGCAAACAAACAAAACAGAAACAGACCCATAGATAAAGAGAACAGACTGATGACTGCCAGAAAGGAGGGGTTTGGGGAACAGGGTGAAAAAGGTGACTGACATTTTTTAAAGATTACTGAAGTTGCCATGAGAAGACTAGAATTTCAGAGGTCAAGGGAGAAAGAAGAGACAATTGGGTTGAATAAGATGATAATGCTATAAGTTAGGGTGATAGGGATGGGGAAAAGTGGACATATTTGGGATATGTTTAACAACAGATTCAATGGGTCTTGCTGATGGATTGACAGTGAGAAATCAGGGATAATATTTTGATTTTTGGCTTGATGACATCGCCATTTACTGAGACAGAAAGCTACAGGGTAGGAAGGGAATGTCACATTCTTTTCAATATTCTATAGTTTGAAACATTCATTAGACACTCATGGGGATATATTAAGTAGAAGTTGGACTCATGAGACTGAAATTCCAGGGAACAATTCATCTCTATTGCTGTCTTCCTACTGTGCTTTTCATTTTTCAGTAGCATTTACCACAACTTGACACACAGTGTATTTACAGTTTATTTATTAACTGCTTTGCACACACACACACACACACACACACACGCAGTAGAATGGGAGCTTCATAAAGACAAAGAATTAGTTTTAACTGCTATGTTCTCAACTACTAGCACCATAGTTGACACTGATAGATTCTTATGATTTATTTTTAAAAAAGACTGATATGTCCTACCTTCCACTTGGGTTCTTCATATATTTTGGAGTCATTTTATAATGCCAAAGTGAAGAAATGGGTTAGGTGTCCATGGAATTCATGATGAAGATGTTCTGTCATTTTTTCCCCCTGGTTCTTACAGGACTTAAACTCTCTAGGCTACTTCCATGCAATAGCAAGAAACAGAACAACTTTTTTTGCTAGTTCAAAAGCATGTGAAAAGATGTTAATGTCTTCAAAGCTGCCAAAAAACATAAGGCAATATACATCATGCACACAATAGAACTCTGGGGTCCTACCTCCTGCCTAGCAATAACCTAGGAAACACAACATGGGCCTTCTTCTTCCTTTGCTTTCTTTTGCTCTCTCATTTCTAGGCCTGTAAAGAATGGGCCAAGGGACAAGATGCAACTGAGGTATGTGTAGTTCCCTTTCTCTAAAATCTCCCTGTTTTCATGGTGTCTTTCCTAAGTAATTGTTATGTCTTAAATCCTCTAAATATTTCAAGAGAATGAAGCTTCTGGAACACCCCAGCGAGGCACTCACATATTTCTTTGCTTTCTATTTCATCACACCCTTTTGTTCAGCAGTGGATCCCAGTGACATGACCTAGGTCCCTGAAAGGCCCAAAGAGAAATGTGAAAATCACAAGAGAAAGAAAAAGAACATTGGTTAAATATCTTTTTTATTTTAGTTTATTCAGTACAGTTTCTAACCTTTATTCCCATTCCAGCCCACCCACCCATCCCATATCTTTAAAAATATTATTCAGATATGTATGGATAGATTTTTTCAACAAGAGATGAATTTACTATATTTTAGTAAGACTTTCAAGAGGGCACTTTAAGTTTTAAAATAAGCACAGTGGCATAGGAAGTAATTCACATGAAACTCCAGCAGTTGTCACTTCTCGGATTCATATCATCGGGCAGAAGTTCCGGCACAGGGTGCTTAGATCCTCTGCTTAGCATCTCAGAGGCTGCAGTCCAGGTGCCAGCTGGGCCTATGGTCTCATTGTAGTTGCAACTGGTGAAGCTGCCTGCAGTTGTTGGCAGAATTCATCGTTTTGCACTTGCAGGGCTGAAGTCCCCATTTTTATGTGACTCTCTGCTTCTAGAAGCTGCTGGCAATTCCTCAGGGCCTTCTCTATAGACCCTCTCACAACATGGCAGCAAGGGAGAGTCTTTCTAAATTGGTATTACTAAGACAGAGTCTTATAGTATGGCAATCACAGAAATGACATGACATCACTGTAATAACATTCTATTAGAACCAGGTCACAGGTCACACTTACATTCTATGGGAGAGGGTTGCACAAAAGCATAAAACATCAGGGATCACTGAGGTCAATTTAGGGTCTGTCTACCACAATAATGAAAAGGCCTGCATTACTTTCTGGTTGCTGCAAAAAATGACCCCAAATTAGCAGTTTAAAGTGCACGTTTATTATCTTACATGCTGTGGGTCAGTAATTTGACATGGCAGTATTGGGTTCTCTGCTCAGAAGTTTACACGACACAAAGTTGACCTTGAGGTATGTTAGCTCATCTGAGGTTCATGTTACTCTTTCAAATTCTTTCAGGGCAATGACAATATTTAATTTCTTGTTTTTAAAGGACTATGGTCCCTGTCTCTGTCTTCCTTCCTTCCTTCCTTCCTTCCTTCCTTCCTTCCTTCCTTCCTTCCTTCCTTCCTTTTTTCCTTAGATATAATTGACATATTACATATTAGTCTCAGTTGTAGAGAGTAGATCTTAAAAGGTTTTATTACAAGAAAGAAAGTGTAACTATATACAGTGATGGATCCTAACTAGCCTTTGAGGTCCCTAACTTCTTAGTTGCCTTACTCAACTAGCAGAAGAGTCACTTGGCCCTCTCCACAGGTCATTTTCTACTGCCAAGCCAGGAGGAATGTGTCTTGGCACCTTTGAATTACTGATCTCCTCTGTCACTACCTTCTAGACTAAGATTTCGAGGGATTATATGGTCACCTCTGATTTAACCAAATTATTTCCCTTTAATTACATCTCCAAAATCCTTTTTACAAAGTAATATAACACAACTCCTGGAGCAATTATCTTATATCTACAGGATTTTGTCCACCTTCAAAAGGAGAGAGTTATATAAGGCATATACACTGAGGGGTGGGTGTATTAGGGGTTATCTTAGAATTCATTCTACCACAGAGTCAATAAGCAATAGTGCTTGATTAAAAGAGGATGAAAAATAAAAGTGCAAGGCATTTTCTTTAAAACATCTTAGAACTGATTTTATTTAAATAAACCACTTTTAAAATTAGAAGATTGAGTTCACTATAGAAATTGTAGCCATTTTTCTGTTATCTAAAAGGATGACTTTGGCTATCTATTTTTGTGCAGTCCTCTGTTGTCTTCTTTTGTTGATGAGAGTGTCAAATCTGATGATTCAAACACTAGTACTAGCTTTATATTTTACTAAGAGAATAATTTGTCTCCTGAAGGTTAGTAACTCCAAATAAGGAATGGTAACTAATGGTTTTTAAGGAATAAGAGCCTAGATTCTGTCCATTACTGAAATAATAAATTACCTACCCTTACCTTAAAGATATCAGGAGAAATGCAAGCCAGAATGGTGTAACAGAGACTGGACTATGAGACACATATCTAGAGTTTTTATCTTGATGGCCTGAGCAAGGTAGACTTTTTGTCAGAATCTTAACCTAAGTTTGGATTTTCTCATGCATAAAGTCAAACCACATGGTTATAGATTCTCATTCAGTTATAAAAATTTATGATTGTGTGATTTTGTGTAATATAACTAGGTCCTCAAGGAAAAGTTTTCAGCAAACTTATAACCAAAACTTATATTGATGCACCAGTGGAGTCAGACCACACCTTGGTTCAACAACCTCAGTACTTGTGTTCTGGCTAAGAAAGAATTCAGGGTCAAGACAAACTATAAGAGAAAGTTTATGTAGGAAGTTACAGAGGTAGGAAAAGTGAATCAGTGGGGCATGGGATCAGGAAACAAGTTACAGAGGCAAAAGAACTCTTGGACCTTAGGAGAAAGAAAGATAGGTAAAGGTAACACACCTGGGGAGAAGAGGGTGATGGGAAAGGTGCAGGCATGCTCCTGAGAGGGGAAAGGCACCGGGTCCTCCTTCCGAAGGGATTTTAAGGGTGGGGATTTTAGGGGAGGTCCAGAGGAGGATCTTCATATAATGTTCATCAGCTTTCCAGGTGTGTCCTTTCAGGGTCATGGCCTCCACTGAGTGGTCCGCACAAGAGAGGGTGATCATTAGTCAATGAAGCTGGTCCTGAGGTCAGTCATAACATCATTTATCTAGTTCTGTTCCTTTTCTGGGCCTGGAGAGAAACACGACTGAAGCCTGGATGTATTTTATGCAGGTTAGAACCTCATTGTCCTGGGGGCTTAATGCTTAAGGGCTATTCTCTGGACCCCTTGTTTTTTCTGAGGGGGTTTAACCCATGTGTCTAGCAGCATGCCAGGAGAGAAAAGGTCAGGGGAGGATTCAAACTGCATGTCCAGCAATATGAAAATTCAGGGCATTTAAACCGTATGCCCAGAGATATGCTAGGGGAGGAAAGGCCACCCTGGGGGCAAGGTCCCTGTTTTCCCAGTTTTTCCTGTTGCTAGGCACCCAGGACATTTCTCCCTGGTGACCTTCTTTACCTGACCCATAATTCTTGCTGTGTTCAAACTGCCTATCATAAATAGTGGGATCCAATGCACAGTTTTATGATGAATAGAACAATTATTTAATTTATAAGTTTTCATGTGGTCATTTAGTTCAAAATTTTTGACTTGTCGCTTTTAGCAAAAATAATTTATTAAATTATAACTTTCTACATATGAAAATCTAGATGAATTAAATTAGAAGAACTGTTAAAAGTATATATTTTTAAATATGAAAGGTAAACTTCTGAATATACTTTTATGAACATTTAATCATAGTTAATGATTGATATATATTTGCACTTAGTCAATTATAATTAATTATGTTAAATAGAATAAAATTATAAAAGACATGAAACATATAACTCCAGAAACACTAATTTCAATAAACATGTTCTCCTAAAGAATCTCAAAATGCACACATTAAGACATATCTCAATTGAAACGAGCATCTCAAAAATAAAGAAATCACATATTATTTGCCCTGATCATCTGTGAGCATCTGGGTTGCTGATTAAAGATTTTCTTTTTAAACTTACTCTTCAAAAATGCAGTCTTTTGCTTGAGTTTCCTTTTCTAGCATCAGCTATTTGTTTTTCTTAAAATGGCACTTACTCTTTCACCTTTTGCTTCCTTCTTTATCTGAAGAGAGAATTTATTATCTGTCTTTCTAAAGGCTAAAAGATGAATCTCTATCACAAGGGTTAAAGGAAATCAGAATTGATCTGTCCTCACCGTCACAACCTGAAGCATTTCTCACTGGAATTTTATGACACTATGGATTAATTTGCAGATCAGTGTCAAACACTTTCGGCAGAGTTAGCCACAGAATCAATAGTCTTCTTTCCTTGGCCCAGAGGGACTTCAATAGCTCTGATTTTTATGTCTGTGCTTGGTTTCCTGATTTAAAAGTCTACTGTTAAAAGGTTTAAAAACAAAACACAATGTTTATTATTTTACACAGAGAAAAATGTTTACATTTTTACCTAAAGAAAGCACTCAGCTGAGCTCAAGAATTAGTTTGGAATGTTTGCAATTTGTGCAGGACTGTGAGAAATGGCAAAAGTACACTCTTTCTAAACTAATATACCCCTCTGCTAAAGTTATTCTTGGAGGAAGGACACATATTCTTGATAATTTTTAATATAAAAGAGGAAATCCCAAATCTGAAGGAGTTCCAGAATGAGAATTATGGATGGGAACTGTCAGATGGCATTCACGTGTGTGTCATCTGGGTATCACACGACTCATGCTCTGTCATCGATATATTGATTTTTGGTTTTTGAATTTTAAGAATCAATAGATTGAATATAACAGGAAAGTAAAATAACATTGAATAGGACAAATATTTTCATTAAAATATAAACAATTTATAGTTATAATTGATAAATTAGTTTTATAAATATATAATTAATTCATTTAATAATTAGTGAAGATTAATAAAAATCAAGTCATGTGTACCATCCATTAATAGTCACGTGAGATATGTATCAGCAATATCATATGTGAATTCCTTATCTCATTTGATGCCCAGGCTTGCACCTATCTTGTAAGTCTGCACTTGCAGGCACACACACCCACCCATCCACATACAAACCCAAAGTGGTTAACAATTAATATTAAGTTGGATGAGAGCAAAATGAGTCAGCCATGAAACCTGGAAGTTACTAGAGAATGAGCTGCCTTGGGCTGGAAATACAGAATGATTTGTTGGAAATAATTCCAAAATTCATGGTTTCATATGAACTCTTTCAAGCAACTCCTTATACATAGCATGTCAGAATGATACTCTACTTTGTGTCCTTATTTAGGCATCATGTACTTATATTGCAAAATTACTAAAAAGAATGTATTCATTATAGTCAACTATTGCTTCTTCCTGAAATGAGAACCAGAGATTCCAAGCTGTGATATTTTCATATTTTCTTTTCTCTCTCATCAGTACTTTGTCACATATGGGACTAAAGACTAGGAATAACACAAAATAAAAAATACATTGTTGTTAAGCATTATTAGGACTTTTAATATATAAGCTTAATGGTATAAAGGGTTCTAAATTTTGGCCATATTGTGTATTTTATCAATCTGGTTACAGTATTTATTATTGTGAATAGAAGAAAAATAACCATACTGTTCAAAACAATCCTACCTGGCCTATTAATGACATTATATACAAGCTGTTTATGTGCTCACTTCTTCAGACCATGCATGTATTTTCTGAAGTTTTGTGTTTCTGAGTTTTACGGTTATAAAGCCAAACTTCCCAATGTTTCAGTCTTCCTGAGTGTTTATATCAATTTTCCTACATAATTTAGTCATAACCACTTACCATAGACAGCTTTCTCCTTAGGGTGAATAGAGGATCTCCATCAAACAGTTTGGATTTTCTGAACAAATGTTTGTCTTTTACCACTAAAATAAACAAACACAGAGGAAAGTACACAAATAGATGACTTTTTATTTTATAGTTGTATACATTTTTAATACATTGATAGTGTTTGGGTGTTTATAGTTTTGTCTTTATAAATGTATAACCATGTTTACAGTTATACATTTTCAATTATTTTGCTAATTTTTAAAATATTCTTTTGCAGTTGCATATAGTCATAATGGTAATTTTATAATTTAATTCTAAATTTTCTATGCCCTTGTTATGCTTTATTTTAGAATTCTTAATAAATTAATTATGAAATGTAATGCTTTAGATTGAAGTGTTTGTACTCAGTGGAAGAGACACTCAGATTCAGAATAGAAGAATGCGTGTCTGAGGCATGTGGTCACATACAGCCATGGCGTTGTGGCTGCTGCAGAATTTACACACAGGTCGAAGTCTATCCGACTGCTGCTGTCAGCCATGCACTTTCCTCTCCTCTCGTTTCCTCCGATATTTTCAAGCTACTAAGCTTATCCACTAATACAACTCTTCTTAACTCTTGGCACTTTTGTCACTGCCTCTGATATTAACCTATGCAAATGTTAATCTATCTTTGCACCCTAGATCCCAAGCAGATAGTAAAAAAATAAAATAAAAGGTTAAAGTAAAATAAACTCATCCAATGAAATCTTTGTTGAGGACAAGATACCTAAATAACAAAGGTAGCTTTAGACTGTGATTTTGGTCTCATTTCTCCATGTCCTCGTCTTTTGGGAAAGTCCATTCTCTTCTTCATATGTTACAGATATAAATGCTATTTTATATATGTTTTCTTGCTTTTTAAATTTTCATATTTTTTTATTTTACATATTATGTCTTCATGATACTGTCTCACTCTCTTTGTATCCATTTACTAACTCTTAGTCTGTAAACCAAGCCAGTGAAATTAGAGCACAAACTTCCATCACTGGCCCCAACACCCCTGCAAAAGTGATCACTGAATGGATCACCTCTTGCCCTCAGTTTGGAAGCTCTCATGGAATGTCTGAGTACAAAAAATCATTTTAATTTCTCTTCTTTTTAATTTGTCCCATGAATAAATAAATCTGAAATATAGAGATGCTTAACAGAAAATTGAGGATAAATATGCTTTTATTTTTTTCACGCACACCTACATTTTATTTTTTATTTTTTCACTTTTTAATTGCTGTTCAATTATAACTGTCCCCATTTTCCCCCATTACTCTCCTCTGCCCTATCTACCCTCCACCTCCCAGATTCAATATCTCCGCCCCATTGTCTTTGCCCATGGGTCCTATATACATGTTCCTTGACTTAACCCTTCCCTTTCTTTCTCCCATTATCCCCTTCCCCCACTCTGGTCACTATCAGTTTGTTCTTTATTCCTATTCAATTCCACTCCTAGCTATATACCTCAAACAATTGAAAACATATAATATACTTATATATGAATGTTCACAACAGTACTACTCACAATAGCCAAAAGGCAGAAATAACCCACATGTCTGTCAATGGATGAATGAACAAAATTTGGTATATACATAGAACAATCTTTTCAGGCATAAAAAGAACAACGTACTAATATATGCTACAACATGGAAATGCTATACCTTGAAAACATTACACTAAGAGAAATATGCCAGACACAAAAGGACAAATATGATTTCATTTTTATGAAATCCAGAATGTGTGAATACACAGAGACAGAAAGCAGGTCAGTGGCTGACAGAGACTAAGAGGAGCAGAGAATGAGTGACTGCTTAATGGGTACAAAGGTTTTCTTCTGGAGCAATGAAAACGTTTTGGTTGATATAGGTGGTGGCTTCCCAGCATTGTGAATGTTCTAAATGCCCCTGAATTGCACACTGTAAAATAGTTAATTCTATGCAATGTGAATTTCACCTCAATTTTTTTAAAGAGGGTAAAAATCACTCCCATGTATAGGTTTGGGGGTCAACATTTGTAAACAGATAAAGGCAAACAAAATAATCACCTATATAATTTTCTCTTTAGTAGTACCCTTCATCTGTCTGTATTTAATATTACTTTAAATTATTCTTCATTTTTTCCCAAATGATTTCAAAGTTTAAGACACAAAAAGAATGTAATAGCTTTAAGTTGGTCTGGGTTATGTTTTATTGTCTAATTAATACCTGACTTAAGTGGTTGAAGATACGTGAGTGTGCCTGAGTTGTGTATTAATGGGGTACTAAAACATGCCCTGTCATGCCTTATGTCTCCAAACAGCTCATGTTCAATAAGTGAAAAGCGATTAAAACTTAAATGTCTTAACACTAAAATACTTACTAACTTAGGTATGATTAAATGATCAATCATTTGTTCATTGAGAATCATAAATGATTTTCTATTTTGGTGTTAGATATTATATACTTTTTCTAGGTCATTTAGGCTATAGACCACCTTTGACTTCCCTTAGATTGTATGTACTCTGTTTCTTTTAAATCAGGGGTGTCAAACTCAAACTCATTTTCCCTGGGGGTCACATCAGCCTCGTGGTTGCCTTCAAAGGGCCAAATGTAATTTCAACTCCTTAACAGTTAAGGAGTAGTTACATTTATACAGTCCTAAAATTATTTCAGCACTTTGAAGGCAACCACAAGGCTGATGTGGCCCCCCGTGAAAGAGTTTGACACCCCCATTTTAAACCATCATCAAACATATGGAAGAAACATGTGGTCAACAGTTGTGTTATAAAAGTCCTTGAATATTGGGTGAAAATGTTCAAATAATGGGATTATAGAGCTGGTCTCTTACACAGCCTTTAAAGCCTATTCTTAAATGTTTTTACAATACAAAATGTGAGATCCATGTGTGAAATAACTGCAGTGCCTGCATGGGTTTTACTTTGATATCAAGAATTTAGAAAAGCTATGGACATTACTTACTCAATTACCCATGATTTCATGTTTTTACAAAAGTAGAGTGTTTCATGAAATATGTGCCTATTCATATTTTATAAGTCAGTTAACAGCCATACTGTAAAGTCCTTGTGGTCAGCGGTGTAACACTGTGTAATGGAAACACTTCCAAAATTATCTTTGAAGTCTGCATTTATATTTCAGGCAAAATGCTGTGTGACAGTAAGCAAACTGCTTTTTTTTTGCTGTAAGATGGGGATCATTTCCAAATCCAAGTCTGCAATAACAGTTACACACATTCATATATAAAAGTGTCTACCATTCTTCCCTGTTCTACACCTACTTCTCCATCCTCGCCTGTCAAATCACACTGTTCATCTTTAAGTTCCAATTTAAATAAAATTACATTTTAGGGGAAAAATAATAAATTTTAAAACATAGTATGACCCTAATTAATTTATAAATTGAATGAAGTTTCAGTAAAAATCCAATTTTTGCACCTTACTGATATTTGTAAATTTTATAGAGAAGAAAAAAGTGATGGACAGCTGCCTCAGATTCTTTTCTCACACCTATTATCTTCTTTATCTAATTTGACTTCTTATAGGATTCCATCCACTACAAAATCATTTTTATCTCTGTATATCGATGGCTGCCAAATTTACCTCTGCTGTTCCCAAGACTCTTCTTATTTCTACTGCTTACTCGATTTGTCAATGTGGATATCTAATGAGCATCTTAAACTTACCATGTTCCAAGCTGAAATCTTAACTCCTGAGACTCCTTTTCAGTGCCCTTCACCTCAGTAAAGGACAATACCATTGATCTCATTGCTAAGGCCCAAGATTTTACAGTCATCGTTGATTTCTTTGTTACTTTTACAACATTTACCCACAATGACAGCACATCTGTTGCTGCTTTCCAAACATGTCCAGAATTCAACCACTTCTCGCCAACCACCATCACCATGACATCCCAATACACCAGTGTGATATTTCCATAGACTTCCAGCTTATCTTCCATCTTCCACTTTGGCCCTTCACTAGTTCATTCATCACATAACACCCGAAATGAACTTCTTGGTTGTTGAGTCAGATCATGCAATTTATTGCTCAAAACTCTACTTGGCTTCCAATGGCACATAAAATAAACTCTGAAGTTCTTTAAAGGCCCAATAGCCCCTCACTGCCCCTTGATCTTAACTTCCCTCTCACTGGCTCACTGTACTCCAGCCACAGTGGATATCCTGTGGGTTGTTCTCCAACACTGCCTGTTACTACTGCTTCAGGGCCTATGTGCATATTTTTTTCTTGGCTTGAAAAATTCTTCCAGGTATTCAGAAATCTCACTTCTTTACTTTTTTAATGCCTTCTTTGAAATGTCTTATCCTTTAAGAGAAGTATCCCTTGTGTCTTGTGATTGTTAATATTTTTAATTTTTTTAAATTTATTTTTAGTGCATTTTTCCCATTACCATTTATCCCCCTTATGCACCTTTCCCCAAACAATCATCACCCTGTTGTCCATGTCCAGGGGTCCTTTTTCTTTTTAGGTAGAGGTCAATCACTCTACCCCCTAAATACCACCCCAGAGCTGTCAGTCTCCTCTCTGTGTGAGTCTGCCTCTATTTGCCTTGTTAGTTCAGTTGGTTTGTTAGATTCTACATATGAGTGAAATCGTATGGTGTTTGTCCTTCTCTGACTGGTTTATTTCACTTAGCATAATGTTCTCCAGGTCCATCCATGCTGTCACAAAGGATAAAATTTCTTATTTTGTATGGCTGAGTGGCATACCATTGTGTAAATATCCCATAGTTATTTTATCCACTCATTTACTAATGATGGACACTTCAGTTGCTTCCAAATCTTGACAATTGTAAATAACACTGCAATGAGTATAAGGGTGCTATGTTTTTTTGAATTAGTTTTTCAGATTTCTTTGGATAAATTCCCAGAAGTAGAATTGCTAGATCATAAGACAGTTCCATTTTTAATTTTTTCAGGTATGTCCATACTGCTTCCACAGTGGCTGCACCAATCTGCATTCCCACCAACTGTGCAAAAGAGTCTTCCCCAGCGATTGTTTTTGTTGATATATTGATGATAGCCATTCTGACCCTTGTGAGGCGATATATCATTGTGGTTTTAAATCCCACTTCTCTGATGGTTAGTGATGTTGAGCATTTTTTCATATATCAGTTGGCCATCTATATGTCCTCTTTTAAGAAGTGTCTATTCAGGTCTTTTGTCCATTTTAATTGGATTGTTTGTATGTTTTTGGTGTTGTTTTATAATTTCCTTATAAATTTTTGATATTAACCCCTTATCAGAGGTATCTACGAATATGTTCTCTCATTCAGTGGGTTCTCTTTTTTATGTTTTGGATAGTTTCCTTTGCTGTGCAAACACTTTTTAGTTTGATATAGTACATTTGTCTATTTTTCTTTTGTTTACCTTGCCTGAGGAGATGTATCAGATAAAATATTGTTATGAACAATGTCGAAAATTTTACTGCCTGTGTTTTCTTCTCAGATTTTTATGATTTCAGGCCAAAACTTGAAGTCTTTGATCTATTTTGAATTTATTCTTGTGTATGGTGTAAGGTGGTCTAGTTTCATTTTGTCTGCATGTATCTGTCCAATTTTCCTGATACCGTTAATTGAATCAATTATTTTCCGCTCATTGTATGTGCTTGCTTCCTCTGTCAAATATTAATTGACTATAAAGGTGCAGGTATATTTTGGGGCTCTCTCTTCTGTTCCATTGATTTATGTGTCTGTTTTTATGCCAATACCATGCAGTTTTGAAAACTATGGCCTTGTAGTACAGTCTGATATTAGGCAGCATGATTTCTTCAAATTTGTTCTTCTTTCTCAGATCACTGTTGCTATTTAGGGTATTTTTTGATTCCATATAAATGTTTGAAATATTTGTTTAACACCCCATTGACTTCAATGGATAGATATTCTAGACAGAAAATCAACAAGGAGACAGTGACCTTAAATGACACAATAGGTCAAATGGATTTAATTGATATCTACAGAGCATTTCTTCCCAAAGCAGCAGAATATGCATTCTTTTCAAATGCTCATGAGACTTTTTTTTCAGATAGATCACATGTTAGGACAAAAAACAAATCAATAAATTTAAGGAGACTGAAATTGTATCAAGCATCTTCTCTGAGCACAGTGCTATGAAACTAGAAATCAATCACAAAAAGAAAACTGAACTATACATAAAGATATGGAAGCTAAATAACATTTATTAAACAATGAATGAGTAAACAATGAGATCAAGGAAGCAATCATAAGACACCTTGAAGCAAATGAAAATGAAAACATAGCAACCCAAAATCTGTGGGACACAGAGAAAGCAGTCTTAAGAGAGAAACAAGAAACAAACAAACAAGGCCTAAAAAACAATCCAATTGTACACTTAAAGGAAGTTGAAAAAGATCAACAAACAAAGCCCATAGTGAGTAGTAGAAAGGAAATAATAATGTTCAAAACAGAAATAAATGAAATAGAGTCTACAAAGTGATAGATCAATAAATCCAAGAGCTGGTTCTTTGAAAAGATAAACAAGATTGACAAACCTTAAACAGACTCATCAGGAGAAGAGTGGATCCAGACAGATAAAATCAGAAATGAAAGAGGAGAAATAACAACTGACATTAAAGAAATACAAACTATTGTGAGAAAGTATTATGAGCAACTATATGCCAACAAATTGGACAACCTGGATGAAATGGACAAATTCCTAGAATTTCAAATTCAAGATGGCATTTTCAACTCATGCCACAATTTCCAGCTTGAAGATCTTCCTTACAGGTTTGTACTTGCTGGTCTCACAATCATGTGAACCAGTTTCTTAAAATATCTCTCTCTTCTAGATAGATAGACAGATACAAACATACATACATATGCATGCCTGTATGTTTATATGTATGTACACATATATGTTTGTATGTATACACAGTTATGTTTCTCTGGAGAACTTTGACAGATATCTCCTTCATTTCCTTCAACTGTTTTATTTGTTTATTTTCCTCATGTTATATTTTATATTTCTTTGTTTACTCCTTTATTGTTTGACTTCTTAATTTGAAGATAAGCTCAAAAAGGGATACATTTTCAATGTTATGTTTACTATTGTAATTCTAGAGTTTTGAAAAAATCCTTAGCACATATTTTCCAAAAATATATATTTTAATCATATTTTAATGAAACAAAAACTCAGCATAAAAGTTTGAAAATATTGTAAGTTATAATTATTTGAAACAACTGCCTTTCTACAAAGCATTAAAATGAATTTGTCACAAATGGTAAATTTCTTTTTTCTATGACTAAATAATAGAATAATAGGTAAATAGAAATAAATCACATTTTCTTTATTCTGCCATTTGCAACAACATGGATGAAACTGGAAACCATTATGCTAAGTGGAATAAGCCAGAGAGAAAATGACAAATGATGTATGATCTTACTTATATGTGAAATTAAAAAAAAATGAACACAGAAAAATAGTAGGTAGTGATTATAGGGAGCTGGGAAGTGGGAGAAATGGGGAGGTGTCAGTCAAAACGTACAAACTTTCAGTTATAATACAAGTAGTTCTAGGGATCCACGTACAGCACAGTGGTTATGGGTAATAATACTATATTGTACACTTGACATTTGCTGAGAGTTGATCTCAAGTGTTTTCACCACAAGTACACAACACAGAAATGGTCATTATGTGAGGTGATAAATATGTTAATTAAGTTGATTGTGGTAATTATTTCACAATGCATATGTGATTTCATATCATCACACTGTACACCTAAATCATGCAAAATTTTAGTTGTCAATTATACTTCAAGAAAGGTAAAAAATAAAACTAATAGTAAATAAAATGCATTCACAAGCAAGTATACATCTGTTTCCCCTTACACATGCTAGTGTAACTTGGAAATAGAAACTCATTTCTATATGTGGGTCTGTATACATCCCATTCACTTCTAGTTATCTAGCTTTTTCTTCCACTCATAGGTCTACCTCAGTTTAGCTTTATTTCTGATCATCACCTGAAACTCCAAAATTAATTACTTCCTTGACCTTAGTAGAGGGCTGATATTTAAAAGGACACACAAGCTTTTATTGCCCCTTCTGTCAAATTCCTTCCAACGTAAGATTTTGTGTGGGTAATGTCCTTTGCTGAAAAGTGGCAGAAAATATGGTATAGGAAGGAAAATGCTAAAATCTGCACTCTAAATATTATTGTTATTTGAATTCAAAGGAATCAGGAGAAAATAAAAATAAATCCTTATGAGTGTCCCCTTAGACCTAAGCTTTGCACTCTATCCCAGTGTCTAAACCTCCACCTCTCCATCAGCTGGGGAACACATTCTACCTCTATTTTGAAGGGTAGAGTCCTTGACTTTCTGCAGTACATTCCTCAAGTCCTAAGTTATTTGTTCTAGACAACCATTATATAGAAGACATCAGTTCTAAGTTTTGAACATTGCAATTTGTCTCCTTTGAGATCTCTTCACAAGTTTTGAGTGAATGCGCACCTTTTCATTCTTCCTACAACTGTCTTCATTGGAGTAGCTATTAGATAAAACACTGAACAAAGAAAGACATAGTTAGCAAATGTTTCTGTGTGCATGCATTGTCAACACTCATTTCAAAGAGTATATATTAAACTATATTAAAGAAAATAAATAATTTCCTAAAATCAACCTCATCTACAATAATCACCCCACAGAACCACAGTGAAAGCAGAATTTTACATTGCTTTGCACACTGAATTCTCCTTCATTTACCATGGCTTCTGCCCAGCTCAGGTGTCTACTGATATACAAATAAACAGGACTTATTATTTGACCTTATCAAAAAACAGAGACACAATGTTCTTATAAAAGAACAAAAACAACCTTATCTACTCAAAGACCTGGACAAAGGTTTAGAAATTCAGGGATTTTGTTGTTGTTGCCATTCCCCTCCCCCCATTTAATTCTAGAATGCAAGTCAAACACCCCATACTCAGGGGAAAATATATTTTTATTAGTAAAAAAAATATATAATTAATTTTGGAGAAAAATAAGGAAGGCATTATAATGGCTATATGAGGACTCTGTGAGGTGATTGGTCAATTGACTAATCAGCTTAGAACCGACAATAGTGACCCCAGAAAACAAAGCCAGTGCCAAGGCCTTTGTGCGTCCTGTAAAGTGGGCTGCTTTCCTGTAAAGTAAACTCCTTGGCAGCAGAGGGAAATGGGGGGAGGCGTCAGTTTTGTCCTTGACAAAGGCAGTCACATTAGTTTTGTGTGAGACAGTGACAGCTCTGAAAGCTCTGTGCATGATTCAAAAATCTATGAGATAAAAGGTAATTTTTATTTTATTAAAGTCAGTTCTGGAAGATAAAGTTGAGAGTTGGATATCTTCCACAATTCAAAATTACATGTTCACCATTTTCTGAGGCCCTTCTCCTTCTTTTTGAACAAGAGACAAATAAAAGCAGTATATATTTTTTAATAAAATGGTAGCTATCCAGGATAGCTTTCCTTTAAAGAAATGCTATTTTGAAGGGGCTGTGACTTGTCCTATAATCAGCAGCTTCCAGGCTGTCGTGACTCCAGCAGGCCTGGATGGATGCTGTTGGGAGGGCTGATATCACATTCGTCATAAGACTGGTCACTTATCCTGCTAAATATCAGAAAGGCTGGGGATGAGGGCAAAAATAAAAGCTGTTATTGTACTTATTTGTGAAGTGTTCACTCTACTTCTGTGTATCAGAATTGTTTAGTTTTTATTGTAAACTAGACTTAAGCAATTAAAATGTAAGTTTAGTTTGTAAAGACATGATCCATACCTCGTAAGTTCTTTAGAAGTTTGAGGGGACTATTTAGTTTGCATTTTAGACAAATATGTTTACTATTACTTTGTTCCTTTTAAAGTGGATCTTCAGAGTCTACTACATATAATAATTGAACCCAAATGCTCCACTGATAAATTTCAGTACATTATATTGTCCCATCTGCTACTGTGGAAAGTATAGGAGATACAAAGAAGTGAAGTCAAAGAGGATGGTAATACAAAGTAGTTGGCAAGTGTCTATCAGCAGATGAGTGGATAAAAAAGTTCATGGGCATGGACAACAGTGTGGTGATTGCTGGGGGAGGGGTATAAGGGGGACTAAATGGTAATGGAAAAAACATATGATAAAGATATCTTTCAAAATTCTGTATAGAATTGTATATCTGAAACCTATGTAATTTTATTAGCCAGTGTCACCCCAATAAATTCAATAAAAAGAAAAAAGAAAGCTGTGGTACATTTACACAATTACAACTAGACCATACAAAAAAAAAGAAATCATACCCTTTGTGACAACATGGATGGATCGAGAGTACAACGCTAAGTGAAATAAGCCAGTCAGAGAAAGACAAGTACCATATGATTTCACTTATATGTGGAATCTAATGAACAAAATAAACTAACAAGCAAACTAGTGACAGACTCATAGACAAAGAGCAGGCTGTGCTGCTGGGGCAGGGGTAGGGGTGGCTGGATGGTGTATGGAGTGATTGAGCAAGAAAGAAAAAAAGAAAAAAAAACCTCATGGACGTAGACAATATTGTGGGGATTACTGGGGGAAGGTGAAGAGGTGGGTTGAGGGGGGTTTAGTGAGTATAAATGTTGGTGCAAGGAGACTTGACGTGGGTGTGGGGCACACAGTACAGATGACATGTTGTGCAACTGTGAAAACTTTATCATTTTGTCAGCCAATGCCACCCCAATAAATTCAATAAACAGGAAAAATAAATAAATAAATAAAATTTTCCAAGGGCTAATTATTTCCTCATTCTTCCACTCAACATGTAGTAGTATCATGAGTCCAGCATGTGCTGGGCACTGTTCTTAGCACGTGAGATAGTTGCGGACAAAACTCATATTTGGGGTCTTTTCATTTTTAACCAAGTCAATCAGCTGATAAGTGACAGCCCCAGAATTAGAATCCAGGTCTGCATAGAATTCAGGGCCTGTAAATATTTTCTCTTTATATTAAACTATATTTCCTTTTAATGAGTGGGAAAATGTTTAATTATGAAGGCTCACATATTTGAAATTAATATAGAAGTATAATTTTTCTAATATTTTATGTTAGCAGGACACAGGGGTAACGTAGAGATATGCATACTCAGGGTGGTGTGAGTGGCTAATGTCTGACATTTACCCCCAGTTTTTTACACAATTATTTTTATGAAGATATAAGTGGCTTCTAAATGTTGTACACTGTGTGACTCACTGTGGCTTTTTTCTTTCATAACTAGTTTTCTGAAAGAGACAACAAACTTCAATTATTGTGGAATTAATTAGTTTCAAAATGACTTATTTTGCCTCTTATAACACTTAAAACACATATGCTCTCATGATCCTCAGTATCATTCAGAATAAGTATTTGAACATTTATTATAAATATAGTGTTTCTTTGAAGCATATATTACACACTGACAATTTTAAAATGCTTATGATATCAATTATGTTTTGTCACAATGAAATATATAATACATCAGGCTTTGTTAGGACAATGCAGAGAGACAGCCCAGAATCACAAAAGTGGAAATAAAGATAATATCCTTTTGCCTTAATCGCTTTAATTGCGGGATACGATAGAATACAGCTGCTCCTCTCTTCAGTCCCATGTCATTGTCTGTCTATGAGCTGTCGCACTGCGCCGGCTGCCTGACTGTTATGTCACCCAGTCCTGTTCCACCTGAACAAGTCTGTGCCCATGTACGCTGAATGCTCCTTCTCTTTGTTCTAAAGTATGCATTTTCTGTGCACTACTGAATTGGAAGTAGTTTAAGCCTATTGGTATAAATTCATGTACTGTGGTAAAGTAATATGTGTTCTACTTGTATAAATGAAATAAAAGTTAATGTGTAGAATGGACATTTTGGTTAAGAAAAAGGGGGGTATGCTTTATATATTTCAAAAATTGAAGTATTGAATTTTGAACAAAGTAACAGTTTCCATGTGCAGATAACTACAAGATTTTCTTTAAAAGCAAAACCTTTCTTTGAAAGGTATATAGGACTTCTAAAAAATGGCAACAAACTGAATTCAACCAACCACTGAAAAATAACAAACTTCACCAGCAAAGATGATTAATGGCTACATATTCTCTGAATCTTCTTAAAAATTTTAGTTTTCAAATAATTCACTTAACATATCTAGTTTTTGTTTCTTCTTTTTGTATCCAAATGCATCATTAAAATTATTAACATCAATAAATAAAGTTAAGCTCAAATTTACTCTTTTTGTATAAAATGAGTGATTATTATGTGCCATGATGTGTGAATATTTTGGTCCTTTTTTCATATTGTTCTTTTTCTTTATCTCATTTGGCAAATGACAATGATTTAAATATGATTAGAATTATAAGTAATAAAATATGCATAGCATAAATATTTTGCTGTGCAATATTTTGTGCTGAGAACACTTAAAATATGTAAAACAATGTTTGAGAGTGTATCTAGTGCTCACTCTTCAGTTGCGCACTTATATGAGCACACTACTTCCACAGCAGAAAAATAAACTGGATTGATAAGAGACATAAACCAGAATTAGTGTAGAATATGAGAGACAGGCTAGGGTGTAGAAAGTAATGACCAGCATCTCATGACTGTGAAGAACTATGAGACCACCAGATCAATTCACTATCAGTTAAAATGACAGCTCTGATAGATTGAAATTTGATAAGTATGATTTATCATCACTTGTGATTATTTCTTTCACTAAATGTTTGTCAATAGTTTAGAAAATGCAGTTTAAATTGTGAAACAGTTTGTTCAGTTAGAGCTAGCTCCTATTTTTGTCTCACATTTCATCATTAACTCGGAAGATGTAAAACCACACAAATTTATTATGTTTGCACTTGACAGCTTAACTCTGTGTGTGGTAAATGTGTAGGAATGGGAGAACAGGATAAATAATGATTCATAAGTAGGGAAAGAGAAAATTGGAGATGAGTCATATTTGATAAAATAATATCATGAGAGAAATGAGAATTATTTTTGATAAATTTCACCAGTGATCCTTTCCTAGATTATCAATAACTGCCTTAAACAATCTTATATTTATATCAATTAATAAACAAGAGAAAAAATGGTGATTTGATCTTTGGGCCAAATGCAGAACATGAGCTTGATTTTTTTTTTTTTTTTGGAAGAACCTGAGAAAAGGCATATGTTCTTTCCTCAAGGAGGAGCTCCGGGTTCCAAGCCCACACTAAGCACCACTTCATGAAGAAAGGAGCTCCTTCTCAATCATGAGAGATGATAGCAGGTTCACATAACACCAAAAGAATTAAGAGAGATAAGTGGAAAGTAGAACAAGAAACATTTACCCGAATATGGGAGGCAACACTCTTAACAATTGCTACTGTCCAGCAATGGAGCACACTCTTCATGAAGTTGTGGGTGCCTCAACACAAACAATTATTCTAGCAAAGCCCAGGTAACTATTTGTCATAAGTACTTGTATTTGGATCTTATAGTTCACTTTCAGCATTTATTTATTCAATACCTAATATCACTTATCCTTGTTCTAAGAGCTAGGCTCACAGCCATAAACCAAGCAAAAATAATGTTGTCATGAATATTACAAGCTAGAAGGAGAATAAGAAAACAAATAAACACAGAAATACATAACAGTTAAATTTAGAGATAATGCTACAAGGAAAAATGAAGCCTGACAAAGGAGCTGAGAGTAATGGAAAGGATGATTTGGGAAGGTCTTTGGGAATTTGAGTAACCAGGGGTAGACCATGAGTCCTTGTAAGCTAGCAAAAAAAACTATGAATTTTTTTAAAAGTATTGAATTTATTGAGGTGACATGGGTTAATAAAATTACGTAGGTTTCAGGTATGCACTTCTATAGTACATCATCTGTATGCTGTTTTGTGCGCTCACCACCACAAGTCAGAGTCCTTTTATCGCCTGTAGTATATTTACGCATTGGAATACTCTTTGGCCGTGGCGAAGTAGGACATCTTACCTTCTGTGACTTCATGGATATACCTGAAAAGCTATGAATTTTATACTAAGGGAAATTAAAAGCACATGGGCAGCGAGAGGCAGATTCCATCGCTTTAACTCCTCTCTGAACTCTGATTGCACAGCTCTCCTGTTTCCCATCCTCAGACCTTGCCCTCCTCAAAGTGAAATAAGACGCATTTAATTTAAGTTATTAAAATGGTAAAACTGGACAAGTTAAAAATCAAATAGCTAAATAAGATTTTTTATGTCATGGAGTGAATTGCTTCATTATTTAATTTCATCTTTTTTTCAAACTTTTTTTTTAGAGTTTATTTATTATTAGAGATGGGGAAGGGAAGGAGAGAGAGGGAGAGAAACACCAATGTGTGGTTGCCTCTCACATGCCCCCTGCTGAAGACCTGAGCCACAACTAGCATGTGCCCTAGATTGGGAATCAAACTGTGACCCCTTTGATTCACAGGCCCACACTCAATCCACTGAGATGCACAAGCCAGGGCTAATTTCATCTTTATAGGTCTCACTGACTTCTCAACTTTCTGAACCTGGGAAATTTTAAAATGTAAACAAAAACAAAAAACAGGGAGATTAATGTAATGAACTCCATATACCCATTACTTAGCTTGAACAACTATCAAATTGTACAAATCTTACTTCATTCGTAACCACACCCACTTTACACCCAGTCTCAGGGAATGTTGAAACAATTTCCAGACATCATACTATTCTAAGCTTAAAAATTTGATAATGTAAAAATTGTAAAACATAACCATAATATTATTAACACTCCTTCAACTATTAAAAATCATATTTAATGTCATGAAATACTTAGTGTTCAAATTTCTTCAAGTGTCTCATAAATATTTTATTATAATTTATTTATTTGGATTAGTATCTAAGATTTACTCATTGTATTTTCTCTTTTTAAGATTTTGTTTATTTATTTTTAGAGACAGGGGAAAGAAGGAAGAGAAATATCAATGTGTGGTTGCCTCTTAAGTACCCTGTACTGGGGATCTGGCCTGCAACCCAGTCATGTGCCCTGATGAGGAATTGAACCAGCAACCTTTTGGTTCACAGGCTGGCACTCAACCAACTGAGCCACACCAACCAGGGCTCATTATATTTTCTTGATAAGTCCCTATGTCTTTTTTAATTTCTTATCCACCACATGCAAGACTTTGATCATTTTATACCCATGATATCACTTAACATATTCCTATTTTCTTTGTTTATAAACTGGGTTTACAACCAGAAGTTTGATCAGATTTGGTTCAGACTCTCTTACAATTTAGCAGGTCCTCAGTCACAGTTAAGACACTCCCCTACACAGAATAGAGAGCTCAGAAATAAAACCATATCTTTATAGGCAATTAAAATTTGACAAGGGAAACAAAAACATACAATGGGGTAAAGAAAGTCTATTCAATTAATGATGTTAGGAAAATTGGACAGATACATATAAGAAAAAATTTAAGATGGATTAAAGATTTCAAAGACTCAAAATAATAAAATTTTTAGAAGAAAACATAGACAATTAAATATCTGACATTTTTTTAGCAATATTTTTTTCTGATATATTTCCTTGGGCAAGGAAAACCAAAGAAAAAATTAACAAATGGATCTACATCAAACTGAAAATGTTTTTAACCACAAAGAAAACCATCAAAAAAATGAAAAGACAATTTACTGAATGGGAGAAGATATTTGCCAATGATATATCTGAAAAAAATTTTTGTTAATATCCAAAATTTATAAAGAATTCAGATAACACAAGAAAAAGAAACAATCCAATTAAAAAGTGTAGAGAGGATGTAAATATACATTTCTTCAAAGAGGACATACAGATGCTCAACATCAATAATCATCAGAGAAATGCAAAGTAAAACCATAATGAGATATCAATCATCTCATACCCAGCAGAATGTATATCATCAAAAAAAATCCACAAACAACAAGTGTTGATGAGGATATGGAGAAAAAAGGACTCTCATGCACTGTTGCTGGGAAGGCAGATTGGTGCAGACACTGTGGAAAACAGTATGGAGATTCCTCAAAATGTTAAGAATAGGTTTACCTTATGATCCAGCGACCCATCTTCTGGGTATCTACCTGAAAAAAAATTGAAAACGTTTATTTTTAAAGATATATGCACCCCTATTTTCACTGAAGCATTATTCACAGTAGTCAAGACATGAAATCCACCAAAGCAGCCTTTGATAGATGATTGGATAAAGAGGAAGTGGTACATATATACAATGGAATACTACTCAGCCATAAGAAAAGATGAAATATTACCATTTGCTACAACATGAGTAAATCTTGAGAAAGCATGCTAAGCGAAATAAGTCAGACAGAAAGAGTCATGAACCATAGGATTTTACTCATATGTGGGATATAAAACTGAAAGCAACAAATGAACAAACAAGAAAAACAAAAACTCATAGACATGGACAACAGTATGGTGTTTACCAGAGGGAAGGGAGGAAGTAAAGGGTAAAGGGGGTCAAATATATGATGACAGGAGATTTGACTTTGGGTGGTGGGCACACAATGCAATATATAGAGGATGTATCATAGAATCATACACCCAAAACCTATATAATATTATTAACCAATGTCACCCCAATATATTAATTTTAAAATATTAAAAATGGAATTGCATTATGGCCCAGCAATTCCACTTCTGGGTATGTATCTGAAGAAATCCAAAACACTAATCCAAAAGAATATAGGCACCCCTATGTTCATTGCAGTATTATTTATAATAGCCAAGATATGGAAGCAACCCAAGCGCTCAACAATAGACAAGTGGATAAAAAGTCTGTGGAATATTACTCTGTTATAATAAAAGAATGAAGTCTTACCATTTGTGACATCGTGAATAGACCTAAAGGATATTATGCTCAGTGAAATAAGTCAGTCACAGAACAAATATCATATGATTTCACTTATATGTGGAATCTATAGAACAAAATAAATTAACAAAATTGAAGCAGACTTAGACATGGAGAATAGACTGATAGCTGCCAGAGAGGAGGGAGTGTGGGGAACTGAGGGAAAAAGGTGAATGGAACGAGAAGTGCACATTGGCAGTTAGAAAACAGCCCTTGGATGTGAAGTACAGCATCAGGAACATAGTCAGTAATATTGTAATAGCTATGTATGGGGCCAGTTAGGTACTGGAAATATCAGTCGAGAATAGTTTGAAAAGTATGAGTATCTAATCACTCTGCTGTACACCTAAAACTAATACAAATAATATTAAATGTAAACTGTAATTAAAAATTAATATTTAAAAAGGCCCTTCCCTGTAGTCCACTCTGTGCTCAAAGTCCTTCTCTCACTTCTTCAACCTCAGGCTTTGCCGAAGATGCAATCCCATGACTGAGAGAAAACTGACAACATTCATAGAAGCAGCTGAAAATCATCCTCTGTTCAGCTGGGTCTGCAGAAAAGTCCATCACTGTGTTTCATCAGTGTGTCAAGATAGTCTTCATTATCCCAACCAATACCCCTTTGGAAACTATTATTTGTAAAACTGGTAAAAATTCAGATATTAAATATATTGTTGAAGAAATGTTATCATTGGCCTTTTAATCTCTATCATTAAGATTTCACTTATATGTGGAATCTAATGAACAAAATAAACTGACAAAGTGGAGACAAACTCATGGATCCAGAGAACAAAGTGATGAAGGGGGTCCAGAATTGGGCAAAAAGGGTGAAGGGATTAAGCAAAGAAAAAAAAAAGAAAGTCTCAGGGACACAGAGGACAGAACGGTGATTGCCAGAGGGAAGAGGGTGGGAAGAGGGAGAAGAGGGTAGAGAAAGGATATAAATAGTCATGGGAGGGACAGTGAACACAATACAATATACAGATGATGTATTGTAGAATTGTATATCCAAAATCTATGTAATTATATTAACCAACGTCACCTCAATAAATTCTATAAAAATAAATTTAAAAAAAAATCATGGATGATTGTTGTTGATGCCTTTGGAGAGCCTGTTTTATCCTTTTTGAGTCAGTTATTTGCTGTAACCTCACATATATCTCTTCTGAATGTCAATTTTCCTTGTGATTTCTCTCTCTAACTCAGTTTCTCCAGTGAGCAGACTGACTTAAGGATTCTATTCTCCATGAACTGAACATTTTAAAATTGTTTCTACTTATAACTAAGAAAACTGAAAGAATAGTTGACTATAGGTGTGGATTATTAACTTCCTTTTTTTTTCTCTTTTCCTCAGTGTTCTTCAGTAGCAACTACTGACTAAAGACAGCAGACCGGCCCAGTTTGAGACACACCCAATTCAGAAGGGGTGTTATTAGTTTGCATTTTTTTTTGCCTAAGAATGTGCTAAGGATAAAAACATGTAAATCTAAACCTAAATGCATCCTTTTCTCTCTCTTCTCATGACTTGTTCATTTCTAACTTATTTCAAAATTGTCCTTCTACTGTGCTATTCTTCACTTTCTGACCTTCTGTTCTACAATAATAAACAATTTTAATAGCTAATATACATTCTATGATATTGACTGTTTCTAATCTGGGATGCTCAAATAGTGTTTCTTGTTAATCTGTATTTAATTACAGTTCTTTCCTTAATCCAATTTTAATTCAGTTTTTTCATACCTTCTCACTTTCTCCTTCTGTGAGTTTATATTGCTAAACAATCTTTGTAATTCAACAAAGTGTTTAGATGAAAAAGAAAAAAATGATTTAAGTTAATTTGATTTGTTTCCATTTTCTTTGGGTTACTTCAACTTAAAAAAAATTAGTGTGTTTATTTCTTTATTCCCAAATATATTTCCTTTGTTTCTAAACTATCGCCAAACAAAAATAAATCTGGAATACTTCTTTTTTCCAAAAAAAATTGTGTTTGGGAGTTTTAATCTTGTCCAGCCAAATGTGTACAGATTTTTAGGCTCTGTATTGTATATATTTGCATATAAAATCTAAGCTTTTCTTTGCCCCTTTATTTAACAATGGCTAAAAATATTTATTATACATTTAATTCTGTGTCAGAAACTGTGTTATGTGTTAGGAATACAGTGAGAAAGAAACAGGTTTCGTCTTTACCCATGTCGAACTCTGCAGAGTTCACAACTGAATGGGTAACTCTGTATCTGTCAAACACCCATTCCCTTCTCTTTTGCAATGAACACAATGAATGACAGTTATTCCAACTGTCACTCATAGAAAAACTAAATTGTCTTCAAAGAAACATGTCCAGTTTCTTGATTTTTTATTTATATTCAATTCCCTCTTAGTTTCAGTTACAGACTTTATATTGGCCAAGCCCTGCTGCATTTAAGAAAGTAAAAAGTTAAAAAACATAAAGCTGCTATAAGAAGGTCAAAAGTGAAAAGCTAGATTTAGACACTTAATATATGTAGTTTGTTTGCAGTTTTCCCTGCAATATGTATGCAGCTTTAACAGAATCCCATACCTGTGAGTTTGAATTTTATTCTGTGCAATTTACATAAAGTGAGGAATGAATATTTTACTATCTTGATTTGGGTTGGTAACACATGCTTCATGGTAGGAATATATTACTGGGACTCCATCAGCAATGGGGACCTGTGAGAAGGTGCTAGCCCACTTGACCAGATGCCTCAGTAGTGTTCTTCCCTCCCACTGTCCTTCGTGCCCACCACACCCATCATTGCACATACCAAGACTGAATCTACAGAGGTGCAGAGTGAGTATCCCCCTATTCATGAAAGCTTTAGGAAGCTTCCACAAAAACTGCATCAGTGACTTTTAAGTCCAACTGTGATCCAAAACACATTCTCACAGGCAATTACAGGTTTCCTTTTGTTATCAGAGAGGCAGTAACAAAGTGACATAAAATTTTTCCACGAGTGAGTGGACTGCGAACATGGCTCTCACTCTGGTTTTAAATTCACCAATATTCTCTTCTGTGCTCTTCTTTCTTTCTTTCTTTCTTTTGCCCTCTCTGCCAATCATTTTTATTAAACCAAATCTCCAGAGTGTCATAAATTCACAGAAAAAGTATAACTTAGAAACCTGAGAGATCATAGTTTCCATTTTCTTTATTTTAGAGATGGAATTGAGACTCAATTTTTGATAATTTGACAGATATTGTGACCTATAAAACAATATTCATAAAAATATAAATCTTATTAGAAGGAAAGCTTCCCAGGCAGAATGATATTCTGGAATAGTCTGCAAATCCCTGCAGGTAATTAGGCAGATGGTTCATTGATTACTATCCAAGTCAAGTTTAGGTTCACTCTCTTACTTTAAAGGCTAATGTAACTCAACCATAAGAAAAGATGAAATTACAACAACATAAATAGATACTAAGAATAGCATGCTAAGCAAAACAAGTCAGATAGAAAAAGCCAACAATGGTATGATTTCACTCACATGTGGAATATAAAACTGAAACAAGTGAACAAACAAGAAAAACAGCACTCACGGACACAGACAACAGTCTGGTGGTTACCAGAGGGAAGAGGGGATGTAGTAAAGGGTGAAGAGCATCAAAGATGTGGTGATGGCAGATTTGACTTTGGGTGGTGGACACATGATGCGATATGCAGATGCTGTATCATAGAAATGTACACTTGAAACCTATATAATCTTATTAAGCAATGTCACTCCAGTACATTTAATTAAAAAATAAAGGGAATGAAGAACAATCTAACAATAACCAGAGGGGAGCAGGGAGGGGACAGTGCGGAGAAGGGTTTTCAGGAACTACTATAAAGGACACATGGACAAAACCAAGGGGGAGGGTGGAAGCAAGGGAGGGTTCAGAGGGGGTTGGGGGGAGGGATGGGGAGAAAATACAGACAACTGTAATTGAACAACAGTAAAATAATTTAAATAAAAAAGGGGGGAATGAAAAGCGGGAGTTTTTTACACAGTTAAATATATAGATGAAAAATGCGACTCACTTTTCAGTAAAATTATGTGTTTAACTTTTACATAGGCAGTATTAGATGAGAGATAGGTTTACATGATGTAGCATATATAATTACATAATTACATTATCTGTCATAAAATTCACACAGAGTGATTGGCAAATACAGTGTTTATTGATTATACATGTAAATAAATACAGTTAAATGTTTTTATTGGTGTATATAACTTATATGTAAACTTGTAAAAAGAATGCATTTGCCCATGAGGTGAATTCCATCTCATTCAAATGATATATTTGCCTAGTTAGATGGTTAGATGGAGGGAAATATAATTGGTAATCACTAAGAGTAAAAGAAAAAGTAAAGGGATGACAAAATCACTGGGCCAGGCACTTAATTAATCTTTACAATAGCATTAATTAAGTTGATACTTCTTCATCTTAGGTATAAAAAAGTTAAGGCTTCCAAGAAGTTGAGTGTCTCTCACTGGGTCACAAAGATGGCAAGTGGTAGATTATGGATCCCTGTTAAAATCCAATGGGTGGCAAAGAAAAAAATAGTGAAACATAAAATAGTATTTACTGTTCCCAAGTATTTTACATATATTAATCCATTTTATCATCTCAGAACCCAATTGGGTTGATACTGTTATTGCTGTATCATTGACAGGACAACTGGAGCCACCAGGAACTTCAACTGCGTGCTACGGTGCACACAGGTGGGGTGTGACCCATCCAGGGTAAACCCCAGTGGTCTGGCCTCACTCTGCACTTAGAATCATTGTCTGCACTACTCTGCAAACTGGGAACCTGTTCCCCTTACTGAGGTCAACCTTCTGGAAAACACTAAGGGGCACAAAGACATCAACAATCACATATCTTGGTAAAAGTAGAACCAAGAGTGAAATCAGGCTAATGCTTAAATGGTTTCACAACATCTACGTGTTACTTTGTCCTCCTATCACAGCAATCACCCTAAATGCTTGCCTGAAATAAGAAATAGTTTATGAGAGATATAGGAAAGGACCATATTCATAGTTCACATTTGATTTTAGATTAAAATAATATTTAATGTTTATTTTATAAAAAATTACTGTCTTATTTTGGAAAAGCCTGATGTTTATCTTTTCTGATCTTCATGTTTTTTATCATATTTTCTTATGTCTTTTAGCTCTTAAAGGGGTTTTCTTTTGTTTCTGTATTATCAAAGATACATCAGCATAAAGTTCAGAATACACTGAAATTACATAATGTTAAAAGGAATACATAGCACTCTTTCAGTTATATATTCTCAGATAGGCTTCTGCAATAGAAACCAGAAACAGCACTGATACATAAAAGAATTCTGGAGGAAAGCAGTCCACAGGAGGCACGGGAGTTCCAACAAGACCCCAGGTGTATTCTGTATTTCCGCTCCAATATGTCCACCTGGAATTGAGTCATGATTTCCGCATTCCAGGAAGAATGAAAGAGGAAGGTAGGGAAGTCAAGAGGGGTGCTCCTTGCAGTTGGTCAGGTCTCTTTAAGGACCCTCTCAGAAGTTCCACACAACTTTTCATTCATGTGTTATCGCTTAGAAATTAGCCACCCGGCAGAAACTAGCTGCACAGGGAGTTGTGAAACACGGTCTTTTATCTGAGGTCAAATGATGGTTCGACATCTTCAGATTTTCTTTTTGTTAAATAATATATTCTATGGCTATGGCATCAGTCCATATCTTACCTAAATATTATTTTCACATAAACATAGTATTTGTTATGTTCTCTGAAATCCAAAAAAAAATTGTCTCATAAAGTAAAACAATAGTAAACAATCTTCCTAATGCATATTGTTAAAAAACACTTATTGAATAATAATTACAAGATAAAGTCGGCCCTTGTCATTAGCATCAAAGACGAATAATGGTTTATCCTTCTCTCAAAAATCTTACAATTTGATGAAGAACAAAAACATAAGTGTGTCATATTATACCATGTTAAATATATATAAGAAGTGATAGCTATACAAAGAAGGAATAACTGAGCTGTAAGTTGAGGATGGACGTTGAAAAGAATTTGTAAAGCTCCCTGGAGAGGACATTTAATCTGGACTCAGAAAGTGGAGTAGGATCTCACTGAAAATCAAGGAAAGAACAACCTAGACAGAATAGATTTCTAAAATTGTATTGCATATTCATTTATGTTCAACATATAACAATAGTTTAATGCTCAAAAACATTACATGAATATATGGCCAGAAATTCAAGGATCTAAATCAACTTCATCAAACTACAACTTATTGCTAACTCTGAACTGTGACATGGTTTTGGTAAATAAAGTGTTATTGGAACACAGCCATGATAATTGTTTACATAATAGCTTTGGCTACTTCCACATTAAACAATGACTTAAGTAATTGAAGCAGGGACAGACAGTACGGCCCATGAAGATAACAATATTTGCTATTGGCTCTTCGTATAAAAAATTTGCTGACACCAATCTACATTAAAACATTTGTTCAGGTATAAAGTATAATCTGATTACTTTAGGAGTGAATTAAAATGTAGAATTCCATAGCTTCTCATGTTCCCTGGCTGCAACTACAAAGCAAAATGATATGGAAAGTGAAAGATGGATAAATACTCTAAGTTAGAGAATAAGTTTAATAGAGCAGCTTGATATCTCAAAGAAACAACCACAATTGTAGCCTATATAAAAATGGCAAATGTCCCATATTTTACTTTTTTCACTTTTATGTACCAGAGGAGTAGCTTATTAGAAACTGCCAAAAGGGAAAATATGGATTTCATCCCCTCATCAGAAGAACTATAAGACTGAAAAAGAAATGAAGAGAGAGAAATAAAGGAAGCATTTGTGCATATGTGTTTCTATTTAAGAGTCTTTTTTCCCCTTAAAGTTTATGGCTTACAGTTTAGTGCCTTTGATCTGGATCAATTCTTCCCTTTTCCTAGTGTGCTGATACATTCATGCACTTGGCACTATCAATACAATTTGAATGCAAGATGGCCAATCAAGAAACTTACATCCCCAAAATAAGTAAAGTCAGCTCAAAAGTACTCAAAGGGCTGATTCAAATAGGGTTCTTTTATCCCTTGTAGTCACCTTCTACGTGTATCTTCAGCCCCACTCCATGTCAGGTGACAACAGAGAAACTAAAAACGGTTGCTTCTCTTCCCCTGTTGCATGTTTGTTCGATCAACTCTTGATGAACGGGACCATTTCTCAGCAGCACATCTGAAGGGTTTATGTAAATATAAGAAGTAGGTTGGAGTAATACAAACATTTTTGAATTGAGAAATAGGATGCCTATGTTTACCAAGTTTAATTGGTGAAAAGGATCATGAAAGCTACTGAGTCCAGCATCTCATTTACTCTGGAGGAAACCCTGGTCCAGATTGATCACATGACCTAGATATTAGTCAAGGCCTAATCAACTGTGAGACCTTGGCAACCCTAATTCTCAACCCTGCTTTTCTAAGTAAAACAAATCAAACAGTCCTACGAAAAGCCTGCATTATAAGATGCTAACAGCCACATCTTTTAAAATAAATAAATGAACCCTATTAAATTTCAAAAAGCGTCTTTCTGATTTTTGGCTTGAAGGTTCAGAATGTAACTTTCAGATGTGGACTGCTTTGTCTCTGCGTGGGTGAGTCCCCACTATGCCAGAGAAAGCATTGCATTCTGCCACCTTTCCTTTATTTTAAGGAAACATGAATGGGGGAAGCAAGATTTTAAGACAGGCACATCCTAGTCCGAATTAGAAAGATTTTACCTACAACTTAGTATCTTGTTTAAGATATGTTTCTCAAATTTTGCAAGCCTCAACTTTCGCATCTGGAAAAGGGTAATAATACATCTACACATTTGGGGATTGTTTTGGGGGTTTTAATAAGCTGCTTATACATAAGCAGAATGTTCAGCGCATAATAACCTCTAGAAACATGGAATCTTAATTTATGCTTTCCTTTTTCCTTGCCTTCATCTGCATTTCTTCTTTGACATTGACCTTTAAAAAATCCAGTCTTTCTACATTTCCACCACTTTATAAAAAGTTACTACAAATATAGCACAGTCATTTTCTTTAATTTTTTATTTATAAATTAGGAAAAATTATCAATGTTTATAAGCCACTTGGCACTATAATTTACTCTTACTTTGACTATATCTGCATCTGCATGAATTTTGTTTAAGTCCTTGTGTGAATTAAAGAACTTGACCAGTTTTGTCATAATTCAGACACAGCTCTAAGAATAGTGTTTTATGTTGTGGATTATATGTTAAAAAATGTTTTTCCCTCAGCATCCAGTATGTTTCTAGGTCCTTCCTCACCTCCAACAGTTGCTGTGTACCCAGGGTATGTAAAGTCATTTTGGTATTGGCCCAATTACAACAGAAAGTAATTAGATTAGTAAATCTATTTTCTCCAACTCATTATGTGTATTCAAGAGACAAATGGAATTTTCCTTGTAATTACCCAGTGTTTTGGGACTATTCACACCACTGCTTATTTTCTGACTCCAGCTGTTGGCCCATGCGTCAACTGCTCTCTGTTTGTATGTAGTAAAATATATCTGATCAGAAAGCAGAATCAAGGCAATGTTTGTAAAAATTAAATTAATTTGGAAAGTGAAATTTCAAGTTAAAAATATATTCAGATAATCTCTCTTTATTTTCATAAAATAGTTCTAAAAATACAGAGAGTTAATCAGCCTTTTCAGCGCAGAAGTAATAAGCAAAAAGTCATTGTGATACCAGCAACCCAAAAGAAACTCTATGTTTAGACAAATGATTTACCTTTGGGGTATATTGAACTAAGATTCTAGTGAGTGCTCTCTCTCCATTTAGCTGACAATTCCTATTTTTTTCTTATTCCTATTTGTTTAGGAGACAATTCCTATTTTTATTCCTATATTACACTTACTATGCTACTTACTAACATAAGCAAAAGTAGGGAGTTTCAAGAATTGGTTATCCATTTCTCTTGCCATTAATCTCTCTCTCCTCTGTTTATCCTGATACAAACTAAATGGAATAATTTCCAATGAAAACTAGAGGTCAGATCCCTATGACTTTTCTCTCTCAGATGAGGAAGTACATCTAAGGGACCAAATCCTAGAGTTTCTGAGTTTTTGGCTCCATCTTACTTTCTCTTATGTAATTACCTGTGCAATAGTATGGTCTTCCTTTATTTTATAGAGGACCAACTTCAAGCATGCTAAATTTTTCTAGCATCTATAGAATTCTGGGAAATAATGCACTAAATTCTATCATAACTGCATCCTGATTTGTGTGTGTGTGATATACCTATTTAAAGGAGAAAATTGAGCAATAATTTTATTTCAATAGATGATTTTTGATGATCATCAATTTCTTAAAGTCCAGTGTTTAAATTATTTCCCCAATTTTTTCTTCAGTTTTATCTCTCTTCCCTGATCTTCTGATAATTGAACACCTTTCAGATGCTCTGCCTTTTGGCTTTGTTCCTTCTGGGAATATCCTTCAAGGGTACTGAGCTCATTGTTTTCGACATGAAGAGACAGTGCTAGAGAAATTCAGTGGCTTGCCCAGAGTCACACAGGGAGTTTGGGTCAGCCTGCTGCCCTCTCCACAGCTGAATTTCAAGCTTCTCTGACCTAGTGTTACCTCTCCTCCACAGAGCTCCATCACCACTGTTTTCCACTCTCCAGCACGTTATCCATTCTTGTGTGGTTTCCACATTCTCTCATCATCTTACCTTCCTTTCTGTCCTTGGTGCTTTCTCGAAGTTGTTTATTTTTTAAATCTATTTTCTGGTGAAAGAAAGAATGTTTTTATAGAGTAACCATCTAATAGAGGTGTAAACAACCTTAGTCAGAAATGATGGCAATGCTAAATAGAAAATGCTATAGTTATCAGGAAAGAGACTGAAAACACATGATGGATGATTACAATGATGACATTTGGTATGGAGAAAAATAGGCAGATAGCAAAAGAAATATAATCAGACACAGAGTTGTTTACCAGGAAGGAAAAATCTGAAAAGCATTGTGTGCAAGCCTATGAATGAAAATGGGGAGAAAAGTGTTAGTGAATATGCTGTGTATGTGTTCATATGGCAAAAGAATATCTTGGGAAAGTCAGAAGAGAGTAAAAAATAATGCCCAAGTTTAAAGTCTTACTAATAGAATTTAATTTTTAAAAGATAAAAATGACAAAGAGCCCTGGCTGGTGTAGCTTAGTGGGTTGAGAGCAGGCCTGTGAACCAAAGGGTCACTGGTTTGATTCCCATGCCTGGGTTTTGGGCTAGGTTCCCCATAGGCAGTGCGTAAGAAGCAACCACACACTGATGTTTCTCTCCCTCTCTTTCTCCTTCCCTTCCCCTGTCTCTGAAAATAAATAAATAAAATCTAAAAAAATACAAAGAAGTTTTGGAAAATCGTTATAAGGAATACCAATGGGATTGGACCTTTGGATTTGTGTATAAACCCTCTCTCTTAGTGTTTAGTTTGACTGAGCAGCAGGAGAGAATTGGGACCTGCATATATTAGAAAAACAGGGTATGCAAAGTGTCCTGTATTTGAAAACATACACTTAGGAGCAGTTACACAATTGTTTTTAAAGGGAACGCAGATTAAATGTCATGGAAACTACCGTACTGCTGTACGACTGATGTTGCTGATGATGCTGATGAAATAACAAATAACCTCCCAAAGCAGGTATTTGGTATATGCCCTGTGGGTCACTTGAGAGTAGATATACTGACAAATTAGAAAGTCTGCTATAGATAATAAATGATTTAAGGTAAGGATAACAGTTTTGAGTATCTAGATGTTTGCCATAACTATCTGGGTTAACCTACAAATACCTATAATTTAGAGATTACAGAACACTTTTCAATGGAATTAAATGATTTCAGTCGGTTAGGACTGTCATTTATTTAAAATGACTGAATTTTTCATGTGCTCTGGCTGCTTTACTTAGTTTATGATATGTCAAAATTGTAGGCTGTCACCCAATCATTTCCATTATTTATGAGATATCATTTGCTCAGTTTTAAAAATGTAATGCTTTGAAATGTGCCAGGCTTTCTAGCAGAGGGTTTTCATGAAATCCTATGAGCTTTTCATTTCCAACAGATTATTAAAATTGGTTAAATCAGTAACTTGATTTCTACTCTTGTGGTTAAGTTCAGTTAGGTGTCCATGTAAATCAACTAATAATAAGGAAAGCAAGAGGGTTTGAAGGGGTAAAAACAGAGGCTGGAGGGAAAGAGAGGAAAATACACATCCGGAAACATATACTAAAGTGTAAACATTAAGTGTTACTTTGTTTTTACAAGTCTGTCTGTGCTAGACTATAAACCCCTTAAGGACAGCAAGATTATCAATTTTATTAATGCCTAGAAGTAGCACATAGATGGCACTTAATAAATGAGTGAAAGAAAAAGGAGAGTCAGATATATATTTGGGAAAGAAACAAAAACCTTTGACATGGTCTTTATTTTTTTAAAAATTGTCCCATAGATTCTAAGGATAAGGAGTGTCTTCATGGTTTTATTTTTTAAGTTTATTTCTTCTAAATAGTTCATTAAAAAAGTTTAAAAAACTCTGCCAATATAAATTTGTCTGACAATTTAATGAATGAGCTCTTTAAAAATCAGTTACCTTAGGCAGAGAGACAAGAATGTATCTATTGTTTCAAGTAAAGATGCATTTGCTGTGTAGGTAATTTATTGTTTTCTCTTCCCTTTTAAACTGAAAAAATATTTTATTTCAGAATCCCACTTTTCTGAGTCACTTACAATGTTTGCTCAAACAATGTGGGCAAATAGTGATGTTATATTAGGAATGCAGTGCAAAGGTGGGTGCTTAATCCCTCTTATCTCTTCCAGACAGACTGTGATTAGAATTAGCCAGGGTTTTACTTAATTTTGCAGGAGTTCTCCTGCACAGCCTTCATATCCTTAGTATAATTAACATTGTATCACTCCCATTAGTGTTTTTAAGCACTTAAATTGTGCCATAATGGTCACAGCTAAAGTTGCCATTAAAGGGCAATTGCTATTTATTATGCTCATAAAGTAGACACTTTACCACAGGAAAGAAAAAAAGTGCATAATAGGGTTCCATTTAGAAAGCAGGACTAGACAGTCCATTAGTTATGGCACCCTTGGGTGAAAGGGCTGTCTCAAATTGATCCTATTCTTATTCTATTCAGTAGGCAATGGGGAAATCTGAAAACAGGTGACAAATCATTGTTTTCTTAGGCAAAGTTTTGATTAGCTAAATTTCCTTATAGACTCATAAAATGTTGGTGATAGGACAAACCTACAAAATGATGGAGTTGAGCCCTCTCATTTTACACATGAAAAAAATGGGGACAGGAGTTTGGCTGTCAATCTCAAGTTTATAGTAGCATTAGTGGATTTAGGGTTAGAAGTCAGATCGTAAGACTGGCAGTTCCCATGCCCATTTCACCAGACATTACTGAATTAATTTACCATTAGACTTTTTTTCATGGCTAATGATTGACACCCTTTAATTAGGTTTAGCTTTGAAGACTAGCAAGGTGAATTGAATTTTATTTCCAAGATATTTTAGCTGATTTCAGAGTCAACCTCTCATGTAGATGTTAAAGAGGGTTTGTTTTCACGTTTGCTGATTATACCTCATTTTGTTGTTATTTTGTTTCATTTTGTTTTTCAAGATTTCTTTTATTAGAGCCTACAGAATTATTCTCTGTGCCATTGGTCTTTGTCATTAAAAAGAGAAGAGCTCTACTAAATGTTAGTTTTTCTACAAGTCATATTATACACACAGTTCATTGTTTCCTCCATAGTTTATTTTCTTTTCCATTCCAGAGTGAGTGAGATATATTTTATTCAGTTGAATTGTTGGGGCTCAACCCATTTATAGGATAAACAATTATCATTGAAATGCGAACAGTTTAGTGGTCTTGCATGATTAATGTCCTACATGAATTCTTTATGACACTGGATTGAAAGGTGATGTTATGAATGTATAATAGGAAGTTGACAGAATGTGTCACCTTTTGATTAGTTTCTGAGCCAACAAACCTCAAAATTCGTGGTTTTGTAATGGTCAGGGACCTAAACAACAACCATATGTGCTCCTCATAAATTACAATTTGGAAGCCTTGGTGCTATATGTCCTTAGAACAGCTGGGGCAAAGTGCCTGGAAGAGGAGATGGCCTTGTGAATTTTTCCTGATAAATTTCAGCTGTATGTGTTTGTGGAGTTGTATTTTTCTCTTTCACATCATCACTAGCATGAAAAGCCCACCAGCAAAATTTATAAATTTATCTTTCATCGTTGTTTATATTTAGGGAAACTTGTAAAAAATGCTGTTTAGTCTTGGTTGGTGTGGCTCAGTGGATTGAGTGCCAGCCTGTGAACTAAAGAGTCGCCGGTTCGAGTACCAGTCAGGGCACATGCCTGGGTTGCAGGCTGGCTCCCCAGTGGGGGCATTGCAAGAGGCAATCACACACTGATGTTTCTCTCCCTCTCTTTCTCTCTTTCTCTTCCCCTTCCCCTCTCTATAAAAATAAATAAATAAAATCTTTTTTTAAATGCTATGTTTATATTTAGGGAAAAAACTTTTAAAAAATGCTGTGATCCTGACAAAAGCCATACTAATGCAGTTGCATAAAGACTTAAATAATTATAAATATCTATTTTCTGAAATGGAACCAGGGAATAAATTATGGAATCTGTCATAAAAATAAAGAAATGTATTAGATGTGCAACAGCATGAATGGAACTAGAGAGCATTATGCTAAGTGAAATAAGTGAGGCGGTGAGGGTCAAATACCATATGATCTCACCTTTAACTGGAACATAATCAACAAAAGAAAACAGCAAACAAAATATAACCAGAGACATTGAAGTTAAGAACAATCTAACAGGAACCAGAGGGGAGGGGGGAGGAGATAATGGAGGGAAGGGTTTTCGGGAACTACTATAAAGGACACATGGACAAAACCAAGGTTGGGGGGTTGCAAGCAAGGGAGGGAGGTGGGTTTGGCTGGCCTGGGGGGTGGGGAGTGGTGCGGGAGAAATGCAGACTACTGTAATTGGACAACAATAAAATAATTCTAAAAAAAAAAAGATGTAGTACATTAGTGGCAACTTTAGGAGTAACATTTGTGTATTAACTTCTATTTTTATCCCTAACCAGGGCTTTTTCATATAATTAAATGATTCACTTAAATTAAGTACACATGCTTTTTGAATGCCTACCTCTATACTAGACACCACTGTTCTGGGCATTAGGGGAAAAGGGATGAGTGAAGATGAAAATTCCCCTATCCTAACACTTAATTTCTAGTGTGTGGCAAGGGTGAGTTATTAAAAAGTGAAATATATAGCATACTATATAATTATAAATATTGTATAGAAAATAATTCAGAAAAGAGGGATGGGTACATATTATAATTTTCATTAAGATGGTCAGGGAAGGATTCAAAAATCCTTTAGCAGAGACAGGTAGTGGGGGAGTCACACAGTTGTCTCATGGAAGAACATTTCAGGCAGAAGGAATGGACCGACTTCCTGTCCTGAGTTGATAGCTTTTCTGCTAAGTTAGGCGAATACTCTATTTAGCCAGAAGGCAGGAGAAAGGGAGAGGCTACAGGTGAAATGGGATGTGAGGAGCAGAATTGTAAAGCCTCATAGCCAACCAAAAGGTCTTTAGCTTTTACTTCAAATAAGAAAAAAACTTATTTATTCTTAATCATCCCAGAAATACTTAATGACTTCTTACAGGTTTTAGGTGACTCATTGTTCAAGTCACTGGAAATACATTATTAAACTCAAGTCTTTGGCATTTACTGTGAGATTAATAGGATACCATTGGAGAGTTCGGAACAGAAGAGTAACCTAAGTAACCTAACATGACTTACCGTTAGTAGAAGCCCTAATGAATATGAGACATTTTTGTTTATTTTTTGCCCTGCTTTGGGTCAAAAAAATTAGGTACATATCCAGAGGGTCCTTGAACCTGAGATACTATGAAAAATGATAAAATAATTTATTGAGAATACATGAAAGTTTATTCTAAACAGTGAACTGTATTTTTTACCATTCAATAATTGTACCAAATGCACATACAGCATGGGGTGGGTATTTCAGTGTGAGCTTCTGATAACAGAGTTTTTCACTTCATCTCCCTAGGAAACTAGTGAGAAGAGAACTTGATGTGGCTTGAATTTCTTTTCTTTTGGGTTCAGTGAATACCTTCTGGTGTCCTCTGCTATTCTTATCCTATTAGAAGCCTTAATGTTTACAAGACACAAATACTAAAAATATTATATTTTCCCAGTATATTTTAATGGATAAATTTATAATATGACTATTTTAAAATGACATGAAACTTCCATCATGAAAGATAAAATAGCTTCTCTACAGCTTTTCTGATCATCTCTTTCTCTTTTAATTTTTGTTTTGTTATGAGGTTTCTTTTTTGGTATCCTAAGCACATGCTTATTCTGTCAATTGAGTAATTCAGCAGCACTCAGAAAAGTTTTTGCATGTTGTTTCAGAATTTTTAGTACTCTTTGTTGAAAAAATAAAACAAAACAAAACAAAAGAAAAACCAATTTTTTTAAATTTTTGAATATCCAAAATGCTTGAGCTTTATTTCAGTAATAGACATTAAAGCTACCATTTGCTGAATGCATATTACACATTGGTCTAGATAGAACACTTTACCCCCATTTTCTTTTTTTTCTAATTATTTTATTGTTGTTCAAGTACAGCTGTCTGCATTTACCTCCACCACTCCCCCTCACCTCAGCCATCCCTACCTCTCTCCTGTGCTTCCAACCCCACACCTTGGTTTTGTCCATGTTTCCTTTATAGTTGTTCCTGAAATCCCTTCCCCCCTGTTCCCCCATTATCCCCTCCCACCTGCCCTCTGGTTACTGTCAGATTGTTGTTAATTTCAATGTATCTGGTTATATTTGCTTGCTTGTTTGTTTTGTTGATTAGGTTCCACATATAGGTGAGATCATATGGTATTTGTCTTTTACTGCCTGGCTTATTTCTCTTAGCATAATTCTTTTTTGCATTTATTTATGTATTTTATTTTATTTTTATTTTTATTATTGTTCAAGTACAATCTTCTATCTTTTATTCCCACCCCATCCCCCCTATCCAGCCCTCCTCACCTCCCTCCCATTTCCACCCACCCCTAGTTTTTGTCCATGTGTCCTTTAAACCCTTCCCCTTTCCCCTGAAATTCCCCTGAAATTCTCTCCCCTCTCCCCTCTGAATACTGTCAGTCTGTTCTCTATTTCAGTGTCTTTGGTTATATTTTGCTTGTTTCTTTGTTTTGTTGATTAGGTTCCTGTTAAAGGTGAGATCATATGGTATTTGTCTTTTGCCGCCTGGCTTATTTTGCTTAGCATAATGCTTTCCGGTTCCATCCATGCTGTTGCAAAGGGTAGGAGCTCCTTCTTTCTTTCTGCTGCATAGAATTCCATTGTGTAAATGTACCATAGTTTTTTGATCCATTCATTTACTGATGGGCACTTAGGTTGCTTGCAGCACTTGACTATTGTAAATTGTGCTGCTATGAACATTGGGGTGCATAGATTTTTATAGATTGGTGTTTCAGGGTACTTAGGATATGATCCCAGCAGTGGAATTGCCAGGTCAATAGGCAGTTCCATTTTTAGTTTTCTGAGGAAATTCCGTACTGTTTTCCACAGTGGCTGCACTAGTCTGCATTCCCACCAGCAGTGCACTAGGGTTCTCTTTTTTCCACATTCTCTCCAACACTTGTTTGTTGATTTGTTTATGATGGCCATTCTGACTGGTATGAAGTGGTATCTCATTGTGGTTTTAATTTGTATCTCTCTGATGACTAGTGATGCTGAGCATCTTTTCATATGTCTCTGAGCCTTTTGTATGCCCTCCTTGGAAAAGTGTCTGTTCAAGTCTTTTGCCCATTTTTATTTTGGGTTGTTGTCTTTCTGGAGTAGAGTTGTGCGAGTTCTTTCTATATTTTGGAGATCAAATCCTTGTCTGAGATATCATTGGCAAATATGTTTTTCCATATAGTTGGTTCTCTTTATTCCCACTTTCATACTTAATTTTCCCAACTCCTAAAGCAGGTTTATCATAATTTTCATTTTACAGGTAAGGAAACTGAGAATCAAAGAAGTTAAGTACTTTGCTCAAGGTCACATAGCTAGTATAGTAAGGGTTTGAGCAGGAGTTAAACCCATTTCTCCCTAACACTGGAACCCAACCTTTCAGCAAATGAGTAGCACTGTTTCTGCCTCCCCTGACTCGACTTAAACTAGACAGAGCTTTGACTGCTATGCTGACTTTTCCCCTAAACCTTCCTTCCCTCCAGTATGCCTTTTATTCTGTTCTCTTATTCTCAGCAACAAGTTTCTCTGTCTCATAGAAGGCTGAATTCATAATATTTTTGTGAAGAGTCATTACCTGATTTCCAAATTAATTGAAAACAAATCACTTTCTCAGAATTAATTTTTAAAGACTAGTGCAGAACTACAACTTTCTTAATCATACAGTTGAAGTTTACTTTTTGCAGAGAATCCAGCGGCATTAAGCAATGACTTGCTGGTCTCTGCTCTGTAAAAATGTGGAAGGTTATTTTTAATTGTATTTTTATAAATAATAAAATGATGTATATTTTTAAAACTCCTCATATATATTAACTAGTGGAATAGTTGTCAGTTGTATTGCACAGACTTATTTGTGATCATAACTAGTTTTTTGTTTGTTTTTCTAATAAAACTGGTACCATCTGTGCCCTCACAAAAAAATTTCCAGTGCAGTTTTTGAGAACTAAACTAACTTGTCATGACTGACCAGGTAATCCATGGGGGAAGGAGGTTCCATTTTGAAACAAAATGCTATTCAATTATTAACCAAGTTATTTATTTTTTATTTGAAAAGCAGCTGTTAATGGTGAGTACTGAACAAATGTGTGTGATTTTCTGTGCCAGAATTTGACCTTGTTTTCATGCAGGATGGATGGTTAGGAACAATAATATATTAGGGTTTCTGTTTAACTCTTTCAGAACTGAACTGTATCTCCTTTTGTTAATTTTTCCCCATGTTGTAATGAACATTTGCCAGCACTCAGTATTGTGTTGGTCTAAATGTTGGTTTATACACTCATTTTATATTATTTTTGTTCCTTGTTGCATGCTCTACACATTCAATCCTTATAAAGGGCTTATTTTACAAACTGTGCACTTGTAAGGTTTGTTAGGAATAAGATAGAAAATTGAGCAAGTTTATACCATAATTTTGTAAAAAAAAGAATCAGTTCTGTTCCATATTTGATCCATGAAAATCCTGCAGTACAGACAGTTTCAATGAATAAATAAAAAAGAAATATAAGCCATTGGAAAAAATAATCATAACGCACAACAGTGTGACCCAGTTTACTCAGGGTGTGTTGTCCCCAGCAGACTTAGAAACACCAAGTCCTCACTGCACATGCCTGCCTTTGTAGGCTACTGTCTTCATCAGCTCAGGCTGCTCTAATAAAATACAGTAATGCAGGTGGCTTATCAACCTTTATCTGCTCAGAGTTGTGGAGGTTGGAAGTCTGAGATAACGGTGCTAGCATGGTCTGGTTCTGGTGAGATCCTTCTTCCAGGTTATATTAGAAGGCTGACTTCTCCTTGTATCTTCACATGAAGGAAAATGGAGAAGCTAGCTCTCTGTCCCCCCTTTTTAAAAAAATATTTTATTGATTATGTTATTACAGTTGTCCCATTTCCCCCTTCACTCCCCTCCACCCTGCACACCTTCTCCAACCCACATTGCCCCCCTTTAGTTCATGTCCATGTGTCATAAGTTCTTTAGCTTCTACGTTTCCCATACTATTCTTACCCTCCCCCTATTTTCTACCTACTATCTATGCTACTTATTCTCTGTATCTTTTCCCCACTCTTTTCTCCTCCAATTGCCCTGTTGCTAACCTTCCATGTGATCGTGATTTCTATGGTTCTGTTCCTGTTCTAGTTGTTTGCTTAGTTTGTTTTTGTTTTTGGTTTAGGTGTGGTTGTTAATAACTGTGAGTTTGCTGTCATTTTACTGTACATGTTTTTTATCTTCTTTTTCTTAGATAAATCCCTTTCACATTTCATATAATAAGGGCTTGGTGATGGTGAACTCCTTTAACTTGACCTTATCTGGGAAGTACTTTATCTGCCCTTCCATTCTAAATGAAAGCTTTGCTGGATAGAGTAATCTTGGATATAGGTCCTTGCATGACTTGGAATACTTCTTTCCAGCTCCTTCTTGCCTGCAAGGTCTCTTTTGAGAAATCAGCTGACAGTCTTATGGGCCCTTCTTTGTAGGTAACTGTGTCCTTATCTCTTGCTGCTTCTAGGATTCTCTCCTTCATTTTAATCTTGGCTAATGTAATTATGATGTGCCTTGGTGTGTTTCTCCTTGGGTCCAAATTCTTTGAGACTCTCTGAGCTTCCTGGACTTCCTGGAAGTCTCTTTTCTTTGCTAGAATGGGGAAATTCTCCTTTATTATTTGTTCAAATAAGTTTTCAATTTGTTGCTCTTCCCCATCTCCTTCTGGCACCCCTATAATTTGGATGTTGGAACATTTAAAGATGTCCTGGAGGTTCCTAAGCCTCTCCTCATTTTTTTGAATTCTTGTTTCTTCATTCTTTTCTGATTGGATGTTTCTTTCTTCCTTCTGGTCCACTCCATTGATTTGAGTCCCAGTTTCCTTCCCATCACTATTGGTTCCCTGTTCATTTTCCTTTATTTCACTTAGCATAGCCCTCATATTTTCATCTAATTCGTGACCAAATTCCACCAATTCTTTGAGCATCCTGATTACCAGCGTTTTGAACTGTGCATCTGACAGGTTGGCTATCTCTTCGTTGCTTAGTTGTATTTTTTCTGGAACTTTGATCTGTTCTTTCATTTGGGTCATTGTTTTTTACTTGATGTTCCTGTTACATATGAGGGGTGGAGCCTCAGGTGTTCACAGAGGTAGAGCAACCCAGTCGCTGGGTTGTGACACTGTATGTAGGGGAGGGGTCCGAGAGGGAACAATGGAGCTTGCTCCTCTCTCTGTGGGATTTCAGTCACTTTCCCTGCTTCCCCCAAGCAAACTGGGCCCTTCTCATGCTGATTCCAGTGTGAGTGGGTTTGTGGGTTCTAGGACCCTGTGGGTTTCTCCAATGAAATCTCCTGGGAGGCTGGGAGTCTCTCCTGGCACCTCAACCCCCACAGGTGTTTACAATCGATATTTGGAGGCTTTATTTCCCTGCGCTGGGACCCTGGGTTGCATGGTCTGTCTCACTCCCCAGTTTCGCCTGGTTTATCTGCATGCAAATGTGGGACTGCTCGGTCTGCCAGCCACCTTGTGCACCCCACCCCTCCACAATCCCCTGCCTCAGTGGGTCCGACCGCTGCTGCCTTCTGTGCCCGGGGTTCACCAGCCGCCCTGCTGTGACCCCTCTCTGCCCTGCCACCTGACTCTGCCCCTCCTACGGGTCTGGATAAATATGTCTACTTTAAGTCCTTGGTTGTCGGACTTCCATACAGTTCAATTTTCTATCAGTTCTGGTTGGTTTTGTTTCTAAGTTGTTGTTGTCCTTATTTTGGTTGTGTGAGGAGGCACAGTGTGTCTACCTATGCCTCCATCTTGGTTGGAAGTCCTCTCTGGCCCCTTTTTGAAAAGGCACAAATCTCCTTCTTAAAGGTTCACTTTTCATGACCTAATTACCTACCAAATGCTGGACCTACAAATACCACCACATTACATATTAGATTTCAACATATGAAACTGAGGAGAAGGGCACATTCACTCCATAATGGTTGCCCTAGCAAGTTGACTATCATCATCTAAGAGTGGGGAACCAGTGGTTCTTTTAGAAATGGATCATAGAATTGTACACTTGAAACCAATATTATTTTATTAACCAATATCACTCCAGTACATTTAATTTTAAAAAAAGGAAAAAATGTGGTTTTAATTGTCTTTGCCTTTGACTCTCCCTTGGTATGATCACAATAGCAAGGATTTGTCATGAAAGATTTTTCAGTAATGTGTTAACTTTATACCACTGATAGACAATCTGCCTTATAAGTAACACGTGCAATCATGAACTTACCACTTTATATTCCCTGTCAGTAGTGACAGATGATTTTCCTTTCCTCAAATTAGGCAACTATTCTAGCAACTCAAAGTAATTTCTGTGACATGATTGACATGTGGAAAGTGATATATCTCTTTCATTAAAAAGACTCATGTTAGGAGAAAAGAGGCGCCTGTGTTCTGATAAAACTAAAGGAAAAATTCTATATCGATAACCCTGAGGAAGAAAGCCAATAAAAGTGATTCTCCTGCCATTTCATTAACATTATTATAAATTATGAGAGCAGTACGGTCATTTTTATATTAGGTCTTCAGAATAAAGACAGTTGAGGTAAGTTTTAAAATGCAACATATATTTGAGAAATTAAGAAGCTTTTGTAAATGTTAGATATGGGTCGAAAGAAAACAATTTATCCTATTCATCTGGAAGATATTTAGTCACTTTCATCTTGTTTTATATTAAATAATGTTTAAAAGAAATATTGAAAATCTGAAAGAGGATTCAGGATTAAATCTCAGAAGAGATATAAATAAGGACTTTCCATGTTTTTAATTTATACACACCTTCAAATAAAATAATTTTGAAGCATTAATCTGTTTAGCCTGTGTAGACATCACAAAATTAAACATGGATATGAGGAAATGTCCATGTGTTGGGACGTGAGGATTAGATACAGTGAGTAACAGACAATGTGACTTAGAGAGGATGTTTGTTTCCTTTCCTTTTATTTCTGTGAAGATAACTTCCCATCTCAGAATACATGTGGTAGATAAATATTTTAAAACAGGCTAAAATTAATTATTCTTTGTTCTTATGATGTGCCTTTCTTTTGAGGACCCGCAATAGGCACATAGGTCTAGGACTAAAAGATGCTCACACTTTCCTCAAAAGAGATGCTCATCGTGTTAATATCTCATTTCATATGAATACATAAAAATACTGAAGCATGTTCTCCAGACATAAGGGAAACTAAGCAAAAGCAGCTAAGAGGGGAAATTACACACACTTTATTTTGACACATACAGGTGAGTGTACATGTAGAAAAAAGAAAATATTCTGGCTCACTTGTGTACAAGTTCACAAAAGACACTCTCCAATACTTTTTTTTCTTCTCTTTTACAGGGAAGCAATTTCTATAGTGTCCAATAAGTTTATAATTTTAACAACAGAGCTGCCTTTAAAATTTTCAATCCACGCTTTTTTTTTATTTTCTAAATTAACAGTACTAATCATCCATACCACTCACCTAAGACTTTAACTCGATACAACTTTAAAGCAGGCATCCAGGGCCAATCACATACCCCTGTTTAACTGTTATGATTTCTCTTCTGAGGTGAAACATGTATAAGTCCTGAGTCATCCATGGAACCATGAGCTCCTTGGTGTGAAAAACAATCTTTTATCTTTTAATATTTCCAATAGACCTTGCCAGATACCAGGGTGCTGTTAATTAAAAATCTGCATTGTGTTTTAGTCATGAATAGGAGACCACAATATTCAAGACTAAATAAATCAAGTTGCATTTTCACAATTTTTTTCTCCTGACACAAAAACGTTTGAGTTGAGTTACCCATCCATCTAAGTAGTAAATTATAAAAGTTTGGATAGTTACCTGGCTGGTGTGGCTCAATGGACTGAGTGCCCACCTGCAAACCGAAGGGTTCCAGGTTCGATTCCCAGTCAGGGCATATACCTGGGTTGCAGGCCAGGTCCCCAGTACAGGGTGCTTGAGAGGCAACCACACATTGATGTTTCTCTCCCTCCCTTCCCCTCTCTCTAAAAAATAAATGAATAAAATATTTTTTAAAAAGTTTGGATAGTTAAACCTGTAAGAACCTAGAATTATCTGATTTTGTTCCTTGTTCAAATAATGTGAGGCAAAAGAATTCTAAAAATAATCTATGAAAAAAAGTAAAAATGTAAAGACAGACGAGTAGATCAGACAGTAACAGGATTTGCCAATTCTCATCCTTCTTTATAAGGCTTTTTTTTTAACTTTCATATGTCAGAAAGCTTGTAACATTAAAATTTAACCAACAAAATTTCCTGGCAGAGCTTCAGCTATGAGGCCACTGATCTCGAAGAGAACAAGAGAATGCTGCACCTCAGTGAGAAAAGAGGAGCATTTGGTGTAAGGCATTCAAGCAAACGACTAACTGTAATGAAAAGCATCAAGAAAAATTGAGTACACCTGAGGAGATCCGTACCCAGCTTGGGGATCCTGCTGGGGAGCAGCTAACCTTACATTTCAGCCAAGATTCTTAATATAGATGATTTCCCTTTTAAATGACATTCTAAGAATACAGTATAAGTTTTAAAGGTATTATTCACCTGAAATGATGTTCAGTAACAAACTGAAGTATGCATAAGGAACCAAAAAATGTTTTTTTGGAAGAAGCGGGTCTCAAATGGTATCTCAGACACCTCAAAGAAAGGGAATAATATAGATTTCAAAAAGCCAAGACATATGATTTGGGATGTGGTTATTACAGAAGTTCATGAGGGCTGAAGGTGGCAACTGGCGCAAAGTTGTGGCTTGTGAATTCGTAAGAAAGGGGATTAGATAGTGAGGGTGGGCCTGGACTGAAGTAGAGGAGTTTGCACTTAATGCAGTGGGTAAAGATTATCATTTATGTTTTATGAACCCAGAATTGGAATGTTATAACTGGATGATCTTCTATTCCAGCCCCTTTTTTATTTACAAATATTGACCTACATTTTTACTGTTAAACTACTTCCATTGCAGAAATATTAGTACATATAGAAAAGCAAATTGAGAAAATTAAAAAAGCCTATAAACTTACCACTGAGGGAGTAAGCCACTTTTAGTTCTTAAGATATCGCTTTCATACATGAAACTGCCTTTCAGGAAAAGGTAATATTAAGTTTCAGGCTCTTAGCATGCCAATGAAGTAAACACTACATTTTGTTGTTTTCCTTGTTTTCTGTAAATTCTGAAATGGAAGGATAGATCAGGGAGTCTTCCAGAATAAATTACAAAATAAGAACACTTATTTTTTAAATATTTTATTCAACTTCCTACTTAGTTTAAATTTAAAATGATGTATTAAATATCAACCCTATTGTTAGAAACAGTGTTGATTTAAGTTTTGGGATTCATTCCTTCAACTAACAATTACTAAATACCTATTATGTTTTACGACAGATAAATAAAATACCCTGTCTTCAAAGAGCTCAAAGTCTTCATTTAAATTTGTTTCCACTTAAGATCTTTGTCAAACATATGTGACAATTTATGATATAGCTAGGCTTTATTCTTCTCCAAGTGAAATAAACACGTTCAAATCTTCTCATTCCCAGGTCAATTTCATTCTTGGTTCCTATGCTGCTACCTCTGCAAAACACATTAAATCCTTTAATTTGTTGAAAAGCGAGTGTTTTATTTATTTATTCAATTATTTTCCATCTGTGCTATGACCTTCCCCAGACCAGGGTAGCCTGTAGGAGAGGCCAGCGTTGCAAAGACAAGACAGGGTCTGGTTTAGGGGAGCTCGCAGCCTTCTGAAGAAAAGAGGGTGGAGTGAATCCAGTGAGTCTACGTTTCTTTTGGATCGTTTCTGTGGTGTGGAGCACATAGGAGAGGCATAGTCTCCATAGCGATTTCAGACCTGGATGCAGGTAGTGTGGAAGAGATTGACACAGAATTGGAAATTAGGGTTTCTCACTATTTCTTTATAGTAACATGTTTTGGGTTTTTATTTTGTTTGTCATTATTTTCCTACCTTGCTCATTTTTACACCTTTGTCCCAAACAGTATCCAGTTCCCTGAGCCACTTCATTTATTACACACTAACACCATCTCAGGGAATATTTTGCTGCCTCTTTGTTGAGAAATTAAAGTCTAGAAAGCATATTATTCCCCAATTCCTTTTCTCTTTTTTAACTCACTATTTACCTTCACCAACTGCTCCTCCTCTCTTCACCTCAGTGGCAAATCTCATCTCTGTTCATCTTTTCAGGGCTTCAGTGAAGATTATTCTTTCTCTCCCCTATACTTCAATCTCCTTTTTCTCCACCACACTTTCTTTTTGATCCATAGACATGATGAAATCTATAGATCAAAATAGGAGAATGATGAAAGTCATGTCTATACTTAAAAATAAAGTGAAACAAAACAAATGTTTTACTATATTCTAGGCCATTGCCAGGCCCACTGCTCTGGAATTTCCCATAGGGCTCAATGGTACGGGAATGTATAATGGTGATCAGCACTTACTTTGTGTGTAGAGAGGGTGGATCTTTCTGTGCTGGTTTCCCCCCCATCCTGCCCCATCCCACAGGGCCCCTCTCAGTCTTCACCTGTAGAAACAGAGAATCCTGGCTCTGGGATCCTATTGCTTGGCATGTTCTTTATACTATAAATTGTGACCACCATAGGGAGAAGCATTTATTTACTAAATCATCTATATCTATATCTATATCTATATCTATATCTATATCTATATCTATATCTATATATCTGTATCTGTATCTATAGATAGATATATCTATATCTATATATCTATCTATAGAGATAGATATCTCTATATCTATCTACCTATCTCTATAGATAGATAGATAGATAGATAGATAGATAGATAGATAGATAGAAGACAGATATGCCCAACTCACTGAGCCACACCAGTAAAGGCTTTGCTTATTTTATTTTAATGCTTCTTCTACTGCTTGTGAGAGAAACTAATCTGACTTTCTTAGTATTGTATACTAGATTTTTAGAAATCTCATTCCCACAATAGCATCTCAACCGCCTGTAGACACTGACACAAGACCATTTCATAGACCCTACTGTGCTCAGCCTTTTGGAATATGATCTGTTTTTCTATGCTCTACTAGCATTAGTAGCTGTTTACCAACAGCCTTTCCACTTTTTTCCATCTAGAAAATAATAACTCATCCTTCAAAATTCAGTTGAAATGTCAATTCTCAGTGAAAAATGTTGGTAAAATTCTCCTGTCCCTTACATTTAAAGGCTTCTTTTATTCCATGTTTATTCACCTACACTTAATCTTTTTAAAAAGAAAAATAGAGCTCTCCAGTTCTATCTATCCTGTTGTGAAGGGTAGGAGCTCCTCCTTGTTTCTTTTTTTGCTGTGTAGTGTTCCATTGTGTAAATACACTATAGTTTTTGTTTGTTTGTTTGTTTTTGATCCACTCATTTACTGATGGGCAATTAGGTTCAACCTTATGCTAAGTGAAAGAAGCCAGGCAGTGAATAACAAATACCATGTGATCTCACCTATATGTGGAACCTAATCAACAAAACAAACAAGCAAAATAACCAGAGCCATTGAAATAAAGAACAAATTGACAGTAACCAGAGGAGAGTGGGGAGGAGGATAATGGGGGAAAGAAAGGGAAGGGTCATCAAGGAACATGTATAAAGGACACATGGACAAAGCCAAAGGGGGATAGGATGGAGGGTGGGAGGTGGGGTGGGTGGGGTAAGGGAAAGTGGTGGTGGGAAAATGGAAACAACTGTACTTGAACAACAATAAAAAATAAAAATAAAAAATATATATGAAGTCAGAGATATTTAATTTAGCTGTATGTTTATATTGAAATAAATATATTTTAACTAGAATTTTATATTATTATCTAAGTTCAGTTGGCATGCTTTTTAAAATTTTCCTCTGGCCATTTCTTTGTTTGACTTTTTAAACTAGCCCTGGCTGGTGTAGCTCAGTGGATTGGGCTGCGAACCAAAGGGTCGCAGGTTCGATTCCCAGGCAGGGCACATGCCTGGGTTGCAGGCCAGGTCCCCAGTGGGGGCCACACGAGAGGCAACCACACATTGATGTTTCTCTCTCTTTCTCCCTCCCTTCCCATCTCTAAAAATAAATAAATAAAAATTAAAAAAAATTTCCCCCTTTTAAACTCAAGCATATCTTCTATGTAGATATCTACATTTTTTACATATCATAACAATGACTTCATGTAGTTCAAAATGGTCATGTTTGTAGAATGTAGGTTCTTTCCACATAGTTGTTGGCTTTAATAGGCCCTGGTGCCCACACCAGAGACACACAGTGAAGAGGGGCATCAACTCTGGAGTCATACCTTCTGAATTCAACTCCCAGTTTTACTATTAGCAATTAACAGCTGAGTCAAAATGACCATTAGGTTATTCAAAGGATATATAGCTCTTAGAAGAGTAGCAGGCACATAGTTAAATCTCAATAAACAATGGCTAAGTATTTTAAACTTTGTTTAAAAGCCTTTGTTGCCACCCTTTTGTCAACTCAAGCAATTTCTTCCATTTCTGGTTCAGACTCTCTTATACATAATTAATTGTACAAGCCCACTTGCCTGAAATCCATGGACACGTGATGTCTGCCCTTCATAGCCCACACATTGAATGGATTTCTGTTCCCAGGCCTACACTTATAGGGAAGGGAATACAATAAACTGGATTTTTCCTCAAAGAATTTTCAAGTAATAGCATTGATTGAATTTATCCACTGGATTTTTTTGTTCAGTATTGCTGTTACAGAAGTCTCTGGCAGAGAGATATGCTTTAAGTGGATTCTTTTATCTTATAGGGCACATGTCCTTATGAAATAACTGAGCTACAAATGTATGTAGTTTATACCCTGAAATGCATGTGGTTCATTGAGAAGGAAAATTAAATTTAAGGTCTATTATTATCTATGCAGGACAAATAAACCCCTATTTGGATGTGATTACAGAAGATCTTAATACTGCATATCTGTCAATCAAATGATCACCTGGAAGTTTTAAAAGAAAGGGTTTTTCATGTTTTTGTCAAAGTGATAAACATTTTCCTTTGAAAATGTGAAAATTTTCTTAATATGTCTTATAAGTAATTACTGATGAAACTGAATTTATTCTTTTTGAGCCAGGGGAATTACATGTTCTGTCTTTAATAACCCTCCCATTAATGATTTTAACATTATTAATTTTTTTATGTTCTAATCATGTTCAGTGAATTTGACTCTAGTGAAATATATTCCTACAAACTATCTTCATACTAGAAAATTATTTCAATTATCCAAGGTTATACTGATCTTTCTTCTTGAGTATGTTTTGTGTTTTCTAAGGTATTTTATTCTTCTTCAAAAGTGTAGTTTTATGCGAAATTTTTTCTTCTTTCAAATTAATGCTTAGTTTTACCTACTAATATATTAGTAATATCTGTGCATATAATTAATTACTTCTTATCAACTTAAATCATTTGGGTAGTCCAGAATCACTTTAATATGAAAGCACTATCTTCCCATGTTCTAAAAGGGATCCAAGGTAACTTCAAAGTACATAAGCAGAGGAGGTTATTTTTGTTTTTGTTCCTGACCTTTTACAAAGTAAAGTGAGGGTCAATGGCTAAGTTTTCATCTTTAGTTTTATTTTAAAGAAAGTATTATTGTCCAATTGAACTACATTAAGTTATGAACTATGTATATTTTCGAAGAGTAGTCAGTCTACAGAGTTATATGTAAATAGCACAAACATGAAAATATTTCTGTGATCAGAGATCTAAATAGTAATTAGACACCAATTAGTGTTATACAAATTTAATTTAGTATATTTCTACAAATGGAACTTATCTCAGTTGAAAATAATTGTATTTTTCCTGTCATTGAGTAAAACAAATAACTCAATGAGTTCATCACTGCTCACCCAATGATTTTTGGCAATTATACCTGTAATAAGCAGTGCTATGACTGCCCCAAAATATCCATGTCCTAATGCTCAGAACCAGTGACTAAACTAAGTTACGGGCTAAGTTTGCAGACACATTAAGGTTGCTAAGTATTTGACCTTCAATTAGAGAGATTCACCTGGGTTATGCATGTGGGTGCAATATAATCAGAGAGGCCCTTAATGGAAGAAAAAGAGGCAGAAGAGAGTTGGGAAGATGCCGCATGAAAACGACTACTCCCATATTGCTAGCTTAGAAGATGGAGGGATTAAGTCATTAGTCAAGTGTGTTAACGGTGTCGAGGGGCTGGAAAAGGCCCATAAAAATCTTCTCCTGGAGCCTCCAGAAGGCATGCAGTACTGCTGTCACCTCAATTTTTGCCCAGTGAGACCCATTTGGACTTCTGACCTTCAGAACTGTAAGATAATGCATTTTTGTTGTTTTTAGCTCCTAAAATTGTGGTAATTTGTTATAGAAGTAACAGGAAATAAATACGCTACCCAAGGCTATATCACCATCATCTTTAGTGTTTGTCAGTGAGTATTTTTATTTTTACCACAAAAAATTCTAAACAACTTGATTTTACTCTGCACAAAATTTCACATCTCTGCCTTGGTGTCTTTGGTTTATTGATCTGGGACAAATCCCAGCTACCAAAGAGATGATATTTCCAGCTCAAGTGCTAGTCCCTGGGGCCAAGCAGTACTTGGATTCACAATTTTTTAAATTAGCTACCCCATATTTAAGCAATCCAGTTCAGAAGCAAAACATAATGACTTAATTACTCTAGGGAATTTTCAAAATTCAATAGACAGGAGCAGTTACATGTATTTTCAGAAAATACTCTTCCATTCTAATTTAGTTGCTACAGTTCAACTATATACAACTTGAATTCTCATTTTAGACTTATTAAAATATGTACATGTAAAGGTATTTAAAAATAAATATTGTATTTATTTATTTTTACCATATTATTTAGGCAATTCCATAATTTACTTGTACTAAAATTACGTGGTCTTTCATTTAGGCATTTTGCAAAACTTCATAGCATATTTATCTTTCTCTTATGTATAAACTTCCAAATAAATTTTTTTTAGCTCAACAAACATTCATTAAATACCCTCTGCATGCCAAGCCTGCAGTATACACATATAAATGATTATAATTGAGACAAAAATGCTTTCTTGACTTAGCCGATCATGGAAATGTCTTTTCCAGTCTGTTTTGTTTTAGACTCTTCAGTTTAGCAGCACGATTCCGAATTCTCATGTTAGGAAAGACATGGAAAATATAGCTTGTTTTTGCTTCAGGTATAGGCTGTAGCAGCCTGTTTTCAAAAGACAACTGCAAACACATGGACTTTTTGACATATTTCATCTTTTTCCCAGAGTGAAATTTAACAATTTTCTGGAAAATTTGATTAACTAAGGCAGGACCTCTCAAGTTATCCTGCATGGGCTTGAATTGTTAAGCCAATAAAGGATGCCATTTTTTCATGGTACTCTATGCCTGAACCAAATCAACTCTTAATTATTACATTTAAAGCATTTTCTTAATTCATCAGACCCATGGTGAAAATGTGTGACATTGTTCTAAAGCCTATGTATTTTCGTTTGTGCAATACTGCATGTTTTACAAAACTTTTTTTTAAGCCATAGATTTATGTCTTGGTGGGCAAAATTTGTTTTTATATTCTGCTGACTATGAAAATATTCACAAAAAAAAGGATTAAACTCATACTGAAATTTAAAGTTAAATGTGTAAGGTTATCACTATCTTGTTTTTCAAATTGTAAATTACTCAAAATATCTCTGCTTGAACTATGCTGGGTTACAAAAGGGCAATAATCAATAAGGCAGCTCATTATCTGTAATACCTCTAATTACCCCTGTGCTAGCACTGATGCTATGGTTTAACCAATACATATTAAGAAAATTTGCTAACAGGATCTTGTTATCCTAATTTTTGCTATGGAATTGTATTAGAAAATCACATTACTCATCTGAATTGCCACAGCAGCATTATCCCTAGGGCCCTGTTTTCATATCAAGGTTAATTTAAAGTGATTACATAAGTGATACAGATGTTCCTATGAGGATAGGAACTGTACTTCTACCATGATGGACATTATATGATTGCTGTTACAGTCCAGGTAAGATTGGATTATTTGTTTGAATGTCATGCAAAGCAAGTCACATGATAGAGATCAGTATCTTTTTAATAGCATTCCATATTCCTAAATCAATCACCTTTTCACTTCTTCAAAATGGTGTGTGTGTAAATATCACTACTTTATTATAAGCCCTAGTAAATTTATCATGTTGTGTTTGGATGTTCAGAATATTTCTTTTAATTAGTATTGATTCTTCTATCTCCCAGAAGGAGACAAACAGTAGTTAAAAGCAGAGTGTTTATTCACATTCAATTTATTCAACAAACATTCACTAAGCTTACTGTGAGTCTGGCACTTTCTAGATGCTGACAGAAAAATTAATTCTATACTCAGTATTTAATTTGTTTTGTTTTTTTTTTTTTGTTTTTAACTTGAATCTGAACATACATAGCTTCTTACCCTGTAAATGTAAAATGGCTGAGAGGGTTGAGAAGCAGAGGTTAGGAGGTGGAATGCAGAGTAGATTGCACCATCTTGGGAGAGTTGGTAAAAGAAGAACACCTGGTAAATGAAGAATACCACTAAAAAATAGAGATGACAGCCCTGGCTGTGCGGCTCTGTTGGCTGGAGCATCGCCCTGTGCATCAAAGGCTCTGTGGTTTGATCCTGATCAGAGAACATACCTAGGTTGCTGGTTTAATCCCTGGTCAGGGCATATACAGGAGGCAACCAATCAATGTTTCTCTCTTACATCTATGTTTCTCTCTCTCTCCCTTCCTCTTTCTAAAATATCAATAAAACATATCCTCAAATGAGGATTCAAAAATATATAGAGATGACAAATGAGAATCTCAGATGGGACATTAGTAGTGTTAAAAGTAGACATTTCAAAAGAGCAGACTAACAAATATTGTTGAGATATTAAGAAGTAAATATAGAAAACAATGATATCATCCTTAATTTTTATTGCTGGGAACTAAAGGAAGGTTTTTATAAAAGTGAGTGGAGAAATTAGTAAAAGTCAAGGAGAAATTAGTAAAGTTCAAGAATAAGATGGGACAGGTAACAGTTATTTCTCACCACAGCCAGGATTTTGGTTCCTGTGCTTATTGAAAAATTGGTGTTGAGTGGTTGGGGGTGAGAAAGACAACAATAACAAAGGAAACATGAGGGAAGGGTTTAAAGAAGAGCATTCATTTCACAAAAAATATAATTAAGGAAGTATTGTCTACTCCCTATGGTTTAAAGTATAGACTGTAGGGATAAATCCACAGTTGGTGTGATTCTCATATACTTAATGCCTAAAAAGGCTAGTAGCAATGTAAGATGGTACAGAATTATCATGATAGTAGTAGAACAACATGAGTGAATGTAAAAATGCTCTGAAAAATTTTACAGATATTTATGACTTCCTTGATCACTACCATATCAACAGGTTTCTTAGAAAATTTTGTAATTTTTTGAAAGTTTTATTTATTTTTAGAGAGAGGAGAAGGGAGGGAGAAAGAGAAGCATCAAACATTGATGTGCGTGAAAAAGATTGTTTGCCTCTTGCACATCCCCAACCAGAGACCTGGCCCACAACCCAGGCATGTGCCTGACCCAGGTTCAAACTGGCAATCTTTAGTTTTGTAGGATGATGCCCAATACACTGAGCCACACCAGTCAGGGCTTGTAGTTTTCAATCTCACATTATTATTATTATTATTGAGAGTTGGGATGCAAGAGGAAATTTTAAAAAAGGAATATGATAAAATGGAATATTAACAATGCCAAATTATTGACAAGGTTTCATTGTAAAGTTTTAAAATTATTCACAAAATGCAAATATGCTCCAACTCTTAAATTAAAATTAGCAAATGTATGAAGTTCTCAAACTTTTTGCCCCCAAAGTCTTTAACCAGAGTCTGCATCATTTCCTATAATCTTGGTCCAAAAGAGTTATCACAGTAGCTGTGGAATAAAATTGTATTGACTCTAGTAATTATTAGAAACTGCAAAGTAATTTCAAAGTCTCTATACAGCTATTCCCTGAGACAGTGCCCAGTGTAATAGCAGGAAGGAAGCCATCAACTCTCCTCTGAGAAGGTTGTTTCTTTCCAGAATTTTTAAATTAAATAACTTAGTGATTTTAATCAAGTTGATATTTATAGACAGTGTAACAGGTAGAGCAGGAAATATTTTTATACTTCACACTACCCTATCAACATACAGTTTCATATAGTTTAGCCTATTCGTTTGTGTCAGCTTTGATCAGTGGCCATCAATGATGTACCAAAGTATTTTCAGTGGTAGTGGGTTCCTCCAACAGCAGCCTAATTCACTTTCAAACAGATTCATTTAACAGAAAATTATGCCTTAGGTTTCATTGGCATTTGCCTCCTTAAAACTTTCCTCCAGTAGTCTTAGACGTGGTCAGTCTATCTATCTATCTGACCGTTATCAAGTATTTGAGAAAACACTCACCAAACCAAAGTCCATCATCACTTTAAACTTCATATATGTAAAGTAAATTCATTTCCCATTACTTTAAAGATGATTCTCTCTTCTTTTTATGGTTTCCTGCTATCGAGCAGCTGACAATCTAACTGGAGTTTTTTAAATGTTACATATAAATAATACAATTAACATATGACTATAATTATAATGTTCTTGATATAGCCTCCCTGGATTGTTTTATTGTTGCTTTTTATTGTGTTTTAGTTTTACTTCCTTTGTATCTCACAATGCATCTTTGTCATAGTAGTTGATAAATGTTTGCCATCTTTCTGCTTTACAAAATGACCTCTGAAGCTGTTTCTTCAAACGCTAGTTCCCCTTCATGTGTCACATGTTTAATGCATAGAGTCCCTCAATAATTCATCTGCAGCCTATAGGGGAAAAATACAAAGTATAAGCAATAGCATATTTTCATGAGAATGTCTTATAAATATTTCCAGTTAGCATGTGATAAAGTAATTGATAAAGAATATCTAGATTTAAAGTATATGAGCATTAGCTAGAATTTATAACATTTATTCAGATGCTTAAACTAGTGGTACTATACATATCAAATGACAAATATAAGGAGTAACCAGCTTAGAGGAAGTGCCAGAAACTGTTAGGAGCAGGTTGCTGAGTGTCAGCTTCAACATTATTTTTCTTTTTTTCATATAATTGATTCACTACTAATTATTGAACAGTCTGTTTGTGCCTCATGCTATGGTAGAGAGTCAAAACACAATAAGCCTCTCGCAGACTTAACAATCTACTGGGATGGGGGAAGAAACCTCTTGAGCAAGCAATTGTAATGCAGTATGGTAACTATCATATTAATAAACTCGTTTGTGAACACATGGTGAATATATTACTCTTATTTGAGTGAATCAGGGTGGATTCTCAGGTGATATCTCAACTTAACCTTAAGGATTAAAGAGAGCATGAATTTTTAAGTTACAGAAAGTAGTTCCACTTGATTCTATCTGGTTAGTTCTATTACTAAGAGTTTTAGTAATAAGAAGATGAAATATTAGTCTGGAAACAGATCATGAAAAGCCTAATAAAGCTTATTAAGTAACTTTGGAATTTATGAGTAATAGGAAACCATTGGAAGCTGCTTGTCAGTCCTCACTGATGTAGCTCAGTTGTTTGGGCATGGTCCCACAAAGTGAAAGGTTGTGGGTTCGGTTCCTGATTGGGGCACATGCCTGGGTTGCAGGTTCAGGCCAGGTTGGAGCATGTACAAGAGGAGTATACTGATGGATGTTCCTCTCACACTGATATTTGTCTCCCTTTCTCTCTCCCTACCTTCCTTTCTTTCTAAAAATAAATAAATAAAATCTTTAAAAAAAGAAATATGTTTGTTAAGACTTGGCTTGAGAAAGATTCTGGATCCCATGAGTAGCAGGTCTGATGGATGGTTAAGTAAGAAAGCAGTGGAATAGAGAGCTGATGAGTTCAGCAGGGAAGGTGTGAATATGTACAGGACATAATTACAACTCAAGGTCTTGAGAGAGAATTTGTATAAAGATATAAATTCAAGTCATCAGCATATAAATATAAACGAAGACTGAAAGATTGCTTTCTGATCTTTTAGGAATTGTAATTAGAGTGATAAAAGGGTCAAATACAGAGCTTTGAGGAGCAGCCAGCATTTATAGATGGCTAGAAAAGAGGTGCCTATATGGGATCCCAGATGGAACAACAAGGAAGGCAAGGAGGAAACCAATATTGTGGAACAGGGAAGCCAAAGGCAAGTGACTGTCAAGAAGAGAGTGGACCATAGTCTCACATGCCACCCAAATTTTAATGAGTATAAAAGGGACCACTGGGTCTAATGACAAAAATGTCATGGTGATCTTGGAGTTTCCGTCAAGTGTTACTGGTCAGAAGCCAGATATCTCTGAGTAGAGATAAGAGGCATAGGATATTAAATTCTACTTTATTACTTGGCTGTTTGACACTGGCCAGGATTCTGAACATTGTAAGTCTTATTACCCTAATGTGAAATAATGTTAAAAATCACCCATCACTATGGATCTTTATAAATTTAAAATTATCACGATAAATCTGTGACCTTCTTTAAAATTAGTCTGTAGATTCCTTAAGATCTTTCTGCTTCAGTGTAAATATGAGAGTATTTTTAATGTTTATAATGATAGCTTAGATGGTGGTGGTTGTATTAAATCTTGATGAACTTTTTTAATATCTTAAAAGTTGTTTTTTCTATTCAACTAAGCTATAAAATACTACATCAGACTGACAGATATTTAAATGGATGATGACTCATTATCATTCTGGTGTGGGATATAGGAACTGGAATAAAATGAGGTGGTCAGGCATTCTTAGCGGAAGAACTTGGGCATATTTAGCAAAGGTTGAAATATACACACCAGGAGATCCAGAAATTTTACTACAAAAATTTTAACTTACAGAAAAACATGAACACACATTTTATTTTAAGATGATTTGTAATCACACACACAAAATGAACTTAGAGAATTACTGGTAGACCCATACAATGAAGTGTTGTATAACTTGTTTGTAAAACTCAGCTAAATCTATGGCATAATGTGGAGAAATGTTTGAGAAAAGGGGGATTTTTTTTTAAAAAGGCTGAAGAACATGAGTAGCTTTTTCCCACTTAAGAAAATATTTATATACACATACAAGTTCTGTCCAGAAGGTATCCAGCCATGTAATTAATATGAAACTTAGAGACATTTATTGAAGATAATAAAAGATACAAGAAACATTGTACATAGGACAATGATATCTCTGTCCCCTTCAAAGTAGGCACCTTGGGACCTCACACAGTTCTCCCAACCGCCAGCAGCTGCCTCATTATATTTTCTTGAATCTCATCAACTCTCTGGAGTCTATTCCCTTTCAAAGGTGATTTTAGTTTTGGGAAAAGCCAGAAGTTGCAACGCACTGAATCTGGGCTGTATGGGGACTTAGTCACCTGGGTGATTTGAGATTTCACCAAAAAATTCTGTATGAGATGTGATGCATGAGCTTGAACGTTGTCGTGGTGAAGCTGCCAATCACCAGTTGTCCATAGCTGCAGCCTTCTGAATCATCTAATAGTTTCCACAGAGGAATGTTCAAGCTTAACGCAAAATTTGATACAGATTCGTTCCTCTACTCTCTCAGTCACTTTGAATGTGAGTACATGTGCTCACTCTAGGGCATCTACTACCCTCAATAACTGGTACAGTGAACTTGTCATTGTTCACACCTGCACATTCCAGTCCACTCTTCTTGGCTGCCAGGTCACACAATGTCATGCAAACTGTTCTCAGTGTATTAACAATGGCTGGATTTTTCCAGACAGATCTCATATATCAGCAAATGTCAAGAAAGAAATCATGGATGGAGTTGGAAAGCATTATGCTAAGTGAAATAAGCCAGGCAGTGAAAGACAAATACCATATGATCTCGCCTTTAACAGGAACCTAAACAACAAAACAAAGAAACAAGTAAAATATAACAAAAGACACTGAAATAGAGGACAGGTAGTCAGTGACCAGAGTGGAGAGGGGAGGGAATTCAGGGGAGAAGGGAATGGTTTACAGGAACAAATACAGACGACACATGGACAAAACTAGGGGGGTTGGAAAGGGGAGGGAAGAGGCGGGGAATGGGTGGGCAGGCTGGAATGGGAATAAAGGATAGAAACTGTACTGAATAAATTAAAATAAAAAAATTTTAAAAAAAGAAAGAAATCATTAATAGTGATTATCTCCAGGAATAGATATGAGGATGTAAGTTATAGTGAGGGCTTTGGATTATCTTTGGGAGTTTTTTTCTGCTGTTTGCCCTTTTTAAAAAAATGAGTCTGTATTATTTTTGCAATAAAAAATATAGAAACAAAAGCTATGTTTTTCATAACATGTGCTTTTATGTAAACACTAATCATCTCTCACTGCCTCCTGCTTCCTGTGTTCCCCTTTGCTGCCCTGTATCATTTGTGTGGCTAAAGGCAAAGAGCACTGTGCAAATGGCTTAAATGCTGCCTCCTTATCTTCCTCTACTTTACAGTATGCCCCACTTTCCTTCTGCTCCATCATGCAGTGTTCCCTGAAATAAGATTGACAACTGTGTAAGGAAACTTCTTTATATAATGATAGGCTTTGAGCATTTAATTGATTTAATTTTATTCAAAAATGAGCAGGGCCTTGATCTTAAGCGTGTCCTCATATCAAAAACACATTTCTAAGTGTCTGCTCTGAATGCTTTAGCTGCTTCCCTGAGTTACAGTTCTATAGTGGGAAGCAGGGTGAAATCACATTACTGAAAAGGCATGTGTCTGGCAAGTTCTCAAGGCATGAGTATTTATGGAACCATGAACTGTGAATCTGATGTTGATGCTTGCACACACAAGCAGGTGGTTCAAATCTAATTTTGTCACCAGTAAATATGAACTCTATTTAAAAGTAGAAAATGTTTTTTAATAGAAAATCTTTACCCAGAATGAACAATAAATAAATCAAGGTCAGTACTAGTAAATTTTCTATGAAATATTATAAACTTAATAGAAAGATAGGAGATACCTAGTCTATTCCAGGGTTATGCAAACAATTTGAAGGAGAGGGAAGTAAGATAGGATTACGAATGTCTGCTACTTCCCAGAGCAGTTTAATACTGGTATGTCAAGGGATCATTTGAGTTTTCTAAAGTTAGGACATGAAAAAGATTTATGCAGAGGTACCCAAGAACGTGTTGCCAAAAATACATAAATAAAATAGATCTCTCTCATCTTCACTTGTAAGAAACAAGAACATAGTGTATGAAGTATGCTTGATGTCAATTGGAATAAAACTTCAAGTGCTTTTTGGAGGGGCAACTGATAAAAAGATTAAAGTTCATTAAGATGGCTCTATAAATTTCTCATTACTTAAATTAAAAACTGAAGATTATATTGACTCTTTTTTTGCACATAACATTCTATTAATTTTCTAATAGTTGTAACCATATCAGTTCGACTAAACAGCTAGTAATTTGTTAAAGGTTTCTGAAAGAGGACAGTTTAACACCATAAGAGAGAACTGCATGGGTTGAGTCCTCAGCACATGGCATCTCCTCTTAGGAATTCTCACTACTACAATAGTAGAACATTCCAAGCTATAAGTATTAAAGAAGAAATTCATCTTCCACTTGTTTTTCCCCTTGGGCATGAAGAAATTGGAGGGCAGGTCAGTATGTAGCCATCTAACTCAACCTTCAGAAAGGAAAGAGGACTATATATTTTCATCCAGTCAGAGAAATGGAAAAATTAACACTAGTAAGTTTCTCTGTATAAAAAGAGGGGGCATGTTCTTATTGTCAAATTTGAAGAGAAGAAAGCCAAAAGTGATTCAGTATACTAGATTCAGGGAACATATCTGTATTGTGACAATTGATATACATGTATATTATAAGTTGTCATTAATGAGAATGGGTGATTTTTGATGTGGGGTTTAGTTATTTAATTAAGCATTTCTAATTCACTATTTTTTGTGAATTTACTTATTTCCATTACTAATAATATTACTTTAACTTAAAAAATGTTAATTTTTTCAAAAGCTTAGGTCTGCTCAAAAGAAAATAATGCAGAGTAGATTTGGTATGTGTTGAATAACATGTATGTTATAGATCTATATTGTGTGATAATTTATAATATTTTATTAAATTTATTGGGGTGGCATTGGTTAATAAGATTATATAGGTTTTAAATGTACAATTCTATGACTCATCATTTGTATATTGCATTGTTCGTACACCACCCATAGTCAAATTATCTTCCATCACCATGTATCTGACCACATTTACCCTTTACTACCTCCCACACCTCTTCCCACTGGTAACAACCATGTCTGTGTCTTTGAGTTTCAGTCTAACATCCCACATATGAGTGAAATTATATGGTTTTTAGCTTTTTCTGTCTGGCTTATTTTGCTTAGCATGATATTCTCAAGGTCCATTCACACTGTCACAATTGGCAGTATTTCATCTTTATAAAAGAAGAAATACTTTTCTTTCTTATAAAAGAAAAAGAAGAAAAGTATTTCTTTTATGTATATATAGAAGAATACTAAGTATGAATATATGAATATATATTATTTTATACATAAAAGATATATATATGTATATATAATCTTCTTTATCCAGTCATCCATCAAGTACATTCTGGTTATTATTATATATAATTTATTTTCATCAAGTAAATCTTGAATAGATAAATAAATTGTACAACAGCCTGACCTAACCCCCCATCATCCCTCCCAGTAGAAAGCATTTTGTCACCTTTTCTAGTTTTGTACTTTTTATCATTATCTCCATAATTCTAAACAATATGATATACTTTTATTACTCAATTTATTATCTTTAAACTCATATCTTTTGTTAAAAGATGACCATTTAGCTTATTTACAGTTCCCCCTTTCAATTGCTGCCCAATTTTTTATATTTCTGTCAATATTTTTAGTCCTTCCACTAATTATTATATAGTTCTAAACAAAGAGCACACTAAAATCTTAATTGTGTGTCTGAAACCACACACTACGTAGGATGACACTATTAGCATCCTGTATTCCATCTGTGTCACAAACTCTTCTCCCTCATTTCTCTACTTTTGTAGTATACTCATTTTTATATTGTCAAGGTTGATAACATCTTACAGTCTATACTACCCATAATTCAGTTTAAAGTTTAAATCTAAAAATTGGAATCTATCAAAAAGTCTCTAGAGAGTTATAACCATGTAAATATTGCCTCTGCAGAGCAGAGTTGTGTGTGTGTGACTCATTTTCTGTAGGCTTAATATTACAATTCTTGTACTACACAAAGGATCCTAATATAAAGGTGAAATAAATTATTCTTCTAATATACCATCAGTTGCTTAAATCATACCTCAAACAGTTTAGTTCTTACCTAGAATAGGATTTTCCCATTTGGCTTGTGATTTTTAAGTTTGTAATTGCTGGCTCTAAGGGCAAATATACCCCCTGCTTTTTTAAGCTGATCATCTTCCATTGGAAACTAATACATAGGATTTCTTTGTCTTCTTGGAGTTTGACTTTTTTTTCCTAATTTAACTGGTAGTATTCTAGACTCACTGCTAGTTTCCCTTCTGTCATTTTGAAGTTCCTCTTTAAAGAATTCTTGGTTTATTTCTAGTATTTATTATATCATATTCTTTATTCTTATTTTTTCAGCTTTATTTTTCTGGATAGTTTTAAATCTACTAGTTTAGTTTGGTTAAATATAGTAATTGAGGTTCAAAGCTTCAAAATAGTCAGGATGCTGATAATGAGGTGGTAGATATTATTTGGCCTAATTCCTGTCTGATGTGATAACAATTGCTTTAAAAACACCAAAATGTAAAGGAACATGTCTTCTTTTGCTGTTTAAAACAATGTACCAAAGATAAACCCAGCTAAGATCAACTCACTCTATTGTGATAGTTGAATTTTCTGGAATTCACATTTCCATATGAACTGGAAATGATAAATTGTTAATAACCTCCCTAGGGTTTTTCTTCTCTTCTGACACATCTTAATTTTTATTGTGTTTTAGGAGTAAATGAATATAATTTATTCCAAGGAGCATGAAAATCTTCAAGTACTATTCTGGGAGTTTCAAAATCACTTAAGTTAAAAGAAAAAAATACATATTTTGCCTGTGTGTGAGTAAGAAAATGTCATAATAAAGTTATAAGCTGCTTTAAGCTATGGCAACAGCAATTTTGAAATATTTTATACTGTTATAATACCATACTGAACCATTAGGCTAATGATGCCTCTTCTTTAAAAAAACCTTGCAAGTAACATGAACCTTTTTTCTTCTAAATTACTATTATTTTATACAAAATAGCAGTTATATCTATAATTTTAAATTTCAATTCTCCTTAAAAAGAACTACTTTTTAAAAAATGTGGTAAAGAATGAATTGCATGTCCTCCAATCATTTCAGAGCTAATGCAACCAAATTTCTTCACTTGGACAAGCAATCCTAGCAAGATGACAGTAAGGCACATTAAAATAATTTTTGAAACAGTAAATAATCATGAACATCATGAAGACATAGCCATATCAATAGGAAAAATCAAAATTTCTTTGGAAGAAACAAATTTAACTTCTGAAAACATTTCCTGTAGAGAATGTCAAGATTTTGCTCAAACACTTCAAGCCATGGGTTTAGTTCATCAAACATTTATTATGATATTGAGCATCTTTGATATCCCAAACTCTGGACTATTGTCAAGACACATAAAGTACACAGAGCAAGGTCCCTATTCTTTTTTTATGTTAATGCTTTCCCAAGGATATTTTTTTTAAGTTGATTTTAGAGAGAGGAAGGGAGAGAGAAGCATCAATGAGAGAAACATCGATCAGTTGACTTCTGTACATGCCCCAACCTGGGAACAAATCTGCACCCTAGGCATGTGCCCTCACTGGGAATTAAATCCACAACCTTTAGATGTAGGGATAATAGTGCAACCTACTGAGCCATCCTGCCAGGGCTGTCCTTATTCTTAAAGACTGTGAATCCAGGGTACCATCTTCAATTCTTAGTTTTTAAATTAAATTTATTGAGATGACATTGGTTTATAAAATCATCTAGGTTTCAAGTGTGCAATTCTATGATAAATCATTAACATATTGCATTGTGTCCCCACCATTCAAAGTCAAATTATCTTCTGTCACCATATATTTGACCTCCTTCTCCCTTTACTACCTCCCATTCCCCTTCTGTCTGATAACCACCAAACTATTGTCTGTGTCTACGGGTTTTTGTTAGTTTTTCTTGCTTGTTCATTCGTTGCTTTCAATTTTATATCTCACATGTGAGTGAAATCATATGGCTCTTACCTTTTTCTCTCTGACTTATTTTGCTGAGCATAATATTTCATGTTGTCACAAATGGCAGTTTTTCACTTTCTTTTGGTTGAATAGTATTTCATTGCATATATGTACCACATCTTCATTACCCAATAACTTATTCATAAAGGCATACTCCTATGCACCCTTATGTTCATTGAAGCATTATTCACAGTGACCAAGACATGGAAACAACCAAAGTGTCACACAGTACTTATTTTTAAATACAGCACAGAAAACAGATGATGTTAACATGCAGGACACTCCCATGGACACATGCAGTATTGAACCCTTCCCCATTTCCATCTATCAATGCAAGCCACAGGGATTTAAAGCCACTTGAAATGTTTGTTTGATTTCGCAAAATGATGCATATATTTTTATATTTCAGTGAGTGATAGATAGACACATGGTGATTAGGGATAATAATACATCTGTAAATCCCTTTTTAACAAATCATGTACAAACATTTTAAAGTCAAAAACAATTTGGCTGTTTTAGAATGTTTTTTCTTCATGTTCTGCTATTCCTATCTTTTGGCCAAAGCTGCTAGATGCCAGTAAGGGCAGGAGGAACAATATAAGCAGACTGTAGTAATCCCTGCCATTCCAGGCCCACTGATACAGGGTACTAGTGCATCTGTTGTTATGAGACTTCCTCCTGTGAATGTAAACCAGTAGAATGGGTGATTTAGTATGGATAAGTGATTATGAATTTATTATCTCTGCATTGGCATTGGTCTGGTCTTTTTATGTAGTATTTTTGTATTTAATTTTAAACTTCATTCTGTCTTCATTTCATTATCATGACACAAATTATTCCACAAACTCTCTCCAGATTTTTACCCAAATTCATACTTGAGCTTGTCTAATTGCTGTTTATTTTTATTTCTTTTCTCTTTATAATGCTGTTGCAGGACTGGGGTGGATGCTCTCTTTGCAAGAGCACCTAGGAATGGATTATATATAGTTATCCAACATAATTATATATTTAAATTCCTTAGAAGGAATTTAATGCAGTTATTAAGTTAGACTGTTTTTCTCTCCTTTTCTTCTCTACAAAAGCTATGTGATCTCTCCCGAGTCTGCTAATTGGTTTCTATTTTATTTATCTTCAGCTAAAATGGATGTTTTTCCATCTTCTAATACTTCTAATTCTTTTCTGAATTTCCCATCTGATCAATACTGTCTACCTAATAGACACATGCCAACTGATCACAATGCATAAGTGTCATACAACGCATGAGATGAATTACTACTCTAGACACAAGATCATTTATTTTCAGTACATAGCAGTTATGAGAATATTCCTTACATTGAATCCAAATCTATCTGCCCTTAATAATTGCATCAGACCTAGTTCTGACATCTCAGGTGATACACACACTTACATAATTAGCCTTCAACTATAATTTTAAAAAATGTTATCATGGATTCTCTTTATTATACTTCTAAATGCCACAAAACCTGGTTTTCAGGCACTTTCATCATTCTGCTACTTTCTCTGAAAATACACCAACTCAAAAATGTCCATAAATTTTAGTGCTAAAGGAGAACCTGTAGTTGTAGCTAATAGCAAAGAACTACAGACTTCTTGGTTGTAAATACTGTAAACTTCTAGGTTTTTGAGTCAGATGAACCTGGGCACAAATCCCAGTTTTGATTTAACTACCTGTGTGATTATGGTTGACTACTCAAGTCACCTCTCTCAACTTCAATTTACCCTCTGGAGAAAAGAACACTATTACCTATCTTCTATCTCACTGTAAGGTTTAATGAGATGTAATAAACCTATCAGCATAGTGCCTGATACAGAGCAAGCACCCAGGAATGGTAGCTATTGTTGTGGTCATTATCACTGATTATTATTATCATACTCTTACTACTACTCTGGTTACATTTTTTTACAAAAAACAGTAAGTAACTCCCCATTTTTTTCTCCCACATATGTTACTGCTTTATTCTGAGGCTTCTCTAAGGTGCATCAATGGGTCTGCCTTTGCAGTCAATATAATAACATTATTTTAAAACTATATCAAACTATTAGCTGACTAAGCCAACTGATTGACTCACCTTATTTCTAACTTGTTATCTGACATTACTGATCATTAAGTACCTTTTATATGCCAAACTAGGAATATTAAACAATGTGAGATATAATCTCTGACTAGCTGGGGACAACAGACATCTAAAGATAGAATAAGGAAGTACCTGTGTGCCCAACAAGCAGTGGACCCAGAATATACTTCAGTCCAGAAAATAAACGCATTCTGATGTGGCTAACATAAGGCAAGAATGCAGAAAAAGAGAGCATATTTACATTCAAAATGTCCTGCCTACTAATTAATGTTCATTTTTATTACTCTGTTATACAGTCTTCTCTTATCCTTATAAAGCAAATGTTCTTACATCCCCACAATAACTTGTCAAGCCTTTCCTTCATGCTGTTCATCCACCTGAAGTTCTACCTATTTGTCCTCATTTCCTTCCAGTTTGCTATACCTTCTCCATAATTTAGGGTAACAAACATCCCTTCCAGGAAACTTTTCTTATAGAGGTCTGCTGGCTTCTCCCTTCAAATACCTTGTGAGCTGGCAACATCTGTGCTACTTGTTTACAACTATCAGAATGTCAGTCTCTTGAGATTTAACTCTTGAGCCCAGCATCTAACTGGCTATCTGGGACATCTAGTCACAGAGCAAAGACTGACAAATACACAATAATTGGAGGCAGACAGACCACATTTCCAATCTCCGATTCACCACTTTTTGGCTTTTGCTTGGATAGGGTATTCAACTTCCCTGAGGCTCAGCTTCTGTATCTCTAATATAAGCCTAATTCTATCTTCATTGTAGGATTCTTAGTCAAATTGAAAATAGGTATAAAATACTTCCTAAGAATGCCAAGCTTGTAGCAGATACTCAATAACTGAGACTGATATTATGATTAGAATGAATGAATGTACATTCTGATGTTAGTCACAAATATTTTATGATTAACCTGTGACCTTCAAACATCCTGCTGATGTATCTTATGAGGCACACATGCTTTGTTTTATCTTTTGCATTCTCCTTGTTGTGTCTGGTAACCAAGATCAGCACAGAGTGAACTACTTCTCTATCACATTCCGTTTTCATTCTCAGCTGCCCCTTTCCATTCAACCATTCTTATTCTCCTAAAACCACAATTGAAAAACAAAAAACATCATCTTTAACTTAAACTGTTCTGATTAAGCAGATTTCTTTTGTCCTTTGGACAATATCTTCCAGAATATCATATGTGAAATGACATTTGTAGTGATTTTCTTTATGCTCTGAACTAAGAATAAGGTTTTCAACCAAAATGCCATCTTTAATTCCACCTATATTCTATCTCTGTGGTGAAATACATACTTTCAATGAACATTCATTCATCAAGGAATGAATGACATATATTTTTTTTTTTAAGATTTTAATTTTAGTTTTATTTTTTTTTTATTTATTTTTTTTT
>CM052539.1:134533059-134718200 GCA_028533065.1 Trachops cirrhosus | reverse complement strand
CTATTTTTAGTTTTCTGAGGAAGTTCCATACTGTTTTCCACAGTGGTCGTACCAGTCTGCAATCCCACCAACAGTGCACTAGGGTCCCTTTTTCTCCACACCCTCTCCAACACTTGTTGTCTGTTGTTTTATTTATGATGGCCTGAATGACATATATTAATATTGGAGGGCCTTATTAACACCGGACACTATTCTTCTCTACTTTCTTTTTTATGCATTTCTTCATCCCCCAAAATATTTTTTCACTTTTCTCTTCAGAGTTGAACCAATAGTGTTTTGGATAATGACTATAAAGGAAGGAATAAGGAAAAACTTTGCAAGATCTTAAAATTTTACCTACCCTTCCTCTATCTAAAGGAATTTGTTATTAGGCTGTGCTAAATATTTTTGAAAAATTTGAAGATATTTCAATTAATGAGTTAACTAATAAATTGTCTTATTTCTCTGTTAAAAAACAAAACAGGTATTTAAGCTCTGTCATCAGACTCTGCCTATCACTTCTATTATGAGTGAGATTTTCCTTGTTAATTTTTATTAATAGTACTGCTGAATATATTAATGAGTTTTAGGGAGGCAGCAACTACGGTAATGTTGAGAGCACTAATCTGCTGTACCTAGTCCATGATTTTGGTCTGGGAACTCAAACTAATTATTTCCCCATATCTTTATTGCCTTCTTAGTTGTCAACTATTTATTGAATGTTGATAGCATAAAGTTTGTGATGTGCCTGGCATTAATTACCTTAGGACTCAAATATGTTAACTGTAGATTGGTTTAACTTTTGAACAGTTAGTATATCTCTAAGAAACATCAATTTTTCCAAATGACATATGTGTTATAACAAGGTAAATGCTCAATATGTACACTATTAATTACTGTATCTTAAGCAATATACTTTTAATTTAAATATGCCTTAATAATGATGTACATACATACAGATTTTACATCTAAGTTATAATCAAACAGTTCTCTCATTTTTTAAATGTAACTATGATCTGAAAGTGTTACTATCTGAATATTATAATACCCTTATATTTTCAAATTCCCACAGTTTTGCATTGAAAATCTTATATTTATTTTGCATTTAAAAATGTATATGAAATGCTTTAATGAGTCAAAGAAAAATCATACACATGAATAAGTGAAGAGCATCCTATTTGCAATGGACAGTTGGCTCCGTTTATGCATATTTGATGACAGTATTCCAGCACCCCTCTCTTAGCTTTTGCAATGACCCTTAATAACATGGAATAATTTGAACAAGGCAGACAATCTCAGGTCCATCAAAAGAACTTTGCCCTCACATTTTTATTCAAATTGTATTTATGTGACCCACATGTCAGTCAGTTAGAGAGCAAGAAGTTAATGGCTCAGATTTTGAATGCATGTTAATCTTTTGAGGCTCTGTAATGCCGTGACCTTTTTGAGTGTACCAACATGGAACCTTTGTGGCCTGGAACTATTAACTCGTCTCTCAAGAGCACAAAGGTGGGAACATATTAGATTTAGGTTTCATAGTTCACATTTCTCTAGCAAGAATTGTCATTTTTACTATGTGCTCTAAGTAGACCAAATCAACAATAAATTATAACTCAGTAAAAAATGCAGCAAACTGATAACCTCTATTTATCTTCGCAAGATAAATGTACCTTTTTAATCGATGTTTTATTCTTACTTGTCATTTTTAAATAATGCGATATTGACAGTGTGGTGGTATTTTGTCTTTTAGTTAGAGGTTTAATATTTGCCTTACAACTTTTTCATGTTTATTTGGTTAAAAAAATAAGGGGGAGGTCACATATATAAGGTGACTCTTCAAACTAGAGGACTTTGAGAATGAAAGGGGAGAGGAGCTGCTAAAAATGATGTTGGATCATGGTGTAAATCATGGCTATCTCAGGCATGCTGAGACACCTATTGACCTTTGGCTGGTAACAACTAGCCATCTGAATGAAAATAGATGTGAAATTACCCAAATGAGTAAAAGTTACTCTAATCTATGCTACTACTTATTCATCCTCTGCACCCTGACAAAATTTCAGAGCCGTAAGTTATCTGAGAGTAATGCACAGAAAATTTTCACATTGATTTCTGATTTATTTTATGCATTCAACTCATGGGATTTGATATTTATAAAATCAATGCTTTTCTATTTTTGTTAGATCATAACTTCAGTATAAATGGTATATGTAAAGACATTTAATACTTACTCAAAAATAAGACATATGTGTTTAATCATTGACATACAGTAGCCATAGAATCCTGAAAATTCTCATCAACATTTATCCACTGAGAAGACAGTAGCTCTAAAATTCTGTGATTCTTAGATTTCAGTTTCACAGTCTCAATTTGAATAACACATCTATAGTACTTACCTGCAGTGTTGTTAGAGTACAAAAATTTTCATTTCTCCCCTTTTTGGAGTTTATAAACAATAACAATCTTGTGAACTTGCATGTAAAAGTTTTCATGTATTGGAAGTAAAAAAGCCCCACCTACATTAGTAGCCCCACCCATCACTTTAAGTTCAGGTCTCAATATATGAATTTGGGGGGATGTAAGCATTCGTCCATAATATTCACTAAGAAAAGATGAAGTTGTTTTTGTTGTTTGTTTTCCTGGTTAATATTTAATAAAAAAATATATTTCGATTGGCCACACATTGACGACACATATCAGGGTATCCCCTGTGCTCTACCAAGTATAGTTAAATACAGTGGTGCAAGAGAGTTAACTAATCTCAGATCATCCGATGAAATAAATGACACATCACCATTGTATCTTATTTATCACCTGTTCCTATGCCATTGCCAACTATCTGAGAAAATCTAATTGCCATTTACACTGTCACTGAGTTCTCTGTCACTGTGAGCATGCACTTACAGAGAAATCAAAGTTTCTACTGAAATACAGAAATAATGGTAAATTTCTTATGTTATGGGGTCCCGAGAACTTTGCCTCATCTTGTAAGTGTGGATTATGTATTAAGACCAGACAAAGGGAACTCTGAAACTGGTAGACACAGTAGAGAGTTGGATACCAAGGGACTTTCCCAAGGAATAAGGCAAAAAGGTCTAACATGGTATAGTTTACTCAGGAATCTTCCTAATCATGTGTACAGGGAGTGTCTATTATTTGCTCCACACAGAAGTGTAACAAACGGTGCTTCTAAAATTAGAACCACTTGGGCTGCAGTGAGAGCACAGGTGGAGAAGCAGCATGCGGCGCAGCGCAGAGCCCTGGTTGTTCCCTAATGTGTCACTCAGTTCTTGGTACCTGCTGCCTGGACCCTGGGACCCCTCTTGCCACTTGCTCCTTAGAAGCCAGGCCTGGGAGTGTGCCTAGAATCTCTGATTTCTGTTTTTATGTTGCTCTGAACAGTTTTATCTTGAGAAACTTCCAAGTCAACCTCATCAGAAGTAGATTTCACTAAAGAATGTGGATCAGTTTTGAAAATTCATATGACTTTTACTGAGTCTAATTTTATTATAAAAGATTCTTGACAGGAAACAACAGACACTAGTGGTTTTATTCCTAACAAGTTATTCTAGTCATTAATCTTTACAAAATACACCTTAACACCTCTCCAAATATCATTGCAATAGAGGGAAGGAAGGAGAGGAAGAAACACAGAAGACAGAGAAGGAGAAAGGTATGTAGAATGAATGGGAGAGAGGAAGAAGGGAAAGGCAAAAAGATAAGGGAAGAAAGCTCTGCATAACTTTAATATACTGATCAGATGGGATAACAAGCCAACTCTTCAGGCCTCTTTCAAAATATTTCACTATGACATACCAAGATTCCTCAGCAGGAAATAAGTCACAGAGGCACTAAAACTCAACTACCTTAAAACAAATATAAACCATATATACCCCATATATATCTCATATATATCCCATATATATATCTTTATACATAGCAAAGGAAAACTCTCAATCAGCTATCTTTAGCAAAATGTATTAAACTAATATGTTTTAATGCCAACATAGCAGGGAAAACCAAAATAAATCCATGACTAGCAAACAAATGATCCCCACAGTGGGAAAAGGAGAAAGTGATATGTGAGACGAGATAAAGACAAAAGCAGTCTATCATTTCAAAAATGAAAAAGAAGAAAAGTAATGATAACCTTGGAAGTAACTCCATTCTTATATTTCCTGAAAATCACATTATTGTGCTTTTAGAAGGAAATATTTATTCATCATGCAGGTTTACTGACAAGCGTTCTATTCTGAATTTGTGATTTTTGAACTCATAAATTTCCTTTAATAAGCCATTCTTTTCATGTCATTTGTCCCTTGCCAGTGCTATACTTATCTTATTTTAGAAATGTGTGTATCTTGGTAAAATATCTGGTATCATTATGAAAGCATCTAGACATATTTTTTTCTTTATACAGCAATTCAAACTATGAATTCAGGGTTGTCTTTGGAGCTAATGTTGAAAATTTCTGGGAGGGGAAGGGTCTCTTCTGAACCAGGAAGGAAAAAAATAACAAGTATGTGTGTAGCTCCTAGGTTGTATTGATGCTTTATCAAAAATGGTTGGCACACTGTCTTTCAAAGACATTTGGCCAATAGGAGTAGCTGCAGAATGCTATACTACAGAAAAAGTCCTCAAAGTCTAAACTGGCCACTTTCATGGACATCTGTGTTTTTTTTCTCCAATATTCTTATGTTTCATTTTCAGAAATATTGTAGAAAACAGTTCATGTTCATAAATACAGTCTTTATACTCCAGCAGTATTTCTGTCATCCCATCTATCAAATCATTAGTGCAGAACCACGATCTTTTTTAAAAATCTATTAGATGTGTTGTAAAACATGTCATTATCACCCCTCTCTCTGCAGTTATTATGAATTATTTTATCTTTGATTTGTTACCTGCTATCTAATAGATCTTAATGGTGTTTAGTGACATGTGTGCCCTCAACATTCTGTGGTCTACTAAGTGTTGTAATTGTATACCAGAATTGATGGGAGAAGTCTGCTACTAAGAAGAGTGTCACCATCTCTTGAAAAAGCAGTCTCTATGGTTAGCAAGAATGCACAGTGGTTCCACATAACACTGTTACAGTGTTTAGGTAATTTAGAGGTCAATTATTAAGTCGCTCAATGTGGACATAAATCCCTGCATGTGTGATGGCCTGTGTCTTAGTCAGTTTAAGCTGCTATAACATAAAGTACCATAGACTAGATTAGTCATAAACAACAGAAATTTATTTTACAGTTGTGGATCAGGGTGGCAGCATGTTCAAGTTCAGATGAGGGCTATCTTCTACGTTGCAGATGGTCTACTACTCTTGTATCTTCCTATGGTGGAAAGCAGAGAGAGGAAGCAAGCTCTCTTTGGACTACTATAAGGGCAGTAATCCCATTCTTGAGGCTTTGCCCTCATTTCCTCATCAAATCCTAATTACTTCCCTAAGGTCCCACTTCCAAAGACCATCACATTCTGTGTGTGTGTGTGTGTGTGTGTGTGTGTGTGTTTGTGTTAGGGGAGAAGGTAGGATTTCAACTAACAAATTTGGAGGGGACACAAAGACTCAGTTCATAACAGTCTACTTAATGATGGATTATTGATTAGATCTTTTCTGCATGATAGGCACCCTATATAATTTCTAACCTTATAAATTAAACATGATCACTAACATATAGGGAAAACAGTGTGGAGACAGGTATAGGGCCATAGGGCTACCATCCCTTACCTAAAACCCTTGCAGTCAAATGTTTTAGAGTCAGAAATTTGCAGAGTCTACAACAACAATGGGATGTATACACTAGATGTTGTGTAAGACACATGTGGGGTTCTGGATGAGCACCTGCTAATCAATCATGTTAATCTTCAGCAAAATGATAGATGTAGATAAGGTACAAAGTATGATTATATGTAATTTCATATCAGCTGAGGTCATATCTTGTTGCTGAGTTGGTTTAGGTCAGACTATGCTCTGCCACCAAGTGAATTATATGAAAAGTAATATCAGTTTTCAAAGATTTTTGAGTTTTGGGAATATGAATAATGGATCATGTGCATTTACTAGTTCTGTTGTATATGCATTAAATAGGGGATTTTATTGAATACTTATGATTCAGTAATAGCTTAAGAAAATTACCTTCATTATATCATATAATCCTCAAATCAAGCCTGAGATATGTGAGTCATTATATCTGAATAAGGTAGTTGTCTTAAAAAGGGAAGTCCCCAACCCCCTTGAGAATCAAACTCCAGCCCTAAATCCTTTCTGTCTGGCATTATAGCTTTCCCAAGCTGCTACAAACACTTACTTGTACTCCTTTTGAATGCATTAGAGTACCAAGAATATCACAAAGATTTCAATAAATACTTGGTGAATTTCGACTGCTCATGAAATATCTTCCAGTCATTGGACAGTTCTCAGCTGTTATGGTGCTGTGCTCACCACAGTCCAGTTTTGTTTAGACCCATAGAATTAGTGGGCTGAACTTTAGAACAATAAAAATTTTTGATGACTTAACAGTATCAGTTTTCATAAACATTTAACCCAACTGTAGCTTGCAAAAATGGAGAGTAAAGGTCATATAAAAGAATTTAGTCCAGATATATTTGAGTAAGTCTATATATAAACTTACTAGGATATAAATGCAAAAACAAATGACTTTTCTATATTTAAAACATAAAACAAGATAATTATTAAAGTTTTAAAAAGTGAGGAAAATTTATTAACTCTCTGAAAGATTTTTTAAAGGGCATGTGTTTTGCAAATAAAATAAATTATTGATTTATTGATTTGTGACTCAAGTCTTTTTAGTAATTTTTAACTTGGAATCTTAAGTAAAATTTTTACCTCATTTTTTCACTTATTTATTAAGCTTTTTTAGAGCTCCCTCTACTGTTCAAATATGAAAATGCTCATTGAAATTTACTAAGGAAGGAAGGTAATCTCATTTGGGGATATATTTATAATCTGAACAAGAATAGTATCTTCAGTCAAAAAAGTGAATTTCCCTCTATAAATTTAAAGTCATTGGTCTAATTATATAGTCCTGCTCCTCAAGTAATAAAAATCTTTGTAGTGCAATAAGTGGATCCATAAATATGTTGACTTCAAAATTCTATCTCCATCCCTATTTTATAAGTAAATGTCTTATTTTCATAATCAATACATGTATGAAAAGCTACTTATAAATAATATAATAAGAAACATCCTAAAGTTCATGCAGCAGAAGTTAAGGAAGGCGTACAATATTGTGTGCTTCCTAACTCCAGAAGGTGAGAAATGTATCATGTTTGCATAGTGACGTGAAATTCTGCAAGGTCTTTTCATCTTTAGGATGTTGAAGACTCACAACTCCTGAGTGAATTAAATAAATTTTAAATATCATCCAGGATTCTGAAGAAGAAATTCAGAAATAGTAATACAGCATTAATCCACTAAAGAAAAACTTTCTTAAAGGCAAATTTGTGTGTTCTTGATCAGGTTAGATGTTAGAAAACAAAGTTTTCCTTATCAGAATTAATATAATAAGTGGGGAGTTTTATTGGGGCAATAATTATATTTCATTTTGCTCCTTACTTAAAACAAAATACATAATTATCCCAACTGTAATTAAATCATGAAAATTAAAATATGAAAAATTATGAATATCTTTCAATAAAATACCAATAGTAGCTATGTAACTTGGTGATTTTTGTACCAAGATACTAAGAAGCAAAATGAGAATAAACTATATCAATATTGCTTCTCGGCCTTTTGGCTAAGATCAAGTGAGAATAAACTATATCATTGTAGTTTGTTCTCAAGGAGTAATTATCAAGGAATAAAACCAAAATTAAGATAATGGTAGAGTTTATTAATTCAGTTAGATGAATTAAGTTGAAGACAAAATACAGTAAGATAAGCTTAGCAGTTAAGATGATACACGTTGTATATTTCTTTAATGAACTCATATTTAACTTTACATAATTAATTTGTCAGGAAATACCAGTAAACTTTAAGTGAAGTTACATTACCTCATGGAGGAAAACCTTAATATATGGCTGATATCTCCACTTTAGGAACAGAAAAAAAAGTATTTTTTCAAATTTCAAAATGTTGATGTTTTGCTATGTCATCGGTGAGTGTCATTTGTGAATTCTAAAGACCTTTTAAAGCCCAGAGATGGAGTTATACCCTCCAAAATATAGTCATAGAAGTGTTAAAACCTTAACAAGTGATACTGCAGAATCTGGGTATTTGACAGACATGTTTACTATATGTCTTAAGCAAATGAAAAGCAAAAAAGTTGTGGGGAGGAGTGCACAGTTACTTGGCAAATTGCTTTCCTGACTCTAGTGTATGCTGAACGCTGCTTTAAACACTGTCAACACAAAAACGAACTTATTGAAGTCTCATCATGGGTAAATCCTATCATTATGCTTATTTTACAAATAAGAATATTGAAACAGAAAAGTTTAAAAACCGCACAGCTAGAAATTAGGAAAGTTGGTATTTAAACCTGGGCATCTAGCTTCCGAGTCTCTGCCTTTGCTGCCTATTGTGCACCCGTCTTTCTATTCCTGCCTGCCCAAAGGTGGGGTTTTGTACGTTTGTTTTGTCTTAATGAAACGTGCCTGAAATTGGACCAGTCTTTACTAGGCAGTTTGGTTTTGGTGCTAACTGGGGAAAGATAAGAATTACCCAGCTTCCATATTTTAGTCAAAATCCCATTTACTTAAGTAGTGTGCTTAACCAATGCATAAATAAGTTTATCCCATGGCTAAGTAGCTGACAGGAGTCCTCATTGACCACCTATCGGTATCCTTGTTAGGAAGTAAATATTTAGTGTCTTCAAAAAATTTATGAACTTCAAAGAGGTGTAAAATTGTGTGTGTAAGTGCAGATATGCACATTTCAGAATGACTTTAAAACTTTCCTCCAAGTCAAAGATTCATGTATGATCCAAAAGTGGTTAAGACACACATAAAGCAAATTCTAGATCATTTGGAGGAAGTTGCAAATACCATCTCCATCCATACTTAACTGATACTATAGCTTTGGTATTTCCAGTCCTCAGCACACATGGAAGTGTTGCTCTTTGGATGCACTGTCCAATCTGAGAATTCTGAATCCTAGGTGGTTTCCCAGATTTGTTGCCTTTGAGTGCATCACCCTCTCTTCATCCTCTTACTCTTTTGGATCTCAGCCTCTTTATTTGCGCAGTGGGAATCCAAAAACCCACTTGGGCTTGGGGGAAGGGTTTTTTTGTTTTTATTTTGTTTCAAGTATTGAATTAATGTTAAAGTACTGAATTAATGTAATTAGTTTAGAACTTAGATGTTGCCTGGAACAGAATACGTATAAACTGTTGGTTCCTTTTGTGTAACTCAAGGGCCATGGCTTTGAAATCAAACAAATCTGAATTACGGTCTCAGTCCTTTCATGTATTATCTATGTGACTTGGATATTTTGTGTAGTATCTCTAAGACTCTTTTCCTCTACAAACCGGGTGTGATAATAGCTACTTAAGTGCCTGGTGTTGACAAATCAATTTAAAAGTTATCGAGACATGCCCTTTGAAGTTCAGTCTGAGCATTGTCAAACAGTCACCCTGAGAGGGGGCTGGTGTCCAAGGGAGTTGTAACTGGTTTACTATTGATTAGAGGCAGACTGTGAAGTTAGATGTTAACTTTTAGGAGATTGATAAGTAACATATGATTTCTGTCCACTGCAAAAGATAACCTCAAAGGTTACATTTTTATTTCCCTGTAGGATGTTAACCAATTATGTATCTAATTTGCAACATGATTGCTGAGATTTCCCCCATGTACTTTTATGTTAAGCACCCTACATTTTTCTCCTTGAACTGGATTTATCATCTTACTACTCACTCATTAATTTGTTTTTATTAATCTGCTACAGGAGCTTATTGTATATATTTTTGCAAGTCATATTTTTAACTTGGAATACTTTAATACAAGTAGCTAAGAAAGTGCTTAAGAATTATTTGGTTACTTCATTCCCCAGATACTTTTGTAATCATCCATAATAATCCACCACATAAGGACATACTTTTGCTCTCTTCATACACAAAATGCCCTTTCCAAGACTGTCTTTTTTTACTATCCCAACCATCCTCCTTGGCCTACTTCTAAATGCTTTCCCTTTCAGGAAGTCTTAACTACTTCCACAAATCAGAAGTGACTGCTCTCTGTGTTCCCACAGCATTTTCTTTGTCATGGAAATTAATAATGATAATTTGTGTATACATCTTAACTCCCCTGATGAACTGGGGTATACCTGAGAGCAGAGATTATATCTCATTCATCGTTTAATACACACCAGTCCCCACACTTTGCTTTGCCCTGGCAAATGTAGAATAATAAATATTCATTAGAATTAGGCAATGGAATGAATCAATTAATTATCAAAATAACAAAATTATTCAGATTGGGGGATGGTATAATATAATCAGACAAGTAATCAATAGTAAAATATAGACAGTAAAAAAGTAGTTTTTTTATTATGTAAACACATAGATTTACAAAACTGCAATTCCTGATATCCAAAATAATTAAAATATATTATATGAAGTAAACTTACTACAGAGACTGTACTGCTTAGATAGTATACAACTTCTAATTGCATAAAAACTCAAGGATGTTAGGTAGAGTCTGTTTTTTATTGCCTAAACATTATTCACTTTATAGCTTCAAGTTATGTAATAATTTTTAAAAAATCACTTTAATATAGATAACTCATCAACAAATTTCTCATTACTGACAGTGTAATACGTGGTAAATCACATCCTTTATGCACATGACTTTTTTTTGTCTGTGAAATTAAAACATACTCCCTTCCTATAGTAGAAAAACAATATGAATATGAGTGAGCTGTGGTAAATCTCCTTGAGCTTTAAGGATGAATGAGATGGACACAATTGTGTGATAGAATATGCCTTCTCAAACTTTAATGTGTGTACAGTTCTCCAGGGAGTACAGTCCGATTGTCTAGCATGGCACCAATAGTTTCTGTACAGCTCATAAGCTTCCAGGTGCTGCCAATGCTGCTGGACCAAACCTTGAGCACGAGAGCATTAGAAAATCCATTCAGAAACTGCCCCTCTTCCTGGACGTTGCTTTGATTGTAATGCACCTTTCAGAACATGGCTTTATTCCGTAAACTTGATCAGGGGTAGAAAAATTTCTCTTAGCTCTTTCTCAGTGAAAATGGAAGAAAATTAAAACTGATCTTAAAGATACTAAAACACACCCTGAAAAATTCAACATTTCAAAATCTATCTACTTTTAATAATTTTCCCCATTTATGTACAATTTCAGTATTCAGTGTGATATGGAAGGTCATTTAAAAATGAAAGATTCTTGCCCTGGCTGGTGTAGCTGAGTGGATTCAACACAGACCTGTGAACCAAAGGGTCACCAGTTCAATTCCCAGTCAGGGCACATGCCTGGGTTGCAGGCCAGGTCCCCAGTGAAGGGTGTGCGAGAGGCGACCACACATTGATGTTTCTCTCCCTCTCTTTTGCCCTCCCTTCCTCTCTATCTAAAAATAAATAAATAAAATATTTAAAAAATAAAAGGAAGATTCTTTGAGGTAAACCCTAATATTTGCTCCTTTTCTGATTCTATTTATTCTTTTTATTATTATCAATATTTCTTGTTACTAAATAATGCTTTACTTTTCAGCACCCAAAATAATGTGTATAAATTTCATAATAATATTAAAACAACTGTGTATTTTCATGATACCCTGTAATTACCATGGTAATTATCTAATTTTTTAAAATGTTGAAATTGGACAGCTGGGAATCATAAAGTGACATTTTACTTCTCACAGGCAGATGTCTGGCTCTTTGGGGGTAAAAGAAGTATAAAAACAAGAATTTTGAGAGAGCTGTCTGTCCCCCTCCCCCTTGGGCCAACAAATATAAGTTACACCCTGTAAAGAGACAACTCACTTTTTATCTTTGTCTTAAAATGTTAAAAGAAAATTTCCTTTATGGCCATATCTGTAACCCACTTGTACAACCAAAAAGTATTAGTATGCTAGAGGAAGTTCTTTTGAAATTCCCATTCTAACCTGTAAAATGTCAATCATATAATAATCTCTATAATAATGCCCTCTTTAAAAACCTGATTAAATTAAAATTTAATTTACTTGATTTTTTTAAATACGTGTGTTTTTAAAAAAATGTGTGTGTGTGTGTTTCTTCATGCATGGAAGCATTTTAAAGAATGTTTCTTATCTTGTTTTACCTAGAATATACAATATATATAGTGAGATGTTTTCAAATTTTTAGTGCAATAAGTGAAAATATTTAGAATTCATTAAAATAAATGTATAAATGAGAGGAATTAGAGCATGAAAAGGAGTTCACATAAGCATTTTTAGGGGCATCTGACTAGACTCCTACCACTTAGGAATGTGCCGTATCTGTGGTAGGCACTGATGTGAACTCTTCTCAGAAGCTATGAACTGCAGGAGCATCAGCCTGGGTCACCTCACTCACGGCCTTGTTTACATGGAGGACCGATCTATGGTGATACTGCGATAAAATACTCTCACTTCCAGCAATTTTCAAATGCAAGATGTCACCCCATATAACCTTTGTATCCAATCAGTTCGCTCCGGTTTAATCTAATTTCTACCTATGCGGAGCATTCCATTGTGTCAGTGGGCCACATGTCATGGGTGTGTGATCGGGACGGTAACAATCAGGAAGGCTATATTTTATTGCGTTCTTAACAGCTTTGAAAAGCAGGTTGAGGATATGCGTTTATTTTTGAGTCTCACTTTAAAAAAGTACTTGTAATCCTTTATCCTTTGTATATTGTTTCTTTTTTATAGTTCATCTAAATCACTTCTGTTTATTCTTTTTTATGAGCTTAATATTTATTGGCTAGTTATGACTATACACTATGGGCTTTGCTGGATACTAGTTGTATAATGAGGAGCAAGATGGGCACCAAAACATGTTATCAGATGGTCAGAGTGTAGGGGTCCTACGGACAGGGAAACAGGCAAATGCAATAGGGTGCCACAGAAAGCAGGAGCCTAGAACATGAGGGTGCTGCTGGAACACCTAGGGTACTTGGAGGGAGGAAGATGTAAGAGGATTTCCAGAGAGATTTCTAAGTAGTAAGTTGAAAAGAATAGTGGGGTTTGCTGAGGAGGTCATGGCAAATGGAGGTGCAGACACCAGAAGCAAGAAGAGCAAGCAAGGTACAGTTGGGGAAGAAGAGAGTGCCAGTCAGATGCTAAGAAGGAAGTAGATTTATCCTAGGAGCAATTGGAACCATTAATAGGGGTTTAAACAGGGAAATGTTATGGTCAGGTTTGAGTTGCAGAGAGAACACTGGCTGCAGTGGGGATGAAAACATGAAAGGAGGCCTGTAATGGGAGCAGGAGAGGTCCAGTGACCAGACCAAAGCAATATTCCAGGGGTCAAAAGGAGACACAACCAACCCAGAGCAAAATTAAAACTTCCCAACCTGTTTATTTGGTGTATAGATCATTTCCTTTTCTCTATAGATGTTTTTCCCCCCTCGGTGAGACCTTCTGCCTTCATTTCATCTACCCGAAGTTTTCTGAGCTCTTTTCCCTTTTGAAGAACTCCACTATCGATCTCCCCACCTTCATTTCCGCCCTCCTCCCTCTCCTTTCCATGATTGTGTGTGCACATGTGCAAACACATGCACTCACCCAATATAGATGTTTAAAAATCATTTACATTTACCAAATTTTTGCATGTTAAACTGTTGACTCAGTCCTACCTTTGGGCTTTGATGTTCATCTATTGCATTATGGAATAAAATTCTTTTCCAATAGTTGTAGCATCAGCAGGAAGCTCACCTCAAGCCTAGGCATTAGCCTGGGAGTGAGACATACATTTTTTCCCACTGATTTTTATCTTGGTCCACAGTGGAATCTAGAATAGTATATAGAATAGTTGTATTTGATTTGGTCAGAGTTAGTAACATAGGTAAAATATCTCAAAGTTAAAATATTTAGGAGGGATTAGAGATCAAAGCCCTAAATTAGATTTTGAAGTAGTTCATACTGTCGCCAGCAAGACAATCTACTAAAGTTAAAATTTTATAAGTAAATAAGGATGTCTTTTTTAAATTTTCTTCATCTTTCATATCTTTTCCATAAATTAGGAGATATAATCATTTCGTAGACCTTCATAAGAATTTCATTTCTGCAAGCCAGGAGGTTTCATGGATTCACATTAGAGGTCAATGAATTCTGACACAAAGTCTCAAAATTCACCTATTTTGTACATTTCATTGTTTACACCATCCTAGCAGGAACCCTCGAAATCAAAGAGCCAAGCATATTATTGTCTTTAATTAACACTGTGGAGTGTTAGCATATCCAAAAACACTTTGTACATGCTTCAAGCACACCTGACTAGTAGCCGGCAACACTACATAATCACATTTTTACTTAATCAAATTAAGGGTACTAGGGAAGACATCTGGACTGAGGGTCAAGGAGTATCTCTAAAGTATACTCCTTGGGTGTTGGAAGTTAAAACTACAGGCACTTACGGTAATCCGTGTATTTTTTTCTCAAAGGAAGGGATCATCAGCATTATTAATATCTGATGACTCGTTGAGTCATAGTTAATGAGATATAGTAAACAAGTCCTGGTTCATTATGACACTTCAAACCACACATTTATTTTTGATTCTCTTTTTTCCTGCCTTCACATGAACTTCATCAGTTGTTTTCTCTCTATCCTAAGCTTACAACTTTTCCTCCCTAGTTGAGAAACTACTGCCCTATTTTTCAGACTATAAGATGCACCCTCAAAATTTGGGACTAAGGGGGGCTGAGTCTTATAGTCCAAGTGTAGCTTGCCTGGCTCACTGTGGGGGTGGGGTAGTGGCAGCCTATGTTATTTATGTTATTAAATATTTTATCACATTTTTGCTTCAAAATTGTTTTCCTATTTTCCTCCTCTAAAACCTAGGTGTGTCTTATGGTCCAGTGTATCTTAACAGTCTGAAAAATTTGGTATATTGTAAAACATTAAGAGCCAAAACTATAGTGAGGCTGTTTAAGTCCTGATTCTCTCACCACCTTGGGACCTTGGACAAGCTGAGCTTTCTGTGGCCCAGTTTCCATGTTTACAAATGTAAAAGAGTAGTAACTATTTCATAGGATTGTCAAGAGTGTTAAATAAGTCTATATTGTTTAACATTTAGAATTTCTGGCACATAGGACATACTTGGACATTAACTGTTGTTTCTTTTTGTAATTAGCAAACCCCAACCATTAGCATTCAAATATACACTATAGAATGTATCATTAAATTACAGCACAGTTTCGTTATTCTTCTGTGTCTATTCTTCTCCCCAATCAAGCATTCATAAAAGTTGTCCACAGAGGCTGGCTTCACTTCTCACCTCCCATTTACAACTCCACCCTCTTCTCTTAACTCCCAATGCCATTCCACTGAAATTGCTCTTACTAATGCTATTTGTAACCTCTTTGTTCTCATGGCTGATGTAGACTATTCAATCATCATTTCTGTGAGCTCTAAGCTGCATTTTAACAGTTGATGTTGTGCCTTTCTTGGTCTCCATAGCACCTCATACTTGTCCCCACCTGCCTCCCCTCCCTCTTCCTTTCTGGCCCCTTTCTCCCTTCTCACACCATCTGCTCACCCTAGCAATCACACGACTCTTGTCTCTTAAAAAAATCAGCCATCTATGATTGATTCCCTACTTCCTCTTTTTCCAAGCATCAGACCAATATATCCAACAGCCTGTACAGCATCTGCAGCTGGACAGCTAAGAGACATTTCACACCTAATGCTTAAGCCCAATCCACTGATCTTTTCCTCTGAACAGGCAGATTCACCAGCCTTATTCATTTTGGGAAATGGTACGTCCATACACAAAGTGTCTGGAACCAAAATGGGGTCACTTCCAATGAGCCTGTTCAATGGGCAAATTTTCCCATAGAACATCTCTTGAAACCCATCAAAATTTCTTTAGCATCATTCTTCCAACCTTAGTCTGATCCTCTGTAATTCTTCCTGAACCACTGCAATTGCTTCTTCTCCTTTCTCCCCAACTCTGCTACTTATTTACTGTATTTGCTCCTTCCTCCACCAACAGCCAGAGTAATCTTTTAAAAATAGAAATGGATTCATCTTATTTTCCTGCACAAAATCCTTTTATTGCTTCTTACTGTAGCCATAATAAATGGAAGATAACATCTTTACCAAGGAATTATTTTTGTCCTCAGTCAAAATGATATTTTCCTAGTATGCTATAAGCATCTAGTACTATTTCGTATCATAGCACTTTTTCAAAATGTGTAGCTATGTTTACTTATGATCTTAATTTTTAATTACTCTTTCTTCTTAATGTGTAAGTACCATTAAGTCAGAGAACATTTTTTCTGTTAAATCTGTGTTGTTAGTAGTTCAATTAAATAAATCTTGAAGGGATGAAGTTATTAAAAGAAGCTTTCACAACTACTTCTACAGTAAACACAAGTATGCTAGTTAAAACCAGATGGAGGTCAGCTGGAGCCATATGTATGAACTTTGGAATCTGATAACACAGGGCATAAGTTTTATTTCTCCTTCCAAGAAATGGTATGATTTTGGTTAAATTACAAGAAAAACACAAACATATACACACAAAAACAGCTATGAATCTGTTTTCTGAAGCAGAAAATAAACATCATACCATGTACCTTAATCACTGGCATAAAGGTGAAATTATATGAGGCGTAAACATGTCCATAAGCACTCAGGAAAAAAACCTCACTACCTTTTTCTGTGAGGCCCTCGTTTCAAGCATTAAGTACCTTGCACCAGCCCTTGTCCTTGAACTCTTTCTGGGGACCCCTGTAGAGACCCTCAACCCAGGGAGGATAGCTGTGTTCACTCCGTTCTTCCTGCACCCTGATCCTGAGTTAAGACATTCAGATGAGATTTCTCTTTGGGGCTGGTATTATATAATTTTTGTCATCCATTTTTAATTTCAAATATTTTATTAAAGCATCACTTCAGATTATTATACTGTTGATTTTATAAATGGCTATGTGAGCCTGACTGCTCTTTCTTTTGTTGATTTCTTATTGTATCTTCAATTCTACATTTATTTTTTGCTACTTGTTCTTTTAGCTTACTGACTATACCACTAAGTTTATCTGCTAAACTTTATTAGCTTGGGGTAATTTGCTTTAAATATTTTACTTTCTTTCCAAGAATTTGGTATAAGGATATAACATATAAAAGCTCAGCAACAAAAACAGAAAAATTATTATTTTTTCCTCCTATTGGCCCCACAGCCACCCTGTTAGCCTTCAACAGGAAGTTTGGTATTATCAGAAAAACAGAAGCCTTTTATTTCAAAATAGCAGGAGCTTCTCATCTTCTTAAACTTAGACCCACATTCACCCACATTTGAAAAACATATTTCTCGTACCACTACTGCCTTTGCTCCCTGAGGTTTTAAGTGTGTTCTCTTCCTTCTACAGCTCCCATTAGAATCATTAAGGCATAGAGAGCATTAAACTCCTACTGAATATCTGAAATTTTGTTAGGTGATGAGAGCATAACAAAAATAAAAAGTGATCCTTATCCACACCAGTAGTCCCAAAGGCTTAGGGGTTCTAAAAGGCAAAACATGGGAGTCTTGGACTATTTTTAATGTTTCTTCAAGTTCAGTAGTTAAAGCATCATGAGTCTGTCACTGAGACTAATATAGTATTGACAGAAGAATGGTAATTCTGATTTTCTAAAGCAAAAACAAAGTAATTATTTGATTAGTGAGTGTAGTTGCTTAGACAAAGATTTCAAATATGTAGTTCATAAGTTACAAATGAGGTACTTGTACTTGAGGTACAAAATGAGGTAGTTTAAGGCCACTGCCTTTGAGGTACTCAAAAAGTCCAGTCATTGAGAATAAAGTATATTGTACAAATATATGAAAGAACAAGAAGACCACATACAATTAAATATAAATTTGAGTGCTACTTGCACTCAAATTTATATAATGGTATAAATTTGTATTTAAGCAAAGATAAAACATGTGATTGAGATTAGACAAGAAGATATCACTTAGAATGGGTTTAATTTTTTAAGCATAAGAAATGGTTTGGGGTGAAAATTAAAAGGGAAGAATGAACATAAATTGATGTAAAAAATGGGTTCCCAGAGAGTGAGAGGGAAAGGTTCAGGGCAGTATAAGGATAATCTGACTGAAGTAGGGAAGGAGCTTTGGGGACTAATGGAGAAGAAAATATTGGTCTGGTAGGATAAAGACAACTAATACATTGTTTTAAATATTAGGCCAAAGAGTTTAACCTTAGTTCATGCACAATGCAGAGTCATTATACTCTTAAGCCAAGAAACTGAAAAAAGACAAAGAAAAAAATTGGTTAAGAAAGTACACTAACTTTGCAAAGTTTAATAATATCTGCTATGAGTTTTAAGATGCATTATGAAATTTGCCTCATTTTAATGTACATTAAAATTTTGTTGTAATTGAGGCATACGATGGCTATGACTTAAACTAGACTGATGCAAAAATGAGTTATCATGAAGACAACGTACAACTTGGTGATTGGCAGGGCGTGAGAGAGATCAAGGATGACTCCCAGGTTTCTGACCAACATGACCAGGAAAATGGTAGTGCCATTAACCCTTCCTGAGGACAGAATTGGCCTGGCTTTTATTCTTAACCTTTAATTAAATTAGTTGGGGTTCTTTAAAGAGAGAAATTATTGCTACCATAAATCCAAAATTGCTCCTCTACTTTAAAAATAAGTCTTTTCCAGTTACTCTATAACACTGACCCTTTAAGTCAAGCATCAGATTTTATGGCTTATTTATAGTAATGACATTTAAATGTCAGCTTTTTGGCCTGTTAGTAATATTTATGAATAAATGTATACTCAAGGATAGAAAGCTCTACCAGTTTACCTAGGCAAATCCAATTTTAAAAAAAAACCTCTTTGTGAAACACTAAATTTTCATGCATTTCAGTTTTTAATTGAAACATTTGCCCATAATTGTACACATCATTTATGATATCCCTGGTAAATTTTTCAAAATTCTCCATCTACAAACAAACAAAAGAGAAGAGAAAAAATAAAACAAAAATAACTACATCTGACCAGAATAGTTTACTGGGATTCATTTGATTCAGTTGAGTATTTGTGAATAAATTCAAGAGGATGATTTTCAATTCTTGATGTGAGATATTTGAGTCCTTATATTTGTGCTTTCCTATTTGAATTAATAATAGTGGTGGAGATCATTATGATTGAAATCACAATTAAGACAGCAATAATGGCAATATATAGTTTACGTGGGAAATTGCTTGTCCAAACTCCATTAGCCACTTTAAATAACACCCACATAGGCTAGAAACTTTACCTAACACTTGAACCTGTTTTGAGATTTGATAGCCTATAGATTACTATTTTATAACTATTCTTTATATCTACTTCTTCACTGTAGAAGGAAACAAGTAATTCCTAAAATGTCAACCAGAATCACAACAATCTATTATAAAATTTTAGCTTGGGATAGATTTCAAAAACTGTCTGACTTGCTTGCTGGAGCATAGAGCTCAGCTTCAGGCAAAGAAAGCATGTTTTATTTCCCAGAGCGCCAGGAGGCAACAAAGGAGAACCTTATACACCCGCCACTCCGTTAATGTAAATATCACATGAATTTGAGAGCTCCCAGAGGATAGAGGCTGTAATATTTTAACTGTGTATTTCCAGACTTTATCTCGGTCTCTCACTCATGATAGGTGCTTATTAAATATTTGGTAGAGCAAATGAATTAGCAAATAAGGTTGACAGCTCTGTGCTGCAGTAGAATAAGGATTAAATATATTGAAATGAACTCTTCCTCAGAGCATTATGTAGCTCTAACCTGTGATATAAATAATACACACACACATTTACACAGATACCTTCTAGAATATTCTACATTGCTGTCTTTAGAATTCAGATTACCAAATAGAGTGGCCCCCTTCTCAGGCTTTAAAGATCCTGAGCATTTGAACATCTTAACTCTTTACTTTCCTAGACTCTCCCTTTAGGTTTCCAGAATGTGCTTCTCCAACCGGCTTTTTTCCTTCTCACCAATTTCTTTGGCTTTCACAGTCTCCTCTATGGCTACTCCTTAGATGATAATTTCTTCAGTGTTTCCTGCTAAACCCACCCCATACACATACACTTCTCTAAGTTTCTACAGAGTGCTTATTAATTCCCATGGTTTTATACCTTCCCTGTGCTAACTTGATGTTCCTAGTCCCAAATCTCCACTGGCCATTATTTCTAACTTCATACTGAACCTGCATTCTATTCCATACCTAATTTCATATATACTTTACCTGATCATGCCTCTTCTCTATTGTCTTCACCACCACCACTGCCCAACTAAAATTCTAGAGGTTATTTTGAAATGATGTCCTGTTTTTTCTTCTTTTACTTAAATAAGAACAACAAAAACACCTGAACACATTTCTTCATCTGTGATAGCTCTTTAAGGCCCTTTACTCTGAGTTCTTCAGACTCTGACCCTCACTTATATTTAAGCAGCTTTTCCACGTGACTGTTGACTCAAGCCTTTGACTACCCCAGTTTCCTCTCATTTTAATCGTTATTGCCCATGGCTCCCAGACAGCACTTCCTATCATTCTCCTCCTTAAAATCCTCTAATGATGTATTGTCATCAGCAGAAAAAGGTGTAAATGTGGAATTGTACATAAAATGCTCTATAATCTCAATGCAATCTACTTTACCCTCAAACTATTACCCTTTCTATCATGGATTGAATTGTACCCCCATCCCAAATTCATGAGTTGAAGTCCTATACCTCAGTACCCCAGAATGGAAATATTTGCAGATAGAGTCTTCAGAGAAGTACTAAATTCAAATGAGGTCATTAGAGTGGACCCTAGCCCAATATAACTAGTGCATTTATAAAAAGGGTAACTTTGGATGCAGAGACAAGTGTAGAGGAAGGATTATGTAAAAATGTGGAAGAAGCAGATAGCCAACTACAAGTCAAGGTAAGAAGCCTGGACAGATGTTTTCTTTACAGTTCTTGGAATGAACCAACCCTGCTGACATCTTCATTTTGGAATCTACTTTTCAGAACTGTGAGACAAGAAGTGTCTAGTATGTAAGCCACCCAGCCAGTGGTGCTCTGCTGTGGTAATCCTAGGAAACCAAGCCAACTCCCACCACTACCACACACACACTCACACACTATTAGCCATCTTGACTTGCTAACAACATCGTGTCTGTGCAGAAGCCACTTCTCTCTTCTACCATTCAAATGGCAGCTCAGGGAAATTTTTCAAACTGTCCTTTTGTAGAATTTTAATCCTCAGTATTCTCAGAGCCTAGTGTTTAAGCCATTGGTAAATACATTTCACATCGTTCATAGAAATAAAAATACTTCATAAGACCTTTTTTTCTCATTCAATGGCAGTTTATTTTTCACCTTGTGAATGTCTATAAAGGATTTGCATTAGCAAAGAAAACAATAACAACAAAAACAACAATGAAAATAATAATAGTAGCTAATAATTATATGATGCTTAATATATACCAGGCACTGTTCCAAGCACAGATAGAATTGCTGGCCTTGCTGACACAATACCTCTTCTAAGCAAGATTGGAAAATTATAAAAGTAGAATCGAGACAAATTTTCTTGTTCTGTAATATGTTTATTTCCTTAGAAAAAATTTAGTACAACAATGTTTTTCGCCATATTGTGAATTTCACTGCCACATAAAACTAATAAATGCTGGTTTCATTTTAGCACACTAAAATTTTTTCTTAGACAATTTATCACACAAAAGTTTTTCTCTAATCCAGTGGTTCTCAAACTTTATCAAAAAACAAAACAAAAACAGATTCATCCTGGAGGGTTTGCTTAAACAGATATCTGGGCCCGACCCAAATTTCTGAGTTAGTTACCTGGGCAGGGCGGGAAATGTTCAGTTTGCACATTTAGGAAATGCTCAGGTGATGCTGATACTGCTGATCCAGGGACCACATTTTGAGAACCATTGATTAAATCAATTGCCATTAACTAAAAACTCTCATACCTGACAAAATTCTCCAAAACGATGTCATTATTTCTACAAGGAGGAAAGAAAAGAAAGTATGTGACTGATTCTAAACGTTCAACCAGTTGGTATATTTAGAAAAACCACTAGGATTAGTTTCTTAGTTGTGCTTACACATATGGTTATTTTTATTTCAAGTATTTTGGCAAATTGATCATTTGTTGAGAAAATGTGCATGTGCTCTGTGTATATGTTATATACATTCGTGTGTGTATACATATATATCACAAAATAATTCTTAACATTAATTTTATGCATAAATTCATGGGTCTAATGGAGCACTCTTATTTTTAATAAATCCTTTGAGTTTGGAAAAATAAACAACATAATTATTTTAAATTGTTTTCATGTTAACAGAGACATGGTTTTCTCAAAATGTTATTATTCTCTGAGGCTCCCCCTAGTGTTCTTAACTGACAGTAAAAACAATAATAATACAGTTATGCTTGGATATTATGTATTTAGCAATGCTTTACATGCTTCTCAAAAGGATCGAACTGTTGCTTTAAGATATTCCTGAACAGTACCAACATTTTTAAATCTGCAGGATAATTGCAAAATGAGAGTGGTCCTTAGAAAAACATTAATCCTCTAAAGCAAAAGTGAACAGCTCTAGCTTAACTGTTTTTTGCAATAGGTACATCCAAATGGTCATTGGGGAATTTTTAAGCAGGTTGTAGTGAATGGATGACATGTTTTAGCCGTAATTATACATGTAATTCACAATGCTGTCAACAGAATAGTGTCAAGTTCTTTAATTTCTTTAAATGTTATTTATTTATTTTTAGAGAGAGGGGAAAGGAAGGAGAAGAAAAGGGAACATCAATGTGTGGTTGGCTCTCACGCATACCCTACTGGGGACCTGGCCTGAAACCCAGGCATGTGCCCTGACTGGGAATTGAACTAGTGAACATTTGGTTCACAGGCCAGCACTTGATCCACTGAGCCACACCAGCCAGGGCAAGTACTTTACTTTTTTAAATTGCTAAAAGAATATATCTTATTGGAATTATCTTTCTGGGTTTAGACCCATTCATTTGAGATTAGGCCTCGTTCTCAGTCTTTGAGTCCCTTCTCTCTAGACCAGTGCTATCCAATAGAATTTTAAAGTGAGTCATATATATAAAACTTTAAATATTTTTGTATTGATATTTTAAAAAGAGTAGAAACAACTAAATTAAGTAAGATTTTATTCAACCTAATGTTTTTAAAGTCTTAAATCTATAGGGTATATTTCACACTGGCAGCACTTCTTCATTGAGACTAGCCACAGTTCAAGTGCTGAATAGCCCATGTGCCAAGTAGCTCCTGTATTGGACAGCACTGTATTAGAGCTTGTTTCCTCTTACACATTTGCTTGCAAGGAAAATTGTAAGCATTTTTCATGGACTATGAGGAGATGTTTTACTTTTAGCTAAAAGTACACTTATGAAGATAGGAGCACCATTTGCAGATGCAAAGGCACACTGACAGTTTTCACACACTGATGATGAATTCCTAGAAAACAGCCAAGAAAGTGAGCCAAGAGGCTAGTGCTCCGAAAGTGGGTGTTTATGCATATCGACAGGACCCACCCTGTGGTTTCAAAAGTTTTTCTTTGAGTCAGCTTTATGATTTTATAGAACTGGAAGTCCGCTTCTTTTTAAATTGCTGAATTCAAATATATGATGCAATTGCTTCTATATCTACCACCAAGCAAGGAAAGATAGTGATAAATTTTGTAAGCTTTTATCATGTTTATGCTAATTACTCCTGTCTAAAATGGCTTTCTTGAGCCCTGGCTGGTGTAGCTTAGTGGATTAAGTGCGGGCCTGTGAACCAAGAGATCACAGTTCGATTCCCAGTCAGGGCACATGCCTGGGTTGCAGGCCAATTCCCAGCAGGGAATGCACAGAAAGCAACCATACATTGATATTTCTCTCCCTCTGTCCTTCCCTTCCCCTCTGAAGATAAATAAATAAAATCTTTAAAAATATATATATATTTAAAAAAATAAAATAAAATGGCTTTCTTGAGCCCTATATCTATTTCATAGCAACTATTACCATATTCCTTAATTCTTTACACATTTGTTTTCTCCACTAATGTAAATCTCATGAGATTAGTGGCTTTCCTTGACTTTTCAATTTACTGCTGTATTCTTAATACATGTACCCATTGGTAGGTGCCCAAATGGATAATTTTTTTCAACTTTAATGAGTTCTTTCAAAGTCAAAATATTTTTCTGCAACTAGTCCATTCAGAATATAGTCTTTATTTTACAGTTTTTACACATTCTCCCTTTCCGTGTTTCTCCTGGTATTGTGTGGTGGGAGAGTGTAGGGCATGTAGTGGAAATGGTTGTCCCTTCTCTATTCACTTGCCTTGGGTAATTACACATAATTCCATGTCTGAGCCAATTTAGTTACTGAATGGAGATGACTGACTTTACTTATTCATAGAGTTGTTGGAATGATTAATTATGGTATAATTTATAAAATTACAAATGTTCCAAAATACTAAATGTGTGTGTGTGTAATTATGCATGGATATTAGATAGAAAAGACTCTCCCTTCTTCTCTTAAAATTACCCATATGCAAGGTCAACCTTCTTACCAGATTACATTTTTTCTTTCTATTCTCATGAGCCTATAGAACATTCTTTCTATATCACTCATTTGGAAACTTAAATGTATGCAAGTTTACAACAGAGTATGATTGTGACATATATAGGTATAATTACCAACTTGGTAGAAAAACCCTGATGGGCATACTGTATTTTGCCATGTGTAATGTGGTCCCATGTACAATACATGCCCACATTTTTGTATGCATTATATGTGAGATTATTATACCCTTTATTATGTCCATCATATATAATCATTATACCCATGTATAATGTGCATCCTTAGTTTTCCCCAAAAATTTTCGGCAAAGAAATGTGCATTATACATGGCAAAGTGTGGTAATTCAGACCCATGACTAAGGGAAGAATCTAATAAATTCCCATTGAATGGATTCGTTTCTGAATTCCAAATAGTATTCTAACTTGTTTAGTGTGATTCAGAATTTTTGTGTCCTCATTAGCATTCTTAAAGTCTTGTAGAGCACATAGACAATGATAATTTTCATAGCCAATTCTATAATTTTTATTTTAAAATTAAAAATATGTAGAATATAATATTTAACAAGGAAATATTTAATATTGATTTTTCTGATTTAAAATCTTAGGAAAATGTTACATATTATATCATTTAAGATTAAATTTATCTTGAATAAGGTCATTTTCTGTGAAAAATATATTTTTGAGTTGAAGATATACTTAGCATTCTGTACATATGAATTAATTGGATTAAAATTAATAATGACATACCAATTAAATGTATTAAAATTAATAACAACATACCATTACTAAGTCACCTAATTTGAAAGTGAATTTTATTTTACCCAAGTGAATATATAATGTCTCTTAGAATGGAAGGGATATTCATCAGCATAAATGAGTAAAACTAACAGATATTGGCATTTCAAATGATCTGATGTCAGTTCCTAACATTTAGTAAATACATATTTTTAAAATATTAAAATATCTCATGAATAAATAGTCTAATAACTGTCTAGAAATCTTGTCCTAAGTACTTCAGAGCACTGAAATGGATGAGTAAAGATTTACCTACCAGTCTATGTCCTCTACACAACACACAAGTGAGAGAAGAATATTAAAGTGGAAAACTTTATGATTTCCCTAGATAGAACTAAACTGCAATACTGTTTAAATTCTTTGAGTCTTTATTTTCTTCAAATGTTTAGTTTTGAAAAATCCACTGTAATCTTAACAATATTCTATTAATATGGTAACTCTTCGGTGTAAATTCCATATCACTATTAAATCCAAAAGCCAATCAACATAACCTATCTGCCCAAGGCTGTAGCTCACAAACTGAAACACATGATTCACTATTAATCACAATGATGGCCTACATCCAGAAATTTCTTTAAAAATATAGTTAGGATGTATTTGGGAAAAAAATAATCTAGGTAACAAATTCTCCCATGTTTTAGAAATAAATGATTTTTAACTTCCAAATACCATTAAACAATAAAAATAATAAAAATTTTAGAGTGTACATTCTGACTCAAACTTTAAATAAAAGTCAAAAAAAAGTTGTCAGACAAACGTATGCTAATTTTATTTTAACAAGTAATTACACTTGAAATCATCCTCCCAAGCACATGATACAAAACCCTGAATCCTTAATATTCTTTGTTGATACTAAATGCTGACATTTAGTATAGGTTCAGATTTTGACAAGACTAATAATACTATTTATACATGTAATTATTTAAATTACCCATACTGGTTCAGTTTAATTGTGTTCACCAAGTTGGCATGCATAATTTATGACATCAGTGCTGTCAACCATCAATCAACATTTCAGACAGCAACACATCAACTAAATGACAGGGTGAATATTTGAGTTGATTCTGAAAACAACTTCAACTTTGGAGGATGAAAGTTGTATCATATTTATCTACCAAAGGGAAATATATTTTTGGTGATTTTTGTAAAAATCTCTCAATGATTCCATCAAAATTATCATAATTATAATAATTCAAGGAGGAAAATGCCATTGAATAAGCAATGTTAATTTTTAATTGAAATATGATGGACCTATAACATTATATTAGTTCTAAATATACAATATAATGATTCAATATTTTTATTCAAATATTGCAAAATAATCACCACAGTATTTCCAGTTAACATCTATTACCACACACACTTATATATATTTTTCTTATGATGAGAATTTTTAAAACTTATACTCTGGGCAACTTTCAAATATACAGAACAGTGTTATTAACTATAGTCACCAGGCTGTACATTACATTCCTAGGACTTATTTTATAACCGTAAGTGTGTACCTTCTGACATTCTACCCATTTCCTCAGTTCCAGCCCTTCCCAATTTCTGCCATCTATCAATCTGTCCTCTGTATCTATGAGTTCACAGATTTATTTTTGTTTTAGATCCTACATATAAGTGAGATCATATGGTATTTGTCTTTCTTTGCTTGACTTACTTAGTATAATACCCTCAAGGTCCATCCATATGATCACAAATGAATGAGATTTCCTTTTTTATGGCCAACTAATATTCCATTGCGTATTTATATGGATCAAATTCTCTTATCCATTCATCTATTGATGACACTTAGGTTGCTTCTATGTCATGACTATTGTAAATAACGCTGCAATGAGTATGGCTTCAGAGGTCATATATGTTTTTCAAGTTGATATTTTTGTTTCCTTTAGTTAAATACCCTAGGGTTTTAGACATCAACCACTTCGGTAATCCTATGGAGCTTATAGATACCTTATCAAAATAATATTTTAAATATGTATAATAAAATACTTTCAGGCACAAATTATATTGAAATATAGCTATCAAATTATTATGTAATTAATGATATGGTATATGGGCACAGAATTTGTTATCAATGCATTAAATGGTAAGATTTAGTGTCAAGACAAATCACTAACAAAATTTCAAACTAATTATCATAAAAGATATGTTGAAAAAACTTCAGAAATTATAAAAAATAGGAAAATATCTGTGATATCTAAGCCATACGTACCACTAATATCTCTGTAACTTGTTGTCCACTTTTACAGAAGTCAGTGAAAATAAAGATAACTTTTTCCCTGGCCAATATCACAAAACCCCCATTGTCTATCTGCAAACTCCTTAGGTATCTGTGGACTTGAAGTTAACAACTCTTGCCATAGAGTAAACCTTGTGTTTCAATCAATTTTTGTCTTTTGAGACACAAGGCTTTCAATTTATTTCAGAAATAAGATATATATAGTGTATTTTTCAGCATATATCAGACAAAATACTTGGGAATATTTTCCATAACCAAGTAATATAAAAATATGTTTAAGAACTATATTTTAATTTCATTTTCTTTTAAGTTATTTGTACTGTTTTAGCAATACATGTATGATTCTCTGTGTGAACATCATCTGGAGATTGAAAGCTTTCTGGATTTCAATGTATTAATCAAAATGCCAGGCCCTACAATATAAGGATTTAGCAATCAAATCATATTACACAGAGCTTGGGACTCTGCTGTATCAGTGTTATATTTGCACATATACGTGAACAATGCAGTGAACAGTTGATTTCTTAGGACATACTATAAATATTGTCTACATGAAGATGTCACATTTTTAAGAACTGTATTAAAACCAAATGAGAACATGTCTTTTAAAAGACTGAGAAAAAAACCTGAAAGTCAGTGTATATGGACAATACTTTTCTTTCCCTTACTTCTAGATTAAATTAAAACCTGCTTTGCAAGATGAAGAGGAAGTATGCCCCTCAAGTGTTGAAAAAGCTGTGAAGATACACCAGTTTAGGGTTGTTTGTCTTATATAGCTAATTTTCACTTTTAAACCAGTTCCCCAGTGAGATTCAAGAGAGCACATTTCTAGAAAGAATAACAAAAACACTTCACAGTTATTAGCTATTCTGTTCATACTGAAGGATTTTCAAGGCAATTGTAACATGATTTTAGAGATCAAATATAATTCTCAGTACTTTTGAGATATAAACAAAATTAACATTTCATAAAAAATTTTTTCAAAATACTATATATATACATATATACATATATATATATATAGTGTGTGTGTATATATATCCTCAGCCATTTAAAATTTCTGTATTAGTTTCCAGTCACTGTGTAACAAAATATCAAAAAGTTAAGGGTTTAAACCAACACAGATGTAGTACCTCACAGTTCAGTCTGTCAGAAGCCCAAGTGCACATTCACAGGCTTTCTACTCAAACTTTCACACTCAAAATATTTGTCAAGCATAGGTTTATTCTGGAGACTCTGGGAGACTTCATATCTAAACTCATTCAGGTAGTTGTCAATTCCTTGTGGTTTTTAGGTTGAGATCTGCATTTTGTTTATGACTCTCATTCAAGATGGGGAAAAAAGACATTGAAACTATTTTATATGCACTTGCCAACTCCATCAACAAATAGTTATTGAATAATGACTTCTACCGTTTCTTATTCTTAGCCTTGTAAATGTACTAGCAATCACAGAGTGATTGCTTTGAATGAGTCTAGTTTATAAATATATCACATTCACTAATAATGATAAGCAATAAACTCACTAATAAAACAGTTGACCATAGTTCAAAACAAATTTATTATAAAACTACCATGTACCTGCCATTCACTGCTGAATGCTGAAAACATACATAAATAATATAGTTCCTCACTTTTTATAAAACAGAACCATGGCTATTTTAGAAGAAGACATCATCAAACTGAAGAATATCTTTTACTTTTTATGTGTGACATTAAGAATGACCTTAATTCCAGCTTTCTTTCCAAAGCCAGTGGCTTTAATCACTGATAGATCGAGATTGGCTAATGACCTAGAGGACAGGAGAATATTCCAAGCATGCCTAAAAAATGAGACCATCAGTTCCAATCCCAGGGCATTTCTGAAATAGCTGTACTTGAGGTGCCAGGATCTTGATGGCTTCTCCAGGAAATTGGAAGATGATTTGTTTCATAATAAATACTCTGATCAGATAATTGGATTTACTGTTAATCACCCTGAAATGGATGAGCCTAACATGCAAATTATATATAGCAAGAGCTAGTGATTAGCACCTAAGCTTACTAATGGATTTTAGAAATTGATTTCATAAAAATTTTTTGAATCAAAACAATCATGTAGATACTATAATGAATTAGTGTGCTTGATTGGTATTCCTTTGGAAACAATAATAAAGAGTAAACATGAATTAGAGAACTTAAAAGTATGGTTGAGTCATTCTCTTTAACTATTTTTATATTTATACAGCTCAATGATTGCTTTTTTTATTTTCTGAAATATAAAAATCATTATTTAAATTATTTCAAATTATTTTTAAAAGCAAGCATATGGTGGGTGCTATTGTAAGGTTCTAATGCATAAAAATTAGGATAGAATTTGGACATTAAACTGCCTCATTTTTTGTAAAAATAAATACAATATTTTAGAAAGAAGGGGTGAGAAGAGGAATAATAGAAATATTGTTAAGCAAGTAATGTTATCATTAAATAGTGTTCTAAACATTTTACCATAAATATTAATAATATAGCAGTAGCAGAGTTTCATCTTACTAAATCATTTAAAGTTAGAGTAAGAAGACTGCTTAGGAACATCCAGTGCAAAATAGTTAAGAACTTCTAGCTCTCCTTCCTCAGAAAAATAAGCTGAGATATTAAGAGACCCTTTATTCTATGCTTGCAGAAGGAGTTCAGAGCAGGATTAAACAATAATCTGGTTTCTTTCTAGTTAGTGCCTTGCTCTCACTCTCAAAGTATGAATTTCAACCAAATCACAGGAGACAATTTAAGACTGATGGTGAAATTATGTTATCTGTTGGATTTAAACTCTCATCATCATTCTGGGTTATCAGGCAGGGAAATTATAGAGCAAAAGATGATGGAAAGAAAATAATACCAATGGAGAGACAAGTATGTACTTGGCCCAGTTCCTAATGTTTTTATATTTGCATATTTTATATAATTTCTAAAAGGACCACAGCCAAAATTTTATCATCAACCATTCCCATGATCACTTTTTATCCTCTTAGTTTGTTTCTCTTTCGTGTTCATGGCTATTAATTGGCTGTTTTTTTCCTACCCCCAAATGCCTATGAGAAGATAAAGCTGAAGAGACCAAAACAGTGCTTTCTACACAGCTGGAGTTCAATGAATGGATGCGTAAATGTTAGTGACTTTTTGAGTGAGAACATTATATTCCCAGCTTTGCTTTCACATAGACATTGTTCACTCACTTTTACAAAGGAAAAATCCTGAGAGCCTAGATTATGTATATAGAATCACACAGGTAAAAATGGCTGAGCTGGTTTTCAATATAAAAAGTCACAGAATAATAATAATGTTACACTGTGTAAAGATAATTTATAGTTACACCTTTAAATATAATAGAAAATAGAAATAGAAAAATTTCTGGGGGAATCCATACAAGTGGATAAGATTTAGAATGCAATGTGTGCATATAATATAGGGATTATTTATCATGTACATAATTTTATTTTCTTTTGTAAAGTACAAAATTTTCACAAAAAGTATATTTAGTCTTGTAATTTGTAAAAATGATAGTATCCATTGCAAGATTCACATTCCTACCTACACAATGCCAACCTCTGTGGACTTTAGCAGTGAGGGAGCTGAGAACAGTAAAGAACACATCATTCAATTACAATGTGGAATGAGAAGGTGGAATTAGGTAATTTAGTTTTTGGATCTGAAAGTGCCACAAAATGAATATATGGAGAAACATTTACAGATTATACATGAATCAGTAAGCATGTGAAGTTACATAAAGTTTATGTATTATACATAAAGGCTGAGATTATGCCGGTATCTTGGCACAATGTCCTCCAAGTCTGGACAATCCACTTGAAACTCAGCAATTCAGTATTACCCCTTCTGTCATATGTCTCTGATCCGTGTATTTCATTCATCTCTGAGTGTTTAATACATACATCCACAAAGGCACTAACTGTATCCTGTAATTATGAGGCTCTAGCTCAAGTTGGTAATCAGCATTAACATCCTGGCTGCTATAATATACACAAAGCTTGTCTTCAGAGACAAAAAGGTTCTGGCAGAATGTTTATTTCTTGAGAGTGTGTTAGGAATAAAAGATGTATTGTTTGAAAATTAAAAGGAGAGAACAGTAAGGCCCCGTGATAATGAGTATTTATATAGAGAAGACAACTACAAATGTGAGAATAAGTGCAAGATCCTGCATTTGCTTTTAATTGTTCTCTTTTAGAATCAGAGTTTTAATATCCTTATGGGGCATTCCATTATCAATAATCTTAGAAAAAAGAAATCAAAATGGGACAATGCTTAGAATATTGTTGTATAATTACATTCAATGCTACCAGTATCCCTATAAGTAATAAGAAAATATGTTAAAGAATATAGTTAAACTAATGACAAAGAGCATAACATCTAAAAATTAGAAAAGACATTCAAAACACCAATGAGAGGCTCTTTGAGCAGCGAGCGAAGAGATTGTAGGAATTTGGCAGCACGTTGAACTGGCTCTGACATTTACTGATCAGACAAGTGTGAGATGACTGCTCCAAAAGTCTGAGCCTTGGTTTCATCATTTGTAAAGCAGGTAAAGATCACAAGCTGAGAAAACACAGATGGTCCTCAAAATAAAAATGTTCCTAATTTTTATTGGAACTTGACCTAAACTACTAGGCAATCAACAGCATTCTGTGCCCTCTTGGATTAAATGCTCTACTATTCCTGAAAAGAAGATACAGTCTGTTTGCCTGTTCACTTCAATGGCCCATTAATAAAGAGAATATAGTAGATACCAATTTTAACAGTTGCCAGCATAGTGTCAAATACTGTACAATAGCAAAGCTCTGCTTATGGTTCAATTTACATAGCACATGAAAAGAATTTCTCTAAGTAAAAATATAGCAAAAGCGTTTCAAGATTCTTACTAATTTGGTAGTGACTTTTTCTGTACTATCAGTGGGATAAATATTTATACTAAAATTTGTATTGAAACATCTTAGCCATTCAAGAAATTATGGAGTAATTGATCATCCATAGGAAAAAAAACTCTGACCTAAATTTCACTCTTTATATAAACAGTGAATCAAGAAAACTGTACTTGAACAACAATTAAAATAAAAAAATTAAAAATTAAACAATGAATCAAAATTGATCAAGGATTTATGTAAAAATGGGAAATTATTAAAATTTTAGAAAAAATTAGAAAGGTTTCAAGATCTAGGTTAAGCTAGAGTTCTCTAGAATTAAAACAAAAATAATTCATAAAAGAAAAAATAATAAATTGAACCACACTTAAATTTGAATTTTTGTTCAGTAGAATACCACATGGACAGTGTGAAAAAAAAAAAAAGCTACAGACTGGGAGAAAATATTTGCAAGTAACATATCTAACAAAAAGACTGGTATCTGGAATAAATAAACTTTCTAAAAACAGTAAAAAAACAGTTATAAAATAGGCAAAAAAAGGCATTCAGCATTCTAAGTCATCAGAGATAATGCAACTTAAAACCACAATGAGATATCACTACACACCTTTCACAATGTTATAATTAAAAATAGAGAACACTAAATGCTTGGATTCAGATAAACAAGGTCACACATATCTTACTGTTGAGAATATAAAAATGGTACAGCTAGTCTGCAAAACAATTTGGCATTTGTACATAAATATAAACATGTAATTACCATATGATTAAACTGTTGTGCTCTTGAGCACTTGTTCCAGATAAACATAAAAACTTCATTTAAATATTTATAGTAGCTTTATTTTATAATTGCCAAAAACTAGCCCAGATATCCTTCAATGGGTGAATGGTTGACTTGTTGCACATACCTACCATAGAATATTACTCAGCAATAAAAAGAAATAGCTATTTATAGATGCAATGACTTAAATGCATTTCCTAGGAATTATATTGAGTGAAAGAACCAGTCTTAAGAGGTTGCATTCTGTATAATTCCACTTATGTAACATATTTCAAATGTCAAAATTTTAGAAATGAGGAACAAATTAGCTGTTGCTAGTGATTAGGAATGGGGAAAGGAGGCATGAGAGAGCTAGGTGTGGTTATAATGGGTAATTCATGGGTCCCTTGTAAAGATGGAAGTGTTACATGTGGTAATGGATTAACAAGTGAGAAAATTGTATAGAACTCAATACACACCTATAGGTGAATCTGAGGAACTCTGAGATAAGTAGATTGTATCTATGTCACTATCCTGACTGTGATTTTGGACAATAGTTTTTTAAAATGTTGCCATTGGAGGAAACTGGGTAAAGGACACATAGCATCTCTCTGTATTACTTCTTACAACTGCATGTGAATCTATAGTTATCTCCATGCAAATATTAATTGAAAAAATAAACCATTTAACTTTTAAAAGATAAATTGTAAAGTTTTTGTGGGTTTTTTTTTGTACTGACAGTCCTTGATATAAAATTGAAGGGATCTAACAATATCACAATGGCAAAAATAGTGGGAGAAATTATAAATTACCATGTCTAAAATAAAATGGCAATGCAATAACTCCTAATTCCTCAACAGTTATTTTGTAAATTAATAATTTATAATATTTCAAGATATTTTATCCCCAATAACCAACAACAGTCAAGAAAGTGCAAAGATGTTTGGAACACAACAGTTATAAAATTATGTCTTATTCCATTATTTGATATTTGAATGTCATTAAATACTTGAAAGGCAACAAATAATGACTCAGAATTGTAAATTACTCTTTATATATAATTATACCCATTTGATCTCTGTATATAAAAAACCTTCTATATTAATAATTTTAAAGTGATTTACAAAGCCATGGTATATCTCATAATATATTCTCTATTTTTTCCAAAATGAGAACATATAGCTAATATTACAAGTAAAAGAGACATGGTTTTATATTTCTTCCTCTTCTATTTCCTGTCTTATTTACTCTTTAAATACCTTAACTAAGCCGAGTAAATATTTTATACATCAACAGAAAATCATCCATTCTGGTAACAATATAAGAGCAAAAATATGTCATTTTCTTCTTTTGAATTATACAAATATTTGTCCAGTTTTTGAAGAATTAGAAAAGATAACTTTAAAATATATATATATATATATATATATATATATATATATATACTTTAGGCCAATAAAAATATACCTATTAAAAGATGAAAGTAAAAATTACATTGAACACTGCCCTTTTGACTATAGTGATCAAGTAAGATTTTTTAAAAAGGCCCTGCAATTTTTTTCTAAAATTTCTAGAAGTGTGTTTTAAATCTTGACTTTGAACACTGTAGAGTCTCTTGGTCTGCTCCTTTGAATGAATTCAGTTGCTGCACCTGGAGTAGTGCTTGGTTCATAACATGTGTGCTTCTCCAGTAGCCTGGAATTACCTGTCTGGACAGGAGTCTCCCATCAGCCTCACCCTGGTACAGGCGGTCACCACCACACCTAGCAAGTGCTTTTCAATAAAATCTGAATGTCACCTATAGTTCCTGGTGGGATTAAACAAGGGCATGCACAGCATGTCTTTGACTGGATATGTTGCACTGAAAGTCTTAGTCCAGATAATAATTAACTGTTGTTTTTTGTTTTGTTTTGTTTTTTACAAAAGAAGAAGAAAAGGAAGTAGAAGAAGAGGAAGGAGAAAAATGAATCTAAACTGGCCTTAGACATCAATGGTAGTCTCTCAGCACTAAAATAATTGATTGTCTCATAAAGGGCCATAGTTTAATGACAAACTGGTTCTATGAGTAGATGCTAAGTTCTGTGGCCAGTCTCATCTACCTGCATCCACTCACTATCATGTAAAGGCACTATTGCTAAGCAATAGCCTACCAATGTGAATGTTGAGGGTGAGAAAGAATGGGTAGAAAAGAAATTGCTATGACTATAGCAAAAATAAAGACATTTTAGACAAAGCCAAGAAGACATAATTTTGAACTTAAAAAGCAGTATGTGTATAATGGTGCTTTAGGTAAAATAACCTAGCTAATCAAGGCTTTCTTTTTATTAAACATTATACATTAATGCTCAATGAGTAAATTATAATCTTAAGACATCCAAGTGGCGATCTTCTGCCTATCTTTGGATATCAGTCCTCTTAGAATAAGACATCATAAATTTAATTTTATACTAAACATTTTTAAAGAAGTAGTTTAATAATTGAATATGGACCAGCCTTCTCCAGTTCATCTTTATCGCAGTCATGGTGCCCGAATGCTGGGCTGTTTCAATACTCTCACATGAGAGTGTGTTTATAGAAATCTTGACTTTGAGAGTTTATGCTGGCCTCTCCTCCGCCATCTGGGTTCCTGCGGAGAAAGCATGAGAGACAATGTCTCTCTCAGATCGGCACCTGGTGCTGAAACCAGCAGACTAGCCACTTGCCCCAAAGTCCATTCTTCGGTTGCCAGAGTCAGAACCTAGAGAATAGTCCCTGGAGTGGGTGGGAGGGTAGTGTACTCTAGTCTTTCATTTCTGAAGCAGCTCACTGCTGGCAAACTCCAGGAGCCAGTTACAGACCTGAGCTGATCGAGCTGATCTACTGGAAGCTAAAAGAGACCCAACTCTTGATTTCTATGGCATTCAACCTGGGTCCACAGTTCACATTCTTTGCAAGTCCTGGCCTGAGCCTGATCCGAAAGCAGAACCTGTGGACAAAGGAGAAGCCTTGGGAGTTCAGGTGCTGCGAACCACCTTACACAGCAGCTCCTCTGACAGGGATATGGTATTTAAGGTGCTCAGCAATAAGGAGTATCTAGAGCTGATCATTGTGGCCACTCCAGGTCTCAGCAGTGATCCCATTGCTCCAGGAAAAGGACCTTTTCTTTGTCTTTGCTGATGCCAACATGCTTGATCCTTTGGTACCTGCTCACTCAGCCCTAGCAAATGTCATTGTCCTGGTTTTGCACTGGGTGACAGGCAGCGCACTGCTACAGGGGGCTGACTCCTCTTCCTGGAACACACCTTCCACTTCATACTGGGACATGCCGGGTGGCTTCCTGACTGAAGGGCTCTCTGATGATGAAGACAACTTTCACCTGAAGACCAGGTCCACGCCCTCTAGCAGCACCCCCAGCTCCCACCCAGTTCCCTTGGTAACAGTGGAACTGCTGGACCCCAGCCCTTCACCCAGAGCAAGCTGGCCACTGCCCTGGCACTGGCCAGCACTCCAGAGAGCTGCTCCCATGCTGACTCCTGGCACCCAGGGCCATCCCTCTGGGACCTCACCAGTGTCTTCTGGTATCCAATCAAAGACATGAATCACCAATAACCTCTTCAGCCAAGCCCTACAGCATGCCCTGCAGGCCTTCAGAGCCATGGGGAGCTTCAGCTACAGCAGCTGCATGGCATGGGCACTTTGCACAATGAGCTGAGCCTGCAGGCCCTTCAGGTCTCTGGCAGAGACATCCAAGCAGCTCTGGAGCTCCTCTTCACTGGAAGAGCCCCTTGAACTCTCTGCTCCTCCTGAATCCCCAACAAACTGCCAAGGTGGCTGCCCATGGGAGACACTCCTGGAGGTGCCCCATCTCTCCTTTCCCCAATACACCTGATGGTCAACCTTCAAAAAAAAAAAAAACTTTGTGTGTCCACTTTACTACAGAGAGCATGCAATTGAGACAGCACTGTAGACTTAGAGAAATGGCCTGCTTACTGAAAGTTACTGAGCAAGAAGCTCAACCTTACTCAGGCCCTGGCCAAGTAGCTCAGTTTGTTAGGGCATCATCTCCATATGCCAAGGCTGTGGGTTCCATCCCCAGTCAGGGCACATACAAGAATCAACCAGTGAATGCATAAATAAGTAGAACAGCAAATCTATGTTTATCTTTCCCTCTGTCTCTTACTCTCAATCTCTTCAATCTCTTCTTAAATTTTATTTGAGAGTATTTTATGTTCTTACATGGACAAAACTAGGGGAGTTGGAAAGGGGAGGGAGGAGGGGAGGAATGGGTGGGTGGGCTGGAATGGGAATAAAGGATAGAAACTGTACTGAATAAACTAAAATAAAAAAAAATTTTTTTTAAAGTTCAAATTTACTTCTTAGAAAAAGCTTAAATCATCAAATAATTATGTTTTATAGATAGATATAGATATAAATATATATAAATATATGTATATATTTACATATGTAAAAAGTTGAACAGGAAGAGCCAACATGGGTTCAGGTAAAACCAGCTTTGTCAAATGGACAAGGTTTCCAAGGCTGGAAAATCAGTGTAATTTCCTATATAAGTATGTTTGTACTCCCACAAGGCATTCTACAGACCACACTGCGAGCTTGTAAAGAATGTTGAAATATATGGACTGATTAAAATATTTGAATAAATTGAAAACTTGTTAAATGGCCATACTAAGCATTTTTAGTAACAGCTAATCTTTCAAAAGTATTTATATAAAAAGGTACAAGTGCTTTATTTTTATCTTTCACATATTTATCAAAGTTTCAGGTGAACATTAAGAATGTAGATCAAATATGTAGAGTAAACCAAATCTTAGAGTATAAACCTTAACTCAGAGTCAGACTTAGGTTGCAAATCTAGAACTGCATGGTTCCAACTGCTTTTCCAGCTATATTTTAAACAATCTTATTAAGTGGAATCAAACCTCAAAACAAAGATGAAATTGGGCTGGAAACAATTTTAACCTTTTTATGACAGGGACAAAAATCAGTGACTAATCACATGAAAAGCCCCAGAATTTCTAGGTATATACAAGATGTACATGAACTAACTATAATTTGTATGTTCTAATATGCAGAATTCTTCCGCAGGATAGTCTGGTGGGCTCATTAAGGGTAAGACTTTAAGTAATAGATTACCCAGAGAAAGGAACTAGGGATCGTGGGAAGTTAGTAAATCACAGAAACTGTGGAGAAAATTGGGAGTATTTTAGCAAAGGGAATTAAAGAAAAATGGGAGATATGCTAGGTATCCTCAAATGTCTAAAGGACTATCATAGTCATGTGGAAGTAGATTTTTCCCCCTTCTTGTTTAGTAGGGAAGCCTAGAAGGAAATACAAATTGGAAGATTAAGTTTTGTTCACTACAAAGAACTTTATCTTAATTAGGACTGTCCAGCAGAAGGATCATTGTCTTTCAGGGATGCTGTAGACAGAATCTTATTATTTGGAGAGAGGTTAGACTAGATCTCCCTTAAGATTCTTCTAACACAATCATTTAATCACTAGGGTGTAGTGTACATATGCTCTATAAATTTTGTGCCTTGTGGCAGAATATAAGTTTTCTGGAAAAGAAGGAAGTCCATTCTACTAGAAAAATAAAAGGATTTCTAGAATTTCATTAAACTACAAAGGGTAATCTTTTTCCATCTGTACATAAGCCGAGTCACCTTCATTGTGCTATATAACCTATTTTGCCCTAAATCTGTAGAATTACCACATCCCCTGCACACTGTGGATCAGTGTTTAGAACCTACAATTCAAACAGTAAACACACTGTAATATCATCACAAGAACTATGATCAAAGCAGGACAAAACACTCCAAAGATTAATGGAGAAACATTTTTATGGTGTGTGTTTTCTACAGGATATTTGCTATAAAACATCCAAGATTCCACTGAAGGTTTGTAAAGCTCTGTGAAATAGAAATACATTGATAGCATCTTCAGCCTCTTGATAAAAGAAGGGCAGCCTAAATGTAATTATTTCAAAAGTCTCTAGGGAATGGAGAGATATGTCTCAAATGGCATATTATCTAAAATAAAGTCTAACACACCTTGGGGAAAGCAATAGTTCCTCCTTTTACTATTTTAATAATAGTAAGTTTTTGTTTTTTTTCTCTGCACCTGTGTCTTGATGTCTTTCCTCCTTTGTTTCTTTTTAAAACAACTATAAAGCTATAGAAATAAATAGAGATGGGGAAAGGGGGGGAGGAAGAAGAGAGCAATCAGGAAATTAAGTAATGCTTAATGTCACATTTCATATTATAATATCTGCTACGTTGGGGGAGATCCCATTTTGCTATGCTGGACTTATTCATATATTAAAGAGATTATATATACACATACATAAAATGTTAATAATTATGTGATATTTTATTACCTCTATTCAATATCAATATATTATTCACTATGATTTGCCATATGTAGCTAAATGTGGCATAAATATAGCATCATTTAAGCATGATTCAAAACCAAGTCATTTATTGGTAACTTAGAAATTCTGTGAATTAACAATTTTTTCACTTGTAAATATTTACTATGCTAAATACACTAAATATTTTCTTTGTCTTATGAAGATAATAATTATATTGATGTTAAAATAGACATTTTCATAAGGTTTTATTCTATATTTGTGCTAAACTAGCAATTTTTGAGGTTGAAATGTATTTCCATAGATATGTATTATTCCTTCAAAAAAGGCATGACACACAAAATATTTCTCTTTATGATTCACACTTTATCCCATGCAATACATGATTGGATAATCTGTTACCTCAACTTATGTCTACCGTATTACAGAAAACTTCTTGAGTTTTAATCATTCATAGAAGTGATTTCTCAGAACTGGGGGATGACACCACTAATCACCAGGTAAGGTTGGAATTTTTCTTGACATCTCCCTCGTCCTCACATATAAAACATTTGTGATGAACAAATACTGATACTATTAAAAATGTTTTAAATCTCATTCCATCTACATAGTACTACTCAGCTCCCAACCTAAACATTTCTCATTGGGATTATAAACCTATTATTCTAACTAGTTTTCTTGCTTACAGCTAGTTCCTGTTCCACCAAATTCCTTACAATCCATAGAGCTATCAGAGTGATTCTCTTTGAAGAGAAAATCCTTGTTTACAAATTCTCTGTAAAGTTCTATAAACTTCTGTATAAATTAAACCTTTTAATGAGATCAAATGTCTTCCATAATCCAATTTGTGTGCTTTTCAATCTATTGTCACTCTGCCATAAGGACCTTAACTAACTCAACATATAAAACTAGCAGCACTTTCCCTTCTCAGCCCTCTTTGACTTGGACAATAATAGTTAGTCTTTTTGGAGTCTCATACCATTCTTTCAAACTTCCCACACCTTGAGCAAGGAGAGAGAAAGAAGATTGTGGAAAATTACGTCTTGTTAAAAAACTTCAGATTGAATATGGAAGGACAGAATGGCAATAAGGTATGCTGGAAGAGTCACCTTTGCTCATCTCTGCAACCTCATCTTATCCCACTCTCAAGCCCCTTACCTGTAGACCAGGTTGTCAGTTGGGGTGATTTTGTCTCTTAGGGAAAAATGCATAGAGTCATTTGGGTTTGTCACAACTTGTTTCTGAGGGTGCCCAGGCACATATAGCAAATAGAGATCAGGGATGCTGCTAAACATCCTGTAATGCATAGGACCAACAACTCCCATGCCCTCAACAAAGATTATCCAGCCCAAACTGTTAATAGTGCCAAGTTAGAGACCTCCTGCTACAGATCCTAAGCATCAAAAAGAATGATATTTTAGTTCCTGGAACATAGCACACTTTCTCTTTGTTTCAGTTCTCTGCAAATACTTTCATGTGTGTCTAAAGTCCTGTTCTCTTCTCTCTCTGCCTCTCTCATATCCACCTCAGAGTGGTTTGCATGGTGACATTACTTATTCTGATTATTTTGGGTTAAATACTGCTCTCTCTAGGAAATCTGTTCTGATCCCTATCTGTACTAAATGCTTTTAGAATGTGCATCCATAGCAACCTCTTCATCCTATAGTTACAAATTTTTTGTTAGAAATATTCTTTTAATTGTTGATACCTGTTTAAGTGTCTGTTTTAATAATGCAAGAGCAATCCTCCTAAGGACAGAAACCAAGTCTGTAATGTTCACTATGTCCTATGCCCAGAGCTTTGACTGTCTCCCAGTGTGAGCATGATATGCATTTGTAGCAAGAGAGGGAGGAAGGAAAAATTAGATGAAGTGCCTAATCATATCAGTTATAAATAAATTTTAATTATATTTTATTGATTATGCTATTAAAGTTGTCCCAGTTTTTTCTCCCCTTTTTCTACCCTCCACCCTATACCCACCACCCTCTCGCATCCCCCCCACTTAGTTCATGTCCATGGGTTGTATGTGTGAGTTCTTTGGCTTCTGTATTTCCTATACTATTCTTTACCTACCCCTGTCTATTTTGTGCCTACCAATTTTGCTTCTTATTCCCTGTACCTCCCCCCAATTCTTCCCCCCCACTCCCCCCGCCACTGATAACCCTCCATGGGGTCTCCATTTCTGTGATTCTGTACCTGTTCTAGTTGTTTGCTTATTTTTTTGTTTATTAGGTTCAGTTGTTGATGGTTGTGAGTTTGTTGTCATTTTACTGTTCATAATTTTTTATCTTATTCTATTTAGATAAGTCCCTTTAACATTTCATATAATAAGGGCTTAGTGATGATGAACTCCTTTAGCTTAACCTTATCTGGGAAGCACTTTATCTGCCCTTCCATTCTAAATGATAGCTTTGCTGGATAGAGTAATCTTGAATGTAGGTCCTTGCCTTTCATGACTTGGAATACTTCTTTCCAACCCCTTCTTGCCTGCAAGGTTTCTTTTAAGAAACTAGCTGATAGTCTTCTGGGAACTCCTTTGTCCTTTGTAGGTAACTCTCCTTTCCTCTTGCTGCTTTTAAGATTGTCTCCTTACCTTTAATCTTGGGTAATGTAATTATGATGTGCCTTGGTGTGTTCCTCCTTGGGTCCAATTTCTTTGGGACTCTGAGCTTCCTGGACTTCCTGGAAGTCTATTTCCTTCACCAGACTGGGGAGGTTTTCCTTCATTATTTGTTCACATAACTTTTCAATTTTTTGCTCTTCCTCTTCTCCTTCTGGCACTCCTTTGATTTGGAGGTTGAGGCATTTAAAGTTGTCCCAGATCTTCCGAAGCCTCTCCTCATTTTTTTTTTGAATTTTGTTTCTTCATTCTGTTCCAGTTGCATGTTTATTTTTTCCTTCTGTTCCAAACCTTTGATTTGAGTCCTTGTTTCCTTCTCTTCATTATTGGTTCCCTATATATATTTTCCTTTATTTCACTTTTCATAGCCTTTACTTCTTCCTCTATTTTGAGACTGAGCTCAATCAATTCTGTGAGCATCCTCATTATCAGTGTTTTGAACTCTGCATCAGAGAGGTTGTCTATCTCCTCATCAACTTAGCTCTTTTTCTGGAGTTTTGATCGGTTCTTTCATTTGGGCCATATTTCTTTGTCTCAGTGCACCTGTTATGTTGTAAGGGGGTGGGACATTAGGTATTCTCCAGGGCAGGGCAACCCTCTTCCCTGTGTTCTGGCAGTCTGTGGGAGAGGGGTCAGAAAGAAAACAATGCTGCTTACTCACTCAGCTCTAGCCGTACTTTCCAAGGAACTCTCCTGTGAGGCTGAGAGTTTTTCCCATCTTTGTAACCGTCTGGGATTTTACAGCTAGAAGTTTTGAGTCTTTAGTGTCCTGGTAAGCTAGGCTTAGCAGTGCACGTGCAGTCCTCCAGTGCGCCGCAGGGCCTCACTGTTTGGCTGCCCCTCTCTGCCCATCCTGCCAGTCTGGATGAGTGTTTCTTTAACTCCTTGGTTATTGGACTTACATGAAGTTTGATTTTCTGGCAGTTCTGGTTGTTTATTGTTTTTAAATTGTTTTAAAATGTACTTCTTTTGGTTATGCAAGAAGAAAAGCATTTTTACCTCCATCTCCATCTTGGCTGGAACCCTCTACTAATAAACATTTATCTCTTTAAAGGATATACTCTGCTTAAGAATTATGCTTATTAAAGTTGTGAGAAAAGTAAAATAAATATCTTAAATTTCACTTTCTGCACTTACATTATACAATGGGAGTCATGACTCTATCCAAAATATATATAATTGGAATTTTTTGAAAAAAATATGAGGATATTATTGGTTCATTGCATTTTGTAGAGTACCCTTAAAAGTTCTTTCATGGAAAGTTCCACAAGGGGATGGTGTGAAGAGGGTAGATGTAGGGATGTATTGTAAATACTAAGTATATAAAATAATTCATGAGAATTCTGGCCACCTCTCTAACACTAAATTTAGTTTATCTTGTATTAAGACATGGACAGGTTGTCATAGACAATGGTCTTAAAGTCACCTCAACAAGTACTTCTCATTAGAAGGCAGGATCAAGGTCAATTTTAGAGCCTTGAATAAGCTTATCAGCATGAATTTAATAAGTTTACATATAATGAATAATTTCTTACTTCATAAGTGATCAAAAATATTCAATTTTGGTCCCTTCCTTGATAATAGACCTAAATCTCAGTATCCCAGGCCATTCTTCTTGTCCTAGGAAATACATGCCTTAAAAATGATATCAAATTGAGCCCTAGAAAGGTCTTTCACTTGATTAAAGATGTTAATACATGCAATTTTAGATAAAGAAACAAAATAAGAGAAATTGTTATTATCACTAGTAATACTCGTTACCATTATTTTACTTGTGCCATTGCCATATTCCTAGCATTAAATAGAAGATGAAACCATTGTCCCTTGTGATATATATACATATATATATAGTTTAATTTTTATGAAATACAGTCATAGAAATCAAATTATCATGTTTGCTTCTCTTTCTGCACTGGAAGTTTGGCATATTTATTAGTTACAACACAGCATTTCAAGCTGGCATTTGGATCATTTCAATAACTAATGTTTGTTTTATCAACAATGGTTTAATTTGACATGCTGCATAATGCATGTGCAATAACAGTGCCATGTTTGATGGATAAATGCCTAGGAAAAAAATCAAATTGGCTAATAAATAAAATTGAATTTTGAGAACCCATTTATTTTAAGGAAACTTGTCATGGGTTATTAACTGTACTAAATAATGGCTTGTTTATGTCTGTGCATAAATAATTTGAAACAAATCGGGTGACATAGTTAGAAACTATCATACTTCACTTACTGCTAAATGTTAAAGAAAGCTTGCTTCCTCAGCTCCTTACCACCAGACCTGGTAATTTTCAAAAATAATTTCTATTTGTGAACAAGATTATGACCATAATTCAGCTGACTATCTATACATTTAAGGAAAATCTATTTAGATACTAAAAATGTTAATCAATAGGGAATTAAACTAAAATTTTGACTCTAGATTAATGGCTCTTTGTTCTGCCCATATATTACAATCTACTAGGAGATTTATTTCTTTTTTATTTTTTAAATGCAGGTGCTCTGTTTCTTATTTCTAGAGATTCTGAGTCAAATGGTCTGAAGTGTTTTTTTTTCTTTTTTAAATTAGTTGAGTTGTTTTATTTGGTGTTGTTATGTTTTTGAAACCCCTAAGCAATTATAAATAGAAAGTCAGGATTGAGAATTCCTGTTCTAATGTCACAAATGCACATTTAATATATTGGTCTCACTTGGACAGTGATATCAAATTGTTTAATACTAGTAACTGCTCCATTTAACAAACAGTTTTCTGAGCATGCCTTCTGAACATGTAATTCTAGATGCTAAGGGGATTAGCAAGATAGCCTTTCTTCTCAAGGAATTTATATTTGGGAACACAAGTGACAATATTGAAAAGCTGAGTAAGATAATTGTCACAAGAAGAGTGCCAACAAATGCTGGGTGAGATTGTATAAAGAGGTAGGCAAGGATCAAAACAGATTTTCTGGAGTAGGTTGAATTTAGCAAGACTCGTCAGTAAGTGTGGATGCACACTTGAACCTTTTTAGTGTCTCCACACCTCATGGTCTCACAATAATCTGCCTAAGTAAATAAACCAAATGTTTTTACTTTATTAATTAAAAACAATAATTCTGTATATTTTCATTTTGCATTGCACTGTGGAGACTGGTTTACAAAAGCATCGGTTTTGAGCCTCGTAATATAGTATGGTATTTAGTATCCCAATTTTTGGATGAGAAACCAGATGGTCAGAATGTAAATGAATTAATCAATTTACAAAACCAGCAAGTAGCAGAGTTGGGACTATGATCAATCCTCCTGGGTCCTAAACAGTCCAGACCATTTTTATCACTCAAATTTAAAGGTAAGAAGTCACTAAGCATAGGCTAGACTCCAGGTGCCTTAAAACTGAATTGCTCTCTTAGAATATGCTATTCCATATAGATACTTCATATACCATACTTTCCATATACAAATGTACATAAATTATATCTTTATGTCAATGTGTATAAAGTATAGCTGATATCTCTTACAAATTAACTTTTCAAAAGGGGATTAGAAATTGATACTCTATTTTTTTTTTTTGTAAACACATTACTAATTCACTGTCTCACTACTTTTCCCCAAACAGAACATACTTAATACCTGGAACTTGGGAAATCTCCAAAGCTGAGCAAGTTTAGAAGCTATAAAAACTCAGGGATTGAAAGAGTTGAGGGTCATCTCTTAATTTCTGCCTTCTGATGGTTCAGTTTGGTTGAACTTGCTTTATCAGGAGCCATTTGCTCATGCTCTGAAGCTCTTCACTCATTATTTCTATGATTTATTATCAGCATTTTCTGGGTGCCCATGACCATCTTATGGCTTGACAATTTTGTAGAAGGACTCACAGAACTCAGAAAAACTATTTACTTACAGTTACAGTTCATTACAGTTAAACGACACAGCTTAAAATCAGCAGAGACAAAAGGCACATAGAGAGGAATCCACAGGTTCCAGTTCTCTCACACTGCAGATTCAGGAACAGGGCTTAATTCTCTGAGCAAGAACCTGTTAAGACATTCATGAAGCATTGCCAATTAGGGAAGCTGCTCCCCTGAGCCTTGAGTCTAGGATTTTTATGGGAGTCAGTCTTGCAGGCATGGATCTCATGTGTTATGGACCTTAGCTACTCAATACCCAGCTTCCATCCAACTCTTGGATCCTAATCAGTAAAGTGAAACCCAAGGCATCAGGTGAAAAAAAACAAGCAAACAAACAAGCAAACAAAAAACTTAAAAGAAAGAAAGACAAGCATTCATTGTAAATCACATCGTTTGCATAAGCTACATGGTGCAGCCCCAAATTCCATGTGTATAAAGACACTCATCAGCTAGAATGTTCCAAGGGGTTAGAGGTTTTCTCCCAGTCTACCAAGGACTCATCCTTTCATGAAATCTGTATGGTTTCAACACTCCAAGCCTGCCAAATTAACCCTTTATTGCATAGCATCTAAGGATTTTTTACTCGCAATTTGTCACCAATAGGGATGCCCTCCATTAAAGTTTATTTTTGGTTTAAAACTTATTATTTTAGTTAATTTCATAATCTAGACAAAGTCCTCTGCCTGAAACTTTGTGAGGATTATCTATATTTAGGTTTCATGTTTTTCTATGGATTGGTTTTATTGATGTTGTTGCTACAATGTAATTAAAACAGTTCAGTATATTTCATAAGATGCATTCATTCTTCCTTTATTTTTCATGCACTAATTAATAGACATTGCCAATGGAAGATAGCCACTATATGGACTAGTCAAGGAAACTAGAGAACTTCTGTTGTTTATTCAGCCCTTATATTTCAAGACATTGACTATGAACTTGGTGTATGAGTCAAGACTGATAAATCTATAGACCACTTAACTTCCAAGAAGTATGGCAAAATGAACCTCAAAGGCAACTTACAAAACTTACTGAAGGGATGTTTTACCTTGTCTCCACTCATAATTAGGAGTCACAACCCAGAGACAGGCAGGATAAGCTATTTCATTTACTATCCATTTGAACTTGGGTGTGATATTAACTTTTGAACTAAGAATAGTATTATATCATAGGATTTTTAAAAATAATTTTAAAGAATTCAGTGAGATAATAAATGTAAAAGAACTACTCTATTCTTGACACATTTTTAATGCTCAATAGATAGCAGTTGTTATTATTTTTACTATTATTAATTTTTATAATAAAGCTTAAATGTTTATAGGAATTTTCATAAGCACCGTTTTATTAATTAAGTGTTGTGGCACATTTATACATAAAAGAATTAAAGCTGGAAAAGTCAGGGCATAAGAACTTGGATAGATTTGTATACAAAATTACCTCATCTCTCCTTACCCTATAAAATATATATGGCTATTAACATTTTTGACAACCTTTAGTATTTTAGTATCTGATTCTTCATACTTAGCTGATGAGACCTATGACATAATGCTCCAATGAGAATAAAATATGTGCTTTGCTTTATCACTTGGATGTTCTTTTAAACTATAAGGGCATTCCTTCTTACATATTAGGCCCTGGCACCCACATTACATTGTAATTAAATTAATAGACCTTAAAAAGAAGTAAAGATATGGATGTTTTCATTACATGATTCTTCCAATGTAAATGCATTTCTAAAAACTTTGGCATAAAATAGCATACATTTGTTTATACTTTTACTATGCTGCTGTATTAGTTGAATAGAGTAGTGGGAGAATCTACAATAAAAACTAAAGCATGTTCACCCACAGGGGTAATTCAACATGGTGATTCCCTTAACATCTGTTTCAGTAAAGGGGAATCATTTTCAAGGGCCACTTGGAGACAAAGCATCTATGTTAAAAGACAGTGAAAGAAAAGATCTGCCTCTAGTCCTTCAAACTAGCGTGTATTCTAATGAAATACCATAACATAATATCTCTCCCTGTGTGGTAAATTTAAAAAGAGATATTGGCTTTATATTTCTTCATTATTTTATTCACTTTGTTTTCCAGTTTGAGAGAGCCACTAGTTGAGGTCATTCATGAGCACTGTGATATTTGGAGTATATTCTTCTCAATAGAGTAGGGATATTAACGACATTGTCTCCCTCTAGCATATTATCATTATAAAGTAACACACACCATTAGAGAGAAACTCAGTGAAGGACATTATCATTATGTATTAGCACACACCATTAGACAGGAGTTTCAACTGCAAAACCTACTGAGGAGGATAGATTCATAACATCACAGCCCTCCTGGGTAATATAACTCAAAATTTTTTAATCATTCAGCTAAGGTGAACTCAAATGTGATGATTGACAACCCCCATCACTTTGAACCCTCAGTGTTTATTTACTCTGAAAGAAAACAATTATTTTTTTTCTAATTCAGATGGAAGTAATAATGAAGCTCCAAAGGAATTTTATCTTACTTCAACCAAGGCAAAACTCATACAAATTAAATAATAATAAAAATAATTATCAGTGGTGTTCAGTTAAAGGCTTGAAAATATAAGACATTTTCAGTTAAGGAAATTGAACATTGAAATACTTTTGTGCATAAAATTGTAATCAGTATGTAGGGGGATTTTTAAATGATGCTGACTGAACTTATCTAAATGAAACAAAAGAAAGAACAACCAATGTTTTATTTTAAAATGTTAGCAAAGGGTAATGTCAGAGTGATGTTTCTTTGTCCCAACAAATGTCAAAGTTATTTGTATATGATATGACTAAATGTCATTTCTCCATAAGGATTCCTTTAATATGTTGTTTATTCTCATGAAACATTAATGTATGCAGTGGATATTTGCCTGTGAAAAGGAGGAGTAACAAATGTTGTACTTCTCAAATAAAAATTAATCTTGAGTTAGTTCAACATGCATCGTTGGCATTCTCTATGAATAATCAAAACCCTTTGGAAATAAAAGGTTTATTGTAAAGCAAAAAAAGTATGTTTGAGGGTGTAACTCTCATCTAACCACAGTCTAGGGCTTTGTAGTTGCCACGTTGCCATGACTAACTACTTTTCAGCTTCTACTTCAGTATAGAAATACAAAAGTGGGAGTAAAGATGTTAAAATGCATCATATATCTAAAACTAATTTTATTTGTTTAATATTTACCTATTCAAATGACTCAGCAATCAGTGGATACAGTTATAAAATAAAATACATTTTATATGTACATATTTATACAAATATTTGTATACCTATGACCACTGGCAAAATTTATAGCTTTTTAACTAGCTTAAAAACACTGAAATTTCAAGACTGGTTCAAATACTATTTTATACATAGAGAATGATTAAGTATTGATCCTAGATATGTACTGACAATAAAAAATAAAATAGTCACTCTCTATCTTAACTAGTGGTATGGTACATATGTGCTAAGAAGCAAATGCTAAATCTAAATGTTTTCATTGTTGTTTTTAATTTTAGGTATATATAGAAAAATTACTAATATTGGAAACATTGTATAGGAATAAGAATGATAAAATCACCTATGTTTTCAGGTGGATTTGTTGTAACTTTTAGCTCTTGAATGGTTGCTGGTGAGAAAGGAAGACACGTGAAAGTACTCATGTGCCAGGAGGGAGTCTGCCACCACCCTCCACCCCCACAAACACACACACGCGCGCACACGCACGCACACACACACACACACCTACACCTGTTTTAGTTTATTCTTTGTTAGGCAAAAAAAAAAATTGGCTGATTCCTTTAATTTAATTTCTATGGGTTTATATATGTTAGAGATTTTATAACATGTCATTTGATTGCTTTATTTATACTGCATTGTGCATCTACTGTATATAAATAAGCACTACTATGTGTATGTAAGTACCCCTCCTCTCAGCAGATATAAGTTCCTTCCATTCTGATGAGACCTCACAAAACTGAACATTCAGTACACAATTGCATTCCACTTTGCATTTCATGCTAAAAATGGTTTTACCCAAATTCTTGCAAGCACTACATAATAAGAGCATGGTAAAACCAAAAACGGTATCTAGCCCAGGTGGTTCCAAGTAACTATGGACATTTTTGGATCCTATTACATATTTTATTAAGCACAAGCTGATGGTTAAGAACTAATGTATAGAATTGCCTGAGCTGAAATCATAACCACACCACTAACTAAGTATGAAACTTTGGACAAATTATTAACCTCTCTGAGATCTTCATCTGAAAAATGAAAATAAAATAGTAACCACTTCACATGACTTACTGTGAGGTTTAAATGAGCTAATATTTATAAAGCATTTAAACCAATAGTGCCGGGGGAAAAAAGATGCTGTATAATTATTTGTTACTGTTACTAATTTTATTTAAAGGGATTTTAAAGTAAAAGTATTAGAATTCTATTTTTTGAAATTGTTTTTTAATGTCAGAATGTATATACAGAAATCACTCCACAGTTTGTCAGTGATGTGTACTAAAGTGCCAAACAAAAATGTTTATTTTGCTGAAATGCCTGCCTGCTGATTAATCATACAAACATGCCAGTTGACACCATCATTGACTATGTATTCCACATGGGCTTTTTTGTTTCTGGTTTAATTCCTCTCTATTTCATCTTTATTATTCCACTCATTCAACTTCTCAGAAAGAGATAGCATTACCCTCCTTAGGATCCTACACTAACCATTCCCTTTATCTAAGAACTTGCATCCTTCTCCATAGAGGAAAGAGAGATCCTTAGGTGAGATCTATCAACAGTCCTATTTCCCATCACTCATCACATTATCCACACATATTTAATAACTCAAGGAGCCAGATAGCTTGTTCCTTGAGAGCAAGCTAAGCTTTATTAAGATTTTTAATAAAGAATCTTCCTTTATTATCTGGCTCAAATCTATCCTTTCAGTTTTATTCCCCATCATATTTCCTTAATGTCATCTGGGCTCCAACCAATGACCACTAACAGTTCCCAAAATGAGTCATTCTCTTTCAAACCTCTAAGAACTTCATATACATTGTTGCTTTGCTCAGAATATCTTTTTATCTTGTCCACCTGTCAAGCTTCTATATATACTTCATGACCTAGCTTACAATATAGTTTCTATTCCCAAAACATGTATTCCAGGCACCTGTCAGTAAAGAAAATCCTACCACTGAAGCCCAGTCAGGTGCTGAGTGAGCCCTGATACCCTCTGACAGGCTTCTGTGATGTGGAGAGCCTGCCCTCAGTTCATCCCCACTGCGCACTACTGCATGCTTCACAGATCCCTGAAATCTCCCCCTTTCCCTCAGTCCTCTGGTACTGTTCGCTCTACTGAAAAATCAGTGAAGCATGAACCCATGTACTGTCTGAAATCCTTCAGGCATAAAATAGAGTTATAGCTTTTTCTGTCATGATCCTCTACACTTGAAACAATAATAAAAATTTGGGCTTAAATACTTTTCAATATGTGCATTGATTAGAACATTTTTATACACACATTTGAGTATATCAAGTGATGCAAATTGCTAAGGAAACACTGCAGAGGCATCTTACTTGAAAGTAAGAACAGAAGAGCTAACTCACCAATGCGCCCAATTTTAATTTTGTCTGCTACAGTGTTGGTGCACTAGATGAGTTTTGAGCTTTAATGAGTCTCATTGGTTCTAATTAGAGTAACCTTGGTGGAAATAGATATTATTACTCTGCAAATCATGACTAAATTGCTGTTAAATAATTTGCATTCTGTCACATGGTTTATGTCCTAATACAGACAGAAACATTTAGGTCCAATGTACACCAGCAATTTTGGCATCACATAAGGATTCACAGCTGCCTGACACACTTTGTCCAATCTATACTCTAGAGCACCGTATTTTGCTGTGTATAATGCACACCCACATTTTTAGGCACATTATGCATGGGATTATTATACCTATTTTTATACCCATGGGTATGTAATCATTATGCCCATATATAATGGGCATCCTTATTTTTCCCTCAAAAATTTGGGCAAAAGAAAGTGTGCATTATACACAGCAAAATATGAGGTCTTTGCAGGTAATTATATACAATAAGCGCTGCACCCTCACACAGACAAGATTATGTCTGTACCTCCAGAACATATGGGGGTTTGAAATCTGCATTATTGTAAACAGTAGTTACCGTTGGACTTGAGAAATTATGAGGTGTCAATTGCTTTCAAATGTATTTTTATTTCATTACATCAGTCCTAAAAAATAGGCATCATTATCTCCATCTTACTAAAGGGAAGCATGAGGCAAAGGGCAATTAAGAAAACTTTCAAGGTTATTTGGTAGGGTGGATGACTCTGAAATTCTTGCCCTTTCCATGTGGTGGGTCCTCTCACTTCTTAATTTCTAATGAGTACACTTATAAAGTATATTATAATACACTTTATTAGTCAATTATCTACTGAGTGCCTACACACTCAGGACTCTTCATGGGCTGTTGCTTTTATAATAAATCATAAGATGTAGGTTTTTCCATTAAAGAAAAGAATAATTGTTTTCTCACCTGAGAAATACTATGATGTAATTATACAAGAAAGAGTTGCAAATCTGATCATTTCAACCATTATATGCAACAGTAAGTTTTGAGTGTACATGATATAAACTATAATAAGCAATATAAGACATAAGGATGGCTACATTTAACATTCATTTATTAATTTATTCTTGGGCTAATAATAGCACCTGGTGGGAGATGCTCATTTCCTCAGCATGCTCCCTCTAGGTCAGATATACCATATTTTTAGGACTGTAAGATGCACCTAGGTTTTAGAGAAGGAAAATAGGGAAAAAATTTTGAAGCAAAAAATGTGGTAAAATATTTAATGACATGTGATCCGGCTTCAGCACCGCCCTCCACACACACAGCGAGCCAGGTCAGCTGCATTCAGACTATAAGACGCACCCCCCTTTTCTCCCAAATTTGGGGGGTGCATCTTATAGTCCAAAAATGCAGTACATGCTCAAATCTGGTTGGTGGCACTAGGTCAAATGAGTGCCCTCAAGGTGTCTTTAGACAGCTTCTGCCTTCTATCTCAACTCATAAAATTGAAAATTTCCCAGTCATTGACAGGGAACTAAAAAATGCTGACTATTGACAAAGCATCAAAAATGTCCATGAGAATGCTTTTGTAGAAAACTGTAGTGTCTGGAAAATATATTTTAAAAAATACCTGTTCCACAGGCCAACGACCAATATAAATAAATATTAAACAGTATAAAGTGGTATATTTTCCAAGTTTGCCAATGCAATACTAAATAATTTCTAGTGGTATATATTCTAATCACAAATTTATATTTATTTTCTCTCATCATAATCTATTTAATGAAGTCAACTTAATCCATCTACTTGCCGCATCTCTTTTTTAGTAAAATTATATAACTTCATCTATTAATTTTGGATATCCTATTTTATCCATATGATAGCAAAGTAGCTGGCTGTAAAGAGCTAATTTTAATTAAACCTCCATTATGTAATGGATTTGATATTTACTAAAATATACAATAAATGTATTAAATCATCTTGTGTGTAGAAACCACTGCTTTCTTTGTTTTATACTTATTTTTTCTGTTGCCTTCCTTTTTCAAAATCTGTATTGTGAAATGTACATCTAAAATATACAAAATGCACTCATTTGAGAGCTTGGTAAGGTATTATATGAGGTTCTCCTCTAAGCATCTGAGTTACAACATTAAGTACAGCTAGAACACCCTCTTCTCATGGAGCAAACCTTGAGGGTAGGAAATGAGAAATAAACAATAATCAAGGAAAATGCATTGGCTCAGATGGTATTAAATGCAATGGAGAAAAAGTAAGAGTAAAGTATGCAAAAGGCAGAGAGACAGAGAAGACATTTTCAATAGGGTGATTAGGGAAGACTCAGCGATGAAGTGACATTTGAGCAGAAGCTGAAGGGGTGAAGGAAGAGAGTTGTGGGATAGATATAGGATGAAAAGGCATTCCTGGCAGAGCAAAGGCTCTGAGCCATCAATACCCTTGACATGTGTGAAAAGCAGCAAGTAACTTTTTTTTATTGGAAAAGAATAAATAAAGGAAATGTTAGCAGGAACCATGCTGTTGTGGAAAGGAAGGGGATCAGATAATGCAGGACTTTCTAAGCCACCATAAAAATTTTGATTCAGGAGTATCCAACCTTTTGGCATCTCTGGCCCATACTGGAAAAAGAAGAGTTGTCTTGGGCCATACATTAGATACACAAACACTAATGAAAATGAAAAAAAAACTCACAGTGTCTTAAGTAAATTTATGATTTTGTGTTGGGCTGCATACATAGCCATCCTGGGCTGCATGCAGCCCGTGGGCCACAGGCTGGACACCCCTGCTACTCAGAGTGAGATAGGAAGCCACTGCAGAGTTTTGAGCACAAAAGAAAAAATATGATTCTTGGGAGGGATCCCTTTGCCTTTAATATTTTTCAAAGACAGAGAGGGAAGGACAAAGGTCAAGGCAGGTAAGTGATCCAGTAAAATGATCCAGGGCAAAGTTAGATTATTGCAATAGTTTGTGTAGACATTGTGGAGACAATGATTTGTACTTCAAATCAGCATGTATTTTCAGATGCAGCCAACTTAGCTTGATCCTAAATCAGGGAATAAAATAACAGAATGGGATAATTCTAAGGTTTCTGTTCTGAACAACTAAAATTGTAGGGCCCCCATTTATTGAACACTATCATAAGACTATTTTTGAGAAAGGTCAAGAGATAGTATCGCATGTTTTAAATTGTATACACCCACTTAGATATACAAGTGAAGATGTGAAAAGAAAGTTGGATACAAAAATCCAGAGTTCTGGGGAGAGATCTGAGCTCGAGATACAAATGGTGCCTCTCTAGTATAAAGAGAAAAACTAGCATCAAAGCTTGGTGAGACCACCTAAAGAGTGCGGGTAGAGAACGACACAGTGTGGGAGATGAGTTCTGGGTTAGGAAAGTAAGTGTGATGAACAAAGAAGGAGAAACAAAATACCAAGGAAGCCAGGAGAAAGAAGAAAGTGTTTTATAGAGGAAGTGATCAAACAAGTCTAATACTTTTTCTAGATCGAGTGGCAAAACTACATAGCACATTTAGTTTAAATAATAATTTAAAAAACCCAACACATGTACCTATCATGCAGCTTAGGGAATAGTGCATTCTCTTTACTTTCATTTTGACTTTAAAGGGCCATATGCCTCTATTTCAAAGAGCAAAAGGTCTCAAATAACTTCCAGAGGTAGTTCGTGTATTTCCTAAAACTTATCCATTTTATCAGTACGTAAGGGTTCTCTTTTTTCAACTTTAGAAATAAATAAGTAAGCACAATTTGGTTGTTACTTTCTTCATCATTAGTTTGCATTCCTCTTTTCAATTAACTGACTGCTTATAGGGTTTTTACTGAGCCTCACTACCCCGTAACCTAACCCTTAGCAGTTAAGTGTCAGTCATTGAAGCATGAAATCATCATTTGAGTTTTGTAGTTCACCTCAAAGAGCAAATCTAAGTGGATTGCGTCTAACAGTTCCGGAGAGAGCCAGATTGTCCCACATATTCATGATGTAAGGGTTAAAGATAACTGCTTAGCTATGTCCCCAGACATGCATATTGTTCATTATAAAAGCAACTGGCTTCAGTATGCAGATGACAGCTTCTAAGGAATTTCTCACATCAACTGTCATATCCCAGCAGTTCACATTTATAAGAAGATGAAACAAGTCTCTAATCCCTTAAACTGCTAATACATAGCTAAGAATCCTTCAGCATAACTAATAAAATTTACATTTTCTAAGCTTCAATTTCCTTGAAGGATTATTTTATTTGATTTTTCAAAACTAGATAAGAAAAATTTTAAGGTATAAACACTGAATGACTGTATTTGGAAGGGAAGTAAACTGTAATAGGAGTTCAGTATATAAATGAAGTACATCTCAGGGGACGCTTACTTGTTTGCCTGTATTAATTATTTCTGTGGTGGGATTGTAACACATGGTGTCTCTGAACATGGAATTAGTTCTTGTGTGATTTAAGGGATATTTTTTCCCTGTTTAATATTCTTTTCCGATGTGTGTGAATTTTGGCTATAATCCTAAGACTAAGTCTAGAAACATAAATAGACACCATAAAGTGGCAGGAATGATTGATGACTGTAAAGTAGTTACTTTGGATATATTATGACAGTCATTTGAAGTCCTTTGGGACACAGAATTTAAAAGTGTACTACACATTATGTGAGTTAATGTAAGTTAGAAGAAACAAAGCTTTGGGTTTTAATATTCGACCTAAAATAATTTCCAAACCTTAAATGAGTACAAGTAGAATAAATGTAATTCTCCTCCTTGATATATAATCCTTTTATTCACTAGGGATAGCTGTTGTTCTTTTTTGGTTCCTAGTTAGTTCTTGTCAATTATTTAGAAGAAAACATTCATTTTTTTCCAATTCAGTTTTCAAGAAAAAAAAGATTTTACCAACTATGTTATTTCATGCCTCTTGGAAAAGAAAATATTTTTGCTTGATCTGAAATTTGTTCTATCTATTTTGTCTAAGGTCTTTAAAATATTTAAACAAATGTGAAATTCTACTTACTGATTGTTTCTAGAAATGTCTAATATTTGGAGTTTTTTCAATTATTATTTTCCTTTTAGTTTTCTAATGTGTAATTTATAGGATTCCCTTTATAAATAAAAAAAAGCAGTGCAATGTCATTTTTAGGAGTTTTTGAAATACAGCTAATAATGATTCAACATAATGAGTTTCAGTAGAAGAAGCCTTTTTCACAGACCTTGTACAGATCTGGCACAATGAGTGACTTTTACAGAATTGGTGATATACTTGCATTGACCATACACCTCTCATCTGAAAGCCCCTTGAAACCAACATCAAACTTTTGGAAAAGATCTGGAACTATGAGAGACTAACTAGTTCCCAGTAAAAAGAGTGTCTGTTTGTGACCCATAACATAGATGATTCCAAAAAGTCACCTGGATGGAATAAATGGTGAGGAAAAGTCCACCCCAAATCCATATATTATTTTTCTCCATAGTCACCTGAACATAGTAACATTTTTTTTATTATGCACAGCTGATTTTCTTTTCAGTCTTTGGTAGAATGTGATTAGATACAGCTTCTCAGAATAAATATAATACCAACAGATGGAACAATAATCTAATCTAAATAAAAATGCAATGCTGGTAACTATGCAAATGTACCCTCAAGACAAATTATCCAGTGTTCTCTTCCAAGCAGATTACTGGCCTTATCTGAAAATTCTGGAAGTTGGCATTGCTATGATACTTAGTGTGTCTCCCCACCTTTTTGTGCTTTTCCCACTTTCTCTAACTTTTTTGACAGAAGCAGTTGGCACCAATGTCCTGCGTGCCCCTGCGCAGTTGTTTTTGCCACTTCCTCTTCCTTTAGCTGACTTCTCATTGTATCCTTCACTTCCTTTAGTACCTTGAAGTGCTAGTTTAAAACGATTTCTTTAGATATAAGATAGATATCTTAAAATATATATATATATATTTAAAATCCCAGATAATCTGAGCAAAATTAGATTATCTGTGGCTAAATCTACCTCTATTATAGAATTCTTAAACCATGTTAATCCTAAAACCTTAACCTAAAATTTATATTTAGTTATCTCCTACATCAAGTGATGGAGAGGAGGAGCAAATGGTAAAGTGATGAATCTAGAACACATTTCTCTTAAACAGATATCTAAATTTAATACTGAATTTAAATTAATAAACTACAATTCAGAAAGGAGAAAAAGAGACAGAGTATGGGAAATAAATTTACTGCATTGTTCAGAAAAGAATTAGTGCTTCTTCTTTTGACTTTAATATCTAAATTATTTTTTTGTTTCCAGAATTACTGGAAAATAAGGTAAAATCACAAATATAATTAAGAAAAGGATATGCTATAATACATTTATTTCATTATTTTGAAGGAAATAATATATTGAATTATATCTAATTTCAATTCTATTCAATGGAATAATATTAATTATTAGAATATCTTTCAGAATCCAAGTAGTAAAACAGTAGTTTATATAACAATGCTCAGTTTAAGATGGAACCAAACCACACATTTTAGGGAAAACAAGTTTGTTACATTTCGTTAGCATTACAATGCACAAGCCTCTGGTAAAGATTCTCTTGCTACCACAAGAGCAACAGAGTTCCTATTCTCCATCTCAGGAGGAGTGGGATCAGGGGAGCAAGTAGTCTGAGTCCCAAGGGCACAGGCAACAGGGATTCAGTGTGGGAGGTGGATCATGGATCCAAAGAGATGTTACCCAAGGTCTGTCAGCACTAGAAAAGTAGGAAATAGTCTTTTAACATAAACATAAGACAAGATAACAGCTCTGGATCCTTCCGATATCAGGAGGATGTCTGCAAAGAGTGTGCAAAGTAAAAATAAGGAAAGACTCCTGTGCATGGATTGGGGGAATGGTCAGGGTGTCAGGTGCTTCTTCTATTCCCTGCTGGCCACACAGCATTGGGAAAAACCCAATTATTGTTAAGCCTGGCTTCTCAGCTGGTGTCATGGAATGAATATTTGTGGTCCACCAATATGTTGCAGAGTCAACCTGTTGTGACTGAAGATGAAAACAGTGCACAGGCTACAGCAATCCTGTGGAGAAAAAAGGACGGCATGGCTACTCTCTCAAAGGGAAAGCATCTTTGAGTGCTTCGACCACTCTCTCAAGAGGAGAGCACACCTACCCTTGCCTAGACAGGCTTTTATTGTTTTCCTCAGGTTTTAGATCAAAGAAGGATTTATTATCTATTACATAGAATATTGTTGTCTGCATTTTAAGTACAATCAAGGAAATGAAAATAACAAATGCAGAAAGGAAAGGTGGTGAGCTGAGTAGCTCTGTGTGAATTAGGAAAATTCACACAGGCTTTGGAAACTACCTTAAAGATAGATGATATACATTTACTGTTTCAGACCAGGGTGAGGGAGTTTCAGCAAGAGCAAGAACAGTCTGTATGCATTTTCTAGGCCTGATTCCCACAGGAAAACTTGGTTTGAGTGTCTGGCTTCTGCCCACACCACATCGCTTCTATAGGTTTTCCATACAGAGCTGAATCACATTTGCCAGATTCAACACAAACCAGTACCCTACACCAATACTCACATGTTGAAATATAATGCCCAATGTGATGGTATTAGGAGATGGGGCATTTGGGAGGTGCTTAGATCATGTGGGTAGAGCCTCATGAATGGGATTAGTTCTCCTAGAAAAGAGACCCCAGAGAGCCCCCTCCACCCTTCAGCCTTGTGATGTTACAACAAAAAGATGGCCATGCAGGAAGGGAGTCCCACCAGATACTCCATGATCTACATACCCTAGCCCCGCAAACTCTGAGAAGCACATATCTGTTGTTTATATGCTACCCGGTTTATGGTACTTTTGATACAGCAGTCCACATGGACTAGGACAGTTTGTAAGTCATCCTACCTCCCTAGTCTACCCAGAGGGAGCAAATGAGTAACTCTAATTACTAGGAGATAATGAGCTATATGTCCATCTTTCTACTTCTGTGTGTGTGTGTGTAGTTTTTCCAGTTGAGAAATAGTGACTGTTTTCCAATCAACCAAATTCATAAAGAATTTTTACACTGAACTACTAAGAGTGTTTGAAGTAAAATAACAAGGGTTTTTCTTAAGCACATACCAAGTTAAATAATTATCTAGAGATGGTTTAGAAAACTAATTAATAAAAAATCTTTGCGAGTATTCACTCATTCAAGTATTTGAGACATTTAAATTGTGCAATTTCTGTAAGATGGTAACATGCTCTCTGCCTTAGAAACTGGAATCATTTGGCAAAATTAGCAAAGAATTTCAAAGTGGGATTGTGAGCTATAAACATGAATTGTCTATAACTAACTTGCAGCTTAACATTGGAGTAGTCGCTCAGCCTCAGTCAAATTCTGTAAAGTCTTTGTCTGTAAAGGAGACTGTCTGTAAGTCCTGACCAAACACTTGGCAAATAGACCTTGGGAAGGAAATGATAGATTTGATTCCTTTGTCACTGTTAAGCTGTCACTACTGTGCTGGCTTTTGTACATTAGCCTGTTCAAGTACATCTAGGAAGTGCCTCAGGCCTTACCTGTTAATTCAGTTCTCTGGCATTTGTGCTACCAGAGCATAATGAATGAATGGCGCCTAAAGGTATTTGCATCACTATGAGGGATGTTAAAGCAGAAGCCTTAACAAATATCATTGACCCAAGAAAATAAAACTTGGAAAATCATAGCCAATCTTCAAAATACATGAAAACTAGAAGCAAAAAATAGTATGCCAAGGAGAGTCTCACTGTCACCTGAAAAGCATTGCTCTTTACAGGATTTAGATTATAAAGAGAACTTGTTAACTTATGCAGAACACAAACTAGAAATACATGCACAAGAATAGATTTGTCATGTAATAAATCTTAAAGCTTGCATGCAGTATGTACTGCAAATGTGTCCTATAAAGTCATATACATGTGGGTGTTGAATTTCCTGTAGGTAAAAAAGAACTGGCACCTCTGAACGACCCGTCTCCTCATTGATTATGCTAAATCGCTCTAAGAGCCTTTGCTGTCACGATAACAATACCATGAAAAATGTGTTCATCAAGTCTCTAGTTGAATAGGTTTGTGGGAAATACATTTTTTATTCAGCTTGCTGAAAGGACAAAGAAAAATGCATCATACTATTGTACCTTTCAGGTGAACACTACCTGCTTAGCCCACAGGGCCTAACATCACAATGTCTACAGGATTGTTGTCATTTAAATTAAACCCACTCTTTGAAAGGTACAGATTGCAATGAAGATATAGCTTGAACTAAAAAAAAAACAAAATGTTTAAAATGTGTCATACCAGTTACTGTTTTTAATAGTATTGTATCAAAATGCAAAAAAAAAAATGATTTATAGGACAGGCTATAAACACATAGCAATAAAATCAAACATTTCCTTATCAGTTTGTTTACCACCCTGCCTCTGTACATGAAGTCAGACATCCAAGTGCTTCAGAAGCTTTACCTGCTAGTTTCAAAAGATCCTCAGATGATGATATTCTATGAATAAATTGTGAGTTGGGGCCAAAAGAATCACTTTCGGTTGGGATAAAATGTAGAGAGGAAATTAAATGGCCATTTCCTCCTCATTCACACAAAGGGAAAGACAATGACAAATTTAAAAAAGAAAGAGAAAGAGGATAAGGAAAGGTAAATGCTCTTAGAATTTTGGAGAGCCTCGTCTAAGCAAACATGCCAACTGCGGCATGGGAACGTGGCCTGATTGGATTGACTGCATCCTGGATAAGCTTTTCCGAGCACCTTCTCACTGGCCCTGAATGATGTCTGTAGAATAGAGAGCCTAGGCCAGCCATTCTTGAACTGCTTTATGTGGAGTAATCTGTACAACTATTGTGGATACAATTATTATCCCGTTTGCAAATGAGGAATGAGGCAGAAAATGGTTAAGCAATTTCACCAAAGACAACAGCTAGTAAGCGGCAGAGCTGGGACTTGTGCTTTCCCTGCCCACAGCCTCCACCCCTATTTACTATGCCATACCGACCCCCCATTAATAAGTGTTAACGGATACCTACAAGTAAATGTATTTGTGCAGAATATTGGCCTTACACAACTATTTTTAAATGAGATTCATTAATTAAAGAGATGATGTTATGAAAAGAATGATGTATAATAAGATATTACAGACTGGCTTCAACAACATAAATTTATTTTCTCACACTTCTGGAAGCTAGAAGTCCAAGATCAACATGTTGGCAGGTTCGAGTTCTGCTGAGGCCTCTCTCCTAGGCCTGCAGACAGCCTTCTTGCTGTGTCCTCACATGGACTTCTCCTCTGTGCTCACTCATCCCTGGTTTCTCTGTGTGTCTAAAGGTCCTCTTTCTATAAGAATGCCAGCCAGATTGGATTTGAGCCCACCCAAGACTGACCTCATTTAAACCCAATCACTTCGTTAAAGGTTCTATCTTCAAACACTGTCACATTCTGATGTATGGGGCAGGACAGAGTGGTTAGAATTTTTTTACAGGAGAAAGTCATTTCTTCTTGCTGATGCAGTAAAGAATTACAGATCAGCAAGTCTATTGGCATGCAAGCAGAGTTTATTAGTGATAGTTCTCATGGAAGAGAACAGGCCTAGTGGAGGTGAGGGTAAAAGGCATAGGCTTGGGGTACAAAAAGCCAGGGCCGCAAGAGCAAGGATGACAAGAGCCTCAGGTCCTTTGTCCTGAGGACTTATATCATTGGAGGGATGAAGGGAGGAAGTTACATGTTGATTGGTGGCCAGCTTCCCCCAGGGAGGATGTGACTACCCAAACTTAAGTATATGTGGAGGGTTGTTAGCCCAGATTCTTATCTTGCTCCAAACCACATCTGGTCATCTTGTTGTAAAACAGATATGTGACAGGAGGCAGTTAATTAAAGTTGAGTTAGTTACCCCAAGTTATTTATGGGCTCTTTTCTGTAAGCACTAAGGACCCTCTCGTAAAATAGATAGTGACCAGAGATAGGCAATTAACCAAAATTGTTTTATGAGCTTTTTCTTTGGGCACTGTGGACTTCTAGACCTTGGGATGAATACATAGTTTCAAAGGCTTTCTTTCTCAGATAGTGGAAACGATGCATAGAATTTCAAGGGCTCCCCTCCTCCAGTGCTATCACGGAGTTTCTTGTGATGTTGGAACATCTGGCAATATTATCAGACCAGGCTCAGGGCTCTGACTTCCTGGGTGAGACATGTCCCTCTCCTCTTCCCTGCCTTGGTTTGCTATTGATCCTACACAACAGTTTCAACAAATAAAACACAATTCAGTTCACATCAAATGCTAAAGTTAAGATTGTGATGGGAGTTCTTATCCTGGATATGCCACTCTGTGACTTTGGTCAAATTGATTCTTCTCTGTTGGAGGGCACCTGCTACCTAAACAGTGGAGATGTCTGGTTCCTGACTTTTTAAAAAGATTTATTTATTTATTTTTAGAGAAAGGGGAATGAGAGGGAGAGAAACATCAGTGTGTGGTTGCTTCTCACATGCCCCACACTGAGGACCTGGCCTGTAACCCAGGCATGTGACCTGACTGGGAAACTGGTGACCCTTTGGTTTAAGGCCAGCACTCAAACCATGAGCTCCATCAGTCATGGCTGGTTCCTGACTTTCTAAGTTTGCATCTTCAGCTTCTCTAATTCTGTGAACCAGTCTATCATTTACCCATGTACATAAATTTATTTTTGGTTTGTTTTTCCTAAGGTACCTAGAGTTTTTTTGTGATTACAAACCAAGACTTCCAAATACATTAGCTTTTTTTGTTCACAGCTTTGCTGGGCCTTTGATGTGTCAGTGAGTGTGTCTGATCTATCTAGTTGTAAAATGCAGCAATGGTACCTGTACGTGTGTTATAAGGGCTGCCATGAAGACTAAACAGCATGTGTGTGTAAAGAGCTAAGCATGGTGCTTGTGAAGTACAAGTTAATTAGCAAATGTTCATTTTTTTTTCTTACTTGCCAGGCCCCACAACTTTCATGCTTACTCTTCCATTGCCTTTGACCTTCCCACCTCTGTGTCAGAGTTTATCTCATTTATTTTTGGTCAATCATCATAAAAGTCACACAACTTGACATCTGTCTTCAGTAAGACTGAGGCTTTTAAAAATTCAGATGGGAAGGAGGCATTGCCTCACAAGTTTATTAACAAAGACATATAATGCAATGTGGCTTCCAACATATTACAATGTTAAGATTTAACAAAATTAAATTTTGTATCAGGTCTCCATGCTTTCCTAGCCCACTGACTCTGGTTTGAAACAATTCTCCAGAACAGAGCTGCAGAGAGAGTCTCAGTCTGTCACCCTGGGTCACACCCAGGTGGGAAGTTAGCAGAGTAGCAGCCCAGCCTGCCAGTCTGACTCTGCTCACCCCCGGCAGTGGCTTTACATTATGTTTTTTATGTTGATAACTTAGAAGAGATGTATCTGTTCTAAAACTCAATTATTTAGTTATTTGAACATATTTTATAAAATAATCATACGACACTTGTTTATAATAAAAATTACTATATGTAATTTCATGTATTTACTTGTATCATTTATCCTCATTTCATCTCACTGAAAATTATAAATACTGTATTAACCCCGAAGAAGTAATGCTACTGAAATAAAAGGAAAATCTAGAGGTATTAATTCCAGATATAAGAGAGGCAAATATATTATTGATACCACATTTTGGTGAACAATATTGGCATCTGCTTGTTGTATTTAGTTCTATAAGCCATCAGTAGAGAGATTGCAATTAATAATAAGGGACAGTGTTATGGGCCCAGACTGTTCCCCAAATTGAAGTGCACTTATGCAAAAGGAGCTAACAGAACTAGAGCACAAAAAGAATATTTTTCCAGGAAGATGACTTCCAGTGGCCCCCAAGAGCACTGTTATTATGACCTGTGAGTCTCTGGTCATGACTTTAGGCGATAGTCTAAAACAGCCTGAATTCATAAATCCACACCCAAAGACAAACAGGTGCCGAGGATACCCAGGGAGGACAATGTGAACAAGGCTTTGGAAGCAATCTAAGCCAGGCAGAGTGGCTGGGTGAATTTCTGCTCAGTCTCCGATCAAAGTTTAGGACTGGCTCATAAAGCAGCTTGCCGGCAGCCCCAGCACCTCCTGGGATACCAGAGGTGACCTCAGCTGTGCTGTCACTGTGTATTTGCAGATTGGAGGAACAGTGACAGAAGCAAGAAATCCAGATTGCCTCCAGCTAGGATGACTTCAGAGCCACAGAAGTCTTACATTGTGGTAGTTTTGACATCCGCCAGACCTGGAGAAGAGGAATAAGGCAGGAGAAATAGAGCTCTTGGTGGTCAGGAGTGTGAGAAAAAGTGGCAGTGACTGCAGGGACGGTGAGCTATGGTGATACTAGGGAAGATTAGCGAATGGGTGAACTGGTATGGCCAAGACATAGTCAAAATGCTTGTGCAATAGTGTGAAATGAATGGGAGCTCTAGCGCATACATGGTTTTCAGCCTCCAGGGCCGTTTTGGGACCAGAAAGGAGTTCTGTGCACTATGATTACTACTACAGCTGCAGCCCCTGCACTGGTAGGAGCTCCATGTCGCTGCGAGACTGAAGGCAGCCAGCAGGAGGAAGCCTCCAGCAAGAGATAAGCCCTGTGGACTCAGGAGCTTCAGGAGTTTCAAACTGGAGCTGAACTGAGCTGGGCTCAAAGGACAGGAGGAAATTTGGATGTGTACACTCTGTGAAAATGGGTCCCTTTCAAATGCTTTGTGCACTTGTATTCTTTTTGTCTTTATAGAGCCCTGGAAATGCAACCTAAAAAAAATACACTTGGGGAAAGATCTGCTTATACCCCACCAGGGTACTGGGACAGGAGAGATGGCATGTGGGAGAATAGGGGGAGGAAGAGAAGTAGCAAGATGAATTTTTACTTAAATGTATAATTTCAAGTCAGTTTTTCCCACATATATGTATTGATTTTTTTTAATTTGAAAGATAATCTGTTCTTCTATGCACAAACACTATCTAATATAGGTGGGACAAAGTTAGTTTTATAGTTGTTTGTATGTGAAACAGTTAATTCTTGTATTATTATATTATCTGTAACATATTATAGAATCTGCATTGTGTTCTATCTTGAGACTAACTTAAGAAATGCTAAGCTCTTATCCTGGTAAAAGCCAACACTGTTGCCAAAATTCATGAACATGTGATTTGTGATTAAGCAGATTTATGTAGATTTTATAACAGTGTGTGTTGATGCACTATAGAGTATTTGTATAATATTGTAAAGGTATGATTATTAATTATAAAAGAGAATTTAATTGAAGAAAACTGACAATTTTCAGCTTCTTATAGTATTAAGTAGTATTTTTTATTTTAAATATTATTTTTTATTTTAAAAAGATTGTCATTAATTTTAAGGAGTGTTTGAAAACATGAAGAAATTGTCATGTAGATTTGATCCAGTCTTAGGTTTTCAACTTTTTTCAGTAAATCCTGCCAAAATAACCTCTAACATTTTTAGCCATTTATAGGAGACCCCCACGTAAATCATTTGAATGCTTTTGTGACTGTGTGAAATGAATCACTGATGATTCATGAAAGAGACAGTCCTATCATTAACTTTGATATGATGGAAGTAATTCGATTATCTGATGGTTCTGTTGCTCATTCCATTTTTGAACATGAATATTTAAAATATTAGAAGGGCAAAATAATTTCAAAGAAAAAATTGATCAGTATTTCAAAAGAATATGTATTTCACAGTTCCTATTAACTTGAGCTCCAGAATGTCAAATTGTACTTTTTTTAAAAAACATAGTAAGAAAAGTGATGCAAAATACTTACTTTTAAATAAAAATATTTAAATTGGGTTTGTGTCCATTTTATCTCTAGTTATGAGATAAAATTCCTATTTGTTGAAAAAAATAAATCATTAGTTGAAAGGTGTTGTTCAACATGTTTTCCAAGAAATAGCATTGAATATCTAGAGTCATTTATAATAGGTGTAGTGTTGTTCCCTTAAAGTTAATTCAAATTGGTAAAGATGAGCTCTTCTTTAGCTCATTATCAACCTGAAGTACTTTTCCATCATCATCTTTTAACATATTAGGAATGGATTTTATTCTGAGTACATTAAAAAAAACAAACAAACTTGTGACTAGTTCTATTCCTTTTTGTATATCAGCAGCAGGAAATAGCCAACTCTTGAAGTCCTTCCCTTTAGACTTGAAATTAGATAATAACCAACACCATTATTCTTCACAGACATTTCCCAAATTAGCAAATACTCAAGAATGATATCAATAATATACTATATTAGTCCCCTTCATTTTCTTCTTGTCTTCACTTTAACATATTCCAACACATGTACTGTTTTGTCAGTTTTAAGGGGAACAAACCTCAGCGGAAATGGTGCTGGGTTGGGCGGAGGAAGAAAACGTAGCAAATTCAGGAGTGTAACTACAATCCAAATGCACGCCTGCTAGCACTCACAGCGGGCCCTGCAAGCGTAGAGATAGTTTCTTGTCCGTGAGGGTATCACCTAAATTAGACAAAAGAAACATTTTTTTTTCTGACACATTCACAAAGTTCTAAGGAAATCATTTCCCCAAAATAATAACATAATACATATATAGTGAAGAGCTAGCCTAGTTTTGAATAACAGCATATTGACTGAATACTATAAAGCTGAAGACTAAAGGAACTATACAAAATTCTGTACTTTGGAAACTAAATTTGTTTCTTACAGGGTTATGATTTGGCAAGTCTGTAGCCATTTAATGTTTAGCAACTATAGTTTATAACTGCCATATAAACTATACTTTGTAGCTAGGATTGAACAAATTAGTGACTATGTTATATATATAATGAGAGCCAGGCTTTTTACTCTCAGGGAAAGATGTTACAAATAAGAAAAAGGAGAAGGATAGACTGAACCTCGTGGTGTCAATTTAGAATCAGAGCTATCGGTTTGGGTTCATATATATATATATATATATACATAGAAATAAATATTAATGCACATATACATGTAGTATGTTGGCTGGATTGCTCAGAAACAATTATATCTCAGGAGCAGTGAACGTACCTAACACCCAGAATGAGCTCTGAATCTAATAAGAGTAACCAGAGCTTCTTAGATCAGTGACTGGTTCCTGGGTTGAAGCACAAAATACAAAATGAGCTCAGAATATTTGGCAGTGCCAGAATTTTTTTTTAAATGCTCAGGAAAAGATCAGGAGAGATCAAAAGGACAGACAAGTGAAGCTGAAGAAGCTCCTAATGGCCAAAACCCAGGTAATTTCAGCAGCAAAATAAATAATAATATGATTAAATATCCATTAATAATCAATATAAGAATATGTAATTAATACAATAGATTAGTGATTAAAATACATAAATGCACAATTTTCCCATAAAAGATTCCAAATAAATATATATAAATTAAATTAAAAGCAATTTAAAATCATTATTAAACCAAAAGCAGCAATAATTGTTGTAGGCAAAATTTACTGATGAATGATAAAATTAGTTTGAAGACAAAATTAGTGTTTGCATAGTTTTAACATATATCCCCTCAAAATATTTCTTTCAAAGTGAATAATAGTAGCTTTACAGGGAGAAAAAACAACAGACATCACATTAACCAAGTGATCAAGGTTCAAAGCAGGGGTGTCAAACTCATTTTCATCGGGGGCCACATCAGCCTTATGGTTGCCTTCAAAGGGCCAAAATAATTTTAGAACTGTGTAAATGTAACTACTTAACAGTTAAGGAGTTGGAATTACATTCAGGCCTTTGAAGGCAACTGCCAGGCTAATGTGGCCCCCAGTGAAAATGAGTTTGACACCCCCGTTTTACAGGAACTATAATAAGTGATAGCAATACCACGTGCCCCTGATGTGATGCGCTGAGAAGGACACAGTGCACCTCTGTGGTGTTCTTACCAAAACTGCATGGACTCAATGTGATCATCCGAAAACATCATGTAGAGCACAACCAAGATACCAACCTTGGAATAACTACCCAATCTCATCAAAAAGGCCCAAATCATGAAATATAATAGGGACTGAAGAACTATCTCAGATTGGGAGAAAACTGAAGAAATGTAAGAATAACATGCAATGTACAGTCCCGGATTTAATTCTAAAGTAGAAAAAGACATTTGAGAAAATCAGTCTCTAGTTTAGTTAATAGTATTATAGCAATGGTAACTTTCTGGCTTCAAGAATTATACTGTGGTTATTTACATGTTCAGCCTCACAGAAAGTCAATATAGGGCTACGTGAACTTTCTCTGCTACTTTTGTAACTTTCTCTAAATCTAAAATTATTCCCAAATTAAAAGTTAAAAAAATGTTTTAGTCCTCCGACTGTAAGAAAGGTAATATTCTTACCCTCATTTTTCGGGGAAAAACACTGAAGAACAGAGAGATTAATAAACTTCCTAAGATCCCCAAAGTAGGAATTAGCAGAGCCAGATATTAAGTTTGAGATCATAGCCATTGTGATTTTATGTGCTCTGAGGCTCAGCTAAGTCGGAAATACTTATACTTGCTCTTAATTCTGCTTTGACATTTGTTATGATGCTACACTGTTACATAAAACATGACTCAGGAAAAAGAAATGCTATTTTACATCATTTGATGCTAAGTGATGTAAGAAAATTTAATTCTCCTGTAGTAATTTTTAACCAAATGTCAAGCCATGAACTATTAAGTGGGATTTTACAAAATTACTAAATGAGAATATTTGTATTCAAACATGAAAATGCATCCATAGGGCTTCTGTGCTTCCTTACTTAAAAAAATCATTAATAATAAAATATATAATGAAAGACAGTTACTAATGCAATAATGTTGCTAAAATGAGATGAAAAACTGCAAATAATGTATTTTATTACATTCAAAGAAGGCTTTGGATGGCTGCACTCTGCTTCTGAATTTGTTATAGAGAATTAGTAGTTTAGGCCTCTGATAAAAGAGGTCATTTTTATTGTTAGAAAATAGATTTTTTAAGGGTTAATTATTTTGAGGAATGCAGAATCTTTAATACTTCTCTCATGTCTGATCAACAATCAGAAACAACCTAAGTGGAGGGAAAAAAGGTAGTATGTGATTGATTTCTTCTGTTTAATATTATTTGTAATTAGAATGTGAATTTGATAATGTGTATCATTTCAGCCTAAAGATGTATAATTCTTTATTAAATTACAAACTAGATGAATGTTAATTATGTGAAAGGACATTATGATAATCAAAGAAAATAAGATGAGATTTAAGTTAAATTAGAGAAGAATATATACAGATTACAAATATTTAAACTAGAATGAAATAATTTTTTTCCTAGATGACATGAAAGTGTAGCCCAAACCATTAAAGTCAGTTCTAATCTGGAGGCAAATATTTAATAAATATATTAAATTCTGTGATGCTTACATACCTAAGACCTGAAAAATATTGATGTAAAAGTAACATTATCAATAAATATGAGTTATTACATATGTGTATATATATAAAAGATGAAGAGTAGTATGAAAAATATTATTTTGTTATTTTGTTTTGTTATAGTTTAATACATAATTTATGGCTACCACTACTTTCTGCTCTTCAAACACTATGGGAAAATGCTTTCTGGATATGGTTAAGGCTTCCTGAGAAGTCCTTGTAACAAAAGCTTTTCCATGTAATGGTTTAAAAAAAAGTAAATAGAATTTATGTCTGTCCTGGGCCCAATTAAACTTCCATTCAAACTTGCCCTGACCAGAAAATAAATTGCCTATGGATTCTGAATAAGGGCTTTTACACACTTGGAGAAAAAAAAAAGTACATCTGTGGAAAACTATGATTTATGAAAGTATTGATTTCTTTGTTAAATAATGAATTAGATGTCCTACCACAATATTATTTATCAAACTTTTTTGTCATATAATTAAATTGTCACATAATGGATGGTGCCCATACAGATTCATTAAATATTAAAAACTACATGTGACACTACTCACCTTATCTTTGGCTAACAACACATTTCCTCTGTTCTTTTCCATTAAGGTCAATAATGGTGGCCACCATCCTTACTTATCAGAGCTTGTAGCTGGGTCTTACCAAGGCCATGAACACATTCCCTTAGCTGTCGCTGGAACCCTGCTATGTGTGGACTGAAGCTATCAATATATTAAAAGCAAGTGGCATGAAAAGCATTCCATTCAATTCAAGCCAATCGGACAAATGAGGATAAAGGACAAAATGCATATACACAAAGTAACTTGGACATATTAAAATTAGATTTGCATCTGACCAGCCCAACCATCTTGATTACCCTTGATTATTCCCTGAAAACTCAGTTACAAGACATTGTGCTGGGCCCTCAGGGTTTTCACTGCCTGGCCCTCCATATATTACAACAATGACTGCCACCCACAAAGTGTCACCAGCTGTGTGAATGCATTTGTGCCTTCCCCTGGTCACTAACCCTTATTCCCACTTGTACTGACCTTCCCTTAGGACTAACTTGAAGTCTTCACCATAATTAATAGTTTTGATAGCCATATAATCCATCTCCAACCCTGCCAACCTCACAAGTATAATGGTTTCTTATTTCTCTGCACTTTCCATCCAAGAGCTGACATTGCTTTGAAACTAAATTTCTGTATTAACCACATTCACGGCTGTATTGGGCTGTTGCACATAGACTAGAAGATGTTGGGGCAGTTCATATGAAAAGTTTACATGAATTTTGTGCTTACTACATGTAAGTCATTTTACTAAAAATTTTGCATGCAGCATCTTAGTCAATGATTATGACAACCTAATAAAAAGGGTACTTAGCATTTTTGTATTTTATATTCAATGAATCTGCAGATTAAAGAAGTTTAATGATACTCCAAGATCACAGTCCCAAGAAATGGAAGCAACAATTCAAAAATCAAATAAGTCTGACTTCAGAATTTGTCTCCAGCTCAGGTTCCACTGCTTCTCAGTGAGCAGGTGAAAAGAAAGGTTAAAGGCCACAGGCAGTTCTTAGTCTGAAATCTTCATAAGTAGTTTGCAGTTTATTTTTAAATTCAATGGTTTTATAATTAAATAATTAAATAATTTATGAAGGGTCTTTGCTGCTATTTTAAAATTTTAAAACTTCCTTTTTTATAATGAATGTGTGGAACTTCAAAAAGTTCACATCCCATAATACTTCCCTTTAGAATCCTAACCTTTTTATTACTGGTGAGTTGGCAACAAATCAGGACATTATCTTCCAAGGAACAGACCACGTGAACTTCAGGTGTTAGGCTTGGCTGAGTGTGCAGCCATCTCTGAAGGGTTCATTCCTCAGCACACTGCAAGGAGGCCTTTCTGCAAATAACAAAGGATGTCTACATTTTTTAAAGCCTCCTTGGGGAATTAAACATGAGTGAGACAGTCCTTTATAATTAAAATTTTTTTCATTCAACATGAAAAGAGAAGTGCCGTAAGGAAAATAATATAAGAATTCTCAGGAGAGAGAGAAGGAGAAAGGGGGAGAGAGCAGACTGTTATCTGGGATTTCAGGATGGGCTTCTTTGAAGCACTAGAGAATTAGAGACAGTAGGTGAAGAAGGAGACCAGTTACACACCTTCAATAAATTTGTGGATTAAATGAATGGGTAAAAGAATGAGGAAATTTGACTTTATAGATAAGAAGAAAGCAATTCGTGAAAACAGAAAAAGGCTTAAAATTTCATTCAGTAGTGACTACAATGTTGGTTTTCATTCATTTCTGCATTTATATATAAATCACGCACTGTGTACCCAGAACTGTGCATGGTGTAAGGCAGAAGAAAAGAGAAAGGGACACTGTGCACTGGCTGTGTTTACAACAGTTGGATGGGAAGTGTACTCAGTGCTTGGGAGGGGAAAGCAAGTTGGGCCTGGGTCACAAAGGGTCTGAAATGCTTGGCTGAGGGCTTTGGACTCTTCCTATGGGAACTAAGATCCTTTGGATTCTTTAAAGAGAATAATGAAATGATTAGTTTAGAGTAGATGTGTATATGAGGTTAAAGAGGAGCTATAACGGACAGGAAGTCCCCATCAATATGGAGGTGCCCTTGTAGTTCTGAGGAATCCTGAGTTTCTGAGTCATAAAAGAAAATGCTAAGTAGAGAGGATTATTTACCTATGAAATATTGACCAGGAAGGAGGCTGGTGCTGATGGGGAGAGAAGGTGCTGAAAAAGTTGCTCAGGGATTGCTTGCAGAAATTTCAGATTTTCTGAGGTTATAGTGTGGATGGCCCATTGGTTGATCAGGCTTGTGACTAAAGCAAATGCATTGTAGTCAAACAACCAGGGTAAGAGTCTCAGTGCCTCCACTTACCTGCTTCAGAACTGCTGACCAATAAGCTACTCGTGTGAGCCTCCGTTCTCTCACTTGCAAATGTGAATAAGAATAATATCATGTACTTCTTGGAGACAGTGCAAGGATTAAAGATGAGTATGCAAGTAAAGCATTGAGCACCATGCCTGGACACAGTAAATGCTAAATAAATACTAACAGGGCTCCATGATCTGCATGTAGACACATCAACATGAGCTCAGTAGGGGCCCCTCTGAAAGTTATGAACTGACTATAAACAACAGCTGCCTAAGTCAGGATCCAATCAGGATACAACAATAACAGCAAATGACTGAACAGAGAGACTTTAATATAAGTAATTATTAGACAATTGTTGACTGGGTGACTGAAAAGACATGAAAAAACATAAAGTGACTGCAGTTAGCAATTTAGCATGCCATTACCATCCTAAGCCGGGGGGCACAAAGAGAAGGGGCAAGAGTTACTCAAATTTAGATGCTTTGAAAGCTGGAACTCAGACCTCAGAGAAGGGGGTACTGCTTGCCTGGTTCTTGTGATTCTGAGGTCTGAGTAGGGATCCCATGGGGCTGGGACTCAGGCCTGTGTGGAAGGTGAACTACCAGGCGGGTGACAGTGTCTGGGGGTGGGGAGGTTATGATATAGCTAGCTCTGAGAGTGTAAGGGAGGTGTAAAACCTGGACTCAGCTGCTGCTACGGCAAGGATTACTGCTGCTCAGGTGAAGAACTTCCCAGAAATTGTAAGGAACAAGGTGCCGCTTCCTCCTCTAGCCTTCCTGTTTCCCACTAGTGCCCCTTACTGGCAGAACCTATCAGAGAATGGTGGCCAAAGAGATGTGGCCAGCAGAGTTCAATTACAACATCCCAAAGCACAGTATAGAAAGGTGAGTCTGGAGCTGAGAGAAAATAGCTTACAAACTGGAATAAAAACATAACTTTAAAAGTCGATAACATTTAAAAATATACCAAAACCACCTTCTCAACTCCATGAGTGATTTGGGAGGAATTTTAGTATGATGAGGGCTATGGAGGCAGAGCATTCTATGATTTGGACCTTGGTTGTATTTTTGTTTTATGAGTGGGATATGCAATGAACACAATTTGTGGAATCAGGAGTGTAGAAGGAGAGGAGAGGAGCCTTGTTAGGGGAGGGGATGAGGCAGATAAACTAGGGAGCCTGGATGGCAATTGTCACAGTGTGAGAGATTTGGGGAAAGAAGATACAGGTAAAGTTAGATGAAAAGATTATTTTCTGTGAGTTGTGATAAAAATGTGAAGTAAAAAAATGTTTTCATAAATATTTTCAGAGTAGGCTTATAAATGTGTTTTTATTTATTTACTTATGCCATTAATACCAAGGAGGAATCTGGGTTATAGTAAAGCTGGTCATAAAAGACACAGTTACATTAAGGTTAAATATGATTGTATTAAAAACATATTTGAGTACAGCCACTATGGAAAATAGCATGGTAGTTCCTCAGAAAAAAATTAAGAAGTCAATAACCATATGACTTAGCAATCCCTCTATGGATATCTACCTGAAAAACTCAAAAATATTTATTCACAAAGATATATACACTGCTATGTTGACTGCAGCATTATTGATGGTGGCCAAGACATGGAGACAACTGAAGTGTCCTTCAATACAGGATTGGATAAGGAATATGTGGTACATATATGCAATGGACTACTTAGTCATAAGATGAAATACTGCCATTTATGACAACATGGATGGGCCTTGAGAATATTATGCTAACAGAAATAAGGCAGTCAGAAAAAACTAAGAACCATATGATTTCACTCATGTGCTGGGAATAAAACTCAATACTACTAATACTAAATGCATCGCAGATGCAGATAACAGTATGGTAGTTACCAGAGGTAAGGGCCGGGGTGTAGCAAAAGATAAATGGGACCAAATATACACTAATGGAAGATGATTTGACTCTGGGTGGTAGGCACAGAATGTAACATACAGATGATGTTTCATAGGATTCTACACTTGAAAACAGTGTCACCCTGGTAAATTTAATAAAAAAACAAAATAAATAAATAACAAAATAAAATAGCTTTACCAGCTTTGAGAAAATAGTCCATAAACTGTATCCCAGATCAGTCAATAATATAAAAGAAAGTCTGAGGTTAATGGATTTTGAAAATATTATTGCAGTAGCATGATTTTGGGATATTGGTGTTATTCATTGTTTATTTCTGTAAGTCATTGTTATCTATTAAATAAATTAAATAAATGACCATTTTATTAAAAATATTGGTATTAAGTAAATGATCTATGCAGGAAAATTATTTTTGAAAAACATAAAATTTGTGAAAGTGAATAGCTCTCTGAGTTAGGAGTCTCATTTTCTTTTAAGTAGGAAAAGTAATGGACAGATAAAAATCAAAAACAGAGGAGATATGGCTCCTGCAATACCACAATGACAAACTGGTTAAAACAAACCCATTAGTAATAATAACACCAAGAATGCAAACCACACTGAGACTCACTGCTTGTCAGATCACATGTTATGTCATTTATGCCCTTTTGAGAACTTATAATTTAAAATATTAATATTTCCTTGAACAAATAGAAGTCTTTAGGTAGCTAATTTACATTTTATCTAACAAACAAACATTCATTATCTGATATATTTTAATCTCCTCATCCCATACATCCATTGACACATTCTCATTCCCAGAAAAACATAAACATATTTGGAAGAAAATTAAGATTTACTTTTAGAAGCATGCTAGGGAAACAAAGAGAAAACGGAAAAAAAGGCAATGTAAAACATAAAGTACAAATGATTTTATTAAAATGCATATTAGACATAAAGTTTCCTAATGCAGTGACCACCCGTCTGGTCTGTGTCTCACCCTGTTAAAGACAGAACACTGCACCAACTTAGAAGCCACCACCAGTGACGCTCTTCCCAACTCATAGCATTTCCTCTCCTCAAAGCTGCCAATCTCCTTTCTGTTTATCATTCTTCCTCTACAGTTTTACCGTATGCATTTATAATCCTACAAATTGAGTTTTCTGTTTTGTTTTGGCTTTTTTCAATGCTGAATACTTACCAGGAACTGCACTCATTCTCTCTATCTCTCTCTCTCTCTCTCTCTCTCTCTCTCTCTCTCCCTCCCTCCCTCCCTCCCTCCTGGAGGAAAACATGTTTCTATTCCTAGTGAAGTGATTCCAAGCTCTGTTTGCTGATAATTAACAGTTTGAAGTACTTGACAATTTTGCAACATGAAGGTACAAACAAGTAGCAGTTATTTCCAAGCCATCACATTTTTGCTTCCAAATATTTTGTTTTTTACCACAAACATACAAGCACGGGGCTTAGAGAGATGGCTTCAAACTGTGTCTACGCAGAATTCTGGAGTAGAAGTAGCTACCAAAATTGCAAGCATTTTTCAAACTCTAAAACTGCTTGGATACAGCCTAAGATCTTCATAGCATGATCAATTGGAGTAATATTGTTTTCAGCACTTAGATTATTTTAAATTTCAACAAAATACAGAAAATGACTCAGCCCTAAGACTTTAATAATGGCTAGAATGTAGTAAAAACATGCACATTAACTTGATCATAATGTAGCTGTTAAAATGCTTTTGTTATACAAAATTAATTTGTGATTTTTTTGTATATTTCCACCCTTACAAATTCTAAATCAGTTTTATTAGTCAGAAACCTTACATTGCTTGCAGGAGTCACTCAAATGGCTTATATATTTAAGGAAGAGGAGGGGTTGGACATTCACATAACTGATAGTCTAGAAATATGATGGTTTTCACCATAGATGCAAACTCAGGTACTCAAAATATGAGGAATCTATATCCCTTCAACTCTCAGGTCAATTTCCCTGTCATCTACAAAAACGGCTTTTCCACATGGTGGTCATGATGGTCCCTAGGACCTCTAGGGTTTCTGTTCTAAGATCCCGAGGGTAAAGAACTCTACTATTCCAATAATTCTGCAACAGATCCAGGAAGGACCTCTTTGGGTGGAATGCCCATCGTTGAACTATTGTACTTGCTATGAAGTGCTCAGTTTGGCCCAGCCAGGCTCATATGCCCACTTCCTAGGGGACTCTGTGTTTCAAGAGAGCGGGGACTCAGTCTTTTATGTTTTTGCACACTCACAATTTAGCATAAATAAAAGTTACTTAATATATATTTGTTGAGTGGTTTGCTTAATTTCTTTAGGTGACTAGTAAATCAACATATATTTAAAAAGTGGTCTTCAGGCCTTAATGGTAAGCTATTATTGTTTGAATTTGACAGTTTTTATGAGAACATTGAAAAATTGCAAGAAGAAAGTGAAAAAGTGTTTGCATAATTAAAGGCAAAGCTAGTTGCACTTGAAAAATTGTGCAAGGTCATGTTTTTCTTTAGAACTCTTTATTGATCATCCTTCTGCCTCCCTTAAGCTACCCTGGAACCACCTACAAATGTACTGGTTCCCATTGTTACCAGTTCTCAGCTTTTTGCCTCCTTCACTCTGGTACTACATTCTCTCAAACTGTTCTTTGATCTCAACTAGCACCACCCTCTGCCAAGTGCAGTTCCTCACAGACTTTTCTGGGGGAAATATTTCTACCTTTGTTACCAGGAGAAATAGGCTTTCCTTCAGTGTCCTGGGAAAATAGTTACAGGGACATTCATGTAGGAAATTAAACGATAGTGGCAAGATTTATTAGACTGAATAGTGACAGGGGACAATACACCTTCGGAGAGGCAGAGAGAACAGGCAGGCTATAGGAGAGTGGATGCCCTGAGCTCCTTGCTAAGTTCCATGTATTTCCTGGAGTTTGGAAAAGAGCAGGCTTTCTTTCAAACTATCAAATCTCTTTCCTGGCATTTCTGGGTTGTATGCCCTCCTCTAATCTGATCCTTTTTGCAGATTTTCCCAAGCTAGTGCCCTTCCGCCTTGTGGTCACCATTTTACCCTCACCATTCTTCCTCCCACCTCCACCCGTGTTAATCCCAGGAAAAGGTGCCAGGTACCCCCTGAGGTTGCTGCAAGGCTGTCTGTCTCGCCTAGTCCACTAGGCAGAACGATGTATCCAGAATGATGCGGGTCAATCCCCGGGGTAACTCTGAGACTGCTCTTTCCTGACTTAATCAGGCTTAACCGCAACCCCCTTCTCTTTCGTTAATAACTAACAGCCTCTGACACCTTTGTCTTACCAAGGGGAGAGTGATGCTCTCTGTTGGATTTCTCATAGCCCAGCAGCAAACGAATTGAGTACAGCAATGAAAAAATAGGGGCCTAGATGGAACGTCAAAAGCAGCTATATTTCCAACAAATTGGCTATTAGCAGAAGGCTATGCTCTCATTAGGAGACCATAGGCTAACTCAGAATTACCAGCCAGTCATGATTTTATCTTCCTCTGAACAATTTCAGTCACTTCTATCAGAGATACTAGCTGTACCCACAAATGAGGTGGATAATTAAAATTATATTATGTATCATTATCTGAAGGTTATTATGTATTAAGCATCCGCATTGTTAAATTTTGTATTTGCATTGTTAAATTTCTATGACAAGATGGTTAGTAGGCATTATCAATCCCACCTCACGGATGCAGAAGCTGCGCTGAGACGTTGCCCAATTTGCATGAGTTCACTCAGCTTCAAGGGAAGAGCTGACATTTGATCCAGCTCTCTGCACACCAGGTCCCAGGCTCTTCATCTCTGTACCATACTGTGTGCCTTGTATTCAGATGAGCTTTTCTTTTTGATAAACACTTTCAACATAATATTTGATAAATACAAAAGAATATATTAAATTCAATTTAACAGTATAAGATATATATGCCTGTTTATATCTTTATGTTTAAACCTTGATATTTTAGTTCTTTTTTGTGCTTTTTTATCCCAACTTTTCTGCAAACATTGAAATTAGATGTATGAGATCCCAGATAATGAGCTGAGTCAGCATCCTGGAAAAGGCAGTAGAAAGCCATGGCTTTGGTGGGAAAAGATGCCCCGGGCATAAAATTACTGCTAGAAAGCTCAATGATGCTTGTAAAATAAGGATTAGGGCCATTAAAAAGATAGTGAAAGGTTCTGGCTTTTTGTTTCATTTTATTTCTAGCATTGTTCTTCTGTTTTTCCAGGGTTTTCTGCATTTGAGACCTATGAAGTAGTTCCATGTAATGACCACATTGACTGGAAGGGTATTCAGGAGACATTTACACACTATTACAAATTTTCTGAGATTCCTTGAGAGGCTTCATTTCAGAGCCCAATAGCCAAAAAAAAACTACTTCTAATGACAATGTTTTGTTTGTTTATTTTTGCATAAAGCACCAATAACACCACACTTATAAACCCACATAACCTACTCCTATCTCTTAGAATGTTGTTTTAGAAATATCACTTCTCCATATTATCTCAAAATACTTAGTTTATAAATTCCATGTATTCTATTCTCTTAAGAAAATACTATTGTAAGAATTCTCACCTACTTACAATTAAATAATAACATCACGTTCTTGTTATATTAGTTTACATTTTTAAATTAATTTTTGGTGAATGTTGTAAAACATGCTCTATATACATTTTTTAAATTTAATTTTAATATAGAGTTACTGGGATTTGCAGGGGTTTTATGTGAGGCTATTTATTTATTTATTTAATTTTTTCCACCCCTACCATGAAGGTTTTTTAAATGTTTGGTGAATCTGCCATTTACCAAATTTCTTAAGTCACTTAAAAGAGTCAAAATAAGGATTTGTCATTAAAAAATACTTCCTTAAATGCAATGGTGGAAAGTTGCTTGCTGATTCTTTTATCTAATTATGCTGATTTTTTAATATTAGATACACTCACATCATTGGTGAAACTGCACATTTCATAACTAAATATAAAAATTGAGGTGTGCACAAAGATATGCTAATAACTCCACTAAACTTTTCCCTTTATATGAAAATTAGAGCCCAGATGTTACATCATTTGCAAATCTTGCAATTAAATCATTTTATAACTTTAGTTATGCAAAGGACCAGCAGACTGGAAAATGGGTAAAATTGCTTGGCTAGGATATTGCCATGGCAACATACTGACCTCCATTCAATTAGTTAACACTGAAGATTCAGCTATTAATTATAGTGGTCAAAAGTGGATATCATCTGGATCTCCTCTTACCTTTTTAATATGGACATTTTTCACTCACCATAAATCTCTGACTTTTAGAGGCAAGGTTCCCAAACTGAAGCATTAAAAGTGATACTGCTTAAGTACTGATGGAAGTGAGGGTCAGGAAAGGAATCTCATTAATCAGCCATATTCAGGATAGTTTTTCAACTTTCCATAATCTAAGCACTCTGTCAAGCAAGCTTCAAAGTGAGTATTCATTACTGCTCATTTTTCTCACTGAACACTTTGCATTGTGTGTGTCAGCAATTCCCTCTCGCTGGAGAAAGTCAATGTTAATTAGGGCCACAGTCATTACCAGGAGGCCTCTGAAATAGATAGATGCTCCATTTTTGGTTGAATTTTACATTTTCCAGGAAAAAATTTTTATTTTCTTGGCAGAATATAAAAGAAGACTTTTGAGTTAATTATGAAGGTACTTAATAAGTGGTGAAAAAATTTCCATTTGTATTTTAAGACTTAAACATAGGAATCCTGTATTTTAGGAGTGTCAAACTCATTTTTACTGGGGACCACATCAGCCTCATGGTTGCCTTCAAAGGGCTAAATGTAATTTTAGGACTGTGTAAATGTAACTGCTCCTTAACAGTTAAGCCAGAGTTCAGCGCTGCTGCTGGGTAGAAACAAAGTGCTGGGCCGGATAAAACAAGGTGGAGGGCCAGCTGGATTCAGCCCTCAAGCCTTGTGTTTGCTACCTGTGCTGTATTCAATGAAGTTAGAACATACTGTTGTTACAGAACATGTTATTTTTAAACACCGCATGCACAGTCCTAAAATAATAAACACTCTTCAGACACACTGGAGTGCTGAGATTAATGGGCCTCTGTAACACATCCACACAGCACTGCTCAGGGCTTCTTTACTCAACAAATATCTCCTAACTCTCTGTCCTGTGCAAGGCACTGTTCAGTGTGCTGATGATGCAGTGATGTTCAGGTGTGCTAAGATCCCTGCTCAGTTGAAAGAATATAGAAAATCATCAAATAAAAGGAAATATCAATAAATAAGGAGTGCTATGCCAAGGAATAGAACACAGCTACAGTATTACCTGGTATCCATTTTAGATAGTGGTAATAATAGTGTTAGTTATGTAAGCAAGTGTAAGCAAATACATTCAGAAAAGATTTCCTGAATATAATTATTTTTATTCCAAAATTATAGTTAAAATAACAGAGATACTTATATTCACTTGATTTCACACAGACACCTATATGAGAATGTTAGATAGTTCAGGTAAATAAATTCATTGGGCTAAAGATCAAAATCAGGATTTCTGGCCTTTTTTTTTCATTAGAAACAGAATGGTTGTAAATATTTTTGTTGCACATGTAAAAAATTTCTCATATTATCATTTCCAAGAATGGAATTGCTGGGTTTTACCATAAGAGAATACTCAAAATCTCTAAACAAGAGAATGAAGAGTTTAACTGTAGTTTAGTCCACAATGAAATATGATATATTCAGTACCTACAGCTAACTGTAAGCAATCAATGATAATCTTAATGCAAAGTTGAATGAAAAAATCAGAACCTGCAAAACTACATGCTAGTTGTTATAAATATAAATTCTTTTGTAGAAAATAACATTATTTTGGAATATATACATAAATATATGATATGTCGGTATTTTTCCTTTAAGGAAAGACTAATGATAAAATTGAGGCTATTAGTTATCTTATTGGTGAAGGCAAACAAGGGGTAAATAGAGAGCAATGGATCCATATAAATTTTTGATAATCTAGTTTTTGAGTTGGATATGAGTTCGTAGTTACTCACTACTTTTTTAAAAATGATGAAGGAAAAAGAAAGAAAAAAGCCAAAAGAGTGAGGAAGGAAGGAAATAAGGAAAGAAGGGAGGGAGGGAGTGAGGGAGGGAGGGAAGGAGGGAACGATTATGATAATGTGTCATGAACCAAAGTTTATGATTGCTACACATATTTAAAGATAAATATATTTAAAAATAAAATTGTATTATATGAAACTATTACATCTTTATAAAAATTAATTGGTTTAAATATAAACAATAATTTCTTAGAAATTTTGGTTTAACTATGACATATTATTTTTGCTTTATATAAGAATTGTTGATACAACTGTCTTAATACCAGTTGATTTGATTATTAAACAAATCTTCCATGTAGTCAGCTCAATTTTAAATGTAGTAAGCAAAAAGAGCTAAGAGCAAACAATAAAACCTAGTAAAATGGATATTATAAGCTAATTGTGGCACTTTTATCAAGAAATTTTTGTCACTACAAGTAGAAGTCCTGGACTTGTTGCTTTGTGCTCAGTGTCTTGTCTTTCGTAGTAGCGGAAATTGCACAGTGGCTGTCAGTAGCTAAAAGTTCTATGCTTAGAAGTGAGGTCAAAGTTGATTAAAATTGGTATGACAATATTTGCCATATTGTGTTCTCATCAAAACACTATTATACTGTTTGTTCCTGGGAATGTAGTTAATACTCATAGCTTTTATGTCTCTGAAAACAAAAATAAAACCAAAAACAAAAATAAAGCTCTCACAAAATACCACATGGACTTCCAGTCAAGTTGGTGGCATAGGTAAACAGGGCTCACATCCTCACAAAACCACATCAAAATCAAAATGAAGCCAAAAAGCAACCATCAGTCAGAACCATCAGAAATCAGGCTGAATAGAAGTCCTACAACTATGGAATTAAAGAAGAAACCACACAGAGACTGGTAGGAGTGTCAGAAATGTAGAATGGGCTAGTCCCACACCCACATATAGTAGATAAAAATCAGGAGGCATGTCTGAAGAACAAGGGGTCACAGCCCTATACTAGGCATCCCAGCTCAGAGCTCCAGTGTCAGGAAGAGAAGTACCCATAATACTCATAACTCCTGGATATAAAAACCAGTGGGAATTGAGGCTGTGGAAGACAGAAATGGCAGGAGCCTCAGGCAGTTCTTCTTAAAGGGCCCATGCACGAACTACATTGAACTCACTCCCTCTGAGCTCCGGGATGGGGGCATCAGATTGAAAGACATCAGAGATATATGGGGAGGAACTGAATTGTGAAGCACCAGGGCAAGAGCTGGAGGATAGCTTTCTTCCAGATGGAAGTGCTAGCAGAGGTCATTGTTTCCTTTCTGAGTCCTCCCCCTCACAGGGCCACAGAGCTGGCGGGTGGACACTATATCAGAAACCCCATCAACCTGGCTCACACTATTTGCCTCACCCCAGTGATTCCCTGAGGCCCTGCCCCACCCAACTTTCAGGCCCACTCAAGCTATTTCAAGTGACTTTTCCATATGAATGGATTGTCTTAGCCCATGTTTCCGATTTTCCAAAGTTCTCTCAAGCAAGCAGCATCTAGGTTCAGCAACCGCATACCTCTTGTTAAGTTGTTCCAGGCCCAGCACTAGCTGCAGTTGGCCTTGTTCACAGCTTGGCCTCACTTGGGCACGTCTAAGCCCAGCACAAGTAGTAGCCATCTGCAGATCACTTTGTAGTTTATGCTGTGTGACCCTGTATAGAATATAGACAGTGGCTAACCTTAGGCATGCCAATAGCAATCAAGACTCAGCTATAGTAGAAAGGTATACACAGCCCACATGGTGGGTGCACCTTGAGTATTAAGCTTGGGTAATAGGGAAGGCTGTGCCACTGGACTCTACAGGACACCTAAAAATCAAGACTTGGAGATATAGCATCTCTACCTAATACATAGAAACAAAATGAGGCAACAAAGAAACATGGCCCAAATGAAAAAACAGTCAAAACTCCAGAAAAAGAACTAAACAAAATGGAGACAAGCAACCTACTAAGTGCAGAGTTTGAAACACTGTTCATAAGGATGTTCAGGGAACTTTGTGAGGACTTCAATGGCATTAAACAAAAAAACTATAGTAAGAAACAAAGGATACCTTACTTGAAATAAAGAAAAAAATACAGAGAATCAACAGAATAGTGGATGAAGCCAAGAACCAAATAAGCAATTTGGAATACAAGGAGGCAAAAAACAACCAATCAGAACAGCAAGAAGAAAAAAGAATCCAAAAAAATGAGAATAGTATAAAGAGCCTCTGGGACAACTTCAAGTGTACCAATATTCCATCATAAGGGTGCTAGAAGGAGAAAAGAAAGAAGAAATTGGAAACCTATTTGAAAAAAATAACGACAGAAAACTTCTCTAACTTGGTGAAGGGAATAGACAAATAAGTCCAGAAAGCTCATAGAGTCCCAAACAAGATGAACTAAAGAGGCCCGCTCCAAGACACATCATAATTAAAATGCCAAAGATTACATACAAAGAGAGAACCTCAAATGCAGCAAGAGAAAAATCAGTTAGTTACACACAAGGGAACCCCCATAAGACTATCAGCTGATTTTGCAAAAGAAATTTTGCAGGCTAGGAGGGATTGACAAGAAATATTCAACATGATGAAAAGCTAGGACCTACAACCAAGATTACTCTACCCAGCAAAGCTACCATTTAGAATCAAAGGACAGATAGCTTCCTAGACCAGAAAAAGCTAACATAGTACATCACCATCAAAACAGCATTATACAAAATGTTAAAGGGTCAAGGTAAAAAATATGAACAACAAAATGGCAACAAGTACATATCTATCAACAATTGAATCTAAAAAAAAATAAACAAGCAAAACAAAAGTAGAATCATAGATATGGAGAACATTTTGATGGTTGCCAGATGGGAAGAGGAGTCAGGGAGATGAAAAAGGTAAGGGAATTAGAAGTATAAATTGGTAGTTACAGAATATCATGAGGATGTAAAGTAATGCATAGAGAATAGAATAGCCAAAGGTCATATATGCATGACCCATGGACATGGACAATGGTGTGGGGATAGCCTGAGAAAGTGGGAAGGGCTGGCTAGAGGATGAAAGGAGGAAAAACTGGGAAAACTGTAATAGTATAAACAATAAAATATAATTTTAAAAATACCACACATAGCACTATTAATCTCTTCATTCACCATACATTACTTTCACTTATTTTGAAGGCATTACCTATAAACATCAGTTAAAATGGGCCAAAAAATGAGGACATCTTTTCAAAATTGACAAATAGCCATTGGTATCAGGAAATGATTGTGTGGAACCAAATCAAAAGAGCTGTCTACTTTGTGGGCACTGATAAGGCTCATCACCCATTTTTTTCCTTTTTTTCTTTTTACTTTTTAGAGATTTTGAGTTTTGAATAAAGGTTCATCATTGTTTTTTTCACTCACTGAATATTTCATACCTCTGAGATATTTTGCAGTCTTGAACTAGTGCTTGAGGGCATTAGGAAATCAATGAAGTCTATAGTAAGTGTGAATTGTCATTTAAACTTCTTTATCATTTTACTTTTTTCCTTCTTTATCATTTTAAATAATGACTTGACTCTCATTTAAAAATTAGCAGCATTGTTGTAGGTCTGCTTGGTCCTTACCTGTCCCTTTCTTTGGGAAAACCACAATTCAAATGATAATTAAGTCATTACGCACCACCTTGATTAATTTTCTTTTCTTCTCTATGGGTTTCTTACCTCGTGTTCCTCTTTTTTTTTTAACTGTGTTTCTCCCCAGGCCACTTTTCTTCTTTGTCTTTTTTTCCTACTTATTTTATGGATTTTAAAATAATAAAATGCTTATTAAAGTCATTATTGTAAAACTACACTTAAACGTGCATTTTCTATCAGCTGAGTACCCAAACATAGTTACTATGACATTTTTGCATGTGTTCTTACAAATGTTTTTTACCTATATCTATATTAATAGATTATATTTCTATATTATTGTACATAATTTAATCATACTTATTGTGTTGAAATCTGCCCTTTTAACTTAACATTGTATCTGAGATCATATCTTTACACCTCAGGCTATCTAAACCTCCTTCCTTCATATAAAAGTTGAATAATATACCATCGAATAGCTGTTATTCTATAAGTAATCTTTTATCAATGGTTATTATACTATCATAAAGAAAGATGCATTGCCCTGGCCTGGTGGCTCAGTTGGTTGGAGCCAGTTTGAACCCCAGTCAGGGCACATGCCCAGGTTGTGGGCATGATCCCAGGCTGGGGCACATACCAGACGTTACCAGTCAATGTTTCTCTCTCACATCGATGTTTTTCTCCTTCTCCTTCTCCTTCTCCTTCTCCTTCTTCTTCATCTTCTTCTTTCTTCTCTCTCTCTCTTAAATCAATAAACATATCCTAAAGTGAGGATTAGTAAAAGATTCACTGACTGTGAATTTCCATAAGATAAATTTCTAAAATGAGGTCACCTGACATATACTTCATTAGAAAAGTGGGGCTTGACGAGCCAGTCAAGAGTTTAATTTTGGACAACTTGATATTTCAGCTCTTTTAGAAAAATCTAAGGGAGTCAGGGAGTGTAGAATTGCACTGGACTATTTGAGTCTGGAGTTCAATGGAATGATCTAATTTTAAGATATACATTTTATAAAATCTATGCCATGCTGATTTATTGTAATGTTATTTGTTCCTGATGCATTTTCTGGGGAGGGGACATATGAGGAACATTTATATGAATGCATGTTTGTGTATATTTTTATATATACATATATTTTACATATAAATTTAGACCTACTTTAGATACATAATCATATATAATATATGTTACATCTGTAATCCGCTACCGAGTTTTGCATATATACTTACACATCCATATACATATGAGTTTGGACAGCATTTTGTTCTGTACACTGTTGGTCTGTGAAGTTGGCTCACCCTGTACTGCAATTTCTCTCAGCGAATGGTCGCTTGGCACCATTGTCTTAAGTTGTACTTTCTGTCTGTATGTTTCCCCTGTATGTCTTCTCTTTCTGCCATTTCCTCTGTGTTGTGGTTCCTGGTTTTCTCACACGATGGCTAATAGGGATAGACAAGTCCTAGTGCGGAATCAATATATGTTTAAAAACAAAGCCTAATATTTAGATGTTGAAATGCAAGGGTAAGCAAATTCAGAAAGTGCTTTTTTTCTTTAAAGAATTGGCCAAGGAAACAAAACCATTGTCTGAATTAAAGGAAGTACTTTGACATTAAGTGAGCAGAGTAAATAAGTAAATAAATACTGCTCCCTCTGAGGTTTAATCAACAACTGTAATAGTGGCAGTTAGAAAAACTATGGTCAGAGGTGTGTCCTGTCTTCAAAAGATTTAAAGAGGATCGAGAAGCCATTATCAATTTATAGTGTTAGGAAAAATTCATTCACCATTTTGCTTCAAGGACCCTTGAGAAAACTGAGTAGCAACTGCTTCCATTTTCAGGCCTGTGTTATTGAGTGGTAGACTGTAGTATTCAGTAATCCTAAAATATGGTCTACAGACCAATGCTGGTTGGATAATTTTGTTACTGGTCTCCAATCAAATAAACACAGAAACTGCTTGTAAGCTTAAGAAATGTTTACAGCAGTTTGACAGTTATTTCATATTTGTGGAATCAGTAAAAGTAATTTAATGAGTTAATATGTATTTTGTCTTGGGCTTTTAATTTTGTTTTTGAGCAATTCATTTTCTGTGTATTTGAAAAATATATAATCTGTAAGAGACTTGAAATGTATAAAAAGAAATTGACTAGTCCTTTATCACTGATAGTTTGAGAAGTGCTAGGGATGACCCAGGGGGAGTATGCATAAACTATAGTGAATTAAAAGATCAAGATCAAAACTATAATTCCCAAAAGAACACAGAGTCTTTAAGAATGAAGGCCAGAAGTCAATCGTACTCCTGGTATGAAATGCTATATAAAGATGCTCCTGAAGTTTGGACCGTATCCTCATTTAGAGCTGCAACACTTTCCAAGGGCACTCTTATAATTGCTGCACCAAATAGAAGCATTAATTGGATGTTTTAAAGCAAGACCAAAAGAAACTCTTACCCACTCAAATGTATTGTCAATAAATCATTTTTATTTAGCTGTTTCTAGTGATTATGTGGAAATCATTTCTTGTGTTGTAGTCAATTTTAGAACATTAAGAGCTTAGTTGTTGCATTTCCCCTGAATAATACCAAGAGCCATTACATTATGGGCTAATGATTTGGCAAATTTAATTATGTAAATCAAAGCTATTTTGACATTTAAGTGCTCAGAAAGAATCTACAGCTATTGAATGTTTATAGACTTATTCATTTTAAGCACTTAATTTTTTTCATCAATTAAAGTTTTCTCTTGTGTAGATATCTTCTTGATAAATGAGGATGTATAACATTTTATAAAAAAATACTAAAATATGAAAAGAATAATGAAGCTTTTCATAGGATTTAAGATACAGACAATTTTCAATTCAACTAATGAGAAGTGAATGATTTATTAGCCATAGAAACAACCATTTTTAAATGGGTAGCTAATCTAATGACCTTGTCATCCAGATTATCAATTTTGCTTACATGTTAATTGAGCCTGTCTGATGGGAGTAAACTGACTAAGAGAAAATTCCCTAAAGTAGGTTCAGTTCTTCGTCCAGTATCTGGAAGTTCTTGGTTCTGAGTAGGCCAAGTTAAAATGTTAGAATGTTAGAATGTAATATTTTAGGACACCTGAATAATCTGCAGTAGAAAAATAAGAATAAGTAGTTCAAATTTGCTGGGTAGCTCAAAACACAGTGGAAGGTCCATAAATGCACATTTAGACAGCTGTGATCTGAGGCCAGAGTGAATTTTCTAACAAGCCAACTGACCATGTCACCATAGAGCAACTCATTAGTTGAGGCACTGTAAATTCAGAGATAGCTAGGATGTGTTCACCACCCTAAGGAAACTCGGTTCTTTTTTTTGTTGTTCTGGAAGACAAAAATAAACATAGTCAAAGGGGAATGTTAGGCTAATGTTAACGGGAGACAGGTGGGAAACATTTAACCCAATCTCAGGAAATTGCAGAAGATTATCCCTGTGAATGTAAGGCCTCATCGGTATTTAAGGCTCACATTAGCAAAGTGAAAGGGTCAAGGGAAAGAGGGAATGTAGTGGATAAAAGAAGCATATCATCAGCCTGAGAGGCACAGAGTAAGCCAAAATGAGCCCAGAGAAGTCAGTAAGGAAGGACGTGGAATGTCTTTTACAAGAGGTTGAAGAAACCAGCTCAGTTCCATAGAGGAATAGGGAACTGCAGAAACATCTACAGCAGGTGAGTGAGGGCAAGAGTTGCATTTTATCTGAAGCTCTATAGCAGCCCTGCAGATTTTAGAAGAAATGGATCAGAAGAAAGAAGTGTGGAAGTGTGAACTTGTGGGCTTATCTATTGTTGTCTGCTATAAGAGAATAGCATAGACTCAGTGGCTTATAACAACAGATATTCATAGGTATTTCTCACAGTTCTAGAGGCCGAGAAGTCCAAGATCAAAGTGCTGGCAGATTCATTGTCTGGTGAGGCCCTGATTCCTGGTTCATAGACAGTTGTTTTCTCACTGTGTCCTCACATGGTGGAAGGGGCAAGAGAGCTCTCTAGGGTCTCTAATAAGGGCACTAATTCTATCCACCCTCAACATCTAATCACCTCCCGAAAGCCCTACTTCTTAATACATTCTGGGTTAGAATCCTGATGTATGAATTTTGGAAGGACATAGACACTCAGTCCTGAACAGTGGCAAAGTGGTATAGGCATTCCTGAGAAATAGTTAAGAGGTAAAATAAATGCAAGACATGGGAGATGAAAGAAAAGAAGGGATCAGGATGGCACCGAGTTTTTTCTTTGGGCAACTGGTTGGTACCATCAAAAGGGAGAATAGTCAGGAGAAGAAGTCAGATTTAAGGAAGAAGATGCTGAGTTCATATTTAAGCAGGTTGAGTTTGCAGAGCCTATGTAGTATTCACATGGAATGCAGAGTTAAAAAAAGAGCTCTGCATTCAAGGATATATTTTGTTGTTCCCGCCATGTGGCTGCTAACTGAAACCTTGTCTGTAGATGAAGCTGTCTGGGGAGCAGCAAAAGTGAGAGGTAAGAGTGTATCACATTATCTAGCAGGTCTTTCCAAAGATATTTTAGCATTCTGATAGTCCTCTCCTACTAGTTTTGTCCTGACCAACAAGTGTCTATTATACACCTGTATATAGGGCTCTGCCTTTCCACAGAAGAACTAAAATGATAGAAGATTGACTGATCATAACCTACAGTTGAATAAATAAAGGTAGGAACAACTCTCTAGGATGCAGAAAGAAATTTGCCATTAGTCTGACTCTAAAATGGAGTGAGGGAAGATTCTACAGGTGCAAGTGAAATCTGAGCTGAGACTTAAGTAACAGCTATGACAATTATATAGACCAAGTTACACATTTTGCAGGTTGAGGTAAGAGATCATATGAGCCACAGGTGGAAAACACAAGGCCCACGGGCCAAATCTGGCCCTCCACCTTCTTTTATCTGGCCCAGCTGCTTGTTTCTACCCAGTGGCAGCACCCAGCTCTTTGCCTCTAGTTAAGAAGTAGTTCTATTTATATAGTCCTAAAATTACATTTGGCCCTTGGAAGGCAACCATGAGGCTGATGTGGTGTCCGGTGAAAATGAGTTTGACACCTCTGATATAAGCAAAAGTGTTTAGCTGTGAAAGTTATGTAATTGACAGTTCTTGCTGAGACAGCGATCATGTGGAGGAAGTGGGAAAATAACTATGAAAAGGGAGAGTTGGGCCAAAAGGTGGAGCATTTAGTTCCATGTAAAAGAGACCAGATCTTATTTTATCGTTTTATAAGCTATGCACTATGGGGAAGTTTTGAAACAGTGAGAGACTTGACTAGAATTATATCTTGTAAAAATTAAACAGGCAGTGTATGAAAGGGGTTGGTAAAAACTAGAGAAGCTGTTTCTATTTCTTCTAATCGTCTGACCTGAGGGTCTGATGTTAGGCAGTGAGCAGTAGAAATGGAATAGAGAGTAAAAATGGGGGACTTTTAAAGGAAGATTTTGAGAGTGTTTGGACTGATTCAAGGTGAGGGGAGAAAAATGAAAGGTTTCTGCTCTTGATAATAGGAACAATCATGTGACTGCTAACTGAGCTCCTTTATATAAAGAGAAAACACTGTTTATAATTAGATCACCTTTGAAATTAGTTCATTTAAAAAGTTGGTGGGATGTCCCAAGGGACATGTCTAGAGGGCATTTGGAATTTGGGTTCTGGAGTTTAAGATAGAAGTTAAAGGTAGAGCCCCGGCTAGTGCAGTTCAGTGGATTGAGTGCCAGCCTGTGAACCCAAAGGGTGGCCAGCTCAATTCCCAGTCAGGGCACATGCCTGGGTTGCAGGCCAGGTCCCCAGGAGGGAGCATATGAAAGATAACCACACATTGATGTTTCTCTCTCTCTCTTTTCTCCTTGCCTTCCCCTCTCTCTAAAAATAAATAAATAAAATCTTTATTTTTAAAAAAGGAAGTTAAGGGTAGAGATAAATATATGAAACTCATGCTAATTAGGTGCTTTTAAAAACCTTCAGATTACCCAGGTTGAGAATACAAATAAACAAAAGATATATGGTTTTCTTTATCTGCCACTGAAAAAAACTTTCTTAAGGTTCAAGGCTAGGCCTTGTACAAGTTTAAATACAGTTCAGCACATCAATAAGCTCGATAGCTGTTTAGTTAGTTGACCTGAATGAAACAAAATGAAATTTAATTAAAGATGGCCAGGAACAAAATATTTGAGAAAAAAAGTGGTGACATTTAAGGGACTATCAAAAAACTCAGAGCCAGCATTAAACCAAGATTAAGTCATATTAAAAGAATCAGGAGAGAGTACTAGAAAGAAAGGTGGTCAACAGAATCCAAAGTTGCAGAAATGAGTTGAGTGAGAACAGTGGTGTTGGACTCATTGATAAGGACGTCACAGATGACATGTGACAGAACCAGTGCACTGTTTTTTTTCAATGTACTGACTGGAGGCAAAGCTAGATCACACCTGATTCTTTCTTTTTGGATTCTGTATTCCTGCCTCCATGGCTCGTTGTACCTACTGGCCTTCCTAACTTTTAAGTGCTAATAACAACAACATACCTTCAAATAACACTATATTCATACACTATTTTTATTCTCAGAACAACACAGCAAAGGAGATGTTATTGTACTATTTTACAGACAAAAAAAATCCTGATGTTTAAATAATTGAAATTACATGCCCAAGATTACATAGCAAGAAACTGAGCTGAGACTGTAATCATGCGTGATTTCAAATGTGGTGCCCACAGCTTCTGTAATAGTGCTGCCTCCCTTCTCATAAATCCTCTCAGCTAGGATTCCAAAAACCTGGATTTCTGACAACTCTCTTTAATGTCACCAGATTCTGCCTTATTCTACCCAAATCCCAACAGCATGAATGTTTTCAAACAATAGTGAGACAATGCAGGTAAATATATTTAGTGTAAAATATTTTCAAGGTTTAGGAGTAAGGCTTCTTGGCTATGGCTGGGTACCTTAGTTTGTTAGAGCATTACCAGGATACACCAAGGTTGTAGGTTCCATCTCTGGTCAGGGCACATACAAGAAACAACCAGTCAATGCATAAATAAGTGGAACAACATATCTTTGTGTGTGTGTGTGTGTGTGTGTGTGTGTGTGTGTGTGTCCCTCTCTCCCTCAGCCCCTTCCTTTCTTTCTCTAAAAAAAAATCAAAAACAAAAAAAGAAAAAGAAATAAAAAAGAAAGAGTAAGCCTCCTTATCTTCATATCCCAGCTTTTCTTATTTTGATGTATTCAAAAAGTCACTTACTACCTTTGCATCTTGATATTATCAATGACTAGGATTCTGAGCTTAAACCATAAAATTCTTTTTTCTGTTATATCAATCAATGATAAAATTTGTATTTCATCTTTATTCCCCAACTCTAAAACAGTTGTGTAGTGCTTTCAAAACCTAACTATGTTTATTTATCAAATATTTGTGTTTGTGTATTCTTCACATGAGTGAACTATTTTGTTTTCATTTCCTACTCTGTAAATACAGCCATTGGATATATTTTCCAACCTGTTAGGAAAATAAATATTAAGACTTTATAACATCCATATGTATGATATAATTCTAAAGTATCTGTGATTCTTTTTTAAAAAAGTTTCATGTGTTTAACACATAACAGGTTCAATGTTTAAGCATACTTACTTTATCTGGTTGTGTGATTGGACCATGAGCTGAAGTTCTCAGTGATGAGCAAACTTTAATAGGGCAGTTTAACCATTATCATTATTATTAGGTAAGGTTAGTTCACTGTGATCCCAATGTCCTGGCTGATGATACTTAGTTTAAGTGAAACTTGCAAAACACTATCAAAGTAACTTAACATAGTTTCATATTTAATAGCACAATAAACACTTAGTGAACTTGGGTGGTCTGAGCAGAACCATGAAGTTTCAAGTATGCAACAGGAGGTCCTGAGTTGAGGCCAAATGAAAGCACCAACAGTGGAACACTTGGAGGCACTCCCCCAAAAAACAAGAATTATATTCTGCAGGGTGGGCCCTTGCAGGCTTTCCCCCACCAGATGAGTGTTCTAGGAACCCATCTGTATCGGTGTACCCCCTAGCATTTTTGTGAGAGCCTGTGTTCAGCTTCAGTGAATTTTTTTTGAAGACTCTTTCAATACATTTGCCCATTTCATGATGGGTGATTTGAGTGCACCTGCCCTCATTGTGCTGAATGTTCAGCAGTTTTTGACCAAAGAAGGTATAAATCCCCCATGTCCACCCTCCCTATTCACTGCATCTCACTCTGAAAGACTTTTTTGTTGTTGTTTCTCTGGATGAAAAAAGTCCTCAAGTGGAAATGTTTTGCTAATATGAAAGGGTGAAACAAAAAATGCCAGATGCACTAAAAGGCATCAAAATTGGTGAGTTCAAAAACTGTTTTGAACAGTGGGGAAAAAAATCTTGATAGGTGCATTGCATCAAATTGAGAATACTTTGAAGGTGATTGAAGTTTAAACATCTAAGAATAAATGCACAATTTTTAGTAAATAAATTTTGTTTTGGAGGAGTTCCCCCTCATATTGTTAATTCATTCTGATCTGGAGTTTCTCAGGGCTCAAATAGTTTATACTGAAATTTTTTTAAAAAATCAATCAAACTGATTATTTTACATTTAACATTTTCCTACCACTGAAGCCAGACTGGCTCTTCAACTAATTTCAGTTATTATTTTTACCTCCAAAGTTTAATTAAGTCAGTTTACTTGTAGTTTGCTTTATTATGTGCACATAAGTGCACTTTTCTAAAATTAATTCTGTTATTGATTCTTTTTTGAATCTTGTTGATGTATTCAAAAAATAACTGATAACAATTTAGAAAGTCTTTATTCTCAACAGTGACAGCATTTCATCAATAGTTTATTGATTTGTTCTCTAATAATATTTATATTTTATGGACATGGCATGTATAACATTTCAGAATGCATTTAACTGAGAGGAAATGACACATTTTCATTTGCATGTGTTGGACAGAGCAAACATTCACAAGAATATTTATTACAGCCACACACTTTATTGAGAAACTGACAAAGGTGTTGAAAAGTGTGTTTTTCTGTAGCATAAAATGTCCCAGAGGAGCAGTTACAGGTGAGAGCAGTTAGATTTTGGAGTCCTGTAAAGAGGACAACTGCAACTCAAAATGACTTTTCAGATTCGTTACTGATAGCTGACTACAGAAACCCTAAGAATTGATGACAAATTGTCAATCTACTTAGAATGAAATTTAACTGAAAATTAGACAGTTGTGATACAAAGATTCCCAAAAGCAACCACTTGCTTTTCTATTACTGAAAAAGTAGTCTTTAAAAGCTAAATCCAAATTAAATAATGTTTGCCAAAAACATAGGAGGAGTCTGGGCTCTTTCATTGGTTTCTATACCCCCACCTCCTATCCCTTTACTCACTGCATAAGCAATACTCATCAATAGACATCATGTTATTTAGTAACAGACTTGAAACTAAAATGAAAAATAAGCAACTTAATGTTCAAATCACACAAAACAAAATTAATTGGATACATTTAATTAACATATGATTAGTGTGCTTTAGAATAATCAATCATAAATAAGCACTTTTTGTTAATGTCTACACACTCATTATTTTTCTTATTGTTTTTAGGACAAATTTTTTTTCAGTGGGCTGAACTTTTTGCTGATATATCCTCTATATTAAATTATCTGTGCTTTATTATATAATATATAAATTAAAGTTGTATATAGAGTCAAACCTTTCTTCTCAAATGTATCTCTATTATAATAAAAACAGAAAATATTTCATGAGATAAAATAAAAAGGTCTATAATTATAATAAATGTTTCCTGACATGATTTGATTTTTAAAAAGTTCTTTATACATTACTGCATAAGATACTGCAGGTCTGAAAAACTGTATAAAATTTTTATCAATGGGTTTCATCCAACGTAAAATTTTGTAATCTCAAAAAATCTTATAAACTTCCAGAGCATTTTACTTTCATTAAAAATGAATTAAAAAATAAATTGTACTAACTTCACTACTTTGGCAGTTATGAATTTGAAAAAGCCTGACAAAGGCCAAAATATTCTTCTTTCTTTCCTGAGCATCAAACATTATTAGTAGTCAATATGGCAACTGCAAACACTAATATCTTCAGAAGCTAAGCAGGTATTTTACTGATGTGAAGGTCCTGGTAGAAAACAATGTGCCCAGTAAAACCTGATAGGTCTGGAGAACTTAGGCCCCAACTAAAGACAAAGAAAAATGGAAGGAAGGAAGGAAGGAAGGCAGGCTCATGAACACGGACACCAGTGTGGTGATGTGGGGTTGGAGATGTTGGGTGGAAGTGGAGGTGGAAGAGGGTATAAGGGGGATAAACGGTACTGAAAAAAAAATTTTTAAAAAAGAAAGAAAAACCTGGAGGTAGGCCAAATGAAATCCCTGTGCAACTGGCTGAGCACAAAGCTGCTATTCTGTGACTTGGCCCAGAATATGCCTCATATGCCCAGAATATGACACTATGCCTCAGTCTAGCCCGAAATACTCCTATGTTTCTACACAAAGTTTGATGACAGATTATTTGATCTACCAAGGAAAGTCTTGTAGGAAAACTGGACATAGCTTTTTCTTATTTTTTATTGTTTATGCTAATAGGATGGGGTTTTCTTGTCAAAACAAATTTAATTCTAAATAGCTTGGGGCTTCCAAAATCAGGGAAAAGAAATCAGTAAGCAGTTAGTCTTGCCATGGTTGGCGACCTACTTTTATTTTTGAGGACTTTAAAGTGTAGTTGGAAAACAGATTGAAAAAGCAGGCAACTGAGGTTGGAATGTTTTCTTCCATCCTTCTCTGGAAATAGAGGATGGCTAGAAAAAAAAGATCTAGAAATCACGCTACCCTGGGATATAGAATGCAAGGCACTTTCCATGGCAAACTGACAGGAGATGGCTTTCTAAGGAAAAACATGAAGGCAGAGAGGGGAGTGGGGGAAGTGCCTCCCTCAGGAAGACACTGTGCTACTAAATTTAGTACTCTGGATCATGATGTGAACGAATATAAAAGCAGTCTCTTCTAACCCAAAGGAATGAGAAGCACTGTATTTTCATTCCATGTTATTGTTATTTCTGTGTCTGAAGGGAATACCACTCACTTCTATTAAAACTCCTATGACAAGAGAGTGAAAACAGAGGAAAAGAGAGGGCACTGGTGATGTTCCAGAGAGGATAAAAGCCTTCTCCTAACATCACTTCTACCCAAATGCATTTACAAAATAATTTTACAGCTCATGAGTGTTCATATAAAAGTTAAAATAGAGCATATTTCCCCCTTTAATTTTGCAAAATAACTTTCATTTTGGTGAAGAACACAAGAAGGGAATCACAGAGCAGGAAGTCCTTGGGTAGGGTGATCTGTGCTCTGAGGCGGAAGGAGGGGGACCATAAGGGGACTCTGCAAGGGGAAGTCCAGTAGAAAGGATCTGCTGGACATAAGTCTGGACAGTTCAGTTCCAGTGTTGTCCCACTCACACCATCCCCATCCCTTATAAAAAAAAGCTATGAACACTTTCTTATCTAGAGTACAAAATTAGCTTGGTTGGGTTTAGTAAGTTTATGAACCTCCATCAACAGGGGACCACAGTTCTCCCTGGGACTGTGTAAGAGTAACCGGATGCATGCTGGAAGCTATAACCACCACTGTCAGGAGCTGAGTTACCACTACTATTGCTGTTCACAATATTTATGAATTTAATTAAATCTTTATTTTTGTCACTATATTAACTTCTCAAGTTTTCTTCTCAGCATACATTTTATTGTTATATTTTGTGGATCCTAATTTGAAATAGAGTCTTTAATTAAAAGATATTTGCTCTCTCACACTTCTCAATATATAACAACAAGTTTTAAAACTTGCTTCTTATAATCATATTTTTCCAATGACGTATGTACTCATTTGTATTAATGTCATTTAATGTAATTAAAGTTAAATGTGATAAATTGGTTGTCTGTATTATATGAGATAAACATATCAAAACTACATGTTTCATGATTTTATATGCATTCAATAACTGTCACTTGTACACATTTATGCAAAACATCTTGTATAATTAAAAAATACATACATATATACACACACTTAAGGAAATGGTTACAAAGACTTCATCAAACTTTCATGCAAGTTAGCTTTAACTAATGCTTTTATTTAAGTGCTCTGCATTTTAGCATTCATACCTCTCATAAATTTTCATGTTTTTAATTTTTTACTTAGTAAAGAGCCAGATGAATCCTGTAGTAGCTTTGACAAAAGTAGTGATTTTCAGGTATGTTTCTAGGCTAGTTTTGCCATGAAAAAGTCAAATAATTTGGCCTTCCACATCCTATGGGTTTGTGAAAAATGAGGGATCAAATAGCTTCTGGTAAGGCTGCCAGAAATGTCACCAATATTTAATGCACTGCATAATAATCAGTCAACAAGTGCCAAAGCAGGAATTGAAACCCAGAGCCTTCCAAATCCATTCACTATGCATCCTACCCCCCAGGTACTGCATCCTTGATTCATATGGATGTATTCTAGGCTGAAAGGGGCATGAAGGGGTGCCTATTGCTGTCTTGCTCTAGCATATAACTAGACACTTCCATGATGTCACAGCAAATGAATACAAGTATTTCACTACAAAGAGGACATGCATTTATAGTATCTAGAAAAATAGTTGTTTTACACTGTTATTTATAAATTCATGTCATTCTACCATTGTATTCAGCCTGTAGAGATGATTTTGTTGTTGACCTGTTGATATTAAAAAGATTGTGGATTTTATAGGTTTGATGTATCGACCCCCAAATTAAATGATTTATTTTAGATGAAATATTTTTTTTTTGTTTTAACCCACGTGTTTGGCTCTATTCTACATGCTATGAGTAATTCATAGAAAATATGTCATTTTCTGTCCTCAGATAGTTTAAATACTTATTGAAAAAATTAAGAACAAATAAAAGAAAACTTAAGAAATGCCATAAGGTATTAAATAATTAAATAAGTGACATATCTCTTTTAAATAGGTAAGGCTGGAATACTTAATGGAAACATCTAATTGAGGATCTTTCTTTTTTACAATTTCCATAATATTACTCCTGAAAAATAAGTGGAAAATGTTATTTTGGGCACATAGTCATTTAGGGCTTTTTTCCCCTCCCTTACACCATCTAAAACATCTAATAACAGGTGCTAAGGGTACTCAGGGAGCAATGTTTGCCTTCTACCCAGTGAAATATAAAACATAAACTGAAACTCACCTCTAATTTGATATTGAAGCACCAGCCAAAATACCTGCTAATACCTGCTAACACTTGAATATGTTTTAACATTTATATTGTCCTTTGAGCATCATGCACACACAGTACTACTTGGAAATCTACTTTGTGGTTTCAAAGCAATAATCTGAAAATTCCATGCATTTAATCTTATAAATCACTGTTTTGTCATTTTGAAATTATATGAGTACTGGAAATATTGAGGGGAATATATACTTTACACTCTGTAAAGAATAATATATTGTCTAATGGCTATGCTGTAGACCTGAAACTAATATAAAATAATACTGAATGTAAACAGTAATTGAAAAATAAAATTAAAAAAACAATACAACACTTTTTTTAATCTTTTAAGAAATAAAAGCAATGGAGGCTCCATAAACTCATTCAGCCAATGCCTCTGATCTGTACAGGGTTGGGTTCCAGTTCCCCAACTGTCAGCATCTATGGGTCCTTTCTAAGTGTGGTTCAGATTCTCTCAGGAAGGTCCTCTAATCTGTCAATGAGCTTAAAGCTTGGATATTAGCCTTGAAAAGCTACCCTAAAATGATGTTAGGGTACTATCTCTCAGCCAATCCCACAGCTCATCTCACCCTCGCTGCAACCTCTCTGATGAAGCTTTGGCAGAGAATATAATGCAAGTTGCCTAAGATACTGGGAGAGAGTAGGGTTGGGTACCAGAGGTCCTACTTGATTTTTTAAAATATTTTTTATTTGTATCTATTTTTATCTTCACTCCAATTTTTGCTTTGGTAACTCTAATTCTTGAGAACTTCTAAGATCTGTCGGACAAGACAGCTTGCTTCTCACAATATTCTTTCTTCTCTAGACCCTGAGATTCTACCTTCCTCTTTTATGTGAAGTTATTCATCATTTGTCTCAGTTTTTCAGTTCATAAAAACTGAAACCTCCTAATGTCTGTTCTTGGGATCTTTGTTGGGTAGGGTGGTTTTCAAAACAAAAAGAAGAAATGTCTTTATTTCTGTAATTCTCACAGGTGAAGAATCATATAACTTTCAATGTTTATCAGTAGCTTTCAATAGACATGGAATGCTTCAAATAATATTAATCACATGATTATTTAACTTTTCAGTTTTTTTACAGAGATGCTATTAAATATGCCAGGATCCTTGTCTCCTGAGACACTTTTTTGTTATTGCTTTTCAGTTGATTTTCCAGTTTTACTTTTTTAAAATTTTATTTATTTATTTGTTTTGTTTCTGTTTTGTTTTTTTGTCATCTACTAAAATCTGTAAAAAATGTGCCCTGGCTGGTGTAGCTCAGTGGATTGAGCACAGACCTGTGAATCAAAGCGTTGCCAGTTTGATTCCCAATCAAGGCACATACCTGGGCTGTAGGCCAGATCCCCAATTAGGGGGTGCATGAAAGGCAGCCACACATTGATGTTTCTCTCCCTCTCTTTCTCCTTCCCTTCCTCTCTCTCTGTAAAAATGAATAAAAATCTAAAAAAAAAACCCTTAAAATCTGTAAAAAATGTGAAAGAACATGTTCATTCTTGGTTGAAACTCTTGAACCTTGTTTATTACAAATGAAATTTCTGTGCTTAGCAATACAATATTGAGATGTGGAAGAGGAAATTCTAAAACTAAAAAGCAAACAATATTTGTAAGAATATGATATTTATAAAACCTCAGTATTTAAATATTTTATTTAGAAATAGATATTTTGGAAAACATTAAAATACACAAGATTTTGTGTATATTAAAAGGCATATTTGTATTTTGAAAATAATTGTCAGTGAACTATAAAAACCAAAAAGAACAAAATTGTTATATAATTTCAACTTTCTAAAAATTTTATCCTTTAATTTAAATCTTAATATATAGATGATCTAAAGGTAGTAAAGGTAGTGTTTCAAATGGCTTTAATTGAGTGTTGGCAGATTTCACAAACAAAATTTCAAGATTCCCAGTCAAATTAGAATTTCAGATAAGTAATGAATAATTTCTTAGTATAAGTGTATTCCATATAAAGGCTTTACTACATTTTTATTTGTGAGACTTAAGGACATTTCAGAAATCTATCATAGCTTATAAATATCTGATTTTATGTAATATTTTTATGTAATATGTACTAAAGATAAAGATGAATAAACTATTGTTTCTGCCCTCAAGCAGTCCACAAAGATAAATTTTATATCATTTTTATTAGGATTGTCTATGAATAAGTGACCCTAAAAATATTACTTCCATTAGAAAGAATTTATTTCTCTTTGAAATAAATATCCAGATGTAGAAATCTCAGTGCTGCTAATTCAGCTTACAGCTTTCTGCTTTCTTTGTGCACTAAGAAAATTCCAGACCTCACACTTACTCTCCAGGAAGTAGAATGGAAGACAAAGGCCAAGGAAGGATGTCAGCATATTTTAAGAAATATTCCCCAAAACCGCCACATAGTACTTAATTTTTCATTGGCATGAAGTCATAGGTGTATTGATTACACAGCATTAAGGGACTGTAGACAATATTTTCATTCTGGGAAAACATGTGTCCAGTTGAAAGAAAACTAGGTTTTATTTACTTTGTTAAGAAAGAGAAAATAGATTTTAAGGGCTCTTGCCATAGATATGTAAATTAATCCACTTATACTGAAAAATTAAAAGGCTTATCATGGTCAACATATAGAGTTTATGGGAGGCACATAAATAAAAATACCTTAGAGTGTTTGTACAGTTGAGGGAGCAAGAAAGGATACACAGTCCATAAATTTCATAGACATTTGCTTCTGTTGAATTATTTTGTTGGGGTATAGCCGTGGGGGTGGAATTATCGAATCAAACACAGTGACCATTGCCTTTTCAAGCATTTTGTTATTCAGCCATCATAAAAGACTAGGCCAATTTTAATGGGCACCAGCAGTAAGTAGACTGTACTCATTTCTTTACAACTTCACAAATATTGAGTGTTATAATTAATTTTTTACAACAGCTACTTTTATGTGTAAGTTGAAAATCTTGCACATTTATTGATATACATAGTTTTATTTTCAAAAGTTTTAAACTTTTCCAATTTATTTATCATATATGTTTCTCCATGTGTGAATTTTATCCATTTTAATTGCATATGTGCCTCAAATGAAAAAAAAAAAACTTACAAAATCATTATGTAGTGTTTTCCTTGGGAAAAAACAGCAACTAATTGCCTACAGTTTTTCCTGAATGCACTTCTCCTCATACTCTGTCTTGTCTCTCTCTCAATTAATTTACTGAAACAGTAGTGGGTTCTTGACAATTCTATTTCCAGTATTCTCCTTTTTTATTCCTTCATCCTCTACAATGTGGTTATGGACCTTACCTCCCTAGTGAAAGTTTTCTTAAGATCTCTAGTGAACAATTCTTACAAACTCTACCTAAGGGGTTTTCACACTTCACTGTACATCAGAAACTCCAGGAGAGCTTGAAACCACAGGGCTGAGCTTCAGCCCAGATTTTGGAGTGGGGGCTGACAGTTTGCCTTTCTAAATAGTTAGCAATACACTAAGTGGCTCATCTTCGCAGGAGTCTTGTGGCCATTTATAGGCAAAGGTGGTAGATGCAGAATTCGAATACTATTCTATGCACCACACAAGATTGAGAACTATTCATGTATTATAAAACACTTAAAAGAGTATCTGGAATGTAGTAAGTAAAAATCAATAAATGTTAACCCAACATGATTATGTGGCAACTATCTTGGGCTTAATTTTCTGATTAAAAAAATTCAGATTGTGGATAGAAGTATCTGCCTTCACTGTTATGACTTTTTAAAACCCAATAAGATAGTTTTTAAAGAAACACAAAACTGAAAGTAGGAAAGAAATGTAAAGATTTGTTTGTGCAAACTAAATAATCAGCTTCCCCCCAAAATTGTCTTCAAAGAGTTCCTTTTAACTTCAGGTTTTTTCATTAATAATGCATTTCCTTAATTACCAGAAAATAAGTGACCTATTTATTATTCTCATATTCTTGCAATGTGACATATAGAGTAGAATATAGTGAAATGGATGATTTCAAATGTTTCAATTAACATAGAAAAAGTTGAATAGCTGGTTTCAATGCAGTCTTACATTTAGAATCAGAACTACCCCATGAAAAATGGCTTTGAATATTAAATTTTTATAGAGATATTTTACATATTCTAGCCAATCATAAATTTCAATCAGTGATAATCCTGAATATTTTCCAGAAATTTACATTTCAATTGGTATTCTACAAGCAAAAAATACAATGGTGTGTATACTCAAAACTAAAGCCACACCTTTATAATTGTCTTTCAAAAAGTAAAATGAAAAAAATAAAATCTTAAAGAAATGAAATTTAGAAAGATTATGTCTTCCTTAAAATTATAGGATAACACAACAGTGATGATCTTGAAAGAGCACTATGGCAACAGAGCTAGGTGGAGAGATTTCTAGTGCTGGGTGCCAAAACTCTGCAAGTGTGCCCCACCCCCTCATAAATTAGGGACTTCAAAACTTTAGTCACTGGCTCTCATCCTTTACCTGAAAGGATTCAGATAGGTCCTTAAATTTAGTGGACAGCAGTCATGTAAGTCTTTAGAAATACTTCTCCGGCACATACACACACCTATAGAAAATGCAAATTATATAGAATAGATAATGCTTTTCAAACTTTCATACAGACCACCAAAGAATCTTTTTAAAAGTATTGATTCTGAGTTGGCAGGACTTGGGTGGGATCTCAGATTCTTAATTTTTAATTTGTTCCAAAGACTGCTCCAGGCTGGGGAACCACAATCTAAGTAGTAAGGCCTTAACACATAGACTTAGTTTTTGAGGAAGTCTGGCTATTTTTTTTAAGTCAAACTCCAGTATGTGTTGAGGTTTAAATTTTTGGTTTAGAGATTTAGTGGAAATAAAACAAAAATTTTAAATTAATTATGTAAATGAAAGCCTGATAGCTTTATTTGAAAGTGTTATAAGACATTTTCTATGTTTATTCCTTGAGAGTACAAGTAAAAGAGGGCTGAAAAATGACCCAGAGCCACAGAATATTGTTCAAAATATGAGGGTACAGGACCATCTGCGAGACCAAAACAGAAGGCAGTGCCCAGAGTTCCTGCTCCATTTTGAAGTATTGTCCTTTGGAGCCTGAGGTGGCTGCTAAGGCTGCAAGGTCACATGCTCCCAGACAAGAGAGCACATGAATGCACTGGTGAATGCTTCACCAGGTCAGCCAGAGAGAGAGAAACAGAGCAAGAGAGATACTTCCTCCTCCTGGAGGACTGATGAGTTCACATGGCCAGTGGAAAGGAAAGGTCACAGCACCATGAGCAAAGAACAAGAAGAGTTTCTTTGTTCCCCTGCGTTTATATTAGCTTTGGTGTGGGATGGGCGGTGATTTCTTAGGATGACCAATTGACTTCCCAAACTTCCATGCACTTTGGATGGGTCCACCTCCCAACCAATCCCTTCTTTCCCTAGTCTAGACTAACTGATCTCTTGGTTACCATCTCCTCCGTCACCATTCTGACCTCTGTGGTACGTGTGCCTGTCTTCCCCCATCCCACACCCAATCTGGTACCAGAAGACAGTAGGAGGGCTTTTTTCTCTGTCCAATTATCTTGCTAGCCTTGTGCATACTCAGTTTAAGAACCTCCCCCTACCACCATTGTGGCCAATGAGGGAGACTCCTAGGGTACTCAGTCAATTCCCTGCAGTTTCCATGCCCTGGTGTCCACATGGAACAAGTTGCTTGCACTTGCAGCCTACACAAAAAAAGGAGCCCTGAAAACCTGGCCTCTCGGGCAGTGCGGAGAAGAGCCTCAGAGAGAGGGGCGAGGCATCTGCAGCCAGGAGCAGGACTTCTTCACCTGGAAGGAACCTCTCTGCAAGGCACAGTGGCTTGGTTACCCATGCAACATGGCCATAGAAGTGAAACTCAATGTCTTCATCTTGGCCCCAGGTGGTTTTGAAGTCATTGGCTGCACACCACACTGTCAGTGATGGATCCTCCGAACTCTGTCCCCTAGGGGTGTGGCTTAGTGCACATACACACATAAAAAGTGGCTCTCAGGTCCCATTCCCATGACCTAGTTCTATCTCCCCTATTGGCCTCTCCTGTTCTCCGCCCTCAGTCCACTCCCAGCAGGGGTCTGGACATGCTGTCTATCAGTATCACCTGTGCAAAGGTCTTTGAGCTTCCTCTTATGGACCATTTTCCTAAAGGATATGAAGATTTATAAAAGCCTTTCCATCTGATTTTCCAAAGATGAGCCTGGGAGGCAGAGTCTCTAAGGTGAGTAATCTCCTTGCCATAATATACAACTAAAAATCTGTGAATTCCTGAGGCAATACATACTGTAGAACAGACCTCCTTATCTTTTCCTTAGGGTATGGCTCCCTTTAAAAACAATGATTTTCTTCCTAGAAAATTCAATGTACAAACACAAAGCATTTTCTATTTACTGTATGTGGTTCATGAATACACTGAAGTCCAGAATTTACATGGACATGCACATTAATCTCAGTTTAGAGTCTCCTACACGTGAAGCCTGCCTAGGCTGGAGCTTAGCATTGACAGACTGTGGCTGGACCGTTTCATGTGCCCTAGGGAGTTCAGATCAACTCCAGGGTTATTTCAGACTGTACTGTACAGAAAGGCTGAGAACAAAGATTTTAAAAGATAAAATCTCATTTCAAACAAAAAACCAAACCAAACAAACAAAAAACCCGCTTTTTCTTTTTTTGTAAGTCTCAGAATGTAAACACTTCTAGAGGAATAGTTCTTAATATTCAAAAAATACAGAAGTCTTGGGGGATACATAAATTCAGGCATGTTTCTGCACTTAGTGGAGGCAATTTTCCAGGATGCTGGTTGAAGGAATCATCAGTTCATTAACTTATGACTTCAAAGTATGGTAACGTTTGTTTTCATTTGTTTCAAAATTAATAATTTAAAAGGCATCCTTGCCATTAAATGGATGTAGTAAATTTATTTACACATTGACATATTTGCAACATGTACTATATTGTTAAGTTTGTAAATGGGGGATTTAAACATTTTTTAAAATGTATGCTGTAATTATATTTTGGGTAAAAAGAAAACAAAAATGTGAACAAAGTCTCTGCAGGTAGAGTTGCAGGTATTTTCTTCTTTTCCTGTGGATTTCTTGTGTGTGTGTGTGTGTGTGTGTGTGTGTGTGTGCGTGTGCTTTTCTAAAATGAACTGAAGCAACCTAGATATTCTACCATGTTCTGGAGAACCCGTATTCTCCAGATTCAACCTTAAATATTACGCAATATCCTGACTTCTCATTTCATGCTTCAAGTGTTGGGTTCACTATCGTCTTTGGAAATCTCTGAAGATGACGGACATATTGTATATATCCATTATGGAGGTATTTTTTTCACTTGAAGGGGAATAGTTTACCACCCTAAATTTTGCCTCTTTGAGATATTATTTTAAGCTCATTATTATTATTTTTTTTAAAGGCGAAAGGAACTGCTCATTACGTGATAGGGTTGTTTCCCACGGCAGTATGGCTTCCACTGTACATGTGTCCGGGAATTTTTAAAGATTTTATTTTTATTTATTTTTAGAGAGGGGAAGGGTGGCAGAAGGAGAGAAAGAGAAACATCAATGTGTGGTTGCCTCTCATGTGGTCCCCACTGGGGACCTGGTCCACAACCCAGGCATATACCCTGACTGGAAATCGAATCTGTGATGCTTTGGTTCGCAGCCCGCACTTAAGCTCATTATTTTTAAGAAACAAAAGACTCAGGAAGAATCTTGGCCTTCCTTGCCTAAAGGAATATAGATAAAGGACCTGTTTCAGAAAAAGAGCTATCATCACAGATAACTATAGTTTAAACTAGTGTGTGATGAACAGGGTGGAACCTACCAAAGCCCCTCTGATCTAAGTTCTCTCTGTCTCCCATTGTTAAAGATAGCTCAGCAATCCTTTGCTCTCCTTCCCTTTGAAGTTCCAAACAACTACCCCTTTTCTCCTTATATGAAGGTAGAATGCAAGCTCAATTGCCCAATTTGTCCTTAGGCTTCATATTTTTATGAAACACCCATATGTATACCATATGTACACATGTAATTAAATTTTATTATTTTTCCCTGTTAATCTGTCTTATATCATTCAAATTATTTGACTAACCAGAAGAACTAAGAGTGAAAAGAGGAAATATTATCCTTTCCCAAACACCTCAGCCAACTTTTAGTTCAAGGCAGATTTATTAAAGTGATAGTGCACACTCAAGAAGGAAGGAGGTGAGGAAGAATTAAGAAAGTGAGTCATAAGTAGCATGGATGGTAGGTAGAAAATAGACAGGGGGTGGGTAAGAATAGTATGGGAAATGCAGAAGCTAAAGAACTTATGACATACGGACATGAACTAAAGGGGGGAATGTGGGTGGGAGAGGGTGTTCAGGGTGGAGGGAAATGAAGGGGGGATAATAGGACAACTGTAATAGCATAATCAATAAAATATATTAAAAAAAAGAAAGTGAGTCACATCAAGGAGGTCTGGGTGGAGGCTTTTCAACTATGGGTGAGGGAAGGGACCGAAGGTGGCTCAGGGTTCGTGGTGTCTGATGCTTGGGGGTGGGTGTCAGCCAGCTCATTTCAGTGCCTCCTCTAAAGATGGTGGTTCTTATTTGGAGGGCAGAATACACTCAAAGACACCACATAGGTCAACATGGCTGTCAACTTAGGCTGAGAATGCTTTTTATTTGTGTCAACTATTATTTTACCCCAGAAAATTGAGATGGGGACAGGTGTATAGCCACAAGACACCTTCACCATGTTCTAACTTAGAAAAGAAATGGAGGGGTAGAACCCGTGGCCTCTGTCCCTTTTGGTAACTGTCCTGCCTCAGTACCTATCATCCCACACAAAGGTAGACATCACTGTACCTCAGACTAGACAGAGCCCATCAAGACTTCACCACAACACGTTAACTTTACTGAATCATTTAATAAAACATTAATGCCCTGAAAGAGCAGAAAAGAATTATAATATTGAAAAGAAAATTTAAACAGGAACTGTATATACTACTCTTAGAAATATTAGATCCCTCTCACCCCCCAGAGTTTATCTCTCTGGTGTTTATAGGATATAGCCTAACATTCCTTAATAAAAATGTCTTTGACCATATACCCAGATGGCAGGCCAAAGAAAAATCCAAACCCCTACTCTTCTCTTAGTTTCAGAGAATGGAAAGAAACAGAAGGAAAAGGAGAAAGAGGGAAAGGAAGAGGGGGAAGACAGGGATGGAAAGAAGCAAAAAACAACTCCTTAAACTTAGTGTAAGGCAGTGGTCCCTAATTCAGGTACACATGAGAATCACCGGAGAAGTCTTTCAAAATTGTTAAATCCCTGGCCTATCCTAATCAAAATAGATAAAATTTCTCACTTGAAGTGCTTGGAATAGGCATGTCTTTAAAATGGTGATTCTAACTGTTGGTGACTTCCCTATAACTATCATTTATTCCTGACCTTGAATTACTCACCTACAGGATGTGTTTTCACTGGTAGAGGGAGAAAGCATTCTTTTAATCTGTGGAGTTATGTGTGTGTGTTTTCTTTTAAATTTATTTGAAGTCTAGTCAGGTAGCTGGTCTACCTTCTTCTGGGTTCCTTTTCTAATTAACTTGGAATTAATGGAGTAAGATCAGAACTATTTCAACAGAAATTGATTATTACCTACAGTGTACACAGTTGGCAGATGGGGCATTGTGGGAATACATTGATGATCATGTTTCAAATTCTTTACTATAAACACAAATAAATTCTTAGTGAACTCAGAGTTACTCATCTTTTAAAGTTAAACATTTGCTGTACCTCTGATTTTTGTTTTTAAGATTCTTCTTTGTCCAAAAAGTATTTTATGTATACTTAGGTGAATAAAGGAATATTGTATATATTTACTTGACATTTACTGAATATCATGTGCTTTGCTGAAAAAGAAGAGATCTGGAATCATGCATGCAGGTTGGAATTCTTATTTGGCCATTGATATTGTTATGAAGTTGGCCAAGTTAATTTCTCAGTGAATCAGTTTCTGTATTTGTAAAATGGGAATGATAAGGGGGGTTAAATGGAATAATTTATGTACATTTCTAAAGGGATAATTCATGGAAGCCCTTAAAATAATACCTGACATAAAGTAAATCCTGATTAGGCGTTACTTACTTTTACTGAAAGAATGGTTATTGTTGTTGTCAAAACCAGGCTACCTCTACTCAGGTCTTAGAGACTTTACTACAACACCTCTAGTTACTAAGTGTAAGTGACTCTATTTGGCAGATGGGACAAGAATGGACAGTGGTCACAAAAAAATGTGAATGGTGATCCACAACTTTAACAAAAGTCTTTTTGACTCCAAAACCTTTGGCTTTTCTTCTATATAATACTTTCAGCTTTATTTAGTTTTTTTTGTTTGTTTGTTTTTTTCTTAAATAGTACCCTTATTTCTAAATCATTTGCCCCTTTCTGTTTTGCTTCTAGGAATTGTGGGGCAATTAAATTTCTGTTAAAAATTTAAAAAAAATACTTATATGCCTATGGGTCATCTTGGAGAAGAGCCTATTCAGATCCTTTGCCTATTTTTTTAATTGGATTGTTTGTCTTCCTGGTGTTGAGTCGTATGAGTTCTTTGTACATTTTGGAGATCAAACCCTTGTCCAATGTATCATTGGCAAATATGTTCTCCCATATGGTCTTTTCCCTTTTCTTTTTGATGATGCTTTCTTTAGCTATACAGAAGCTATTTAGTTTGATGTAGTCCCATTTCCCCTGCCCTAACAGGGGTATCGAAACTTTCAGCATCTCTGTGCCACACTGGAAGAAGAGTTGTCTTGGGCTACACATTAAGTGTATTGTGACACATAATCACAAAAGTATCTCATAATGTTTCTAGTAAATTTATGTTGGGCCTCATTTATAGCCATCCTGGGCTGCATGAGGCCCATGGGCTGTGGGTTGGACACTCCTGCCCTAGGACATATTTTGGCAAAAATATTGCTATGTAAGATATCTGCAATTTTCCTGCTCTATGTCTTCTTCTAGGATTTTTATGGTGTCACAACTTATATTTAAGTCTTTCATCAATTTTGAGTTTATTCTGGTGTATGGTGCAAGTTGGTGGTCTAGTTTTACTTTTTTACATGTATCAGTCCCTTAGACATACAAAAAGATATTCAACATCAGTAGCCACCAGAGAGATGCAAATTAAAACCACAATGAGAATCACCTCATACCTGTTAGAATGGTCATTAATAAATCAACAAACAAGAAGTGCTGGTAAGGGTGAAGGGAAGAGGAAATCCTAGTGCACTGTTTGTAGGAATGCAGGCTGGGGCAGCCACTGTGGAAAACAGTATGAAATTTCCTCAGAAAACTAGAAATGGAACTGCCTTTTGACCCAGCAATTCTGCTGTTGGGGCTATACCCTAAGAATCCCAAATTACCAGTTCAAAAGAACCTATGCACCTCATTGTTCATAGCAGTACAATTTACAATAGCCCAGTGCTGGAAATAGCCTAAATGCCCATCAGTAAATGAGTGTATCAAAAAACTGTGGTACACTTACTAAATGAAATACTATGCAGCAGAAAGAAGAAACTTCTACCTTCTTTGACAGTGTGGATGGAACTGAAGAATATCATGATAAGTGAAATAAGCCAATTGGTGAAACAAAAATACCATATGATTGCACTTGTAAGAGGAATCTAATGAACAAAATAAACTAATGAACAAAATAGAACCACAGGCATGGAAACATGGAACAGACTGAAAGTGACCAGAGGAAGCAGGGAGGGCAATAATGGTGGAAAGAAAGGGAAGGGACTAAACAAAGAACATGATGAATGACCCATGGAAATGGACGATAGTGTGGGAATTGACTGAGGGAGTGGGCAGAGGAGGGCAAAGGGGGAAAAATTGGAACTGTAATAGAATAACAGCAAAAAACAATGAAAATAAACAAAAACTTTTAAATTACCTGCAACAAATAAAACTTTGTTAAAATTCCACAGGGTATTTATTTTATTTCATAACATCTTATGCATACATTAATATCTTTATTTTTTGTAGTCAATTCTCCTTTTTAAAATCTCTAGTCTTAGTAATACTGAGCTACTTTATATACTAAGATCATAAGCCGCAGGAAAAGGTATGTTTTTGTGTAGTCGCATATATTTAAAACTGCATATAAGTATGCTTTCTGTGACTTACTTTACAATCCAATGCTAAAATTTATAAACCTAAATTTGGAAAGGAAACAGATTTTTTTCCCCCGGAAACTTACTCTATTTCTTTAGCCTGCAATTTGGATACTTTATTTTAAAACCTGTTAACAAAAAATAACACTATTTGTCCACTTGGTGGTAGCAGGCATTGAAATCCAGATAAAGATTTTGCCTCGTAAGGTACAGTATAATTATGTGGTGAAATTCTTTTAGCCTTTAATTTTATCCCAATTTGTGCCTTAAAAAATTAGCAATTCCACATAAGAAAGTTGTAGTAATTATTTTCTTAAAATTGTCAGAATGTGTACTAATCTGGGGATAGTTATCTTTATTCCTTCTTTGGTTTATTACAGATTTAAATTAAGCAGAGGTTTCTTTAGTGTTATTCTTCCAGAGCCATAGGGATTAGCAATGATGGATTTTGTGGTGCTCTGAGTATAGTTAAGCTCTTGTCAACATAAGTATAAAAATTATTGTTGTTTGTGGTTGGTATGTTTTCTAAAGTAATTAAAGCTAAACATTGTGCAGAGAAAGATGATTAGAAATCCTCAATTCACAAAGGAATCCAGATTTGCTTTGACATTAAAACCTCACAATCTTCATATTTAAAAAATCTATTTAGACTAAAGAATTTAGAGAAAACTCTTGGTGATACTTTCAAAATCAGCCAAAACACTGGAAATTATTATTTTCTATAAAATGTTTGATCCTTATTTCTGAAAGTTTTAGAAACTTATTTGCTTCTTTTATTTTGAAATCAGTTATGGGGTAGTCTTACACACTTCTTAATATGAATATGTCTTTAAAACAAGCAGGGAATAAAGTCAGGCTTAATTACCTGTTTATTATGTTTTCCTTCTAAAGCTGTCAACTTAAAATTTACTTTTTTTCTTCTCCTGATATTGATGATGTCACAGTATTAATAGGAATGGGGACCTTGATAAATGCAGGAAAAGGGAAGTTAATGCCAAAAGCTAGCATTCTTGACATAAGCAAGTGATTTTAGGTTGATACTAGCTTCTCCTTTGCTAGGAAACATTCTTAATATCTTGTGTGATTTGTAAAATTTTTCTCAGTACTTTTGTTTTAAAATCCTAAGGAGAAGGCTAGAAATATGGTTGTTGTCAATATAATAAGCTTATTCTGGGGATAGTAATCATTATGGTAAGCATCCTGTCACCATTGAGTAGAAAATACAGTATGTTTGAAATAAATTGGATTATTATTATCTAGAACTCTCCAAGTGAAAATACTTGTATCACAAAAGATAATTAATCTAAAATCAGTCTTTAACGAGAAGTGTTTTGCTGTTGGGGATGAATATGGAAGGAAAATCCCAAAACCCAATACTGTAAATCCAATGCTGTTGGTTGAGTACATTTGAGAAAGAAAGAAAATCCAAATGTTTTGATAAAAGGCAAAAGAAGAGAGAAAGAAGCAAAATAATAATAATTTCTTAGTGCTTACATACAGTATCTTCTATATCCTAAGTACTTTGTACACATCAATCACGTATCCTCTCATCAAAACCATAAAGTACATGCTGTTGTTATTTTACTCATTTTATACATAAAAAAGTTGAGGCTCAGGAAAGTTTTAAAGATTACCCAAAGTTAGTTAGGAAGTAGTTGAGTTTATATTACAGCCCTGTTTTGGGTCAGGCGCTCAATGGAGGCTTTTTTTCAGAGAACATTTAAACTGAGCCCCAAAGGGTGTGAGGCACTGGTCACATTAAGGATGTGGGGAATATTAGAGCATCCAGGAGAGAAAACCACTGTGCAAAGATACTAAAGCAGGCAAGAGTATGCTGGTTTGAGTACTAAAGATGAGGGTCATGTAGCTGGGAGACTGTGAGTTCCAAAGGGAGTGGTACAAGAAGAGGTTAGACAGGTAGGCAAAGGCATGTAGTCCATGGAAAGAGATTGGGTTTTTACATTTTTTAAAACATTTAAATTTAATATTATTTTATATTAGTTTCAGATGAACCACATAGTGGTTAGACATTTATATAATTTACAAAGTGATCCCTCCAATAAACAATTCTAGTTCTCACCTGGCACCATGCATAGTTATTACAATATTACTGACTATAATCCTTATGCTATACTTTACATACCCTTGACTATTTCGTGACTTCAAATTGGTACTTCTTAATTTTTTTTCCTTTTTCACCCAGTCTCCCAAACCCCTTCCCATCTGGCAACAATCAGTCTGTTTTCTGCATCTATGTGTTTGTTTCTGTTTTGTTTTTTTATCTTGTTCTTTAAATTCTACACATAAGTGAAATCATATGGTATTTGTCTTTCTCTCCCTGACTTATTTCATTTAGCGTAATATCCTCTTGGTCCATCCATGTTGCAAATGGTAAGATTTCATTCTTTCTATGGCTGAGAAATATTCCATCATATATATGTACCACTACACTTTATCCACTCATCTGTTAATAGGCACTTGACTTCCATATCTTGGCTATTGTAAATAATGCTGTAGTAAATATAAGGATGTGTGAATCTTTTCAAATTAGTGTTTTGGATTTCTTCAGGTATATTCCCGAAGTGGAATCTCTGAGTCATAAGACAGTTTCATTTTTAATATTTTGAGGTAATGCCATACTATTTTCCATAGGGGCTGCACCAATCTGCATTCCTACCAACAGTGCACTAGGGTTACCTTTTTTCCACATCCTCACCAACACTGTTGTTTGTAAATTTATTGATGATAGCCATGCTGGCAGGTGTGAGGTAATATCTCATTGTGGTTTTAATTTGCATTTCTCTGACAATTAGTGATGGTGAGCATCATTTCATATGTCTGTTGACCATCCGTATGATCTCTTTGGAGAAGTGTCTATTCAGGTCCTTTGCCCATTTTTAAAAATTGGTTTGTCAAAACCCATAGAATGGATAACACCAAGAGGGTAAACTGGTTTATCAGTTGTTGACAAACATACTACTCTGGTAAGGGATGTTGTTAATGGGGGGACGTGTGTGGAGCAGGGGTTTATAGGAACTCAGTACCCTCTACTTAATTTCCATAAACCTAAATCTGCTCTAAAAAACAAAGTCTTTGAAATTTTTTTTTTAAATAAGAAGGAATGAAACTAGTTTTGGCTTGACTAACTCAGTCAAAGTTGATGCCATTAGCTGAGATGAGGAAGGCTGGAGAGGGTAAGTGTTGTAATCCTAAAAATTGAGTGCACCGTTATGGACATGTTAGGTTTGAGATATCTACAGAACAAACAGGAGAACAGGGAAGTAAACAATTGTATAGGTGGATTGTTGCTCAGAAAAATGATTTTAACAGAGGATCTAAATTTGGGCATTGTTAATATAAAGAAGGGATTTGAATGACATTTCATGAAATTAGTGAGGCACAGAAAGTTGATAGAGAGGAGAGGAAGGCCCAGATCTGAGCCTTAACGAACCCCCTATATCATTAGATAAATTATCTAACAAAATATCTCATAAAAATTAGATTAGGTTTTATGTATTTCATAAGGAAAATGAGCAACAGAGAGATTGTGGCAGCCTGAGCATATTTAAAAATTTTAAACCAGAAAACATGATTACCAGGGACAATGAAATTAGAGTAAAGTAATGTTTCTGAGATTTAATTAATTTAAAAATAACCGAAGACACATATTGAGAAATTGGAACGAACCCATACCTGATCAAAAGACATTTCAGTTTAATATTACAAATAACTCCTTGGTTTTTATAGCTTGCTGATTTTTTTTATAGATGTCAAACTGTTTAAAGTTTCAGTTGCTTCAGTACAATATGGTTCTGTTTCATATAGACTTGGATGATAAAATTACCTCTAAATTTAATCCCCCAAACTGGAAAAAAACACATGCATATGTCATCTGGTGTCTATCTAGTGTTAGGTTACAATTATTTCTTCAAATTCTTACTTTGTGGTTCTCCAGTTGATTACAAATGTTTCAGTTATGTACATCTATAATTTCATGTGACTGGGATTTCTGAAACATATTTTTAAAATACTTTTTAAGCCTTTATACAATTGTTTGGACTTTAAATAAACAAGGACAAAAAGATTCAGTTTGTGCTAACTTCTCTAATGCTCTAATGGTTGTGAGGGCCTCTTTTCAGCACAGCTTGGATGGGGCAAGGGAGAACAATGGGGGGAAATTGGGAACAACTGTAAATGAACAATAATTAAAAAAAAAGAATATACCATGATTTCACTTCCTACTGTTATTAAGTAAGAAAATTGGCATACTCTAAACAAAGAGCTGGGTGATACCAGAATCAAGTTTAGTTCCCATCTGAAAAAGAAATAATGTTTTTTATTAAATAAATTGTATTTGATTCTACTGGTTTCAAGAACTTATATTCTGAAAGTCTTAGTAAATCTAAAATTTCATTTTTCAGAGGCTGTTTAGAGCTCAGATGTGCATTTGAAGCGATTGAGAAGGAATGTGTACTAGGCCATCCCTAGACCTGGCTCCAGAAAGAAAAGAAGTATAGTTAGGAGAAGTAACAATGAGTCTGATCATCAAAACCAACAAACATTGTGTTGTGGAGTTTCATGCTGTAAACATGCCTGGCTCAGTTTCTCCATTTCTTCTTCCTTACTCTTTTGTTTGTCTGAATTTCCTGGTTTAGAAGTTATATTGACCTAGTCAAGGGTTCAAGAAAAGCTTTTAGATAAAGAAAGTGTGTCTAAAGACTTGACAAGAAAAGTGCTTGAGTCTTCAAAATTGTGAGTAATCTACAGGCAAGACTTATTCAGTTTCATGTATAGAGTATTTTAATTCTACTAAAACCCCCTTGTGCAGTAGAAGATGTTCACTGGAGAAAGGGCAATCAAACCTGAATTTCGTATTTGGTATTAATGGGGGGAAAGCTGTCCATTACTTAGATCCTTAGTTTCTTTGAATTTTGCTCTAATACTATATTAATTTTATATTACAGCAAGGGTTTATTTAAACCATACATAAACATCCTGTCATGAGACAAAGAACAGGAGAACTATATTTTAGTTCCCAATTATCATTAAATAATAGTGCACATATTCTACTATGCTACTACCCAATACTAAATAAAATAAAAATGTTTTTTTCAAGCTGTACCTCATCTGGCTGGCAAAACTGATGGCATCAATTTACAGTTTTTTTTCTTATAAAATCTTGTCACTTTTAATCAGTGTCACACAAATTTATATATATATATATATAAAAATATATATATTACTTTTTTGCCATATTTTCAGGTAAAGAAAATCACTTGTATGTGTGTTTATTTTAAATATCACTTGATTAAAGGAGAATTTAAAACCTCAGGCAAAATTTTGTTACAGTGTTTTAAATAAATTGTAAAATTTGCACTACAAATGCAGTCTTCCCACCCACACATGGAAAGGAAAAATGTTCCCACACCCCCAGAAGGAAAAGTCTCCACATAGGACATTTTTCTAATAAAATTTGTGCAGAACCATCACAGGAGTTAATTTGTAAAACCATAACTAATTCTTGAAATCATAGACCACCCAGCCACAAAACTATTTATGGGTTTTTGTTTTTCTTTTTTCACTAGTAATTTTAGCTTAATGAGTACCAAAAAGTATCTGGGACAAAGAAAGACATGTCCCAAAGAGGTTTTGAAATACAGTTGGTACTCAAGAAAAAGGAAATACTACAATATAGCCTGTTCTGTAATTGTGCAATAGCGCTTTGAATCACTAAGTTCAAATTTTTAAAGGGAAAAATATTTTTAGTAAAGCGCAAAGTTTTCAAGTTGCTGGGAAACTTCTCTCTAATAAAATTTGAAAAGTATGCAAAGTAAGATCAAAATATAGTAGTAAATTGATTTCTGATTTTCTAAATTACAGACATACATGATTGACTTCTGATGACTTAATTATATTTTCCCTTTTCAGTTTTACTTTATGGATTTTGTGTTTCTCCCTGTTCTTTAAAAACTCTTTTAAATTAAAGTTGTGGAATACATTTTGCATCAAAATTTGGGTTCATGAAATTAGTCCTTTATTATAAAAGAAATTCACTCATTTATTTTAGAAATACATGGTTCATACTAAGATTGAACTTATAACTGGAGCCTAAATAGTTCCTTTACAATCAGTCTTTGGACAGAGTAATGAATAGTAATTTATATTAATAATAAGTAATGAAATATTATTTTATTTAAATAGTTTAGACAGAATGATTAGTAATTTAACATTGGTCTTTCCTGGTTTGCAAGTTTTAATAGGAAAACTCCATCCTTGTGTGGCCTCGCTTAACTTTGAACATAAGGTATGCAAATGGCCTTGAAAGAGTAAGCAAAAGGTTAATGAAAAACTAGAACTACAATGAACTTCCCCCTCCTCATTCTTCCTCCCAAAAGTCTGGGTTTTCACGTCCTTATCTCTGGCAGCATGTGATAATGGTCTAAGCTGGGAGGAAGCAGCATTCCTTTGATCTTTGCTTAGTGAGAAGATATAGTCAAAACCTATTTAACACAAAAGTTTCCTATCAGTTTTCTGGTTGAATCAGTCAGCTTAGAGGAAGAAAAAAATGAACAAAAGTGTTAGGTTCTTACAATGACTTTAAAACCCTATAATACTTAAGAATATATTTCCAATAAAATAATATTTGATTGTATCATTTAGAAAACCCAAGGCTTGGTGTTAATCTTTAAACTTCTAATCTACTTTTTGAATAAATAAAATAATCTTCCTTACCAGATAAATCTCATGAGGTAATATTTTACTTATAAAGAATCCATCAAAAAGAGAAATGCAGCAGAACTCAAGTCCATAGCCCAGTGATTCCAACATCGTCCTGCTCAGAGATCCTGCCGAACGTGTCACATAAGCCACACAGTCTCTCCTTCTCCTTCAAAACAGAAAGAATGCTAACAGTTGCCTACAATTTCAGGATCTTCATAAATTCTTTGAGGAGACTTGCAAAATCCCAGTTGTTCTAGAAATCATATCGATAGTTAAATACTAATTGTTTGACAAAGAAAGAAATTTCCACAGCTAAAACTATTTTATATTAAACATTGTAATATAAAAGCTACAGCTTTGTCATACCAACAAAATATTTTTATGAATCATATCAACTCCTCCTAGTGATTATCTAACAGAACAGTAAAATTAATTAGTAACTGCAAATGTATAATTTGGGGTAGTAGATTTTCAACTTAATGTGCACTCAACTTTTGGCTTTTATCTAAGAATTTATGGCTTTGCATATAGTACTGTTACTAAATTTTAAATTTAGTAACTAAATTTTAAATCACATGGGTTACTAAGGTTTAAATCACATGGGTTAGCTAAAAGCATTCTAGCTATCAAGTTAATCTGAAAAAAAAACTTTTTAAAAATGTGTTCCAATTCTAATTTCTAGCTCTTTTTCATTTGACCAAATTAACTGAAGTGTAAGAAGTTTGTAGAACTTATAATTACTAATATATTTTACTAGAAACTTAGTAGTTCTTAAAATATAAGCATATTTGAAGAAAGCATATAAAATATGATTATTTTTCCTGAAGGCAGAAAGAAATCTTTAACTTTAATACAAAATGCTAACAGTGATTATTGCTGGAATAAGATAGATCGGTCCCCTACTACGCTCATTTCTGTTTTGCCCTTTAGACTAGTAGTTCCATGAGGACAGGAAAATGTCTGCAGTACTCCCACTGTATTTAAAGCCTCCTGATATATACTAGATGTATTATAAATATCAGTGAAATTGATGCATCTCGGTTTCAACTCTCTTCTTTTTTTACACATCCTTTGACTTACAAAATTTCAATATCGCTCTTTTTTATTAAACACATTAAACAATATAGTTTAAATTTTTCAATACATATTTATGTAGGCATCATAACACAAAGATTAAAACCAGAGGTTCTGAAGCCAGACTAACTAGGGTCACATGCCTACAAGTCATGTGGCATTAGGCAAATTTTTAACTTCTCTTAAACTCCATTTTCTTATATGTAACATGGGCATAAACTTAAATGGGAAGTAAATGAGTTAATACATATAGAGAGCTTAGAAAAACATCTTATACATAGTTTATATTCTATAAATCCACATCATTATTATGATTTGGCAGCCTTGGTATCAGTGAAATACAATTTTTTCTCAAGCCTTAAAAGATAAGTTAAATATCAAAAGCAAAGATTTGTAAATCACCAAAATGGACATTTAAAAAATTCAAGAAACAAACAAAGGGAAATAGCCCTAAAGACCTTAATAACCTCTGAAGATATTATTATTTAACATGATAGAACAGTAATATGTTCATGGTAAGACTGATTCATTAAGAACACTTTGAATCTTATTCCTTGTGATCACCTTTAAAAAAGCAGAAATGAAAAGAGAAGATAAATTTTGGCAACATTACTAGTGATTTTTTCAAATTAGTAATTTAATAAAGGTTTTGTTTTCTAAAAAAAATCCATGAAATGCCAAAAACGTCAAATCAATGCCAGATAGAAAAGCCTCTCTGTATTCTTCACCAACATAAATATAAAGAGAAAAGAAGAGTTATGTGTTCTTTAAAATGGAATACTCTACATTTCCATAAATACTAAGTTTGAAAAGTTATACTGTGGGCAGATAGATGTCTATCAATCTATCTATCTATATAGACATATATATGTCTGTCTATATATAGATAGATACATACATATATATTTATATATGTATAATATTGGATTTATGCCACCTTCTATGAAGACATTTCTTTATATCTGTACTAAATATATGAAATGTTAAATGTTAAGATTATAGTTATTTTTTCCCTATTAACTTTTAAATACTTTATGAAGCAGGATATAGGAGAACTGTCAATGACTAAAAATCTAATAGCCCTACCAAAAAGCATAAATCGTATAAAGGGAACATCTTATATAACATTTTACAGTGAGTTGACATTTTCATGTTCATTATGTTGGCTTGGCAAACAAAAGTCTGCCACAGACCCCACTGCAGAAAGGCAAGGTGCACTTCAGGGAATGGCAAAGAAGTTCACACTGTGTGTGACAGGATTATTGGAGATAATTAATTACAAAAGCAATTATGGCTGAGGCAGGTCTTAGATAAGTTTTGATCAGTCACACAAGCCATGAAAAGGAGTCCAGAGCTAAATCAGGAGATGGTGAAGTGTTAAAAGACTAAGCAAGAAAGCATGGTGTCACACATAGTGTTTAGAAATATTCTGGACTATTTCCTCTCCAGGAAAAACAAGTTAAAGCTTAAAAATATTGAATGACATTAAAATTTGAAATAATTAGCTATTAGTAGGCTTAGAGGGAACAAAGGTAATATATGTAAGTCAATAGTCTCTGTTGTAGACTAGTAGGTGAGCTTTAACTGGTATGTGTCTGTGTGTGTCTGAGTGTGTCCCAATGTGTATACACATGTGTACAAGAAGCCAAGAATCAGGCAATTCTAATTCTTTGAAATTATTTATTAAAATTATAGCTATGGAAATAAACTTAACTTATCACTTTCCTATAATGAGTTTTTCACTTCTTATAATCATCTTCTTAATTATTTCTTTAACAACTTCACATGCTTTTCACAAAATTTGAAATTATCCCTAGTTTTGTATTCTTTTCTCTCCAATGACTAAATTTACCCTCTCTCTCTTTACCCCTTTCCTTTTAAAAATGTGATGCAAAAAATATTGACTATAGCCCTGGCTGGTGTAGCTCAGTAGATTGAGCACAAGCTGCAAAACAAAGGTTCGCCGGTTTGATTCCCAGTCGGGCCACATGCCTGGGTTATGGGCTAGGTCGCCAGTTCAGGCCATGTGAGAAGCAACCACCCATTGATGTTTCTCTCCCTCTCTTTCTCCCTCCTTTCCCCTCTCTCTAAAAATAAAATATTTTTAAGAACAAGATATTTAAAAAAAATATTGACTATAACTTTTTATCTGTTACACACACATATAATTTTATAAACATTAAAAAATAATAAAACAATTTTTCTCAGTTTTAAGTCAATAAGATATTCTAATGATGTATCTTTTCATAATCTAATCATTGTAAATTAATACATAATTTTAAATGTTTGTATTTCTTCTTAAAGAAAAATTAAAATTTGTTGCAATTACTGTTCCCCTACTAGCTATTATACAATCTTGAATTGCCATTCTCTGCTATCTTGTTGATAAATTCAATTATGTCATTCATAATACAGGGTCCAGCACAAATAACTCCCCTTTTTATTACAAAATCTTTTATTACAAAATCATAAGCATGTAATTCTGTAACATATCACACTCAAACATACCATATGACATTTTAGATGAAATGTTCAAATTCAAACTATAAATTACTCTATCCGTTTACCCTATCAGCCATACTCAAGCAGGCGTTATTTCTGCTGGACCCTGTATATAACATGCTCATTCATGCATTTATTCATTAATTTTTAGATTTGCTTAATAAACACTTTTGATCACTTACTCTGTAATTGGCACTGTGCTAACCAAGTTAGTTATGATTTCTGCTTTCATGGAGCTTAAAATTGAGTGGGGTAAACAGACAGTTAAACCAGCAATTGCAGTACAATGCACTGAGCACCAAATAATTAGGATGTAACTCACGTTGCTCCAAACTGTGTCTGCACATAAACTTCTCCTCCTCCCATCCCCCCAAAATAAACATGTATGAAACACTATTCAACTATCAGAAGACTTTAAGAATAATGTAAACTTTTATCACAACATTCCTTAAAGAAACAGATAAGGGGCGGTTACATAGATGTCATATAGAAAGCTTCCAAGCAGCAGTTCTGTCTAGGCATCTCTCCTTTTCTCTAAATTCCCCCATTAGTAGCAGGTATTAAAATTTTCTCCTTCTTTTTATATAACCAGTCTCCTCCTCTCTATGTGTGAAGTAAGTCCCCTGTCTACCACATTCTTTTTCCAATTTATGAAATTTCTTTACCTTTTTTTATATTTTCCAACATATAACTTTCTTTTAGAAGTGTAACTTATTTTCCATTTTACTACCCGTCTCTTGAAATGGACCTGGTTAGCAAAACCTATTCCCACCAGAGTAGGTGGTATATTCAGTGCCATAAGATACATTGTGTGCTGCCCACCATCTACTTGAAAATGGAAGGAGACCAAATGAGTAAGCAGGAGTTATCCAGGATATTTTCTAGGTGGAGAAAATATCCTGTAAGAATAATACAAAAAGAGACTATGACTCCATGTGAACCTAAAGTGGTAAGTAGTTGCTCCATCACAGAGTACCTGTTGAGCCAAATTAAGAAGCTTGCCCTTAACATAGTGTCATTTTCATATTTATTTATGTTATTATTGAATCAACACCTATATTCCCCTCTAGATGGAAAGAGCTATGCAGCAGAGGCTATGACTCGTTTGTTCACTCTTATATCCTTAGTATCTAATTGGCACCTAGAACTAAGATTAATAAATATTATTTTTGTAAATAATGAATTAATAGTAGATGTAAGCTCTAGGTATAGTTGTGAAAACAGTAGATTTATCCAGTATCCAGAACTTCTTGGTAGATGTGAGTGTGGGACAATGGAGTTAATGCATTATGAGAAATTATTAGATGAAATAATTGTTGAGATAGTTTATGTTATAAAGGGATTAAGAGTAGATGGAGACTGAAAAGGGAAAAATAAAAGACAAAGGAACAGAAGATATTAATGATTTGTGAGAAAAGGAGTTTTTAGGAGAGAGAGAGTAGAGCTAGAGGAAAAGACTATTATGAGAGGATGGATTGATGGATATAAAAGCAATGATTCAACCGTGAACCAGTTCTTAGTTACATTGATAAAATCCAAGATCTGAACATAGAAGTTGATGGATAACAGGAAGTGAACGTCTTTGGAGATTGTGAGATCGACGAACAGAGAGAACACAATGACTTCAGGTTGAGAGCAGGATCCGGGGTGGAGGCAGTTGTGAATACTGCATCAGACAGGTGCTGACCAACTTCCAAACCTAGGGTGTATGGATTCTGGTGAAGAACAGCCAGCAGTGGAGAAGAACATAGACGTGATATTTTTCAGGGAGTTACTTTCAAGTTGAGAAGATGATGGAGAAGTTTAGAGAAGTAGCTGAGATTGCAAAAAAGGTTGTTAAGCTCTGTTCCAGAACATACAATTAAAAAGTTGGGAAAGAAGGAAAAAGTAGTGATAGGGAGAAGAATAGAGAATAAGACTGAAAAACAGACCAGATGACTTTGGCTTAACTAACAATAACGCGGCCAATCCAATTGAATAACCAGGGATGAAGGGAAACAGGCACTTCAGATCTCTCAAAATATTTGCTAGCCTGTCATAATCATTTTGCAAATTTCTAGGATTATGATTTGAGGAGACTCTGGTCCCTCTGGAAGGAGTCAAATTTGGGTGGAATTGAGTGAACTGCAAACTGAAACCCTAGCACACAATTTCCCAATGCCAGTCACAGGCCTGGTGTGTGAATGCTGAGCCTAGTGACAAAGGCCCTGACCCTCTCAGGCATAGACTGTTGACACCAGGAATGAGACATAAGCTAACTCAGCATCTGAAGAATCACATTTTCTGTTCACCATGAATATTTACCAGTTTCTGCATAGGAGGCAGTGGTTTGACAGAAGAAATTTTACAACAATTATTGACTTCTGAGCTGATCAGTTTATTCACTTTTAGTTATAAATACATGTATCAGACAGATTAGACATCTGAGTGAAACTGACAAAGGGCTTCTCCTCCTTTAGTCAAGATATTTGGGAATCCATGTTTTCAAAAGAAAGCATGCTAAACAAAAGCTCCAAATTTTGAAGAAAAACAAGTGGAATTTTCTGGAATCTATGATTTGAGTCATTTGTGGGGTATTTTTATATATACTCACCCTGACAGAGGAAGATTATGGAGGTCTCAAAACTTGTCTACAATTTCCATGTGCTAATGGAATTTGTCTGAATAGAAAACTTCCTAAAATATTTACCTGAAGAGAAAGGCCGACTGCCTGGATGACAGCATATAGTAGCTCGCCCTAATGTCTTACTTACATAGACCCTCACTGCTGTCTCCTTACTGTGCCTGCACACCCAATGTAACCGTGATGAATTAAATGGGCATTTTTCTTTATTCCAAATCAATGGCAGAGATCAAAAAGCTGCTAAAAGTTCTTTCCACAAGAATGCCTCCCAGAATAGGATGAGTTATAGTTATTCTTGCCAAGAGATGTCTTCTGTTATACTCTATTACTTCCTAGGATCCAGTAGTTTGAAATCGTGCCAAGCTAATTAGCTAGTTCAGTGACTATTATATTAACAGCCCAAATAAGCCGAAAGAGGTCACCCTCTTAGTACTCAAGTGCAGCTTTATTACTATTCTCACCAATCAGAAAGTGGCACAAAGTATCTCAGCAATGAAACTCCATATATTATCTTTATGTAGACACTTCACAATGCTTTTTAAAGGATTTTTGCCATTTGTTAAATTCAGGATCCTTATAAGTAAAATATTGCTACCCTACACAGAAATACATATTTGTTAGCTATTTAGTTTTCATATTTGCTTTTACCACTCCATAAGCATATGTAAGCTTCTAATCTATGCGAGGCACACAATGCTACAGGGAAGAAGGCTTTATGAAGCAGTGTAATTTATGATTTCCTCCTTCCTTATAATGAACATTGCTAGGTTGGCCTTTTACAATAGTATGTAGGAGTTTTTCAGTTTTATCTTGTTTTATTAATATGTATTTTTAAGTGTAGGTGAGTCTAATATATCAAGACCCTAGGCCCTGAGTTTTTGTTCTGGCACGAGCTGTAAACACGCGACTTCGGCAATGATGTGTTATCCATCTCTTTGGAGACCCCCATGTTCTACAGTCAGTGTGGCTATAATGTGTAGAGAAGGTTAGTGATGCTGTGAATGGAGACCTAAACCTGTTTTTTAATACTAATCTGACATCTCAGTCAGGTATTATATATTAAACATTAGTCTGTTTGTTTTCTCATTTGTTTTTAGTAGGCTGTCTTCAAGATTAATTGTATTGGGGGGGCTATGTGGAGGTGGGTAAAGGGAGAAAAAGCAGGGACTACTGTAATAGCAAAAACCATAAAATACAATTAAAAATAAAATAAAGATAAGAAAGTTTAATTGTATTTATTTTTTAAATTTTCAGGCTCATTTCTTCTTAATTTGAAAAAATATTGCAAACTTCTTGAAAATGATTATACTATGAGTTTCTGCTAATAAGGAAGATGCATAATGAGAAAGGGCTACTATAAATACAAGAATACTTTTCATTTAGTTTGTATTATTATTAGTTTGTATTGTGTTGTATTTTATGTACAATTGCTAATTGTCCTATGAGTATATTAAAGGCAGATATTTGTGTAACATTTACTATGTACCAAGTACATAGTAAGAAGAAACAAGAGCAATTTTTATAACTGTCACCCCTACAGTAGCAATTACATGTGAACGTGCTTGGCATATCACGGACATCTAGCAATAGTTGCTCGACCTTTTATTGCTTCAATTCTCGCTAGTTCCAGGTTTGTAGAAAACTTTTAATCCTACCACCCCTGGGTAGAACCAGAATTAAAATTATATAATAACAGTCCTGGAAAGGAGCTTGCAGATTACTAAATTAGGAATATTTCATGTACACGTAGAGACTTGATGGGTAAAGGGATGTATATGTTTACTAACTTGATACCATTTGCTCATGGTAGAAACAACATTTAAAAATTTACATTCTGAATTTTAAATGCTGGGAAAAAGTCATAATGCATATTCCAAAATCTTTAGTTTTAACTCATTTAGTTTTTGTAAAAAATTTCGAAGCAGTTATTATTCATTTCCTCATTTTATATATAAGGGAACTGAGGCTCAGAGAAGTTTATGTTACTTGGGCAAGTCACATGGTGAGGACTTGGAATTTGAACTCAGGTAGTCTGGCTTCAGTCCATGTGCCTAAGCATTATGCTACACAGCCTCTAATAGGTGAGACTTAGATATCCACACAGAGGTGCACGTTTGATTTGCTGATCCCTTGCAGTAATTTCATTCTCCTACATACTCAAAACTCCCTAATGTCAGGTGGCCCACAGTCCAGAGTTTGGGATCCACAGTTACATAATTCACTGATAGCTAAATTGGACTTTTTCCAACCCCCCACCCCCCTTATTATGCCTTATCAAATTGCTTTCCTCTAGTTTCCCACATCTTTAATTCTAATCCAGTGCCTTGACTTTGGATATGACCTAGGTATTAATGGATTGCATAGAGAAAGAAGAACCAATGTAGCTTTTCAAAAAATATAGTGAAGATATTTTTTTCTAGACATGCTGTATTATACAGATTTTTAACTTCTAATATATGAACAGGCAATATTTGTTTATTTCTGCCTCTCTCTTTGTTCATCCTAGTTACTCCTAGACATTTTCTGTCAAACTAAACCCAATTTAAATGGATCTCTATCTTTAATAAACCATTAGAAATCATTAACAGCTGCCATTAACTGGGTCAGTGCACCTAGTTACCTTCTTGGATGTCTTAGATAAAGTGACACTTTGTATCTTGTTTGTCTTGGCTGAACTTGTCACCCCATATCTTTACTATGATCCTATGATTGGAAGTGACAGAATAAAATGACTTCCTGTTTGTGTGCCTCAAAGCTAAAGTCACAGCTAGGAGAGATCTTCCAGTTTAAGTCAACATTACCTATTGCAATTTACACCTATTAATGTGTTAACAGGTAATTCAAAAACATCGCTTGTCAATTTCCACTTTCGGCCATCTTTCCATTGTCACATGGGAGAAAGCATAATTCTTTATCGCCTTTCTCTTGTTACATGTTCTTCCACAGGACTGCTACTCAATTTATAGTTGGAATGTTAAATAATATTTTCTTTTTGCTTCTAGGCATCTTGCTCCTCCTTTTTTTTACTTTTGATAAAGTAAATGTAGCTGGAAAAGTATGTTGGGAGTATTGATAGTTAAAAGTAAACTACCAATTATATAAAGTTTTACTGATTTGTAGGACAGTAATGCTAGACTGGGATATTATAATTGTGATTGGGATAAAGTCTCCAAAATATGCTAAATGCAAGACTATAAATTAAATTATATTTTTAAGCCCTGGCTGGTGTGGCTCAGTTGGTTGGAGTGTCATTCTGTAACCCAAAGATTATGAGTTTGATTCCCAATCAGGACACATACCTACGTTGCAGATTCAATCCTTGGGCATGTACGGGAGGCAACCAATTGATGCTTCTCTCTCACATTGATGTTTCTCTCTCTCCCTTCCTCTCCCCCTTATTCTCTCTCTAAAAAGCAATGAAGAAAATGTTCTCAAGTGAGAATAAAAAATTATATTATTAAAATTTCTCATGTAGGCATTTTTGTTCATACTGATTTATAGCTAGAATGTCACAGAATTTATAAAGGGCTTCATGTTTACTAGGCAAAATACATACACTGTAAATCCACACTTATCCATATACATGTCAAAGACAGATTGTATTATTAGCATTGTCATAAGCAGACCTATCAAATGTGTTCAAATGCATAAGAAAGCAATCGAAGAATAGTAAAACATTGTTAATGTCTTACATTTAACTGAAATGTAAGAGTTATTAAATTGTTCTTTGTTTAATCATATTTTTTCTGATTTTTACTTATTTGAAGTTTAGTGAGTATTCACATGTGAGCTATTTTTCCAGGTAGGGATTAAATGATGAATAAGACATGGTTACAACTCTCAAAAACCATACATGAGAGTGGAGAACAAAAATATAAAGCAATTAACTTTATTAGATTAAACTATGTGAAATTGATGATATTCAAAACATTTTTACCTACATAATGATATTTTTATGATTCAATTTGGTTTTATGAGCCAGAATGAGATGACCATCACAGTGGAAATACAGGCTACTTTCTAAGAATGAAGAAGAAAAGCATTTCAAAAGACTGAGAAAGCCAAACAGCAAAGGTAGCATTTGCACAATATCTTCAAGAATTTGAAAAAAATTAGATATAGAATGACTATAGAAGCTCTGTTATTTTATTCCTTTGTTGGGCTTTTTCCACCTCTGCCAAGGTGGTTTGGCATCTTGACAGGGAGTCAGTCCCAGGAATGAGCCAGGGAGAATGGAGGCAGGAAGCCCTGAGGTGCAGCAGTACTGGGCTCTGGGCAGAGGGCAAGAATCAGCACTGACCATTGACAGAGCATCTTATTGACAGGTTCTCTGGCAAAGTGTTAATGACTTACTGTGACACTGTTCAGATAGGTGATAAAAAGCAGAGTGAGGATAGTGACAGTGGCGAGTTAGTAAATGTTTAATATCTGGCTTTTTGAAAGTGGGAGAAGCCCTGGTTTGGAGCTTCTGCCAATTTTCAAGGCCAGTTTCAAGCTATCAACCTTGTGGATGTAAGAAATGCCCAAAAATATAAGGAATTTTTATAAGAGTTTATTTGAGCAAAAACTGATGACAATTCTCACGAAGCAGGATCTCAAATGCTCTGGAGAAGGACGGTTTTGCAGTTTTGTTTTTTATGCATATGAAATTAAGGAGCGAAATATGGAAGTTTACAAGAAGGTGAGAGAAAGCTAGGTAAGGATTGGATTGTAGGATACTTAAGATTAAGTGCTCTCTTGAGGGTGGTTATGTTTATTTAAAAGCTGTGTTAAACCTAGATTCACAAAACAACAGGCAGGGCTTTCCTCAGGCAAAGATTAACCTTTTACTGAAAAAGTTCTATCAGGGTGTCACTAGCCACCATGATCTGCCCAGGGTTGAGTCTATGATCAGATCACCCATGAGTTTATATTCCATAGAACCCCGTTTTCTGTCCATAGCCTGATGGCACAGTGGTAGACCTGGGAAAGTCAGCTCTCACAAGGCAAGCCAATGTGAGCTGGTTCCCACACACTTGTAGTGGCAGATATTTTCTCTCAAAATGAAATGACCGTCATGGACCCTGGTTGAGAATGGTATGTTCAAGTGCACTGATGTCATTAAATTTGTCCTATAAGCCCTGTCAGATTTATGATGTTTCCAAGATCTATCTGGTATATTTGTGTGGAGAGTACTCCAAAATTATTTTTAACTATGGTAGAAAACCATTTATTCATCTCTCAGTGTACTATAGAATCTATACCTCTTCCCTACCCTTCCCCCCAAAAAAACACACTACTCTTTTTCTGTTATTAATGGATGAATTTCCAAAAATGAAATGTTTATATTTTATACTCATAATAAAAATAAAATGTATTATAAATTCCATAACTGTTTTGATGTTCCAGTGTTTGCTCCATTCTAGAGAGTAATTATTAACTTTCTAAAATCTGTATAGCTTTTATCTTTTCAGTGAGAATTAAAGGAATAAAATCTTTATGACTATCTGTCTAGGCCTTACATGACACAAATGACAGTACAGAAACTTAAATACAAATAATTTATATCAAATTTGCTAAGAATTTACTTTCTAGGCTGTTAGTTTGAGCCACCCTAAAAAGAATAAAGACCTTAACAGTTGCTATTATTAGATGCCAGCTTAATTTTAGTTATTGTATTGAGATTTTTTCAAACACTTAGTGCATCCTTAATCTAGCCACTAATCAGATCTGCTGTTACCTGGTCTCCTTGAATACACAAAATTCTCAGGATAAGGTTTCTTCATCTGAGAAATGTGCTTTATTCTTCAGTTAACTTTTGTTAGGAGGTTAATTTATGAGAAGGGAAAACTTGTGAACTTATATAAGACTTCTCCTGGCCTTCATCCTACTGAGAGATTTTTCTCTTTTATTCGAACCTTCTGATAACCAGATTCCTTTTGGGCCCTGTTAAGTCATAGGACCAGGTCTATACAAAAGATTGCATACTGGCATAAATCTCCTCCTAACCTTTGCCCTTATTTTAGATCACTGCCCAGATCACAGCAGTGTAATCCAAATAATGTAGTTTTCTTTTTTTGTCCCATCTGCTACACCTGCAAATGTTTAAATATGTTTCCCAATTCCTTTTAAAAACATGTATCCTTTAACACAATCCACATCATTTGTAGCCCTGAACCATTGGTGCCTTTTCAGAGCAAGACTTTGCAAGGTGATGATGAACACTTCCTAATGCCAACACTCATTTTCTCTAACTTGGTAGCTAGCATCCAACTTCCTTTCTCAAGGTGCACTTCAATTGTGGGTCTAACTCTGTGCTTGAAGATGTGCTAAGCTCTGACCCAGGTTTCTCCACACTGCAGACCACTGGGCTACAAAAGGTACCACACTATGGGTACTGCTGGTCTAAGTGTTCGGGGCAGGCTGACACAAAATATACCAGTTTGGCAAAAGTTGGTCACAACTGTGAATACATGAAACAGAGTTTATCTTTGCATTATCATTGATCAATTATCATATTATCCTCCACACAAACAGTTGCACTCTACTTTGCCCACCCCCCGTATAAACAGCCTGCTTTGGTCAGTTCTGGGAACTAATACCTATGGGGTCTCCAGGTGTATGAAATTAAATTTGTTTTTTCTCCTGCTAATCTGTCTCATGTCAGTTTAACTATTCGACTTGCCAAGAGAATTTAGAAGAGTAAAGAGTTTTTTTTTTCCTCCATGACATGGTGAAATCGATGCCTCCTCTTGAGGAACAGAGGTTAGTCAATGTAACTTCTGGTCTCATGTCCCAGGGGTGTCCAAACTTTTGGCGTCTCTGGGCCACACTGGAAGAAGAAGAGTTGTCTTGGGCCACACATTAAGTACATTGCCACATATAATCACAAAAAAATCTCATAATGTTTTAAGTGAATTTATGATTTTGTGTCTGGCCTCATTCATAGTCATCCTGGGCTTCATGCAGCCCATGGGCCACAGGTTGGACACACCTGAGAATGCATCATATTTTGAGAGAATAAGAAAATGAAGAAAAGTAAAACAAAAATAACCTCAGTTACAATTTGATTCTAAAGCTGGGTACTCTGTGTTTTCAACGAAAGAGCTGTTTTTGGGAAAAAGATCAGTAATGCCCACTGTCCTTCCCAACATTATCATTCTATTCATTTCCCTAAAATTTCATATTGTTTTTGTCATTTAACTTTTGTCTTTAATTTTTTTCCTTTTTCTTATCTTGTTATTTTTTCCTGGCTTATTTTACACTTTCAACTCTATTTGATAGTGCTATCGCTTTAGAGTCTCATTTCAAATTGTCCAAATGAAGACAGCTGTCTTCTCAGATATTTGCTTTTTAAATTGCCTCTTCTCCCTTCTCCCTTCACTTTGTATCTTTGACCACACACACCCTTTCTTTTGTTAAAACTTCATGCAAACCACTAGCTGAAAAACTATGCTGATAGTTCCGAGTATAGGTGTATTTGCCAGGAAAGAAAAAATTTAACTGAGTACCCATCTTTTTTTTCCTCTCTTAATCCCCCAAAGGCAGGCAGGACCCCAACAATCTGGATGAGCTCATTTGGACAGTGTGAAGAGGAGCAGTGTAGCATCCACTAGGATACTTGTCTCTTCCTAGAATCCACATTAGAAACTGTTTCCTTTGAGGGCATCTCCATCGTCTTCCTGAATGAAATTTTGTTTCAGGATAAATGTGATTAGTGAAACCTCAGATTTATGTTTATTGCTCCTATAATAATTACAAAAAATAATTCTCCCCTTAAGAAGGAATTAAAAATAACTTTCCTTGTCTTGAAGGCCAATCTTATCTCTATAGAGACGATCTCACAATCTTAGAGCATGCTATATCTGTAACATTATTTTTTCATAATCATTCATTCATCCATTAAATATCATTGTGCTGGACATTTATGTCTGAAAGAATACTGAGTCATGATTTCTATCCATTATTACACACAATAAATGATTGCACAGTGTTATTAGAGCTGAGTTATAAATTGCTAAGGGAGCCCATTAGAGAGATACCTAGAGGCCAGGTGGCAAAGAATGTGATCCAATTGAATGAATGCTATATTTATGTCTTATACAGCAGCAAATAGTGAAAAATGCCTGCTTTTTGCAAAAGAAATGTCATTGAAAGGGGTAACCATATTAATATGCTGATGCTTGCAAAGATCTTCAGGTTTGAGATATTTGTTGAATGGATGAATGCAACCTATTATTTTAATTGTTCCATTTAGTTTAAGAGCATAATCAAAAGTAATTTTGTACTCTGCCTCATCCTGAGAATGCAACAAGCATTTATTTCTAGTATACCTTGGTATATTAGTGGCTTTTCAAAGTTGAGTATATAAAATGTTATTGTCAGATTTATGTTTTGACTCTGGGTAAAAAGAGTCAAAAGCAATTTAATTTGATTATTAGCATTGTGTGTTAGGCGATTGGACACCACTTGATCAGAAGAGAGGAATTAGGTTGATTTGACAGCCCTCCAATTTTGCTTTTACTCTTATTGATTCATTGAGTCCTAGCTTTTCTATACAAGGTTGTTCTTGAAAAAGGCAATGATGGGCACATGTAGCCTAATCACATTTCATTGTCCATTTTCTGTGGGTAATGATAAACTTCACTACCCAGATCAATTGGCCCAATTTCTTCTAATAGAATACAACCTAAAGAAGACCTTAAATTAAAAGCAGTTTCTTTTACAAGATATATTAAAAGGGGAAAATTAACTAGAGGCATTTGCTTTATAATTTTGGTTTAGATTTTATTTGAGGTATACTACTAAATTCAACAGTGCTTAGGGTAGAGTGTGGTAGTTGAGGAAACATACTATTTTCATAATTAATTATAGAAGTTATTCAGGGAGTCATATATATTTGGAAATTGAGGAGATTTTAGACACAATTAAAGTTTGTTTCCTCAAACAAAAACAGGTTCAAAGTTATATGGACCAGAGTACAAAATGCAAATTTTGTCAATTTATCATGCACAGTGCCTGCCCCTCCCCCTTAAAACTGCACTAGCAAACAAATGGTGTATTTTCTCCAGAATATATGATCACATATCATAACATTTTTATATATTAAAATTAAATTTGTAGTTAGTATTTCAATGTTTATATTTTTTCATGGCTTTATCCTTTCAATTAATAAATTGAAACATAATTGCTTGCCCAAATGCACAGAGAATTGTTTCAGAGAGTTAATATTGCACATGTTCCCAGAAGCCAATTATGTTTGTAGGATTTAGAGATTGTGATGAACTAAACCCAGATTGATGTATGCAATTAAGATCTTTCTAACCTGTGTATCAAGAGAATTGTTTAAGTATTGAAAAGTTAATGCTGGGAAATGAGTTTCATTTAATGCACATAATTCCAGTGCCATAAAAACTTAAGGGAAAAATAAACTGAAGGTTATATGCAAAGAAAAGCACTTATTCTGAGATGTTATTTATTTTGTTGATTTGTGTGTATAAGTGAGAAAGAGAGAATTAGAAATTATTAAATATTCTGAACAGGGGTATGATGTTTGTGATAATAGATGTTGAATCAAAATTTTGTCAAATAATAAAATACATGTTAAATTTTAAAAAATTATAAATATATGGATAGATTCCAAAGCCAATTAGGTGGAAAAGAGTTGAAGAAAGGAATGAGGGAAGAAAGAGGAAGGAGAAATGAGACTTGTGGGGAAGGGGTGAGAAAAGAGACTTCAAGAAATTCAAGAGTACAGAAAGTGAGCTGAGGTTCAGATACTAGGATTGTAGTCATTTGAACCCTGAGCTTTAGAATGTCACTGCTACTGAAATGACAACCAGCTTATTTAATTCTTTAGAGCTCTTTTCATGCTCTTATTTTTAAACATTAGTATGCTTCTAAAATGAATAATATCTTACTATAGAGCACAGAGGTTTAAGATCATATGAAAATCCACCAAAGGATCAGCTCCAGTCAGATGTTCTCCTTAGCTCTTTCGACTGCCCAAATAACATATAATGAAATACTAGAAATACTATTTGTGTTGAAAATTATTATAGCATATATTCAGTAAAATTCACTGAAACTAACACAGGCAGTCTTTTCCTAGCAAGATGGTGCCAGACTGTGAAAACGGCCATGCAAACTTAATAAGAAAAATTATGGTTGTCTCAAGACCCTTAAAAGTTTTAGGTAAAACATTAAAAATTCACTTACTGTCTGTCATGAATGAATAAGAAAATTAAAAATAATAGGAAAACTAATATTCATTTAGTAGACTGCAATTTAAAACATCAGAAACACTGAGAATTAGTGTTTTATTACTTTATAAAAAACTAATTGACCAAAGACATTTAAATAAAGAACAAACTAATAGTAACCAGAGGGGAAGGGAGTGGGGGGTAACGGGGGAAAGAAGGGGAAGGTTCCTCAAAACCTTATAAAGGCTCCTGTAAAGGACCCAGGGACAAAGACAATGGGAAAGGGGTAGGATTGAATGTGGAAGGCAGAGGAGTGTGGGGCAAGGGAGAGTGGTGGGGGGGAATTGGGGACAACTATATTTGGAAAAGCAATGAAAAAAAAAAGGGCTTAAAAAAATAAACCCTGATCAAGAGTGGTTTAAACAGTCCTTGCCTTTTTCTTGTTATGTAAGTTATGCTATGGAAAATGCATCTTTATATAACTTCATAATTGTCATAGTTCTTTCTAAGTTTGGATCAGCATCCAGCAATTTATTCCTTGTGCTTTCAATGTAATGAAATGTCTTTGAGGGTGCCTAATGTAGAGTATTTTGCCAGCTTCAATTCCTCTTTCTTCACAACCACTTTCCTCATTATGTCAGCAAATTTGCCTTCACCGAAGTACCTCTGGCTGCATATCTAGTCTCTGGAAGAGAGGCATTGTGAATATTCACACAGATAGCTTTTGCATCTCAAATTCCATTTATGTTCAGTTTGAATTTCACTTACAGCACCATCACTTTACAATTTATCACTGAACTTTGTTAAACTTCATTGTGTTGTGGTAGAAACACTTAACATGAGATCTGTTCTCTAAATACATTTTTAACATATAATACATTCTTGTAAACTGTTGTACAGCAGATGTCAGATCTTTAGAACTTACTCATCTCGCATAACTAAGACTATATACCCATTTCCCCTTCTCCTGAACCCTGGTGACCACAGTTTTATTTTTTGCTTCTATGAGTTTAATTATTTTAGATACTCATGTGCTGTAGCGTTTGTCTTTCTCTGATTGGCTTATTTCACTTAGCATAATGTCCTCAAGATTTATAGATGTTGTTGCATATGGCAGAATTTATTTCATTTTTAAAGGCTTAAAAATACTCCATGGTACATATTTACCACATTTTCTTTATTCATTTATATGTCAATGACTTTGGTGCCCTTATAAGAAGAGAAACACCAAGTAATCTTTTTCACGCACTCAACAAAGAAAGGTCATCTAAGGACATAGTGTGAAGGCAGTTGACTACAATCCAAAAAAGTGCCCCATCAGATTTTAATCTGCCCTGGCTGGTGTAGCTCAGTGGACTGAGTGCTGGCCTGCAAACCAAAGGGTCTCTGGCTCAATTCCCAGTCAAAGCTCATGCCTGGGTAGTGAGCTGGGTCCCCAGTGGGGGATGTGTGAGAGGCAACCACACACTGATGTTTCCCTGTCTCTCTCTCCCTCTTTTCCCGTCTCTAAGAATAAATAAATAAAATATATATATTTTTAAAATGTAACCTGTTGGCACCTTGATTTTGTACTTCCTGACTTACAGAATTGTGAGAAATAAATGCTTGCTGTTTGTTGCCTGAGCTTACAAAGATGAATGTGAATGTGCTAAGCTTTAATTTGGGTTATTTACATTTTTTCTGATATTCTCGGAAAGAATCATATAAAGTGGAAAATTCAAGAGTCTGCTATGATTCTTCAGTTTCTTTTGTGTCAGTGGAAGTCCATTTTACTCAAATACCTTTTGGTTATAAGAGAGACAAACCCACTTAGGCTAGCCCAAGTAATGGTTGGATGGGAGAATTAGTTATTGTAAGGATAAGAGAGGTATGATGGAATTCAAGAAGAAATTACAAGCAACAAGTCTTGTAGAAACTTCACTTTGGCAAAGTTTCTAGCATTCTTCTATTGTGAAATAAAGTAGATCAACTTTACTCAAAACATACAGACTCTCAAATAAAGACTAACGTATTGGGATGCACTAGTTATAAGAGAAGGTGCCATATATCACTGCCTATGCCTTTCCTTCCTGTCCACACTTGGATCCTAAGGAAAAGGCATCTACCCTAGATGGAGCGCTGCGTGCTTGTGTGCACTCCTGACGTCAGAACAGTGGATGAGAGGCATGAGGTCTTCGAGAATCTTTACAGGTAACAAGATATGTGGGCCCACACATTTAGATTTGAGGGAGGTGCCAAAAAGGAAAGTCATATCTAAAAAAGCATCTCTAGAAGAATCTTGTGATTACAATAAATCCCCCACCATCTTCCTATCTTATCATAAAACTTTGCAATAGCAATGTTTTTTATTTTGTTCAAAAAGATTGATGGTCCCCTTTTTAGGACACTTAATTAATCCTCTAACCACCCCCAACCCCTGCAACTTTCTGTCAACTTTTTCTGCATAAAGGTAGGTAGTAAATATGTTAGGCTTTGCATTACATATGGTCTTTGTGGCAACAGGTCAACTTCGCCCTTGTAGCAAAAAAGACAGACATAGATAATGGGTAAATAAACGGGGATGGCTGTGTTCAAACAAAACGTTAGTTACAAAAAGAGGCAGTAGACAGGCATAGTTTGCCAATCTCTGATCTAACAAATTACTTCTGTGTATGTTTCCCTTTTGATTCTGTTATAAATCCCCTATAGTTGCTTATATTTGAAAAGGAGGTATTACAAAAGCCTGAGTAATACAATAGCTAATTAACTTTCTATTAACTCTACTTAGTCCATGCTTACCTTTATTGCTAAAAAGATTTCAAAAGGACATAAATAGTACACAGAGTGAGAAATATGTAGAAGGGTACACAGTCTTAAATTCACTTTATTCTGTGACAGAGAGGGGACCTGAGCAGCATTAAGTGGTGTAGCAATGTCAAAGAAGACGAGACAAAAAAAAGGTCATTGGATTCAGCAATTAGGGGGTTATTGGTGACCTTCAAGGAAATGGTTTCCAGAGAATCATTGAGGCAAAAACTAAAATTCAAAGTATTTAGGCCTGATAATAAGCTATGGAAGAATTTCTCATATTAAACACAGGTTAATTTAAAATTCACTCAAACCAAATATTATCATCATTTAAACACATTTCCAGAACAATTTTAAGCCAGTATAAATAAAAGTATTACTAAAATAGCTTTGCCAGCAGCATATTTTTTTTCTGTGTGCATACGTTTATTGATTAAATTCCCTACACCACACTTGAATTTAAAGCTGTGACCTGTGATCTCAAATTGACTTCCTGACAATAATGATTAGGCTGATGGGTGAGCGGCACAAATTTCCTAATAATCTTTCTGTAGTAAAGTCAATGACTTTTTCAAAGAGAGGATCCAATTATTAAAAAGGGGTGCTTTCATTGACATACTTCCTTAATCCACTCCATTTTTTAGTCACAGATCTAAACATATGTTAACTTTTTATAATAATCCATAACGTTATTTTGCCATGACAGTTTACATTTAATATCAAGTATCACAAAAACCACCTCAAGGCAGAATTTTTAAATAAAATCATTCCACTCTAATTTATACTCTATATGAAAAGGAAATAGAATTTTTAACTTAGATATGGAAATATGAACAATTATAAAGAAAGAACTATTTCTCCTGTTTTTACATTGTTGACTTGGTTAAAATGATTATCCAAGTATTTGCTATTATTGAAGTAAATTTGAGAACTGTCTTTCTATTTCTACCACCCAAAATTCAGAAGCATCCTTCTGTTTTGACATTTTGGGGGAGGGGGTGGCTGTTGTTACTTCTCTGCCTTTTCCTGCTCATCCTGACTCTTCTTCAGCTCCCTGACCCTCCATTTTAGCTCAGTGCCATAGGATGTCACATAGTTGATAGATTTCTTTTTGTCTGAGTTTTATAAATAAATGTAATATACATTCAATACAAGCTTTAGTTATAAATTTAATATAAATTTAACACAAACTTTTGTTTTCTATGGAAAAAATAATAGGCTATAAAGATATATAATGTCAATTTTATTCTTATTTGGAAGCATGGTAGAATATTCCCAAGGAATTAAATTATACCTAAACATTTGTTATTTGTATACTTTTATTTTTTAATTATTTATTATTTCCAAATGAAGTAGGAACATGCAAGTAACTTGTCACTCAAAGATAAATAGATGACAGCTTCTATTAACTTGTAACTAACCTTAATGGCAACAATTTTTTTAATTGATAAATCAATGTGGTAAACTCATTGATAGAGGAATGATCAAGTGCCTATAGGAGAACAAAGTAAAAAACCTTAATTTGCTCAGACAATTTGATAAATTTCTAATACTTATATATAGGGGGGCTCTGCCCACAGGCCTCCCTCCCCAGGCCACCACGGATGAGAATAAGTCTACCAAGACATGATCTGCTTCGGGAAGAAAGGTGGCTGATCTCTCAAAGGAGAAGAGCCAAGAGCCTTTTCCTCAATGGGCTTTTATTGGGTTCATTTTGCAAGGGGAGTACAGGTAAAGCTCATTAATCATTGTCAGGCAGTAAAGATCAAACAATAGATAACAAAGAACTCTGAGGGCCTATTGTGAGTCAGGGTCAGATAGCTAAAGAGCTGTAAAACTCTGAGGAACAAACTCACTTCATGCTTGTACCCTTATCATTTAATTGAGAGCTTTCTACACAAAGCAGGTTTCACAGGATTTTACATATTCTTTCTTAAGTCTGATTGCCCTAGGGAACTTGCCCTTTCCAACACAGGGCTGCACCTCCCTCTGTCATTGTTTCAGGCTTAAGTCAGGTAGGGAAAGTAAGAGAGCCAAGAGATTAAGAGACTTCTCCCTGTCTGGGAGAAGAAGAATGAGGACTCAGGCTATGTCAAAGTTGAGGGGCAAGGGTCCATCACCCACTTTTGCTATAGCCCCCCAAGTCCTTCCCTGAGGACCCCCTGTGATCATACCTGTCTTAGGTCATTCCTCCCTTGAGGAATCTTACCCGTCATTTGCTAACCTATCATACTTTGGGGGCCAGGCAGGGTGAAGTAAAGGGGGCAGAGGCAGCACCCCTGCCAGGGAGATCAGCTTTGTCTCCTTAGTGGCTTATGGTCTGAAGGTCGCTCAGGCAGCCTCAGCCATGGGTGGGGGTTACAGCTTCTGAAACCAGGCAGGGCAGTTCCCAACACCTATATTTATTTATATTATCCTCAAAGTAAAAATAAGATTTCTGGATCGAAAACAGACTATTTCCCTAAACCCCAACCCCCCATCTGAGACAAAGTGATGAGAGTCAGTGGCAATGCCTGGTGTACAAAGGGGGTTTGAAGCACAGGAGAAGAACTCCAAAATTATGGATCTTGAAGTGTATGTGGAATCTGCTATACAGCTGCCACCACTCTCTCATTGTATTGCAAATATTTTCCAATTTGGAAACATGATATAAATTTGAATTTGAAATATAAGTGAACAGCTCCTGGGTTTTATTTATCCTTGAAATATAAGCATATAGCTTTGGAAGGATAAATCTCTCTCTATATATATTGCTGGTGATTGCTATCTATCCAATCTTTTAACCCAGGTTCCAGTTTTGTTTTGTTTTGTTTTTTGCCTAGAATACCCTAAACTTAGAGAAACATGAAACTATTTTCTTTACAGTTTCTCACAATTGAGTAAATATTCTCTTATAGAGATGACATTAGAACCTAGACAGTTAGGTCTATGTGAATTCACTACTCAAAAGAAGAAAGCCATTCCTGGAGAAAACAGAAAGACAGTAATAAGAAGGGAAGATAGAACATGGTGGAATCCACTTTCAGTGTTTGATAGATGTTATTCCTGGGGAATGTTAAGAGGAATTGAGAGTTTAAGACTATCTCTTAATTTTACTCTTTATTTGCATACAATTATCTATTATTTGCATACTTAACTTCAAGTGAAAAAACAAAAACCAGCAGACTGTCACTCAGGAATCACACCATTTGATTGGGTGTTAGCTAACGAAGTAGCAGAACAGAAAGCCAGTCATGGATCATGGGAATTTGTTTGCCATACCAAACAATTTGGACTTTATTTGATAGCCACAGAGATTTGTATGAAAGTTTTAAGAGCAGAAAGTGATGAGATTATATCCAAATTTTAGAAAAATCACTCTGGCAGAACAGGTGTGAATGGATGATAATGAGGTGATTGGAAAAAAGGGCAAATTGGAGTTTTCGTGATCAAGCAATGGATTTAAGTGGCAGAAGAAGGAATAGAATAAGGGCAAAATAGAATAAGAGTATGGAAAATTCTATATCCCTTAGAATAGAGTAAGAGATATTAGCTAGATCAAAGCAACAGGTCTTAATGAGTGATAAGATGCATGAATTTCAGGGACAGTGGCAATCAGGATGACTCCTGGGTTTCTCATTTGAGCAGTGGGGTAAATGATGGTGCCATTAACTCAAAAAGAAAATACAGAGATTTTGTTTTTGGTTTTGAGCAGGTGAAAATAATGAATCTATATTTATACCTAAATTTCAGATTTCTATGAAAAAGCTTGATAGAAATGTCTAGTAGCACTTTGAAAAGATGGGCATGAATCATTGAAGATTAGGTGTACATTCTCCTAGGGAGAGTCTAGAGAGGGAGAGGAAACAAAGATATCTACCTAAGAACATAATAACTACATGTCCCACAAAACTTGAGACCTGTATGGAATTTTGTGTTACCAGCGTTGGTTCAGTAATTCAATGATACGGAATTCAACATCTCTATGATTTTCTAGATTATTTCCTCATATTTGCCACTTCATGGACACAAAATGGTAGTTGGAGCTCCAGATATCACATCCACTTTCACAGCAGGAAGAAAGGGCACAGGGATTTACCAGTCCTATCTGTTCCTTTTTATCACGAAGGCAAAAGCTTCTTCAGAATTCCCAATTTTCCACTCATGTTTTGTAGGACAGAACTAGGTCAAATAGCAATATATATATAAAAATATACCTGTGAATGGACCTGGGAAAGCAAGATTTTGACTGGCCAGATTGTTATTCTAACAAAATAAGGATTATGAGTGCATAAAGAGGGAGTAAGTAGGTATATAGTAGTGACCTCAGTGTCTGACACAAGAGATTCTAAGAAGGAAAGTGAATTCAGCAATGTTATATGCTTATAGTGTTCATTGCATCAGCTCTAAATCTTTCAGAGACAGAATAATTAATTTTCAGATTAATTAGTTTTATAATAAAGTACACTAACAAAAATATATGTATTATTAATTAGTAAAAACATCTCCATTATTGAAAAGGACTGACTGACTACTTTAAATGACATAGTAACAAGCAGAGGACACACTGTCTACTGCAATGTGAGGCTGCCTCTCACTGAAACAATGAGAAGTATTAGCTGGACCAGAAATATGACTTCCTTCTGGCAACCACACTTCTGAGAACGTGGATTAGTAAGGCCAAAACGGAGGGCTTGGGCTATGATTTCAGCACAATTTAGAGACAGGATTATGATGGTCAAGAAAATTGTAAGGAAGTATCATAAATTGAGGCAAATAGACTAATCAGATTAAATCAGAATAGTTCTTGAGTGATAGGTTTTGAACTGTGAATTTTTAAGTAAAAAAAGTAAGACTTTAGAAAAATATAGAAAAGTACACTTTAGGAACATCTACAGAAAACTTTGTTGTTAATATATTCGGAAACAGGGTAATCTTCATAAAGGAGTGAAGTCTTTTTATACTCAAAGTTTTGTTTTTGTTTTATATCGAGGAAAAATGATCTTGTTTAGAAATTTTCAATTCACTCCCAAATTAGGAAGGAAACTTTGCCCATGATTTGTTTGTATCTTTTCCTTTTGCAACTAGATCAAGCCTTAAGTATAATAAGTGGAGCTTCTGTTTATGTTCATTAGGAGCAATTAAGATGAGGTCTTTGCTTTAGGAGGTAGTTGTTCAAAGGGTATGGAAAATTAATTTCATCACAGCTCAGACATGGAGTGATGGGTTCTGTGTCTAAAAGTAGCATTATGAAAAACTGGCTTGGACCCATTGAAAAACAAGCAAACTTTGATATTAGCTGGAACTTAAGAGGAAAGTTAAACAAATTCTATTTTGAAAGAGGAAATTCTGAGAACATGTGGCCGAGAAAGCCAACCAAGACATGCATTTGTGGAATGTCTTATATCCAGCTAATGTTCGCCTTGTCACATTGCAGAAATCTTAGCCTATGACCAGATAATGAGGTGTAGCCAGTTGCTGGAGTCCCCCAAATCTCAGAGTTCAGAAAGTAGTTTCTGCTGTAGTCAATCAACAAAGTGCAGTTTCCCAAAATCAGCCCCAGACTGAAGTAGGATACACGCATACATGAAAATAATACACAATCCCATTGACAATGGCATTGACTTTGAGAACTTTTTAATAAATATTTTTCTTGCAGAAACCCAGCATCTGAAATGAAATATGAAGAGTTATGGCTATACGAAAGAGTCTATTAACTCTTTGGCCTATTTTTGGAGTGTCCACGAAGTACTAAGCAAAGAAATGAGAGAGCTAATTCCTTGTAAACCGTAGCTTGTAATGGGTGACCCCAAGCTCATAAACATTATTTATTTCATTGTCAGCAGCCCAGAAACATTTTAAGCTTTTGATCTGCTTATTTTAAATGATAGGATACAATGTCACTTTATATTTACATAAGAATTAGAGGTAAAATATATTTTTCCAATGTATAATAAAACACAGAGAAGGAAAATGTCCTTTTCCTCTTCCATCTGATAAATGATTAGAGACTCAGGCCCAGATTATTAAGTCATCTCAGAGGATTTTATCTGAATCAACTTTGCTGAAATTTTAAGCCAGGCAGTTTGTGCTAGAATTTTGTTAAAATCAATACCATCACCAACAACAACAACAGCAAAAGCCCTGTTAGCCTATCGTTAAAATGCACATTCAATAAAGGTCGATTCAATGGGCAACTTCAGAATTGTGAGAGTTGCAAAAATGGAAGTCTGAACGGCTGTCCATCTCAGCAGTGTAGTACTTGTAGGGCAGTGTAGTACTTGGCAGCTCTCACAATGCCTACAGTTCCTATCGCATCACTTAAATCTAGCTGAATTTGAGCCAGAACCTGGGCCCATGGTCTGTAATCTGAGGATATTATATGTGTGTCATGAGGAAAGTATCCCATGCTATGTGTTGCCTGTAATAAACTACTAAAGATTAGAGCCATGAGAACCAAAGAAACCAAAATCTATAATTATTGGCATTTGTGGGAATTGTTCTAAGAACATTTAGTCATTGTAATCCAATTTTCCTTCTTTGTGGTCCTTAATGAAAAGGGAATATACACAGAAAGCCTTAATCCATGGTCCCCTTTTATTCTCTCTTATTGGGGAATATAAGCGAGATCTATGATTTACCTCATACATAAATTTTATTCAATCTACAACAAAAGAGATGTAGATGCAATCAATGAATTTATGCCAAGTTCTGTCTTTAAAAGAGGTTTAAGATTGGCTTTGGCTGCAAAACAATTTCCTGTTGACTTTTGGTTAGAAACTTTGTTTTAGGAAGCTCTATCACCATTATGTTTTTACAGAGGGCTAGTCTGTATACAATCCTCCTAGTGACAGAATTTTTCATACTCAAATTATGTATTTGGGGCAGAATTACATTATTCTGGTTTTATTACAGATCTGCATATGAGATATGACCATAAACAAATGCAGTTGATTTATTTTATTGGCATCTGTGTATTGTCAGAGTCATTGATGATGTACCATATGTATTCATTCTGCCAGTTCTGTTTCAGATACTGCTTCAGTGTCTCTTTCTTTGAAATTGTTATTAAAGCTAGTTTATTAACTACAGAAATACTGGCACTTGAGCTTCACACCCTAAAAAAGAAAAAAAAATATATGTCAGGTTACTTAACCATCATTTTATTCATTATTTATTTATTTTGTTTACAAACTTTTTTTACAGGTAACAAATACGGTTCCAGTCATGATGTGGCTTATTAAAAAGAAAAGAAAGTCAGAGATATTCTATATTGAGCTTACTTTAGAAAATAAAAGTAAATGCTGTAGATTCTAAAACAAATTGCAGTTAAAATGAGTTTAAATTAAGGTTACAGTCAGAACAAATAAATGCAACTTAATGTGCTAAAGAACAGAGGGAACAAAATTAACAAATGAATACATTATCCCTTGCTTACCCTTCAAACAGCAAATTGGTTGTTTACCTAGCAGATTGAGCCTTGTCTACAAACGGCCACTAATGCCTGTTAGAAATGAAACAGTTGAGACATCATGTGGAAGTTCTTTCCATTTCTGACTTCCATGACTGAGCTTGGATGTATGTGCTCCTCAATTTGCCAATAGGGAATCTTTGAATGGGTTCACCAGTGACAAGTTCTGCCCACATTAACTGACATAGCAAATCTTCTTAGTGACTAACAACCTCCAGTTATAACTCATGTCGATTCTCATGAAAATGTACTGAACAGTCACACCGTACTTTATTCCAAGGGAGTTATACATTAAAATCACTGACACATTTAGAATTCTATCCATCCATTTTATACATCCATTTTCACTTTTTCAAAAGGTGTTTGAAATCATTTGTTTTGGTTGATGCGAAGGTAATGTCTGAAGTAAGGTTTACAGCCACAGAGCAGACTTGTAAGCATGAGAATCCTATATATTTTGTTTTCATTTCTAACTCCATAAATCTGTCACAAGGACCCTCTCCACAATTTCTTCAGGTGGACTAACACGTCACTGTCACCCCAACGAGAGTCGATAGTATAAACATGACTACATATTTGCATCATGGAGCATCAGCTGAATTTGGTGCATTAAGTGGGTTATTTAATTAGATCATCAACTTTATTTAAAAAGTAAAATATGATCAAAAGGTATAAACTTTTTTCTAGTAGAGAAATCAAAAACAAAACCTTCTTCTGATGTAGAGAGATTTACTAACTGAGTAAGTTTTATTTGGCAACAATTCATAGTCTTTGAAGGGAATACAGGATTACAAAACCATTCTTAATCCACCAAGTGATTTTAAAATAGAAATTTCTTAATAAATGTTAATAAATTTCTTAATAATGAAATATTTGGTAGCGCCTATAGATACTTATTTCTGAACACCAAAATTTAAATTTCAACTGATGTAAGAATAAAATCCGTTAGGTAGAATTGTTGTAATCTTGGCCTATTAGTTTTACTATAATTACATAATCTGCCCAAACTAAATGGTAGTTCATCATCCCCTAAAGAAGGGAGTGAATGAATGATGTTTGTGCCTGTGATAGACAGGATTATATGTATAACCATTTTATATGAAGACACTGCTTGACAACAGGTTTCAGGTAAAGGATTTTTACATCTAATTGTCACAGAAGAGCAGATACAAGTTACAGTTTAACAGTTGTTAAATTGTGTGGGCACAGCCCCCCACATTAACAGTTTAACATTGGAAATTCTAATTCAGATTATATAATGTAGTAATGTGGGGGGCTGTGCCCACAGGGTCCTCCCAGCCACTACTCGGATGAGAATAAGTCTACCAAAACATGATCTGCTTGGGGAGGAAAGGTGGATGATCTCTCAAAGGAGAAGAGCCAAGAGCCTTTTCCTCAATGGGTTTTTCTTGGGTTCATTTGCACAGGGATTCAGGTAAAGCTCATTAATCATTATCAGGCAGTAAGGATCAAACAATAGATAGCATACAAAGAACTATGAGGGCTTCTTCTGAGTTAGGGTCTGTTAACTAAAGAGCCATAAAACTTTGAGGAACAAATTCTTTTCTTGCTTGGACCCTTATCATTTAATTGAGAGCTTTCTACACAAAGCAGGTTTCACAGGATTTTACATATTCTTTCTTAAGTCTGATTGCCCTAGGGAACTTGCCCTTTCCAACACAGGGCTGCACCTCCCTCTGTCATTGTTTCAGGCTTAAGTCAGGTAGGGAAAGTAAGAGAGTCAAGAGATTAAGAGACTTCTCCCTGTCTGGGAGAAGAAGAATGAGGACTCAGGCTATGTCAAAGTTGAGGGGCCAGGGTCCATCACCCACTTTTGCTATAGCCCCCCAAGTCCTTCCCTGGGCCCCCTGTGATTGTGCCTGTCTTAGGTTATTCCTCCCTTGAGGAATCTTGCCCATCATTGGCTAAATGATCAAGCATTGGGGGCAAGGCAGGGTAAAGTAAAAGGAGCAGAAGCAGTGCCCCTGCCAGGGAGATCAGCTTTGTCTTCTTAGTGGCTTATGGTCTGAAGGTCACCCACTCAGTCTTAGCCATGGGTGGGGGTTACAGCTTCTGAAACCAGGCAGGGTGGTTCCCAACATAGTACAACTAATAGTCTAGCATTACTTCCAATCTACCTAATGAATGTTGTGTGCTTTTATCAGCTTACACTGAAATCTTGGTGGTCAGGATAATCATAGCTTCATCAAATTCTGTTCTTTTCGCCAATGTTATTTTAATTCTAAAAATTCCTTTGATCACCCTTTCCTAGTTGAAAAGTAGACAGTGGTTTTTTGAATCTTCCTCTTACAACAATTTACTCAGGGAAAAACCTACCATGAATGGGCTTAAAAATCTTAGCAACTTAACGGTAAATGTCATTAAACTAAGAAAGCCTCTCTGATTATAAATAGTTACGGGGCATTAGAGATATAGGTCTGATGATATATCACTTCAGGAAGTAAGACAGAAATATTCCCTCCAAGGCTTTGATGTGTGAGCAGTTCTCCTTCATGGACCGAGGTGTTGTGCCTTTCCATGTATTGTCAGAGCAATGCAGATTGAAAGGCTGTACTTCCGATACAAAGGTCACATAATAAGGACTTTATGCACCTAACAACTCGAAACCATAGCTTGGAACATTTTAGTCACTTTTATTAATAAATATTTTATTGGCAGTTTCCATGGACATAAGTTTCCTTTCAAATGACTCGAAATACAATACTCAACTCAATACAGCACATTCAACAAAACATGAACAGATTTTCCAGGCTTTGGGTCTTTTGTGCTTCATTACATTATCCATCATTTCTTTAACTTTTTTTTTTCAACACCATGCATTCCCTACATGCAACATAGGAAATTTTAGAGTGCACATACTTTATTAATTTTAGAGATGTAACATTAAAATACATTTATTTTTATATAGGTTACAAACATTTTGCTTAGCTTATATTATGTGTACCTACAATAAAAACAATGTACTTGAAACTTAATAAAAAATGAAAGCTAATACATTGCTAACATAGAGCACTGATAGAAGGAATAGTTTATTTGAATATATAGACTTGGCTAATTTTTCAACTGCCCTGACGTAACAATAATATTTCTATTGCCTTGAATAAGAATTTTAAAATATTAGTTAAATGGAGTGTTTGATATCTATTTCAATTTCAATTTACTTCTTCAATGTTAACCAAATTTATTGTAATATCACTCTTGCCTTCCAAAAATTGTTTTTATTTTATGTAAATTAATGTCCATATATTTTGAAGTAAAAAATCCATGTGAAATACATTTAATGAATTCATCCTAAATGCTGTCATTAACAATTTTTTTGAAAGAATCTTCCAATAAAGATGTGAAAGTTCTGTTAGGAAAAAATCAACTTCAATTACCTCTTTAACTGAAAGCTTATTAAGCAGGTGGCTACCTATGAGAATGGGGCTCTGAACACATAGCCCCAACAGGTTAGTGGAGAGACACTGTCTTTCTCTGTTGACTCATGTAGAAAAGGTCTGAGAGACTGTCTGTATCTGCCTGAAAAGACTGCCTCGACTTTCAGAAGCATCTATTCTCCAGAAGAAAAAAACGAAACAAAACACAAGACAACAGTAAAAAGGAGAGCTGGAAGGAATCTTAACTTGACAGAGGTCTTCCATACTTCACACATTTGTGTAGGCCAGACCAAAGCACTAATTTTTAACTTTTTACTTTTTGTTGTACAAGGGGCTGCAGACTTGGGTAACAAAAATAAAGTCATTTTTAGAATCAAGACTAGTCATTCAGGTGAAAAAATATGGTTAGAACAATTTACCTTTCTAATTAATATCCTGATTTAGGAGACTAGTGATTTGCAACTCTTTCTTGCTAAGTCTGCCACTGAGGGTTAATATTCAAAATATTGGAATTTTTAATTCACTTTATTGAGGGCATTTGTTTAGCAAGGGGATTTTCTTTAAAAATATTTTATTTATTTATTTTTAGAGAGAGGGGAAGAGGAGGAGAGGAGAGAAACATCAGTGTGTGGTTGCCTCTCACATGATCCCCACTATGGTCCTGAACTAGCCTGGAACCCAGGCATGTGTCCTGACTAGGAATCGAACCAGTGACCCTTTGGTTCACAGGTCTGTGCTCAGTTCACTGAGCCACACCAGCCATGGTTAGCAAGTAGATTTTCTTAACAAAATATTCAAATTCTGATAATATGGAAGTTGGCTACTAATTTTCTTTTGTTCACTGAGTCACAAAAATATTTTATGTTTTATATCAAAAGTTTGTAAAGAGTGTGTGTGTGTGTGTGTGTGTGTGTGTGCGTGTTTATATCCAAGATTTCTAAAACCCTGGCATAAGTCATTAAACTGTTTGAATTGCTCAACATGAGTCAAGTCACTTGTTTATAATTTAAGAGGACAACTCACATCTTCCATTCAGTACAAATTATCACCTTTCAAAAAATAATCAACCCAGATTTTCAACTTTACTTGATATCTAATATGAAAAATCTCTAATATTTCAAGAGGAAAGTTAAAAATAACAACTTTTATAAATTTTCCCAACTTTTGCATAATACATTTTTCTTCACTTTTGAAGTACTCATATTTTATACATCACCTGGGCTTCTGTGATAAGAGAAATAAACACATTTCAATTTGCTTTCATCTACTGTTTCTCATTAATTATAAAGTAGCATATTTCTGATGAATCTTTTGACTCTTATTTTATTGCTTTCATAATATAATGCAAGGAACTGTCATTATGATGTATTTCTCCCCAGAAATGGTTTTCAGTGTATTAAGTTGATACCACATTTCTCTGAATCTGATTACTTCCTGCATTATTTACTTGTTTATTTCATCTTCTTTTGACCAACCTTATTCTGTTCTGCTGCTTTTCATCTTTCATCTTCAAAGCCCCCTTTCTGGACCACATATGACTGTCTAAATTTAGTTGCTGGTACAAACTTCACATGCAAAACTTTAGTTTAAAAAATTCCAGCTGAAGTTTATCATTCCTGAAACCTCACAGCTGTATCTACCACATTTATTCTTTTTATTGTCAGAATCATAAAGCAGAAGGCTAGAAACAGGCTGTTTTAATTTCAATCATGCTAACAATTCAGGAAAATCAGACTTTGATCTTTGGGAAGAAGATTTGTGGCACCCATTGTATTACAATTGGCTTTGGAGGTCTATTTTCAAGAAACTTGCAGTTGTGTTCCAGAATGTGTTTTATATACTTCACCAAGGGGTAGGCAATTATTCCAATGTCAGCCATGAAAAAATTAAGTAATTGGAAATGTAAAATTTAAGTGCCAGTTGTGTGACTTGAATCGAATAGATTTCTTATGTTACCAGCAAAGCTTCTGTAAATAAATGTTCCACAGAAGCTGAAGACTAAAAAGTATCTTCCAGCCAAACTAAAGTAAGAGAACCGAGGGAATGAGATAGGAGGTAGCATGGACACCTTTACATAGGATTAACCACAAGTTATCGTGCAGAGATGCCTTAGACAGAGAGCTCTTTAGTTTAAAAAGTTTTATTGAGAAATAGTTTACACACCAAATAATATACCAGTTTAAATTATTCCAGTGGAATTCAATGGTTTTTAGCACCTCTACAGAACTGTGCAACTGTCATAAACTAATTTTAGAACATTCCCTCTCACAGACACCTTTATCCACTAGCACTCACTACCCATTCCCCGTAACTACACCCACAGAGTGTGCCTGGCTCCTGGCAACTACTGATCTACTTTCTGTCTTTATAGATTTTCTGTTCTGGACAGTTCATAAAAATGGAATCGCAAAATATGTGGTCATTTGTGAATGGCTTCTTTCACTTAGCATAATATTTTCAAGGTTTATACATATTGCAGCATATATGAGTACTTCTTTCCTTTTTATTACTAAATAGTATTCCACTATAGGAATGTTCCATATTTTCTTATGCAATTATTAGTCAATAGATGTTAGGATTGTTTCTGTATTTTGCATAATATTAGTAACACTGCCATAAATATTAAACAGTATGCTTTTTAAACTTATATTAAATGTTTTACTTATGTGTATTATTCCTGTTGTTTCTTTATTACTGAAGCACGAAAAAAACTGTAGACATATTTTATTAGAGAAGTATATCACATCAATTATATCCCAATAAAGCTGGAAAGATACATAAATTTTTACAAGTACATAACTTTTGATTATATATGCTAAATTTGTTATATTATTTTAAAGATAAAACTATATAAATAAATGTGTGTCAATATATTATTACTTGTGTTATAAAACTGTGCTATTTGAATAAAAACAAATATTTTTTATTATCAGAATTATTTCCTTAAAAGTATGTATTATAAAAATGTATATTTATATAATAACTTATTGTTTTTAAATAAAGTACTATTATAACTTTCAACAGGATGATTTAATATCAAGTTTGAAGGTAAAGAAGAAATAAATATTTTTAAATAGTTATTGTTTCTTTTATATGGGAAGAGAAAGTGAAAGGTAAAATATGAATAACACTATCTTTGGAAATAAATCCATACACAAGTGACAAAATTATTATTTTACCTTAATTGAAACTTTACCTTTTTTTCTTTTAAGAGAAAACTTCTCTTAAAATGCCCTTGTAGAAGCAACACATTTTCTTGTTCTAGTTTCACCCAGGAATGGAGTTCCATTCTCCTTATCCCCATTGTGAATGTTAGCCCGTTCCACTTTTGTCCTCATAAATAAAAAAACACTTTTGTTTATCAATGGCATCCAATGCTTTTTACCTCTATTGCTATTTATTCTGTTTTTTACTGGTTTTTAAAAAATCACTTATTTCCATTAATGATTACTTGACACACTTTACTTTCATTCAAAATCTTGCTTTTATGCTACTATCAACAAATATTTCTAAACACCTTAGGACAGTGTCTCAAAGTGTGATATACCTGCACCTCATCTAAATGATCTTGGTTAAAAAGGCAATCCATGGGTTCCTCACCAGAGCTATAGAATAGAAATTGACAAAAGTAGAATTGGGGAACCCGCATTTTTTACAAGCTCCCCAGACAATGCTCAGACACATTAAATTTCAAGAATGACTGCTCATATCCTCTCACTTCCTTATTCCACTCAAAATTAATATTCAACACCCAGACAATCTAGTCAACTATTACCATGTAGACACTATCAGTTATCCCACCTTGAAACAATACATTTCTTTATTAATTTACACATAACCTTTGAACATAAACTTTGATCCTTTCATTTCTATTAACCTCATTTTTAAGTTTTTTCCTCAAATGTTTCATCATTGCCCTGATTTCATTTGCTTCTCTGTCCAGCCTAATTTCCATTACCCAGCCCTAACAGCTTCAACCAGCATTCTTGACCATATTTTTCACTCGTTTTTTTCAATCACACATGCACAGAAAACTGCAGTATCTTATTAATCCAACTATTTATCCTCTTGAGTCCTACATCCAGCCGTATGAGGATACTTGGAAAGCATTTCTTCAGTTGATTGTATTATTGTCACCAACATATTTGATGCTGTCTTTCTACTTCCTTTAAAACACTGCTTAGCAACTACTTAGGTCTCTGCTCCATTCTCCCCAACAGCTATGTCAGGAATTTACAATGCCAAGAGTCCAGTTTCATTAGCACTGTCTTCTCTCAACAGATGATTCTGCTTCCTACTTCGTACCTGCATAACTGCCAATTTCTGCAGCCACTTAAATTAATGTCATAGTAGGCTGAATCATGGCCCCAAAGATCATCAGATTCTAATCTCTGGAAACCAAAAATGTTACTTTATATGGAAAAATGCTCTTTGTTGGTGTGATTAATTAAGATTTTGGGGATGAATGGGTTATCCGGGTTGGTCCTAAATACAATTGCAGGTGTCCTGACAGCAGTGAGGTTAAGGGAGATCTGATAGAGCCAGAAAAGAAGGCAAGGTGACCACAGTGGCAGAAATTGGATGATTTGGCTCTAAGTCAAGGAAAGGTCATCAGTCACCAGAAACTGGAAGAAGCAAGGAACAGACAGATTTTTCCTTAAGCCTCTGGAGGGAGTGCAGCCAGGCTGAAACTTGATTTCAGCCCAGTGATACTTATTTCAAACTTCTAGTCTCCAGCATTGTGAGAAAATCAATGTTTTTTTTTAGATCACCAAGTTAATGGTAATTTATCACAGCAGCCACAGAAAAGTAATAATACATTACAATACCTCTCCAAGGCCTTTCTTTTAAAATATATTTTCCTCCCTTGTTGAAATGACCAATACAAACTTTTTTCTTTATTTTTATCCATAACATCTGTCATCAAGTTCTGTTGATTCTGCTTAATGTATCTCTTTTGAAATCATTCTTTCTTCTATAGACTCACTGTCATTATCTTTGCTGAGCCATAAATGACATTTGAGCTGGCCTTCTAAAAAAGTTTCTGTTGCAAACTGCCCTAAGTTTTTGTAATTTCAGGAATTAGCATTTTTTTTTTTCTGTAAATACTGGTGGTTTCTGGTGAATGTAGAGTAAGAAGTGGCTTTTATTCTTGTCTCCAAAAATTCTCTCTGGTCTGTTACAATGAAAGTAGGTACCAGACCAAAATCTGCTATATGCAGTTGTTAGTAAATGAGAACAAAATTCCTTATGTTCCTGAAAACTTGGCATGGTTCTGTTCTCCCCCCTTAGGCACTTTTATGAGAACCACCCCTTTAATCAATTCATTGATACTATGGCTTCAGGATCAGCCAAAGTTCTAGTTGGATCAAAAACCAGGATTCTTCCCCTAAAGGAGCAGGGAGAGCCAGTCTCAGTGGAGTTCTGTACCCAGAGCACTGCTCTGAAGGTGCCAGGCTCTTGGGCCCATCAGTGTGTCAATCAGCATTCACAGAGGGCAAAGAGCCTGTGGAATCTTGCTAGCCAAATGTGTATCAAGAATAGTATACATTCTCATTCCCTCCAGCAGAGATATTCTCACTCCTCAAAGTTAATATCTAAATCATTTATGCTAGTCAGTTAATCTTCTGCTATAGGTTAGGTGATTTATGAAGTATATCTGGAATGCACATTCCAAATTGGGTTTCTTCAAATAAATACTAATGAACCATCCTTGGGGTTATCAATGAAAGTTAATATCACACACAAAAACGTCAGTCTGTTCTTCCAGAATTAATTAAAATAAATTAGCACACGGAAAATGTAAGTACCCAGTTCTCTTTCCTTTTTTTTATCTCCCCTTCATATCCTTCTCCACGCTGCTTCCAGGCTGATCTTTTAATCAAGACACCTGTTACTCTGTTACAGCCTCCAGGGTAGGTTGTTAATCTCTTTACCTGTCCCAACTGTTTTCATTTACCATACCATTTATATCTCAGGAATATTTAATTGGTAGTAATTTTCAAAATTTAAAAAAAAGACTGTAATCCTTCTAAGCGTCCTATTATCTCTGCCCTCTCTCACTTGTTCACTTCAATTTCCCCCCTCCTTCTTCAGATTTTTGTTTAAAAGGTAAATTCTTTGTGGAGCTACCATATTCTGTGTACCTTTCCCCCATCTTCCCTTTTTTGAGTTTATAAACTTTTGTTGTGACTTTGTTACATCAATGGCAGGGTGCTCGATAGTGAGTCAGTTCAACAATTTCTGTGTTCACAGGTCCTGGAAGAGATACAGGGCACCCCGGGAGAGGGCACATGGAGCCGGCAAGAGCAGGCAGGAGCAGGCAGAGAGAAAGGAAGGACCTGGACACATGTCTTTGTTAGGGTCTGTGGATGGAGTGCTTTAGGGTTCCCAGACAAAAGCAGGAGTGGCCAATTCAACCAAAAGAGAGGGGTTTCTGTTAGTCCCATGTGGGATCTTCTCTAAGGGCACATTAGGCATACAAGTGCTGAAAGGCAGGAAAGACTATTGGTCACAAGGGCTGTTGGGGAAGTCTAAGAAGGAACTTACATTTGCTTGTGACTCTGGGGGCTGTTATCTAGTGCACCCATTTGCATGGGTGGCCAGTGTCAGTTTAAGTTTCCCGTGGACCTTTTGGTCAAACCAAATGGATGCCAAGGCAACAATACCATGGAATAAGTAGCTTAGCTAAACTCTCGATGCATCACATTTTTGCTGACACTGCATTTTAGATCAATTTATGAGTCCCCTCCATTCCTACCAAGTCTGTAAGCTCCCTGACAGTGGTTTCCATATCTGTTTCGTGTGCAAGAGACTCATTCTTATCACGGGGCATCATTGGCTCTCCATAAGTAACTGACAAATAAGTAAAAGCAAATAAATGAATGAATGAATTCCAGAGCCAAATAACTTTATTTGTTAATTCAGAGGCAAAAGTTGTCTCTTGCAGCTGCAGAAAGAAGCTTATGTAATTTTTAGGCATTTTTGCATTTGAGGTTAAATATGTTCAGACATGGCTTATTGTAAAATGAATTATTAGTGATTGGCATGTGTAAACTTGAACAGATATTGTCAATGATTAAGTCATTTCATTCTTTTTTTAAAAGATTTTATTTAGTGATTTTTAGAGAGAGGAGAAGACAGGGAGAGAGGGAGAGAAACATCAACGTGTAGTTGTCTATTGTAGTTGTCTACTGGGAACCTGGCCAACAACCCAGACATATGCTCTGACTGGGAATCAAACCCGTGACCCTTTGGTTCACAGGCTGGCACTCAATCCACTGAGCCACACCAGCCAGGGCAGTCATTTCATTCTTTCACACTATCTCTAAATGTGAATGGAAAGATGAAATGGCAACTCAAGAGTAAAATATACTTATACAAAATCCATTATTTGAGCATTCCTTTGTTATATATGTTAAATTCTAGAATTAAAATAATGTCAGAATTAGACATTAATTTTTTAAAATATATTTTATTGATTATGCTATTACAGTTGTCCTATTATTCCCCCTTCATTCCCCTCCACCCTGAACACCCTCTCCCACCCACATTCCCCCCGTTAGTTCATGTCAATGTGTCATAAGTTCTTTAGCTTCTACATCTCCCCTGCTATTCTTGCCCTCCCCCTGTCTATTTTCTATCTACCACCCATGCTACTTATTCTTCATACCTTTCCTCCCTCTCTCCCCCTCCCACTCTGCTGTTGTTAACCCTCCATGTGATCTCCATTTCTGTGGTTCCATTCCCGTTCTAGTTGTTTGCTTAGTTTCTTCTTGTTTTTGTTTCAGGTGTGGTTGTTAATAATTGTGAGTTTGCTGTCATTTTACTGTACATGTTTTTTATCTTCTTTTTCTTAGATAAGTCCCTTTAACATTTCATAAAATAGACATTAATTTTTGATATTATATATACCACATATTCATAGTCTGAAAGAATGGAAAATGCCAATATTTTTAATGTACAAAAAGCTGATGCACTATATATTTCTATATCCATGATAATTTAGCTGCTAGACTCTATGAATAAAGTTATCAAAATTGGAAGACCTGGCAGGGGTCGGGTCTGTTTGGTCTTGAGACTACCATGTAATACTAAAATAACTCTAAGTAAGAAAATATAAGGGATACCAAAAGAAGGGGGAAAATAAGGAAAGAAAAAGCATCAAAAATGGAAATATTGAAAAGTACTGATTTCTGAATTACTAGTATTCATCTTTATTTGGCTGATTTCTTCCAATCAGTGTGTTCTTACATTTATTTTTCATTTATTCAACAAATAGTCATTGAACCCTACTATTCGCTGGACTCTAATGGGCTAAGAATAAAAATGAAAGACATGCAGCGACTGCTGTAAACAGACACTGAAAGAAGTCTGCCTCATTATGTGCTCTTACTACTCAGGAAGGATAGATTTAAAAACAATCTGTTTACATAAATATATTTCTTTATTTTTTCTAATAGCATAGTAAGTGTCTTGTGATGTCTATTGCTGCACCAAAAATGAGTGGTCCCAGGATTGATACATTATATATTTTGGAAATTAAGAGCTCAGTTTATGGTTAATTAAAAAACTGTAAAATAAGTTTATTAAATTTCCTGAACATTGACCTATATTTTTTCCTAAAGTTAATTATTATATTGAATGTGATGTCATGTTGTGTCTGATCAAGATGTTTTCATTTATTTGTTTTAAAACATTATTAAATAAAAAAATGGAGGTCTTCTTTTGATGTTGGTGTATCTTTTTATTTAGTTCTGTAAGTTCTATAAAGCTCACTTTTCACTGAAAACCATGATGCTAGAAATTCATATATTTCAATCACAGCCCCCTAGAGGCCAGTAATTATTGAAAAAACAGTTAACTGGCTTTTATGGTCAACCTTTGTCTAGAAGTTCATCCTTACAAACTACAATTCTTTCACACTATCTCTAAAATGTGGATGGAAAGGTGAAATGGCAACTCAGCAGTAAAATATGCTTATATGAAATCCATTATTTACTTGCAAAACTGGACCAAAAGGCATTTTGCTACAAACATTTTCCCTTTCATTAAAAAAAATAACGATTTTGGTTTATAAAGCAGCATTGTTAAAAGGATTCTATTCAATATAAAATAATGCAATTTTTCCTCTTTCTTAATTTATTTTCCCCCTTTTCCCCCTTTTTGCCTACTTGACAGTTTTTGTAATTCGTTGTGAATGTTGACACTGCTAGTGATTCAGTGATGATTTCTGGCTTGCACATCAGTATTGACCCTCCTCTACTAAAATCACAGCATTATTCCCTGTCAGAGATTTGCATATTACTTTCTCCATTATTCGGAAGGGTTTTTGGTTTGTAGTAAACAGAATGAACTCTATCAATGGATTCTTACTATAACACCTGTCTCTTTCAATGTAATATAACCAAAATAATAAGCAATGTTTTCTGATTGTTTTCAAACAGAACCAAACTCTAGGATGTAGTAACAAAACTTATTTTAGAAATTGACTCTGCAAGTAATGTGGGAGTACTTTCTACTCTATTGTGATAATACATTGCTCTAATATTTATAGTTTATTAAAACAGAATCAACCTTCAAATCTGCGGCAGTGGAAGTATAATACACCCATAATTTTATGATTATCATAAGATTAAGCCACAAAACAATAAAGTAATAAAAAGAGTGAGTGTGTTTGGTGTATTTTGAGGCTTATTTTCAGTGTTAATATTTATGTTTAGACATTCTAAATGGCTATTTTTTTCTGAGTAATTGAGTATTTCCAAAAGACTTTCATTGTTATTATCTTGAGAGGTTTATAACCTGGTATTTGACTTATTGCCATAGTCTGGGTATATAAAACAAATATTTGAAAAGATCAAATTTTGTCTTCAGTAAAGATATGAAAGATTAAATGTGAAGAAATCAAAATATTATGTTTGCTAAAATATGCATACATATGATTTAATAAATAATCTGAATTTCTTAGATTTTCTTTGCTATCTTTATAAAAATTAAGTCACCCCTAAGGAAAACAATGCGGTGTGAGTATCCTGGGCATGGGTAGGTGGTCAGGAGGAGAGATGAAATGGGAGGTGGAACACCAAAGGAGAGTGAAGAAGATGAGGTGCTGAAACAGGGATGATCTGGGCAAGTAGACAGCAATCCCTGCCCTGGAGGCCACACAAACCCTCAACAGTTTGCTACATGTGTCTTCTTCCTGCTATATTTTTGGCTCAGTGTCTAGTTTATTGGAAGTTTTTTCTTAATTCATTAATGCCAAAGGAAAGGTACTGTATGCCAGGGAATTCTTTTTCAGCGATGCTGCAAGATTCCAAGAATTCCTGAAAGACTGTTATTTTTTTTAACTTGAAAATCACAATGAGCATATCATTGTGACCTTACCCTACTTTACTACTTCAAACTCTTAATTTTGGACCATGACACAATTTCTTTGAGCTCTTTCTCCATGATCACACAAAGGAGTACAATGTTAGTCAACATAGCTTTTCTCTGTTGCCTGGCATTAAATAATCAGGTTGGGGGAAATTTCCTATCAGACAGAATGATGATTTCATTACTTTATTTGAGTCCTACCACCATGGGGCTTCTAAACCCAGGAGTATGAGAAGATGAGCTCTGAAATCCAGTCTCACTTCACCGTTGTCTAGGCTAGGGACCTTGAACAAAATACCACTTTCTGGTATTCATACAATTTTCTCTAATTCTTTGTGAACTCTTAGAAGAGAAGAATGAGTGATGTCTGTATCAAGAAAAGCAGATGGGGTTAGGTAAAGACTTCATGGAAAATGTAACATATGACTGATGCTTGAAGTTTGAGTACAATTCATTAGTTTGTTTGACAAACATTTATTGATCATCTACTACCTGCCCGTACTGCAATAGAAATGAGGAAATTTAACAATTTCCCCATAACAAGGTATGATTCTTAGTTTTCCAGAGTCCTATTACAGAGATTACATCACTCAGAAATTGTAATCATTATCCTAGCTAAATATCATAACAAAAATCTTTGTGCTGTCACTGGAAATTAGGAGGAAAGAGTGGTTTACTGTGACTGGGGCAGTCAAAAAAAGCTTCAATGAGAAAATTTAAAAAATAATTTTTGAGGAATGAGTGGTATTTTACAAATAATGAAGGAAGAGTTTGACAGGAAAAAGGAAAAGTATGTGCAGGTCTTAGAAGAGCAAAGAAGACTGCTTGCTACATGGTTTCATGTGTCTGAAGTTGAAGCTGGAGGATAAATTGAAGCACATTGTTAAGTCTTCTTATACTGTAATGAAGACTTTCGAATTTCTTAAAAGATTTTATTTATTTATTTTTTGAGAGAGGGGGAGGGAGAGGGAAAGAGAGGGAGAGAAACATCAAAGTGTGGTTACCTCTAGCTCACCTCCTTACTGGGGACCTGCCCCACAACCCAGGCATGTGCGTTGACTGGCAACCAAACTGGAATCAAACTGGCAACCCTTTGGTTTGCAGGCCAGCACTCAATCCACTGAACCATACCAGCCAGAGTGAAGACTTTAGATTTTATCCTGAAGCCTCTAGTGAATCACTGGAAGTTTATAACTAGGGAAGAACAGAGATGAGTTTTGGTAATGGGACAGTGTGCAGGAGATGGGAATGGAGCTGACCAACTAGCTGGGAAATTGATCAATTCTTGAGATACCTACTTTCCTCCAAAATATTTTTAATTTTCTTTATGGAAGAAACCCAATTTAATTGACTTTTTTGGTTCCTGAATATTGCTTGCTATATAGAGGCACTTATTCTTTGATGGTTATGGAAGGAAGAAAGGAAGACAGAAAAACAGGTAAAAAGGCTTAGAAAGGGATGAAGTGATATGAGTAGTGATGATGGAGCCTGAAATGACATTAGTTGTAGGATGGCCAGAAAAGACAGATTGGAGATGAATTGGCAATGCAATTTAGCAGATTTCATTTCTGTACAGGTGACCAGTGGAAATATTTTGATTTTTTTCTAATAAGCACATTAACTCTGAAGCCTATGATGAGTCTCATTCACAAAGCTGATTTTGCACAGCAGATCATAATATTTGTTATTATTCTCATGGCCCTGAATTGCCTGCTTTCCAACATACTGCTGATGTTGTAGTTGACCAAGAAGGAAAAGATCCCCAGGGAATGAGAATCATATTATGACTCTATTTTCTAAATTAAAATCTCAGAAGTAATGCCTGAAAAACTTACTTCTGTAAGGGAAAGGGAGATATGCACTGGCTTAGAGGTGACCAGATAAAAAATTCCCATCTGAACATAGAATGTTCAGTGAATATTAGCTATCCAGGCTTTTGTGCCCGCCCAGATAGAAGAACAATAGAGAAACTCAAGTTTCCCTAGAACTCAAGAGCCTGTGGATACAAACAAATGTTGTATTAACTACACATTCAAATGTGCTGGCACATACAGTCACTTTTTCCTTGGAGTCTGTCAGGGTTCTTTCTGTGAATGTCTAGGGTTACATTGCACATACTTATATGTCAAGTATTAGGTGGGAGGGGATAAAGGGGGGTAGGGTTTTCAGGAACAACTATAAAAGACACATGGACAAAACCAAGGGTGGGGGTGGGAGCAAGGGAGGGAGGTGGGGATGGCTGGGGAGGCAGTGGTGGGGGGTAAATGCAGACAACTCTAAGTGAAAAACAATAAGCTAATTCTAAAAAAAAAAAGAAAATAAATTCACTACATTTTTTCTAAAGCCAATTCACTTGATTAATTTACTGATTTTGCCAAATTTAACTATTTATTATTAACAATTATATCTAAATTTTACACAGCACTATGTGTATGTTAGAAGCAATTTATATAAACTAATTCAATTTATCTTCACAACTCTATTTCTACCATCGTTTTACAGATAAGGAGCTGAGATTACAGGCATAAACCTCTCAGCTCTGCTGTTACTGGTTTTAAAGTCTGTAACAGGAATGCTTAATACTTATCAATATCAATAAATTAAAAAAACATAATGTCTCATTTTTGCCTTTAAACTTTGTTTGCTCACATTTTAGAATTTTTAGGATTCTTTTACTAATTTCTCAAGTAGCATGTTATTATTTGGAAAAAGTATTTCTTTTCATCAGTAGCAAAAGTTACATATTTCTGTTAAATAGGATGGCCGTATAACTTACCTTCCAAGCTGGGAACATTTTTAAAAGTAAAATATATTGTGATTAATAATTGGCCAAAGAAAATAGGTTCAAAATTGAGCCTTCTGAAACAAACTGGGATATAGTCCTCATGTTATTAAAACTATTGTGACTTTTTAAATTAAAGCTCTGATATATCATCATCAGAGCTTTTAAAGAGGTAAACCCACAATTTAAAAATTTGGTGTGTTCCTTTGGAAAAGTGGTCATTTGGTGAAACTACTTTAAACAAATTGATTTTCCTCTCCTCATAGGGCTCAGGTCTAGTCCATGGGACTCAGCCAGAAACTTTTTTCAGTTGTGCTCGTGTTGTGAAAACCGTCCTGCCAGTGTGACCAACTCATGCAGAGCTGTGCTGCTCCGTCACTCCTCACCACTGCCAAACACGCCAATAAGTCGAGTTGCCCTCTGGTGGGGACTAGGACTGATTGTTCAGAAAAGACAGCATAACACTGCCTCATAAAGAGCCACATAAACAAAGATTAACCCCTAAGTGCTGTGGGAGATTAGGAATACTTCATCCTCTCTATCCCTCCTCATTAATCAGATAAATCTCAAGAAGCCAAAGCAATTTTTGTGGGAAACTTCAGTAGACATTGAACATTAGGAGGGGTAAATTTAGTGTTGTCCAACTTTGTTTTCACGTCGAAAATGCTCATTGTATTCAGTATTAAGGCAGCCTGTACTGTGTTGTTAAGGGCTCTCTACATAGAGGCAAACTCATATACAAAACCAATTATACATTCAAGGAAAATATTCCTTTTTTCACCACTAAATATTTTGTTTGGAACATTAACCTCAGGTAGAAAGACTTCTAGAATTGCTGAAAGAAAATCTGCAGAAATTAATAATTGTTTATAAATAGAGTCAAATAAAACCTGCCCATCCTTGATATAAACTGGACTTCAAAAAGTCATTTGAAAAACTCTTCTTGTAGCTTCATGACCAAAAGTTATGATTTAATCTATTTTATTTGAACTTGAAAGATATCTGTGTGGAATCTATAAAAATGTTGATAAAGTCTAAAGTAAAATCATTATTGTTTACTGCTATTCTCAGTAAAAATTTAGAACTTACAGCTTAAACAAAATACCTTTCTACATTGTTGACAGTAATAGTAATCTGAAATAAGTGGGGCAGAAAAGAATGGTAATATGTCATTGTTACAGCCTATTGTAGCGTGCCTTTGCGGGCGCTCACAGATGTACTTATGTGAACTCTATCTAAGGAGCAGGTTCTCAGTGGTTGTTTAAAATGACAGAGAATGAATCCAATGTAGGTTTAAAATTCTGCTGTATGAATTGAAAGTTTGCACATGCAATAGTTACCATTTACATATTAGAAACTAATATAGTGGTTTCTTTCTCTTTGGAATATAATTAGTTCCCTTCAAGTCAAAATTTACATGTAAGATTTATCAGGTGTTACTTATATTGGTATTATTTTGTAGTGAGAAGGAAGGTAACATCATTTTTATCATCTGGAATAGAATGTATCAGTAGTGACTTTGTCATTATTCACTGGTTTATTTTCTGTTTTTTCCTATTGTGTTTTTTTTTCTTTTTTAACTTTATTTTTTATTGCTTACACTATTACAGATGCCCGAATTTTTCCCCTTTGCCCACTTCCACCCAGCCCTCTCCCCCCTTCCCTCAGGCTGTTGACCAGACTGTTTTCTGTGTCTATGGGTTACACACATATGTTCTTTAGCTAGTTCTTTCCTATTGTGGTCTCTACAATAGATATTTCTCAATGTTCAAGAGACCAGTTTTCTCAATTTCATTTGCAAGTAATTTTCTGAGATGTAGAATCCATGAACTCATGTTGTCTGAGATGTAGAATCCAGGAAACAAAAATCAAGTCAAAGTTGAGATTCTTGATGAGCTCAAAAAACTTTTTTAATCTAAAGTGGTACAGTATCTTAAATGTTTATAAATATCAATAATAACAGAGTGTCATCCATGCTAATGTGAGCTCTATTTTTCCTTAACTATATGGAGTTCTAGACTCTAAGAAAGCCTTGGGTCTGCAGAAAGATGGAAGGAAGCATGGGAAGTAATAACACCTTCACTTTTAACTAGTCTGCAGTAATTAAGCTGTAAAGGTTTGAAATTAGGTAAACTCTTTTTTGCAAGGGTGAGACCCACCTATTTTATCATTGTCCCAAGACTTAAGTAGATTACTCACTAAAGCAATAATCATTTGAGGGAAGTATTACTTAACAAATGGAGAAACTGTCTACCTAATCTGGGGCAAGTTCTTTTCTACACACAATAAGTACAATGAAAATTAAGACCAAAAGAAAAAAAAAAAAAAGCCTGAACCTTAGTAGGCTTATGTTTGCAAGGGATACAGAAAATAAACAAGTATTTACAACCACGGGATGTTAGTGAAAAGCTGAACTCCCCAGGGCTTCTCCACCCCAACACTACTGGCATTTGGGGCAGGGTAGGGCTTCATCATGGGGGCTGTCCTATGCACCGCAGGATGTTTAGCAGCATCCCTGATCTCTGCCCATTAGAGGCCAATAGGAGCATACACCCCAGTTTGGTATTTTATCCTGACCTGAGGACATTTTTTAATTGCTTTTTTTAGAGAGGGAGAAAAAGAGAGAGGAAAGGAGAGAGAGAAACACAAATGTGAGAGATAAACATTGATCTGTTGCCTCTGGTATGTACCCGCACCATGGATTGTAAGCACCAGAACAGAAGATTGAATACACAACTTAGGTATGTGCCCAGACCTGGAATGAAGCCCACCTTTCAGTTATGGGACGATGCTCCAACCAACTGAGCCACAATGGCCAGGGCACCACCCCCCCACCCAATTCTGAGAACCAAAGATGTGTCCAGGCATTGACATTTGTCCTTTGATGTGTAGGAGAAAAAATTGTCCTCAGTGAGAACTACTGAGCTAGTTGAAGAGAAAAAATTGATCTTTAAATATAGTAAAATAGAGATCATTCATGACCTTGTTAAATACAGTTTGAATTGGAATGCTGACATTGAATATTAGAATGATGCAGGCAAGTGAATGAGAAAGAAAATGCAGATGACGCTACAGAGACGTATTGTCTGCGAAGGAGGTGAAACATGATGCCAAAACTAGATTTGGATGTAGCTTCAAATGGCGAAGTCATTAGCCATTTCAAATAGCGTTTTCAGAACACGATCACTGAGATCGTGTTCTGAAAAAAAGACAAGGGGAGGTTGTCGATATAATGACAGTTCAACTTGACTTGACCTCATTCATATCCACTGCTTGGAAAACAGAATCCAGAAATTTTCTCTCAAACTCTCTGACACTGATTTTGAAATAATGCCTTAAATATAACACACTCCTAATTCTTAGTTTTATTGCTAGGATAATACATTTTATGTAAAACTAAATGTAATAGCAATTCTTGAGATTTTCCTACCAAAATATTTTTAGTAATATCCCAGTAGCACATAAAAATATGCTTTAACTCTTCCATTTCAAATTAAAAAAAAAACATTGTTGTGAATCTTTTTGCCTATCCGACACTTCATTCCAAACAATAAGGATAATAGAAGAAAAAATATTGTTAAGGAACAACTTTATCATTAAATCAATGCATTTGCTGACTTGAAATCAGTTTGCTGAGACTTTTATGTGGACTTATTGATTTGAATCATAAAAGATGTAAAAAAAGACACATGTGCATAAATTCAACAACATAAAAGGAGAACATATACTCAATGAAAAAAATCTCAAATTATAACTGTCTTGATGAGTAAAAGAATTTACAAAGCAAATTACGTCCTTTCCTATCACATTGTAAGAAATCTGTGGTTTATTTATGCCACTTTACCCTCTAAAGCCACTATTTGTGGCTTTTCTCTGCCACTTTACCCTCTCTTCTGACCTAAATATTCTTCAGAAGTAGAAACTCACACCCCAGAGAACTGAACGTAAATTGAGGAAATGTTCTCTTTGACCTTTGCTTTAAAAGCTTGACCAATGCTTTGACTTCTCTTAGGCTGATTTTCTCTTTAATTGGTTTATTTTCTGACCTGGAAGAGTGAAACATATTTACATTTATAAAAAGCTTTAACTTTCATGGATGTTAATGGATGTTAATTGAAATGACAGTGACATTTTGTATCTACCTATATTTCTAGGTTACCTTTTATAGGAAAATCTTTGAGAATCAAATTAACAGAGCTTTTAGGAAAACTAAAATATACTCCTTTCTAAAAAGACCAATGTATTGCACACATTAAGATTAATATAAATCACATGAAATTCTAAGACTGTTTTATAAACTTCTTTAAAATATATTTTACTTTAATAATTCTGATTTTGTAAGGGTAACTCAGTAACTGCATAGACAAAAAGTATTATTGTTTTGGATGTTTATAGAGTCTTTATTTTTTCATTATTCTTGCCTTATCTTATTCTAGTCATTCTAAGGATGTAATAACCCTTTGAACTCTCAAACAGCTGAAAAACCAATGGCTTCCTTCTAGTATTTTATAAACGCTCTCATGTTTAGTATAGTCCTCTCTAGCTGATTCTATTTAGCCAGTTCTTCTCTGTAGGACATTTCTAATCTCATGACTTTGGTTGGGATATATTAAAACACTAAGACATTGATGGAAATACCTGAAATGTACTATGGTCTCCACCAGAACTACCTTGTTTATTATTTCCAAATGTATTTAATAGCTCAAATCCACAGAGAAATTTTCAATTTTAAAGTTATTAAGGGAAGGTAAAATAAATTAAAAATGTTTAACTGGATGATTAAGTCTTAGTCAATTAATAGCAGCTAATGGGACTTCTAAAGATCTTTATTTTATGTGCCCAGATTTAAAATATTTATGTGCCTAATCTTCAATTTGTTTAGGTAGCTAGAAAAATCTCATCAAGTATTTGAATATAAGTAAAGATTCTCTTGCCAGTAAATGTGGCTGATATTGACTACAATAGAACTTAGTACGAATTATATTTGTATTTACTTATAAGAGCATAAACTTTTCTCCAAAGTTTTTAAATTTTCATTCATAGCATGATTGAATAAAGATTAAATCAAGATTAAATAATAACTTTATAAGAAAGAGTGATTTGTGGAAGAAGAAGTTAAAGGAATTATTTGTGAAGGAAAAAGTAAAATATTTAAGAATTATATATTAGAATAACATTGTGTTTCAGAGGGGGCAGGGGAAGGGAATAACGGGGGCAAGAAAGGAAGGGGCAAATGAAGGAACAAGAATAGAGGACTCAAGGGCATGGACAATGAGGGGATTGAGTGTGGCAGTAGGGGGTCAGGGCAGGGAGAGCAATGGGGAAAAGGGTGGGACAGCTGTAACTGAACAACAACAACAAAAGAATAACATTGTGTTTCTTAAGTCATGTGCTACTGAATGACAGGTATGTTCTGAGAAATGTGTCACTAGTCAATTTTATTGTTGTCCAAACCTCATAGAGTATACTTACATAAAACCTGGATGTACTCACATAAACCTACACACCTAGACAATGTGGTACAGCACGGATGCCTAGGTGGACTGCCCTTCGGTCAAACATTGTTGTGCAACTCACGACTCTATTCTTTTCTGAATGTCCAGATTTCATTATTCAGGGTGCTAAGAGTTTGTTGAGAGAATGCAAATGGTATTCTTTTTAATAAGGCCTATATAAGAGTTATAGATTTAGATAAGTGGTGAATGTAAGTGTTGAATGATGTATCAGTATGTGATGCCCCCACTCATAAGAGTTGTAATTGATTTTTGGAATAAAAAATTTATTTTTATTGTTATTCTTGGATCAGACCCCAAATAGTAACTGAGAAAATAATCTCATTACATCTGGAAATTTAAAGGACTTCATGACAATTGATACAGGTATATCTATTTAGATTTGCTGAGTGATCAAATTCTTCAGTCCAAAATATATCAACAGAGATTCTGTTCTGTGTATTTTACCAAAAAGCATAACAGAGAACTCCCTACATACTTAGTTTTTGTGTATTTCTGAAAGGTCACAAAAACAAGGCTGGAGGGATGGTGTGCAGAAATACACTCCATGCTTTCTCATATTTTTTTTTTAGTACAAAGAAGAGATTAGACCATATTCCACCTACACTGCCCCCAAATAAAGACTAAAAAGATATGTGGAAATTTACATGGTGTTATAGTTAAGTACAACTGAAGGACTGACTTTCTGGCAAACCTTTGGAAATCAGTTAACTTTTGATAAGAACATTACTCCACATTAGAATTATCCTGGTTTTATTATTATTCTATTTTTGTGGCAATGTAAAAACTTAACCTTAGTACTTTTTATTTGTTAAAAAGGATTTGTTTTGGAACACACAGATACACAGTCGATGTCCTTGTTAGTTGAATAATGAAATTATGTTAGTTCCTTAATTTAACTCAGAGAGGGGATCTGGGAACTATATACCAATTAAATACAGTCAGGTCTATAATCAAGAATATTATGCTGAAGCATTAGCAATTTATTATGCCCTTTCTATTAGCATGCCCTTTTAGAAAAATTCTGGATCAGGTTAAGTATTTTCGAACAGGTTCTCTTTAATGTCATAAGATGGCTGCCAGGAACACCTGGGCTGACTTAGTTTAGGTCCTATACAAGGCCAAGCGATTTTCCTCTCAAATTTAGAACACAAGTCTTCACTCTGATTGGATAACCTTAAATCAAGTGTTGATCTCCTAACCAATCACTTTGGCTAAGGATGATAATTTCTCTAATTAGTTTAGGTCCAAATCAAACTGGAGCCATGATATGCCCAGCCCTGGAACACAATGGCATTTTAAGGCACTGAAGTCCTAGGGAGAATGATGGAACAAAGTGAATGACATCTAAAATGAATACAGTTATTCATAGATGGGAAAATGCATCAGGTTGTCATGTAAATTTTGCTGGAGATATCTGAACACCTATAGATGATATTTTTTTAAGTTTTCCTCTGACAAAAGAAATTATATTCTACTTTCTGAGAATTACATAAACATAAAAAATAACTAAACAAAAGAAGGAGGTGGTGAACAGAAAAGAATTTGAAAATTTAGATATGTTGAGTTTCAACATGATCTTCAATTAAAAATTCAAATATTTTAACAAAATAATTGGTTGCCCTACCTTTTTTTCTTGAAGAAGTATAATTTTTTAACTTGAAAGAAATTTGTGCTATGAGAATGATGCATATATTCATTCTGGCCTAACCAAAGAGTGCTATTTTTTCCCTTGAAAGTATTAAACATTACTCATGATTTATTTTGTACTTACTCTTAGCTTTCCTGCCAAAAGACAAAGGATTTAGATCAATGACCTTTTCTAATTCTATGTATGTTCTATAAAATGGTCCCTTGCTCTTCAAATTACATTAGAAATCAGAAGTACAGTTGACTTTGAAAAGATTTATCTTTCCTTAAGTATATTTGAGGATTAATTTTTTTGCTATTAATCTTATTTGGCTTCTAATAAGTTAAAGCTGAACTGTGTTTAGAGGGGAAATAGGTATCTACCCTTCCAATCTTTCTCTCAATAACACTATCAATCTCTATAAACAAAGTTTTTGCTATATAGACATACAGATTGATTGTTCAATACATAGATATAAAATAAATCACTGAAAATCCAAGTTTATCATCAATCTCTACATCTCTGTTTATTTCTTCAGATTTTAGTGACTATCCCAGGTTCTTGGATTTCAGCAGTCAGCATGGCTTTCTGTACTACATCTCTTCAGCTAATATATATATAAACTATTAAAAACACATTATAAAAAGATTCTTGGCAAGATTTTTATTCTAGATCATTGTATAGTTATGTTGTTTTAGATCATTCCATGTTTTTCCTCCCTGGGAGAAGGTAGAGAAAACTGTGTGTATGTATCTGTGTGTGTGTTTCTTCTGAGCAGTTAAAAATATAATCTGGTAATAAAAATCAGAGTGGCTCTATTTCTATTTAGAATATTTATTATCTTGACTCCTGATCATAACTTTCTTTTCATTGACTGATTTTAGAGAGAGGGAGACAGAGACAGAGATGAGAGAGAATAAACCTCATTTGTTGTTCCACTTATTGATGCACTCATTGGTTGATTATTGTATGTGCCCTGACCAGAGGTTGAACTCACAATCTTGGTCAAGGCCAAGGCCAATCTTGGTGTATCTGGATGATCCCCTAACCAACTGAGCTACCCAGCCAGGACTTGATCATTACTTTGTTTGTGTATCGAAGCAACTAAATCAAGTGTATCACTTTACAATTCCAAGGAAGTTCTTTTATGTATGTAAGAACAGCTATTAAATTTTATTTGAGTCTCCATTGCATTTTCAGTAGACTCCCTCACCTTCTCTTAAGAATTTTCCTCTGGACACACTCAAATCTATGTCAGGTCCTTATTAAAAATTCTACTTGTTTCTATCTAGAAGTACATGTAAAAACACCTGCTCATTTATTTGTGCAATAAAATGATTTATAGAATTATGTAAGGAATAATTTCATATTGCAGGTATCAGTGATGCTGAGACAACTTATGAGAATTTTCTTGTAGTACTATTTCTCTGAAATATGGCATTGTTTGAGTGTGTATGTTTTTCTTACTAATATCTATATCTGCTTTTATGGCATTTTAAAAGTATGTTTTTAATTGTAACATTCTCAGACTCAGTTTTGGCCAAACAAATGGAAGAAATTTATGTTATTATTATTAATAAGAAAAATATACTTTTACACTTTTTCATGAATAGGTGAATGAAACTTTATTTGAATGGCAATAGAATATATTCAAAACTTTAAATGTTACAAATTTCAAATAAAAAGTATCACAGAATTTTTTTTCTTTATAATTAATCTCTGCTATTTAATTTTGCTACCAAGGAAATTTTCTAAAACATGACTAAAACATAACATATTTCTAACTATTACAGAAATATATAATTTCAATCCTGTCAATATCCTATATAATGATCTTGTCAACGTACATTTTGAAAATAAATTTATACAATTGGTGTATTTAAATATCTTCATATCTAGTTTGAATAAATTAAGCATGTACTTTCTCCTCTGAAATTAGTTTGCAGGTTTAAATTTAACCAATGCAATTTAGTGTTTGATTTTTGGAGGGAAGAATGAAAAGGGTTCTATAGATTTAGGGATCTGCTCAGAAAACCCCATTCAATCTGATAACAGGAGAGAATTAAACTCTCTTTACAAAGGCTGCTAAGATGCCATGGAATAACATCTTGACCCCCTATTTGGCCTAATTTTTAATTTTTGAAACATGGTGATACCCTTAAATTTATATAAATTTAATGTGGCAGCATATTTACTCTAAAGTTTTATTTATAAAATAAGAGAATTTCCTAAAATTAAAGGTCAAGATATTGAAATTTTGGTCTTTTCCTCACCCCAGCACCTTTTTCATTAAGTAATATGAATTAAAAATTATCTGTATTAAAATCAAGAAGCCATTTTTGTCTTCCTGAGTAGACAAAAATATGAGTGATATAAGATTATGTAATGTTGTTACCAGACAGCCTCATGCTGTTCCAGAGCAACCAGTGGGGCCCTACCTCTTGCTACCGATAGGTACAAACTCTGAGAACCGAGTTAGAGGAAAGGAAAAGGAATCCTTTATTTAAAGTATAAAGTCTATCTGGAAAAAGTCCAACCATTGCTATCATAACGAGAATGGTTTGAGTGACCTCAATGTAACCTGGCAGGCAAGGAGCATAGACTGGCATGTGCATGCGTGAACAATGACAACTTCACTGTTCTAGTTAGTGGGGTGGTATAGATGCTGTTGAGTGAACATGTGTAGTGTGTGGCCATTACATTCAAAATGCCTGAGCAAGCAGAGCAATAAATCTGCATCAAAGTTTGCATTGAACATGAACATTCCTCTATGAAAACTATTCAGATGATTCAGAAGGCTACAGCTATGGGCAACTGGTGATTGGCAGCTTCCATCATGACTATGTGCCTATTCATATATCACGTCTCAATCAGTTTTTTTGTGAAACATCAGATCACCCAGGTGACTCAGCCCTACTACAGCACATATTTGGTGCCCTGCAACTTCTGGGTTTTCCCAAAACTGAAACCACCTTTGAAAGGGAAGAGATTTCAGACAGTTAATGAGATTCAGGAAAATATGGTGCAGGTGATGGCAATTGGGAGAACTGTGTGAGGTCCCAAGGTGCCCACTTGGAAGGAGATTTAGGCATCATTGTCCTATACACAATGTTTCTTGTATCTTGTATCTTCTTCAATAAATGTCTCTATTTTTCACAGTACGGGGCTGGATACTTTCTGGACAGACCTACTATATACAGCTTGAAATAATGGCAGGTTTCTGTCTCAAAGTCTTTCTCCTTTAAATTGCCTCAAAGAAAATCACCCTGCCATCCTCTGCTAGATCAGTTCAAGGTTGCACGTAGAACCTCTCCTCCCACCCCAAGTACCATTTTCATCCTTGGGAATCGGTGTGTCCAGGCATCCTACTCTCAGTGCACTGCCCTCTTCCTCCATCTGCTGCCCTCTGGTGGCCTACTAAGCCCCATCCCACATGTTAGTGTGGTGGCTCCAATGCCTTGCCTGGGCTGAAGAGGGTGGAGTGGTAGTAATGGCAGTAACTGCCATTGCTCCTCTAATGGGGCTTCCGTTAGAGGAGCATGTGGGTGTCAGGTTGATGGCTGCTGCAGAGGCGTCTGGGTGGTAAGCTGCCATGCTGGAGCTGCCACTGAGCCCATGGGCAAAGGGCATATGGGCAGCTACCATGGAGGCTTTCGATGGCTTCCTGTGTGGGAGAGGGGCATGGGTCTTGCCATTTAGACATGCTCCCTGAGCCCAACTGCCTGAGCCTCCTCCCCTCCCCTCTTACCAGAGACTGCTGCAGTCCAAGAACGCTCTGGAGTACTCATGGACAGGCCCTGGCGTGCTCAGGGATAGGCCCTGGCAGCCTTCCCAGGCTGCCCAGTGCCCAACACCCCATGCCCAGGAACTCCAGCAACTGGCATCCGGGAAAGAGGGGAGAATCCAGGAGAGTGGTGTTTCCCCATGCTCTCTCTTTCTTAGGCTTCCCCCAGAATCCTCTGCACAGCCAGTGAGCATCATGCTGGTTGTCAGGGCAGTGTACACTGTTTCTGCAGCCACAGTGTGGCTGCCACTCATGTGCCATCCTTAGTGCCTCACAATCCCTCCCTTATTTCCCAGCAGGGGGTCTCCCCTGTTATAATGTTGAAGCTATTTCTAAGCAAAAAATAAAGACACAAAAGATAATACTACATAATTTGCTGCATAAAAAACATTAAAAATGTTTTTTAACAAGTTTGTATGTTTATTTTTAACATAAAAAGTTTTAAAGTCAGTAGGTATATGGATAAAACTTACACAAGAACAACACAAGTTCCAGTCAAGATGGCTGCATAGGTAAACTCAGTACTTAGAACCTTCCACAACCACATCAAAATTACAAGTAAATTATAGAACAATCATCATTCATAAAGCCTGAAATCTAGCTGAACATAAGTCCCATAACTAAAGATATAAAGAAGAAGCCACATTGAGACTGGTAGGGGCAGAGGCACAGACAAGGCTGGTCCCACACACACGTGTGGAGAATAAAAATTTGGAGGAATACCTCAGCTGCAGTGATCCTTCCTGAGGAGCCTGTGGTTCCAGTCTCACCCAGGCTCCTGGCCCAGGGTTCCAGTGCTAGGAAGAAAAGTCCCCATAACCTGTGGCTGTGAAAACAGATGGTAATTATGGTTAAGTGAGACAAACACATGGACTTACTCGGACTCACTGGCTCTAAAATACAGCACTGGGGCAGTAGCTATAAAGGCATCAAGGGCATATGGGAAGGAACTGACTTGTCTGGCATCAGGACGAAGGCTGGAAAAGCAGCTTTTTCTGAGACTAAAGTGAGGGCACAGGCCATCATTTCTGGGCTGAGCCCTTCCTCAACAGAGCCAGCATATGGATACCATGTCTCAGTCTCTATCAGCCTGGCTAATACAGTTCAGCCCACCTGGTTGATTCACTGAGACCCACCAACCATCCAACATTCGGGCCCACCCAAGGCATTTCCAGTGGCTTTTCTACACAGAGGGTCTCTCTTGCTTGTGCTCCAGACTGTGGGGGGGGTGCTCCGCCCGCAGGGCCCCACCCCCGGCTGCCATGGATGAGAATAAGTCTACCAAGACATAATCTGCTTGGGGAGGAAAGGTGGCTGATCTCTCAAAGGAGAAGGGCCAGGAGCCTGTTCCTCAATGGGCTTTTATTGGGTTCTTTTGCACAGGATTACAGGTAAAGCTCATTAATCATTGTCAGGCAGTAAGGATCAAACAATAGATAACAAAGAACTCTGAGGGCCTATTGTGAGTCAGGGTCAGATAGCTAAAGAGCTGTAAAACTCTGAGGGACAAACTCACTTCTTGCTTGGACCCTTATCATTTAATTGAGAGCTTTCTACACAAAGCAGGTTTCACAGGATTTTACATATTCTTTCTTAGGCCTGATAGCCTGGGGAACCTGCCCTTTCCAGCACAGGGCTGCACCACCCTCTGTCATTGTTTCAGGCTTAGATGGAGCAAGGGAAGTGAGGCAGCCAAGAGATTAGGAGACTTCTCCCAGACAGAATGAGGACTCAGGCTGTGTCAAAGCTGAGAGGCGAGTGTCCTTTACCCCTTTTTGTTGTACCTCCCCAAAGTCCTTCCTTGGGAGCCTCCCACATGACCGTGCCTGTCTTAGGTCATGCCCCCCTTGGGGAATCTTACCCATCATTGACTAACCGACCAAGCATTGGGGGCCAGTTATGAAAAGAGGAACAGAAGTGGCCTTCCTGCCAGGGAGACAAGCTTTTGTCTCCTTGGTGGCTCACAGTCCAATGTCACTCCCTCAGCCTTAGCCTTGGCAGGGTTTACAGCTTCTGAAACCAGGCAGGGTGGTTCCCAATACAAGACTTTCCTACAATCTCTCAGACAACTAGCACCTGGCTTCTGCATACCACATACATCTTGCTAAGAGGCCCCAGACCTGCTACAAGAGGCAGCCAGCCTCAGATTTCAGCTTGGCCTCCTCCAGCCACCTCCAACCCCAGCACATGGTGTGGCCATATGCAGATTGCTCTATATCTCATACCAGGTGACCCCAGGCGGGGCACAGTCAGTGGCTGACCTTGCATACCCAAAAGCCCCTGAACCATGTGCTTAGTGTACAGCTTCAGACCATATAAGATTAAAAGCCATCCACCTTCATAAGTGACACACTGAGGTGGAAGACTCCATGGGCACCAAAGCCCCACTGAAATGAGCCCTGCTCTGTGGGGGTAGCACCTGTACCTCAGCTCCTCCTCCATAGTCACAGCTTGTCCTCACAGCCTATTGGCCTGGGGGCAGTCTTTCCCACTGATGTTCCACAGCAATGAAGTCTTAACGACAACAGGACACTGCACACACTTACACAGGGGGTGCACATGGAGTGCCCAGCTTGGGTGACTGGGAATGCTGAGCCATGGGGCACCACAGGACATCTATTACATAAGATCACTTTACCAAGACCAGGAGATACAGAAGCAAACACAAGGAAGCAGCCAAAATGAGAAGACAAAGAAACAGGGCCCAAATTAAAGAACAGGAGAGATCTTCAGAAACATAACTAAATGAAATGGAAGCAAGCAAACTACCAGATAAGAGTTCAAAACAATGTTTATAAGGGTGCTCAAGGAACTTTGAGAACTTCAACAGCATAATAAAGGACATTTGTTAAACTACTTTAACAAAACAGAAATAAAATATGCACTAACTGAAATGAAGAATAAATTAAAGGGAATCAACAATAAAGTAGATGAAGCAGAGAATCAAATCAGAGATTTGGAACATAAGAAAGCAAAAAACACCCAATCAGAACAGCAAAAAGAAAAAATAATCCAAAAAATAAGAATAGTATAAGCAGCCTCTGGGACACCTTTAAGCATACCAACATTCACATCATAAAAGTATCAGAAGGAGAAGAGAGATAGCAATAAATTGAAAACCTATTTGAAAAACTGACAAAAAACTTTCCTAATCCAGAGAAGAAATAGACATACAAGTCCAGGAAGTGCATAGGGTCCCAAACAAGATGAATCCAAAGAAGCATACATCAAGAGACATCATAACTAAAACATCAAAAGTTAAAGATAAAGAGTGAATCTTAAAGCAGCAAGAGAAAGACAGTTAGTAACTTATAAGGGAGCTGCTATTAGATGGTCAGGTGATTTCTCAATAGAAACTTTGCAGGCCAGAAGGGATTGGCACAAAATAATCAAAGTGATGCAAAGCAATAACCTAAAACCAAGACTGCACCACCCAGCAAACTATTATTTAGAATCAAAGGATAAAGAGCTTCTCAGACATTGACTGGTGAACAGACAATACTATCAATATACAGATGAAGTATTATAGAATTATACCCCTGAAACGTATATAATTTTGTTAATCAATGCCATCCCAAAAAATTCAATAAAAAATAAAAAAAGAGCATCTCAGACAAGAAAAAAGCTAAAGAAGTTCATCACCACCAAACCAGTATTACAACAAATGTGAAAGAAGAGAGTTCCAGCCAAGATAGAGGCATAGGTAGAAACACTTTAATTCCTTGCACAACCAAAAGAAAGATAATAACCAATTTAAAAACAATCAACAACCAGAAGTGCCAGAAAATCAAACTGCGTGGAACTCTGACAACCAAGAAGTTAAAGAAACGTTCAGCCAGACCAGTAGTGGGGTGGAGATGGGCAGCTGAACAGAGAGGATTCATGGCAAGGCTGTGGACTGCACAGGCAAGGTGGGGCTGGCTGACCCAGAAATGAAGACTCAAAACCTCTAGCTGTAAAATACTGTGGGGGTTATGAAGACAGGAGAGAGAAACTACCAACCTCACAGGAGAGTTTGTTGGAAAGTGGGACTAAAGTGGAGCAAGGGAGCAGCATTTTTCGCTCTCTGAACCCTCCACCATAGATAGTGCAACAACACAGTAAAGAGATTTGCCCTGCCCTGGTGAATACCTACGGCTCCTCACCCTTACAATGTAACAGGTATGCCAAGACAGAGAAATATGGCCCAAATGAAAGAACAGATTGAAACACCAGAAAAAGAGTTAAGTGATGAGGAAATAGAGAACATATTTGATGCAGAGTTCAAAACACTGGTAACCAGGATGCTCAGAGAATTGGTTGAGCTTGGTCACACAATTAAGGAAGAAATGGAGGCTACACAAAATGAAATAAAGCAAAATATACAGGGAACCTAGAATGAAAGGAAGGAAACCAGGACTCACATCAATGATTTGGAACAAAAGGCACGAATAAATATGCAACCAGAACAAAATGAACAAACAAGAATTCAAAAAAATGAGGAGAGGCTTAGGAACCTCTGGGACAACTTTAAGGGTTCCAACATCTGAATCATAGGGGTGCCAGAAGAAGAAGAGGAAGAGCAAGAAATTGAAAACTTATTTGAAATCATAATGAAGGAAAGCTTCCCCAATCTGGTGAAGGAAATAGACTTCCAGGAAGTATAGGAAGCTCAGAGAGTCCCAAAGAAATTGGACCCAAGGAGGAACACACCAAGGCACATCATAATTAAGTTACCCAAGAGTAAAGATAAGGAGAGAATCTTAAAAGCAACAAGAAAAAAGGGAAGAGTTACTTACAAAGGAGTGCCCACAATACTATCAGCTGATTTCTCAAAAGAAATCTTACAGGCAAGGAAGGGTTGGAAAGAAGTATTCAAAGTCATGAAGGCAAGGACCTACATCCAAGATTACTCTATCCAGCAAAGCTATCATTTAGAATGGAAAGGCAGATAAAGTGCTTCCCAGATAAGGTCAAGTTAAAGGAATTCATCATCACCAAGACCTTATTATATGAAATGTTAAAGGGACTTACCTAAGAAATAGAAGACGATAAACATATGAATAGTAAAATAACAACAAACTCACAACTATCAACAACTGAACCTAAAAAACAAAAACAAAAACTAAACAAACAACTAGAACAGGAATAGAACCAGAGAAATAGAGATCACATGGAAGGCTATCCCATGTGACAGCAATATGCTTCTTAATTTCTGTACCTTCCCACCCCATTAGAGGGGGAAGGGGAGGGGCAGGGAGAGAATAGGGTGGGAAGGTACAGGGGATAAGAAGCATAATTGGTAGGCACAAAATAGACAGGAGGAGTTAAAGAATAGGATAGGAAATTGAGAAGCCAAAGAACTTATATGTATACAACCCATGGACATGAACTAAGGGCAGGGGATGCTGGATGTTGGGGGGGTGCAGGGCAGAGGGGGGAGAAAGGGGAGAAAAAATTGGGACAACTGTAATAGAATAATCAATAAAATATACTTGAAAAAAGAAATGTGAAAGGGTTTTCTTTAAGAAGAAGAAGGAAAAGAATTAAAATATGAATAATATAATGGCAATAAATACATATCTATCAATAATCACTTTAAATGCAAAGAGATTAAATCCTCCAATCAAAAGTTATACAATGACTGAATGGGTAACAAAACAAGACCTTAAATATGCTGACTGTAAGTCAATTCATATTCAAAGACACACACAGACTGAAAGCAAAGGGATATAAAAGATATTTCATGAAAATGAAAACAAGACAAAACAAAAATGCTGGAGTAGCCCTGACCAGTGTGGCTCAGTTGGCTGGGCATCATCCCACAAAGCAAAAGGTCTCCAGTTCGATTCTTGGTCAGGGCACATGCCGAGGTTCCAGGTTTGGTCACTGGTTGGGGCAAGTATGACAGGCGACAGATCGACATTTCTCTCTCACATTGATGTTTCTCTTCCTCTCTTTCTCCCTCCCTTCCCCTTTCTCTAATAAATAAGCAAACAAATAAATAAATAAATACTTAAAGATGTAAAAAACAAAAATGCTGTAGTAGCAATATTTATACCAGACAAAATAAACTTTCAAACAAATGCTCTAACAAGAGACAAAGAAGGACCTAGCAAGTTCACTTCTGGGTATTTATCTGAAGAAACCCAAAACACCAAATCAAAAAGAAATATACATTCATATGTTTATTGCAGCACTATTTACAATAGCCAAGACATAGAAACAACCTAAGTGTACATCAATAGATGAATGGATAAAGAAATGGTACGTATATGTGATAGAATATGACTCAGCCATGAAAAAGAATGAAATCCTGCCATCTGCAACAGCATGGATGGATCTAAAGGGTATTGTACACAGTGAACTAAGTCACACAAACAAAGACAAATGCCATATATTTCATGTATATGTGGAATCTAAACATATAACCAAACAAACAGGAAAGAAACAGACTCGGAGATATGAACATTTTGATGGTTGCCAGAAAGAAGAGTAGTTGGGGGGATGGATAAAAAAGGTGAAAGGATTAAGAAGTACAAATTGGTTGTTAAAAATAGTCATGGGGGATGTAAAGTACAACATAGGGAACATAGTCAGTAATATTGTAATGTGTCAGATGGGGACTAGATTTATCATGGTGATCACTTCATAAGTTATATAAATGTCTAATTATGGGGTTGTACACCTGAAACTAATATAATATTTTACGATAAATATAATTTAAAAATAAAAAGAAAAATTTAAAAATGAACAGCACAATACATATGGGTTAATAAAATTATTAATATGGAAATATTTCAGTCTCACTAGTAATCAAAGACAAATTGAAACAATATATTCATTTTACTTATTTTTTAAATTTATTTGTTACATTTATTTTTGGTACTTATTTGGGTTGTTATATTTGTAAATATATCACCCTGTAAATAAACTATTAAGAATCATACTTGTAGGATTATAAAATGTTATAAATTCATAAAGGACACTTTAAAAATACACATAAAATTTTTTTTAAATGTGCATATCTTTTGATTAAGCAGCTCCAATTTTAATAATTTCTTTGAAGGAGATAATCAAAAAAACATATATAAATCTAAAAGAATATTCATGAAATGGTGATTTGTAACATTAAAAATACCTAAAGAAATCAAATCTCACTGCATAATGCTAGTTAAGTACATTTTAAGTTATCTTTCTCACAATAAAGTATTTATGCTCCTTTAAAAATAAGTATAGCAGAATATTAAATGAGGTACATATTTTACTCTATTATTAAATTTAAAGAAGAATATAAAGTGTATAGTATAGTACTGTTCAAGTAGCTTAACTGGTTGGGCCATCATACTGGTACTCCAAGGTTGCGGGTTCACTCTCTAGCCAAGAAACAACCAATGAAGGTATAAATAAGTGGAACAACACACAAATCTCTCTCTCTCTCTGTCCTTCTTCTTCTGTCTCTCTCTAAAAAATAAATTAAAAAGTAAAGAAAATATAGTATATATTATAATACATGTTTTTAAAAATTTATATATATACATAGAGAGATTCAGAAATTAGAAATGTGTAACCTATGTTAATAGATGTAACTTTTAGATGTTTAGATTATGTATGACCATATTTTTTATTTTCTAAATATTCAATAATAATCATGTATTATTTAGAATAATATCATTTTAAAAAGAAAAAAAAAAGACAGCGAAACTATTCTGTATGATGGTATAATGGTGGCTGGGTGTCTGCATAGACTTGCCCAAATCCATAGAATGCACAACATCAAGTGTGAACCCTAACACAAACTATGGACTCTGGGTACTTATGATGTGTTGTAGGTTCATTAACTGTGACACATATACATCTCTGGCAGGGGATTTGACAATGGGAAGGCTATGCATATGTGGGGGTAAGAGGGCTTATGGGCAATTCCTGTACTTTCCACTAAGTTTTTCTATGAGACTATAACTGCTTTTAAAAATAATCTATTACAAAAGAAAAAAGAGCCCTGACTGGTGTGGTTCAGTGGATTCAGCACCACACTCTGAACCAAAGGGTCTCTGGTTCGATTCCTAGTCAGGGGACATGCCTGGGTTGCAGGCCAGGTCCCCAGCAGGGGGCACATGAGAAGCAACCACACATTGATGTTTCCCTCCTCTCTTTCTCCCATTCTTCCCCTCTGTCTAAAAGTGAATAAATAAAATCTTTAAAAAAAAGAGGAATGAAAAAAAAGTCTCTTTTCTTTTTCATTTGTATACATACAGCTACAATAAAATTTACTTTAATATCTCCCCAACTTACATTTTGAATAGATGAGATTCAATGTGATTATTCTTAAACTGCAATTTGCAACCTACTAATGGGTCATGAAATTCGTTTATTTTATTTTATTTTACTTTATTTTATTTTATTTTTAAATTTTATTTTAATCGTTGTTCAAGTACAGTTTTCTGCTTTTTACTCCCATCCCAGCCCACTCCCCAGCCCTCCAAAATCAGTTTATTTTAAAACTAAATTGGATTGAGTAAGAGAGACTAAACAGAATGTATCAGAATGTATCTTTTCCTATTCCTGCCCTCAGTTGCTCATAGTGTAATGGATGAGATAAATGTACCTTCACAAATTCTGACTTGAGTAGAACATATTCAGAAGGGAAGAAGAGGATGGATATTTCAGGCAGAAGGCCCACCATGAACAAAAGCATAGAGATAAAAATAAGTCAAAATAATATATATCACTAGGTGTACAAGTGTTGGTGGCAGCACATGGGCCAAACTATGTGCCATGGAAAGATGTTTGGACTTACCCTGTAGACAATGGTGGAGCATCCAAAAGTTGACACTGAGGTTCTAGGTGACTGGCGGTCACTGGATAGGGGCTTGGCTCTGAGCATGTGGCCACCACAGTTAACTGTGGTACAATTTTTCCCTAATCAATCTTGAATGTCTTAAGGTACCTAAGGATGAGGAGATGTTATATAAAGATTGGAATTATAAGACACTTATTACTGAACTTGAAAGAATTAGAACCGTGGTATTACAGAAGTATATCCCCCTAAGAGATAAGTTCTGCTACATCTTGCTTGGTTTGCTGTGAATATAGGGTTTCTTGTTACCAAAATAATGATGAAACCTGAATAAAAGGAAGACAGACAGGTTTCTCTACTAAACACTATAACAAAGTGTTTGGTATACAAATTCACATTCTGAAATTTTAAGTGAACATAGTGTGTAGGTTTTTTTCAAAACTTCAAAGGCATTAGGGACTTTGTGATTATTTGTTTTTCAGTAATATCCTATAGGACTGTGATTCCACAAAACACACTTTGCAAAACATTTATAATGCAAAGACTAGGAAAATTTGAATATCCAGTGTTCGTTATTAAAGAATTTATTACAGCATCATATTAAATAAGTATCATAATGTTATGATCTGATTATTAATTCAAAATACTTAAGGAATACATCTACAATGTTTTTTAAAATATTTTATTTATTTTTAGAGAGAGGGGAAGGGAGGGAGAAAGAGAGGGAGAGAGACATCACTGTGTGGTTGCCTCTCACGTGCCTGCTACTGGGGACCCAGCCCTCAACCCAGGCACGTGCCCTGACTGAGAATAGAAGCAGCAACCCTTTGGTTTTCAGGCCAGCGCTCAATCCAGTAAGCCACACCAGCCAGGGCTATGATTTTTTAAAAGGTAAATGTAACATGTATACACACACAAATCATTTCATGTTTTTGTTAAATATATGGCCAAAGACTATGTGAGCAGAGAGCTAGAGTACTGGAGTTAGAGTCAACCTATTTGGGAGGACAAATCCCCCCCAAAAAAAGGGAGGAGAGAAAAAATAAGACACAAAATTATTTCAGTCTGTTACAATTCCTTTTGTTATTATTTTCCCATTACCTCCAAGAAAAAATGGTGGTGAGAGCAGGAAGAAATATAATTCTTAAATAATATAAATCAACATTTGTTTATGTCCTGTTTCATTCATAGAGCCATAATTGGAAACTTATGTTATTTTATCATTTTTAATATGCCTCTACTTGACATTTAAAAATAATAAAGTAATAATATGAATCAGTAAAGTTATACTTTTAGTGCAAACTACAAATGTATATCCACAATAATGCTTCTTTCGTATAACCAATGAGTTTTCTCGGGGGATTGATTGGGATAAATCTTTATGAAGTGAGTGGTTGTTCAAGTTAGTTTTCAAAAATGATTGCTTCCAAGGAAAAGAACTTTGAGATTTAGGTTGAAATTTAAATTTAAATGTGATTTGTTGCAAACACTTCAGATCTCATGTTGAGAAGGTGTCAGAGAAGAGATCATGTACTATTGAAAAAGAAAGAATGTTTCAGTATCTTCTGCTCTATTATTTTAACTTTTCCATTAAAATTTGACTTGTCTCAATTATATGACAATAACCAGCAGGGGCTGCTCTTAGCATTACAGGCAAACATTTTCTCTTTAGTGGAATTACTTTCAGTTCTCATTCTGAACATAACTGAAACATATTTTAGCTTGATGAATATTTTATAGTAAGGACTACTGACCTTGTTTTTCCAGTCAAAAAAATTTTTGAGGGGAAGCTTGTCTTTATGCTTTGTCACTAAGCTTTCAATATATAAGGTCCATATAAATTAATAAAAATAGTACTAGTTCTTTTAAAACTGGCACGTAAAAATTTTTATTGGTATAGATATAATAAAAGAAAGACAAATTAGGGAATATATGTTCAAAAGGTAAGCAGCACACCTTTAACAGATCTAGTAAGAAGGAGAAATAAAATATTCTTTCATTAATAATTGTGGTTTTCAGGAACATGTATAAAGGACACATGGACAAAACTGAAACGGGGTAGGATCGAGGGTGCAGGGGCGGGGAGGGGATGGAGACAACTGTACGTGAACAACAATAAAAAATGTGAAAAAAATCCTTTGAACACCTACTATGTACAGATTACTGCTTAGGACTGGGGTTACAGAGTTCAGCAAAGGATCCATAGCTTAAGGGGCACAGCCTTGCAAAGACAGCAATTGTCAGAGAAGGACAATGCAACATGCTCAGTGTGATAAGGAAAGTGTTCTCACAGTGCTCTGGCTGTAGGTTAGAATTTGGCAGAGAAACAATATTTGCAATACAGATGGCAGATAAAACAGGACAACGAGCTGTCAAAAACTGATTAGCAATATACAAGCACCAAACAGAAAAATGTAAAAAGGTGTGAATGGGATCATCCATGTGACCAATAAATATATAGTAATCAAAATGAGATATTATTTTAACCCTGAAAGACAGGAAACAATTAAAAACAAGGAAAAATGTCTAGAGCTGGTAAAGATGCTGGGAGGAATATGTATTGTCATGTATCATTGGCAGAAATGTTATTTATCAGAATCATGTTGGGACCATAATCATGCCATATTCATTCAACTTAAACACATACCTGTCATTTGTTTTGATCTGCCCCACATTTGGCAACCTATCCCATGTAAAGCTATTTGTTGAGGAAATAAAATTGAAACCAATCAAAAAGAATGTGAAAAAAATAGTTGTGCTTTCAAATAGAAGCTGACTTTTCTTAGGGCAGTTTACAATAATACACAAAACAATTTAGTTTTAGAAAAAGGAAAGTTCTTCTCTCTAGGTCATTGGAGAAATCAGTACCCATGTATAAGACAGGTTCCTCAGATGGCTTGTGAGTGTATACTTGGAAAGGTACAGAAATGACCTGCATGTACCTATCTGCACGGAATCAGCATTTTTTATCAAAGGCTGACTGCACCACATGCATTAAAACGGCTACACTCAGGGTGGTGTGGGGGATGGAACCCCTTCACCATTCCTAAATTGCACTGTGAGTTTCCCAGTCTTGCTGTTCTTCTGTGTTTTACTTATGGTTTAGCTTTTCTGCAGAAGCTCTAAATAGTTGAATAAGTCACCTGTCTTAAGATATGTAAGTATCATAACTAAAGAAGTCTGATTGCTTGTGATAATTGCTTCTTCTTTTATTATTTCCAGTTAAGAAACATACTGCTAATCAGATGTTACAATTTTCCAAGTACCCAAATCATATTTTGGGATAAGACCTCTCTTTTAATAATTCCCTCACAGATACCTCAAAGTTATTGCTAATAACATGTTTGAGATTGTCAAAGTTGAGACTCAGCACTAATTAGGAAATTTGGTAATTTGTCATCACACCAATGCATTTGGGTATCAGTTTTGATGTTATTGTCTAATAAGTGAGGCAAGTGGGGAAGGAACTACAAAGAAAGTTCAAAAATTTTAAAATTTAATGAAGAAAATATTAAGCCTGAATGTATCCAGTGTGAATGCTATACAGCTAATCACCTTAAAATGAAAAAGTGCAAATTATGTTGAAGTATTCACATTACATAAAACTTATCTCCATTATTCTGTGCATTATAAATTTTTTATATTCTTATTAAATGCACATATGAGTTAAATACACTTTATGATTAATTAATTTTATGTTTCTTAGAAATAATTTTACAACTGTTTTTTTTTTCTCTCTTTACTGTTGCAGTCACCGGCCAACAGTGACCGCAAATGTTGTAGATGCTTGCAAGTCACGAGAAAAACATACACACAGACTACTGAGTCCTGTGCAGGAATAGGGACGGCATGGCTACCCTCTCAAGGGGGAGGGTGCCTCCGAATGGCCTGGCCACTCTCTCAAAGGAGAGCTCCCCAAGCTGCCGCCTCAATAGGCTTTTATTAGGTAATATTGGGTAAGTGAACAGATACAGAATGTGGATTCATCATCTAGCAGAAAAGATCAAAACAGGTAGATAATTTACATAGGGTTCAAAAGTCTCACGCTGGGTTTTGGGGCTGGTATCACCTAACAGATACAGAATTAGTCTCATTTCCTTCCAGAGCCTACACATCCAATAGCATCCTAGCAAGCAGGTCTCACAGGATTTTACATATCTTATGCCCCAGGTCTGATTTACCCCAGGTGTCCGCCAACTCTAGTCTGAGCCTCACCGCCCCTGCTATTTCCAC